>CAWUFW010006163.1:357500-957500 GCA_963921515.1 Calotriton arnoldi
AGGGCCATGCCAACCCCACTTCACATTGTCGGCCCGTGGAGGGCCAGCCAGAGTCCTTCAGGGAATGACAGGTACATCAGGAGAGGAGGAGTTCAGTCCGCTGTCTGATAGCTGTGTCATTGGTGACCAAACAGAATATGGCAGTCCATGTCGAGGTGCGAGGTGAGTGTCGCAGAGTGCATCGAGGGACAGTGGAAGGTGATGATGAAGAGGGCAAAACCAAGCAGAAACAGGCCACATGGCGGAGATGAATGCTACTGCGTCCTCCTGACCACGAGGGTGGGTTCATCCGCATCTTTGTCCTCTGCTGTTGCATGTGCCTCACATGTGGGTGGTGGTGTACTGTCCCCAGCACTGTGTGGCACAGACACATCAGGGGCCGGAGATGTGGATGGGGTGGTAGCAGCAGCATGCATCAGCGCCAGGCCTTGTGGCAGCAATGCCATTAGGAAGGTCTTTAGGGCATTGAGGGACCCAGCTACCTCTCGCTGGTGTGCAGCCATGGCAGCCGCTCTTTCCACCTGCGTCAGCTCCATGTTCTCCATGATCCTCCGCATGTGTCCCAACTCCCGTGCGAGATCGCCGGAGGAACTCTGGCTAGACAGTCGTTCTTGTCGCAGAGTCAGGACTCTGGCGATGTCAGCCATGGTCCGTTGGAGGGCATGGAGCAGACTGTGGGCGTCCGTTAGGGACTGTGAGTGGTCCCTGATGGGACTTAGACACCCACGTATGGCGTCTAGTTTGGCTGCCATGTGGTCGAACCCCACCTGCACCTGTTCAGCCAGCTTCTCCTGGCACCCCAACACACGGCGTTGGAAGGCCATGTGTTCGTCGTGGGGGTCCTGGGAGGCAGCCGTGGTGGTGGTGCTGCCTGCTGTGTGTACTGTGCGGGGGGCTCCTCGTGGCAGCTGGGTTGCCCTGATCCTGGAAGTGGGCTGCGGAGGCTCTCCACGAGCTGTTTGAGGGCGTCTGAGTCGAAGGTGTGGTGGTCTTCTTCGTCATCAGAGAAGAGAGGTTCGGGCTGCTCTGCAGGAGGTGTTGGATTTCCCCCTGCAATCTGAAGGGGAGATGCAGTTTGACATCGTGTACACATGTATGTTGACGCATTGTACATCTCTGCATTCAGACTGCATGACAGTGTACATTGTGACTGTTTGGGGGGAGCTGCCTATTTGATTCGGGACAGTGGATATTCCGACTACATCACGGATGTGGGTTTGTACTTGTACATTGTCAACTCACATTTCCCTGCAGTGCCATATGTGATTGACCAGTTTCTATGCACATGCGGCACCTGTTGTGTCCTCTGTTCTGTTGTGGACGTGTTGGGGTTTATACCACCTAGTTGTCAATGTTGATGTGCTCTGCATGTTATGTGTGTGTGCCGCATTTTGGGGGAGTCGCCCCTGCAGCTGCCATCCTGCCTTCCATGCGGTGTGCCTCTGGGTTCTGTGCTTCTGCAGTGCTGAGATGTTGCATAACTGTGTACATTGGTCTCTTGGTGGGAGTTGTGGGTCTGGGCATGTTTTGTCCGCAGATGTGCTATGCTAAATTGTGCATGTGTGCCATTGTGCCCATCTCCCCCCGTCCCCCCAGTCCCTGGTGGTTACTCACCCTGTTGCTGTTGTGTCCGGTCATGTTGAGCAGTGTCCGGTCCCCTGACTCCTGCCACCGTCTCCCCACTGATGACTGTGGACACCATTTCCTCCATCTCGTCCAGCTCCTCCTGTGGCGCAGGACTCCCACCTCCAGTCTGCATTGCTGCCTTCAGGTTGTTTGCGAGTTTCAGCTTGGTTTTGCGCTTCACATCATTCCAGCACCTCTTGACCTCGTCCATTGTCCTCTTCAGCACTCCGACTGCATTCACCTTGTCCACGATGGTCTGCCATATTCCATTTTTAGTTGCCAGTGACACGGTGGAGGGGACGATGGTGTTCTATCACCTCCGTTATCAGGATCCTGTTTTCCTGCGGACTGAACTTCGTCTTCCTCTTCTTCTTGTCCTTGCCCTTCCCTGACCCCGAGGTTCCAGGCTGGTCCTCCATGGGGCTTGTGGGGTTCTGGTTGTCCTCTGTACTTGCCCCGGCTGCCTCCATTGTGCTTCGCTGTTGTTTGGCTTTTGTTGGTATGTTTTTTTCTACTTTTATGGTGCATTTTCCCGCATGACGCGTGGGAATTGCAGGCCTGTGGCTGGTTTTCGTAGATTTTTGTATCGCGATTGGCGTCATCGCTACTATTTTCGTGTTGGGGTTTCGCGTTTTTGCGGTTTTGTGTTTTTGCGGCGTTGCGTTGTTTCTAACGCGTTCATTTGACACGTTGTCCTGTGACTATCGCATGGTACCGCTGTGTTGTGAATACCACGTTAACACGGAGTTGTTTTCCCGCGATGGACTGCGATGTGTAGGGTTGCGTTAAGCTACACTTGCGGTAGTTATCACACGTTCTTGAGAATATGCCCCAATGTTAGTTAAAAGAACACTAACATTGCAACTCTCATCCGCCTGTGAGTCTCCCCTTTGTTGGATTTATCTATTTCTTTTCTTTTCTTTTCTTTCTTTCTTTCTTTCTTTCTTTCTTTCTTTCCCACCATCAACCTAGCTTTCCTCCTTCATTGTTTGGTTCTTTAGTTCCCTTTCCTTACCTTACATTTCCGTTCCGTTCCGTTTCCTTTCCTTTCCTTGCCTTACATTTCTTTTCCTTTCCTTTCTTTTCTTTTCCCTTCCTTTCCTTTATCTACCTATCTCCCTTCTGTCATTCTTTTCCTTTCAGTCATTTACCTATCTTCCTTTCCTTTCCTTTCCTTCATCTACCTATCTTCCTCCTGTCATTCTTTTCCTTTCAGTCATCTACCTATGTTCCGTTCCTTTCCTTTCCTATCATTCCTTTCCTTTCCCTTACCTTACCTTACCTTACCTTACCTTACCTTACCTTCCCTATCCTTTCCTTTCTCCATTTCCCTGTTTCTCATCATCTGTCATGCTCCATTGTTTTTTTGCATCTCTTCCTCCCGTTCTTCTTTGTTTGTTACTTTCTTGTTCTCTTCCCATTTCTTTTTCTTAGTGCTTTCCAGTATTTCTTCCCCACTTTTCTCTTTCTCGTCGGTTTCTTCATCCAATACCCCAGCGTGGTACATCATTAACTCGGTTTGATAAGAAGGAACAGCACATTTATTTTCCTTCTCTGTGTTTTTTAATTGGTTACCGCATTCATTCTCTTCTTCCTCATATCTATTTTCTTAGACTTGAGGAACATTTCATTATTTACAGAGGACGGAGAGCACCGAACTAAGTGACACGTGTACAGAGGTGAACTCATTTTTTAGGAATATATACTAAGATAAAACATTTATTAACATTATCATGATCTGCCCTCATTATAGTTCACAATTACACAGCATCACTCAGTGCCACCACAGCATGACTCCATCACTCAGCGCCACCTCAGCATCACTCAGCACCACCACAGTATCCCTCAGCGCCACCTCATCATCACTCAGCGGCACCACAGCATTACTCAGCGCCACCACAGCATCACTCAGCGGCACCACAGCATCACTCAGCGGCACAACAGCATCACTCAGTGGCACCACAGCATCACTCAGCGCCACCTCAGCATTACTCAGCACCACCTCAGCATCACTCAGCGCCACCACAGCATCACTCAGCGCCACCTTAGTGCCAGAAAGCATCACTCAGCGGCACAACAGCATCGCTCAGCCCAACCACGACATCACTCAGCGCCACCTCAGCTCCATCTCAGCATCACTCAGCGCCACCACAGCATCACTCAGCGCCATCTCAGCATCACTCAGCGCCACCACAGCATCACTCAGCGCCACCACAACATCACTCAGCGCCACCACAGCATCACTCAGCGCCACCACAGCATCACTCAGCACCCACTCAGCATCACTCAGCGCCACCTCTGCGCCACCACAGCGTCACACAGCATCACTCAGTGACACCTCAGCACCACTCAGCACCACCTTAGCGTCACTCAGCAGCACCACAGCATCACTGAGCGCCACCACAGCATCACTCAGCGTCACCACAGCATCACTCAGTGTCACCACAGCATCAGTCAGCACCACCTCGGCATCACTCAGCACCACCTCAGTATCACTCAGCATCGCCTCTGCACCAGTACACCACCACCTCAGCATCACTCAGCAAGACCGGAGTATCATTCAGCATCACCTGAGCATCACCTCTACACCAGTCACCAACACCTCAGCATCACTCAGCACTACCTCAGTCTGCTCTCAGAATCTGGCATCTGTTGATTCTCCCCTAGCATTCGATCCGCTGCTAGTGTTATAATACAGGTACTATTTCTCAACCTTCACCCTCCCGTTGTTTATGCACCCCCATAACAACAAAAAAAGCTATAACAAACAACCATTGGAATAGGCAAAAAGTAATTGCCAGGACAAAAGAAAACTGAAGACATTTTTTATTGTAAATACTTTTTTAATAGGGTCGGTCAGTTGTATATAATGTCTTCTTGGTCATATATAGGTAACAAAAATGCTTCTGACACTTTTTATTATAACTTTTCAGCCTGATGCACAGCAGTCACACTTCTCTACAGCATAGCTTAAAAACATTGGCAAAGTCAATATCTGTGGCTAAACACTTATAAGGTCCCAAAGGCGAGACCTATTGGCTTTGCCAATGCTTGTTAATAGTTTGTTCGGTTTATCTTTAATACGTGGCTTCTCGGAAACCCGAAATGAAGAGCAGCTGAGTCTGAGGTATCCTGGGTTGGGTAGTGGAGACTTGCACACAACAGGAAAACAACTGTCTGCAACAGGAAAGCCAGTAGTCAGTGGCTTTCCTGTCTACCTGTACTTCAGTTTCAGAAGTGTGGTTTCACTTCCTTTCTATGGCAGGGTTTGTTTCATCTTCGTGGGGGCGGGGGCGTACCTATCAATAGTGCAGCAGGTGGAGTGGAACCGGGGCCCAGGGGTCTGAGGCGTCCTCAGTGCCCCAGTGATGTCTCTATTTCAGTATGTAATCATGGAGACAGGAGGGCCCAAGCTGCACACTCGCGCTAGGACCACTTGCCACGCCACTGGGAGGAGACGCCATCCGTCCATAAGAGAGAGAAAATAAGACGAAACACTTTCATGATACTTGCAAACGCCGTCATTGAAGCACAAGAGCCGCGTCTCTAACTGAAGGGAAGGTCGTCTCAGACTCTCGCTGAACACATGCGAGAGCCACACTGACGCCGGATAGTCTCTTACACAGTCGCGGTCGGTGTAGGTGTGCCGGCCGGGCGGTGACGTGGGGCGGGGGAGGGGCGCGGTGGGGGGTAGCAAAGTATGGATTACGGACCGATACAGGTAAGTAAACATTTAAATCAATAAAACGAATTTCGTTGGGCGCACTGCATCGCCAAATGCGATGCAGTGCGCGCAACGAAATTCGTTTTATTGATTTAAATGTTTACTTACCTGTATAGGTCCGTAATCCATACTTTGCTACCCCCCACCCTGCCCCTCCCCCGCCCACGTCACCGCCCGGCCGGCACACCTACACCGACCGCGACTGCTCTTACAGGGTAGGCACGAGCGTCTCCTGAGGGCGCAAGAGGATTTATCCGAAAAACGGAGACTCTCTCCGTGTAGCCCCTCACTCTTAGGAGACCCGAGATCGTTTCCGTGAAGACAGAAGAGTGTCCTTCTGGAAACAGTTGATGCTTTTCTTAAGACACATACTTCTCCTATGGGAGCCTTCCCCTCCTGGACTGGTATACATGACCATACATCAAACTCTTGATTCTGTGGCATCTTTAAAATTCCTCTGAAGTGCATATAGTCATTTAATTTTTACAGCAAATTTCCTTTTATTATAGCTAGATCCAGATAGCCTCTAACTCAGCTGTTTCCTTCTTCATGGTGAAAAGTGCACCGATACCTTATCTGCCCTACCCAGGTCTCATTTCCCAGAATACATTCATGGATACCCCAAAATAAAGAGACAAAAAATGACGAGTCGTGCTTTTATGAACCAGTGATTAACAATGAACCTAATTTAACTCTCGTTAATTTAATTTTTAAATTCACAGTAATTGAAACTCTGAAATTAAAGTTAGGCTAAAAGCAGTGGTTGGATTATGGTTAGCGTTTTGGTTCATGATTGCCATGTCCTTTGATTGCTTTGGAACTCATTTACAAAGATTGGCATTGTAGTCACTTATGTTCCTTTAAGAAATTGCCATTGATGTTTCTCCATTTTGAGTCTTTTTATTGTTAACACCCCTGCTAATCTAAATGCACATGATCTATTTTGGCCCATATCCTGCTCTGACAGTACTCCTCTCTTCATGTCAAAGATGGGGTCTAGGCAGCACCGGCGCTAGGCATGGGCAGTGTGGGCAGCTGCCCGTGGCCTCGCGCTCAGATAAAAACAAGCATTGGCATAGCCAATAGGTCTCGCCTTTCGGACCTTTTATGTGTTTAGCTAGAGCAATTGCACATAAATAATGAAATGAAAATGCTGCGTGACTGATATTACAAGTACGAACACAATATATATTCGAAACGCAGCACGTGCCGTCTCTGGCAGAGTCTATGACGGGTCCTCGGCGCCCTAATCACATGGTGGTCCCTAACATTGGGCTGAAGCTGACTCCCCTCCCCCCGTCCCATTCCCTCGCACAGCCTCCTGGTACCCGTGGTGACGCTGCTCCCATAACAATGTGGGTTCTTCTTGGGATGGCGAGGGCGCGCGCGGCAGTGTGGTCTATGTTTATACCTTGTATTAATCTGTCGACATTTCGGAATATTTTATACTCGAAGTGTCTCCTTCTTTGTCCTGCAAAATTAATTAAACCACTCAAAATGGAGAAAAAACATTTATAGCGCTAAGAAGCGCTGACTCCACCAATATTCTGCAGTTAGTAGCAGTAGCTCTGTTGCCTACGGCTGCAGCCCGCCAGCCCGCCAGCCCCTGTCACACTGATTGGACTACCACGTGCCTCTTAACAGCAAACGGTGAACCCTACAATCCAGCGCCTTGAGCACTTTCTATGAGCTAACGCGCCCTCTTAGCAGCAAACGGTGAACCACGCAATCCAGCGCCTTGAACACCTTCTGCGAGCCAATTCTTATCGATCGCACAATAATAACTATTTATCACGTACAAAATAAAACAGAGGTACACAAATGGCGAAGGCTAAAATATAAGCAACAGTAATAACGACGATAAAAATAATAACAATGCAAGGATACTACTACTGCTAGTCCTGCTACTATGACTAATCACAATACAACTAAAAATAATAACAATATAAGAATACTGCTACTGCTGCTAGTACTACTGCTACGACTAATAATAATAATACAACTAAAAATAATAACAATAAAAGAAAAGTCTGATGATGAGGAAAGAAAGGGCGAAGAACAGTAATGTATTAATTATTTTACATAGAGTTTCGGACCACGGCCTTGGGACCTGAAGCTGCTGCCGACTTTGGAACTTGGGAACCAGGATCAAGTGTCGTCGTCAACTCAACATCCTGTGATCCTGGGCAAATCACTTACTCTGCTCGTGCTTAAAAAAATGAATGTGTCCGAGTGGAGTGTAAGAGGCCCCTCGCGTAAAGCGCACCAATATAAAAATGCAAAAAAATGGACCTATTACAAACTCAGAAACACTACAATTGAACTTAATTTTGCAATATAATGTGAAACTAAGCTGTATTTATTTTATTTTCGATGCAGTTTAAAAATAAAAAAAATAAAAAGTTGTTTCTAGCAGCTTGGTTGATATTGTCGATACGCTTAGCCTGGATGTACATTTTTGAGGCATGAGGTGTGGTACGAAAAGTAAACACTTACTATTCCTTTCACAAAATTAGTGTTTTATATCTATGCTTTGGCTAACTGCAGTTTGCTGTGAGTGAACATGGCATCAAAGTTTGAAGTGTGTGCTTGTCGTGCTCGTACTGTGTGCGTTTTTGCAATGGTAACAGTCTGATGTTCTGGACATAACAACGCTGGCTAAAAGCCCTCTCTACATTTGGTAACCGTGTTTGGCTTTTTTCTGTTTGTGTTATTAAATTTCACTCAGAAATAATGGCAGCGTGGCTGACATTTGCGACTATTTAACAAATGCACACATGACATACAGCCACAGCACAACAGAAGCAAGTGGTGAGAGGAGGGAGCCTTCCCCTCCTGGACTGGTATACATGACCATACATCAAACTCTTGATTCTGTGGCATCTTTAAAATTCCTCTGAAGTGCATATAGTCATTTAATTTTTACAGCAAATTTCCTTTTATTATAGCTAGATCCAGATAGCCTCTAACTCAGCTGTTTCCTTCTTCATGGTGAAAAGTGCACCGATACCTTATCTGCCCTACCCAGGTCTCATTTCCCAGAATACATTCATGGATACCCCAAAATAAAGAGACAAAAATGACGAGTCGTGCTTTTATGAACCAGTGATTAACAATGAACCTAATTTAACTCTCGTTAATTTAATTTTTAAATTCACAGTAATTGAAACTCTGAAATTAAAGTTAGGCTAAAAGCAGTGGTTGGATTATGGTTAGCGTTTTGGTTCATGATTGCCATGTCCTTTGATTGCTTTGGAACTCATTTACAAAGATTGGCATTGTAGTCACTTATGTTCCTTTAAGAAATTGCCATTGATGTTTCTCCATTTTGAGTCTTTTTATTGTTAACACCCCCTGCTAATCTAAATGCACATGATCTATTTTGGCCCATATCCTGCTCTGACAGTACTCCTCTCTTCATGTCAAAGATGGGGTCTAGGCAGCACCGGCGCTAGGCATGGGCAGTGTGGGCAGCTGCCCGTGGCCTCGCGCTCAGATAAAAAAACAAGCATTGGCATAGCCAATAGGTCTCGCCTTTCGGACCTTTTATGTGTTTAGCTAGAGCAATTGCACATAAATAATGAAATGAAAATGCTGCGTGACTGATATTACAAGTACGAACACAATATATATTCGAAACGCACGGCACGTGCCGTCTCTGGCAGAGTCTATGACGGGTCCTCGGCGCCCTAATCACATGGTGGTCCCTAACATTGGGCTGAAGCTGACTCCCTCCCCCGTCCCATTCCCTCGCACAGCCTCCTGGTACCCGTGGTGACGCTGCTCCCATAACAATGTGGGTTCTTCTTGGGATGGCGAGGACGCGCGCGGCAGTGTGGTCTATGTTTATACCTTGTATTAATCTGTCGACATTTCGGAATATTTTATACTCGAAGTGTCTCCTTCTTTGTCCTGCAAAATTAATTAAACCACTCAAAATGGAGAAAAAAAACATTTATAGCGCTAAGAAGCGCTGACTCCACCAATATTCTGCAGTTAGTAGCAGTAGCTCTGTTGCCTACGGCTGCAGCCCGCCAGCCCGCCAGCCCCTGTCACACTGATTGGACTACCACGTGCCTCTTAACAGCAAACGGTGAACCCTACAATCCAGCGCCTTGAGCACTTTCTATGAGCTAACGCGCCCTCTTAGCAGCAAACGGTGAACCACGCAATCCAGCGCCTTGAACACCTTCTACGAGCCAATTCTTATCGATCGCACAATAATAACTATTTATCACGTACAAAATAAAACAGAGGTACACAAATGGCGAAGGCTAAAATATAAGCAACAGTAATAACGACGATAAAAATAATAACAATGCAAGGATACTACTACTGCTAGTCCTGCTACTATGACTAATCACAATACAACTAAAAATAATAACAATATAAGAATACTGCTACTGCTGCTAGTACTACTGCTACGACTAATAATAATAATACAACTAAAAATAATAACAATAAAAGAAAAGTCTGATGATGAGGAAAGAAAGGGCGAAGAACAGTAATGTATTAATTATTTTACATAGAGTTTCGGACCACGGCCTTGGGACCTGAAGCTGCTGCCGACTTTGGAACTTGGGAACCAGGATCAAGTGTCGTCGTCAACTCAACATCCTGTGATCCTGGGCAAATCACTTACTCTGCTCGTGCTTAAAAAAATGAATGTGTCCGAGTGGAGTGTAAGAGGCCCCTCGCGTAAAGCGCACCAATATAAAAATGCAAAAAATGGACCTATTACAAACTCAGAAACACTACAATTGAACTTAATTTTGCAATATAATGTGAAACTAAGCTGTATTTATTTTATTTTCGATGCAGTTTAAAAATAATAAAAATAAAAAGTTGTTTCTAGCAGCTTGGTTGATATTGTCGATACGCTTAGCCTGGATGTACATTTTTGAGGCATGAGGTGTGGTACGAAAAGTAAACACTTACTATTCCTTTCACAAAATTAGTGTTTTATATCTATGCTTTGGCTAACTGCAGTTTGCTGTGAGTGAACATGGCATCAAAGTTTGAAGTGTGTGCTTGTCGTGCTCGTACTGTGTGCGTTTTTGCAATGGTAACAGTCTGATGTTCTGGACATAACAACGCTGGCTAAAAGCCCTCTCTACATTTGGTAACCGTGTTTGGCTTTTTTCTGTTTGTGTTATTAAATTTCACTCAGAAATAATGGCAGCGTGGCTGACATTTGCGACTATTTAACAAATGCACACATGACATACAGCCACAGCACAACAGAAGCAAGTGGTGAGAGGTGTGAAGTAGTGCAATACTGCATTACGTGGCAGTGTTTGTGAAGAACTGCAAAACTGCAGGCGTTCGTCAACATTCTCCGCACAGACGGTCTTTAACCCACATTAACATTTTATTCACATTTTAAACAAGTTGACAAGGGAGAGCGAGGGTGAGACAGGCAGCAGATTGAACGCAGTTTGCCTTCACGCAATCTATGCAAATCCCTACTAACGAATTGAACATACTATACTCTCTGCTAATCTTACACAATCAAACACCAGGACCAGACATAATGGACTGACAGGCTTCCCACTTCCGTAAGAAAATGCATTCGGATAGTAAATGTGCTGGAATGCCATGGAAACCATGACTGCAAAAGAAACAATTGATGGACGGAATGCTGGACAATGCAAACATTCACCCCCAGTCACAAGGATCTGGGTTAAATCCATCATTCTTTTGCTCACCACACCACCCCAGTTTGGACCCAGCCATATGCAAATCAGTCTTGACCCTGTTCCTTGTGGGAACAGTCCAGCCCGAACTGCCAAGCCAGGTCCTCCCTGGACCGGAAACAAGCATCCTGGGACCGGTTTCAGGGCATCACCCTTCTTCAGCCAGGCTAGCTTGAATCCAGTGGTGTAGTGAGCACGGGACCCACGTCTGGGCATACCCTTCCCACATAGAGCGACAAATGCAAAAGAAACAATTGATGGACGGAATGCTGGACAATGCAAACATTCACCCCCAGTCACAAGGATCTAGGTTAAATCCATCATTCTTTTGCTCACCACACCACCCCCAGTTTGGACCCAGCCATATGCAAATCAGTCTTGACCCTGTTCCTTGTGGGAACAGTCCAGCCCGAACTGCCAAGCCAGGTCCTCCCTGGACCGGAAACAAGCATCCTGGGACCGGTTTCAGGGCATCACCCTTCTTCAGCCAGGCTAGCTTGAATCCAGTGGTGTAGTGAGCACGGGACCCACGTCTGGGCATACCCTTCCCACATAGAGCGACAAATGCAAAAGAAACAATTGATGGACGGAATGCTGGACAATGCAAACATTCACCCCCAGTCACAAGGATCTGGGTTAAATCCATCATTCTTTTGCTCACCACACCACCCCAGTTTGGACCCAGCCATATGCAAATCAGTCTTGACCCTGTTCCTTGTGGGAACAGTCCAGCCCGAACTGCCAAGCCAGGTCCTCCCTGGACCGGAAACAAGCATCCTGGGACCGGTTTCAGGGCATCACCCTTCTTCAGCCAGGCTAGCTTGAATCCAGTGGTGTAGTGAGCACGGGACCCACGTCTGGGCATACCCTTCCCACATAGAGCGACAAATGCAAAAGAAACAATTGATGGACGGAATGCTGGACAATGCAAACATTCACCCCCAGTCACAAGGATCTGGGTTAAATCCATCATTCTTTTGCTCACCACACCACCCCAGTTTGGACCCAGCCATATGCAAATCAGTCTTGACCCTGTTCCTTGTGGGAACAGTCCAGCCCGAACTGCCAAGCCAGGTCCTCCCTGGACCGGAAACAAGCATCCTGGGACCGGTTTCAGGGCATCACCCTTCTTCAGCCAGGCTAGCTTGAATCCAGTGGTGTAGTGAGCACGGGACCCACGTCTGGGCATACCCTTCCCACATAGAGCGACAAATGCAAAAGAAACAATTGATGGACGGAATGCTGGACAATGCAAACATTCACCCCCAGTCACAAGGATCTGGGTTAAATCCATCATTCTTTTGCTCACCACACCACCCCAGTTTGGACCCAGCCATATGCAAATCAGTCTTGACCCTGTTCCTTGTGGGAACAGTCCAGCCCGAACTGCCAAGCCAGGTCCTCCCTGGACCGGAAACAAGCATCCTGGGACCGGTTTCAGGGCATCACCCTTCTTCAGCCAGGCTAGCTTGAATCCAGTGGTGTAGTGAGCACGGGACCCACGTCTGGGCATACCCTTCCCACATAGAGCGACAAATGCAAAAGAAACAATTGATGGACGGAATGCTGGACAATGCAAACATTCACCCCCAGTCACAAGGATCTGGGTTAAATCCATCATTCTTTGCTCACCACACCACCCCCAGTTTGGACCCAGCCATATGCAAATCAGTCTTGACCCTGTTCCTTGTGGGAACAGTCCAGCCCGAACTGCCAAGCCAGGTCCTCCCTGGACCGGAAACAAGCATCCTGGGACCGGTTTCAGGGCATCACCCTTCTTCAGCCAGGCTAGCTTGAATCCAGTGGTGTAGTGAGCACGGGACCCACGTCTGGGCATACCCTTCCCACATAGAGCGACAAATGCAAAAGAAACAATTGATGGACGGAATGCTGGACAATGCAAACATTCACCCCCAGTCACAAGGATCTGGGTTAAATCCATCATTCTTTTGCTCACCACACCACCCCAGTTTGGACCCAGCCATATGCAAATCAGTCTTGGCCCTGTTCCTTGTGGGAACAGTCCAGCCCGAACTGCCAAGCCAGGTCCTCCCTGGACCGGAAACAAGCATCCTGGGACCGGTTTCAGGGCATCACCCTTCTTCAGCCAGGCTAGCTTGAATCCAGTGGTGTAGTGAGCACGGGACCCACGTCTGGGCATACCCTTCCCACATAGAGCGACAAATGCAAAAGAAACAATTGATGGACGGAATGCTGGACAATGCAAACATTCACCCCCAGTCACAAGGATCTGGGTTAAATCCATCATTCTTTTGCTCACCACACCACCCCAGTTTGGACCCAGCCATATGCAAATCAGTCTTGACCCTGTTCCTTGTGGGAACAGTCCAGCCCGAACTGCCAAGCCAGGTCCTCCCTGGACCGGAAACAAGCATCCTGGGACCGGTTTCAGGGCATCACCCTTCTTCAGCCAGGCTAGCTTGAATCCAGTGGTGTAGTGAGCACGGGACCCACGTCTGGGCATACCCTTCCCACATAGAGCGACAAATGCAAAAGAAACAATTGATGGACGGAATGCTGGACAATGCAAACATTCACCCCCAGTCACAAGGATCTGGGTTAAATCCATCATTCTTTTGCTCACCACACCACCCCAGTTTGGACCCAGCCATATGCAAATCAGTCTTGACCCTGTTCCTTGTGGGAACAGTCCAGCCCGAACTGCCAAGCCAGGTCCTCCCTGGACCGGAAACAAGCATCCTGGGACCGGTTTCAGGGCATCACCCTTCTTCAGCCAGGCTAGCTTGAATCCAGTGGTGTAGTGAGCACGGGACCCACGTCTGGGCATACCCTTCCCACATAGAGCGACAAATGCAAAGAAACAATTGATGGACGGAATGCTGGACAATGCAAACATTCACCCCCAGTCACAAGGATCTGGGTTAAATCCATCATTCTTTTGCTCACCACACCACCCCAGTTTGGACCCAGCCATATGCAAATCAGTCTTGACCCTGTTCCTTGTGGGAACAGTCCAGCCCGAACTGCCAAGCCAGGTCCTCCCTGGACCGGAAACAAGCATCCTGGGACCGGTTTCAGGGCATCACCCTTCTTCAGCCAGGCTAGCTTGAATCCAGTGGTGTAGTGAGCACGGGACCCACGTCTGGGCATACCCTTCCCACATAGAGCGACAAATGCAAAAGAAACAATTGATGGACGGAATGCTGGACAATGCAAACATTCACCCCCAGTCACAAGGATCTGGGTTAAATCCATCATTCTTTTGCTCACCACACCACCCCAGTTTGGACCCAGCCATATGCAAATCAGTCTTGACCCTGTTCCTTGTGGGAACAGTCCAGCCCGAACTGCCAAGCCAGGTCCTCTCTGGACCGGAAACAAGCATCCTGGGACCGGTTTCAGGGCATCACCCTTCTTCAGCCAGGCTAGCTTGAATCCAGTGGTGTAGTGAGCACGGGACCCACGTCTGGGCATACCCTTCCCACATAGAGCGACAAATGCAAAAGAAACAATTGATGGACGGAATGCTGGACAATGCAAACATTCACCCCCAGTCACAAGGATCTGGGTTAAATCCATCATTCTTTTGCTCACCACACCACCCCAGTTTGGACCCAGCCATATGCAAATCAGTCTTGACCCTGTTCCTTGTGGGAACAGTCCAGCCCGAACTGCCAAGCCAGGTCCTCTCTGGACCGGAAACAAGCATCCTGGGACCGGTTTCAGGGCATCACCCTTCTTCAGCCAGGCTAGCTTGAATCCAGTGGTGTAGTGAGCACGGGACCCACGTCTGGGCATACCCTTCCCACATAGAGCGACAAATGCAAAAGAAACAATTGATGGACGGAATGCTGGACAATGCAAACATTCACCCCCAGTCACAAGGATCTGGGTTAAATCCATCATTCTTTTGCTCACCACACCACCCCAGTTTGGACCCAGCCATATGCAAATCAGTCTTGACCCTGTTCCTTGTGGGAACAGTCCAGCCCGAACTGCCAAGCCAGGTCCTCCCTGGACCGGAAACAAGCATCCTGGGACCGGTTTCAGGGCATCACCCTTCTTCAGCCAGGCTAGCTTGAATCCAGTGGTGTAGTGAGCACGGGACCCACGTCTGGGCATACCCTTCCCACATAGAGCGACAAATGCAAAAGAAACAATTGATGGACGGAATGCTGGACAATGCAAACATTCACCCCCAGTCACAAGGATCTGGGTTAAATCCATCATTCTTTTGCTCACCACACCACCCCAGTTTGGACCCAGCCATATGCAAATCAGTCTTGACCCTGTTCCTTGTGGGAACAGTCCAGCCCGAACTGCCAAGCCAGGTCCTCCCTGGACCGGAAACAAGCATCCTGGGACCGGTTTCAGGGCATCACCCTTCTTCAGCCAGGCTAGCTTGAATCCAGTGGTGTAGTGAGCACGGGACCCACGTCTGGGCATACCCTTCCCACATAGAGCGACAAATGCAAAAGAAACAATTGATGGACGGAATGCTGGACAATGCAAACATTCACCCCCAGTCACAAGGATCTGGGTTAAATCCATCATTCTTTTGCTCACCACACCACCCCAGTTTGGACCCAGCCATATGCAAATCAGTCTTGACCCTGTTCCTTGTGGATAGCCTGGCTGATGACGGCTGTAAGCCAGAAACCGGTCCCAGGATGCTTGTTTCCGGTCCAGGGAAGACATGGCTTGGCAGTTCGGGCTGGACTGTTCCCATGAGGCACAGGGTCAGACTGATTTGCATATGGCCATGTCTGAACTGGGGTGGCGGAGTGAGCTAAAGAATGATGATGGATTAAACCCAGATCAGTTGACTGGGGGTGGGTGCTTGCAATGTTCAACACTCCGTCCATCATCCCCTTTGGTTTTGCTATGTTCGCCCTAAGTTGGCAGGGTATGCCCAGACGTGGGTCCCTTGCTCACTTTGCCACTGGATTCAAGATAGCCTGGCTGATGACGGCTGTAAGCCAGAAACCGGTCCCAGGATGCTTGTTTCCCGGTCCAGGGAAGACATGGCTTGGCAGTTCGGGCTGGACTGTTCCCATGAGGCACAGGGTCAGACTGATTTGCATATGGCCATGTCTGAACTGGGGTGGCGGAGTGAGCTAAAGAATGATGATGGATTAAACCCAGATCAGTTGACTGGGGGTGGGTGCTTGCAATGTTCAACACTCCGTCCATCATCCCCTTTGGTTTTGCTATGTTCGCCCTAAGTTGGCAGGGTATGCCCAGACGTGGGTCCCTTGCTCACTTTGCCACTGGATTCAAGATAGCCTGGCTGATGACGGCTGTAAGCCAGAAACCGGTCCCAGGATGCTTGTTTCCGGTCCAGGGAAGACATGGCTTGGCAGTTCGGGCTGGACTGTTCCCATGAGGCACAGGGTCAGACTGATTTGCATATGGCCATGTCTGAACTGGGGTGGCGGAGTGAGCTAAAGAATGATGATGGATTAAACCCAGATCAGTTGACTGGGGGTGGGTGCTTGCAATGTTCAACACTCCGTCCATCATCCCCTTTGGTTTTGCTATGTTCGCCCTAAGTTGGCAGGGTATGCCCAGACGTGGGTCCCTTGCTCACTTTGCCACTGGATTCAAGATAGCCTGGCTGATGACGGCTGTAAGCCAGAAACCGGTCCCAGGATGCTTGTTTCCGGTCCAGGGAAGACATGGCTTGGCAGTTCGGGCTGGACTGTTCCCATGAGGCACAGGGTCAGACTGATTTGCATATGGCCATGTCTGAACTGGGGTGGCGGAGTGAGCTAAAGAATGATGATGGATTAAACCCAGATCAGTTGACTGGGGGTGGGTGCTTGCAATGTTCAACACTCCGTCCATCATCCCCTTTGGTTTTGCTATGTTCGCCCTAAGTTGGCAGGGTATGCCCAGACGTGGGTCCCTTGCTCACTTTGCCACTGGATTCAAGATAGCCTGGCTGATGACGGCTGTAAGCCAGAAACCGGTCCCAGGATGCTTGTTTCCGGTCCAGGGAAGACATGGCTTGGCAGTTCGGGCTGGACTGTTCCCATGAGGCACAGGGTCAGACTGATTTGCATATGGCCATGTCTGAACTGGGGTGGCGGAGTGAGCTAAAGAATGATGATGGATTAAACCCAGATCAGTTGACTGGGGGTGGGTGCTTGCAATGTTCAACACTCCGTCCATCATCCCCTTTGGTTTTGCTATGTTCGCCCTAAGTTGGCAGGGTATGCCCAGACGTGGGTCCCTTGCTCACTTTGCCACTGGATTCAAGATAGCCTGGCTGATGACGGCTGTAAGCCAGAAACCGGTCCCAGGATGCTTGTTTCCGGTCCAGGGAAGACATGGCTTGGCAGTTCGGGCTGGACTGTTCCCATGAGGCACAGGGTCAGACTGATTTGCATATGGCCATGTCTGAACTGGGGTGGCGGAGTGAGCTAAAGAATGATGATGGATTAAACCCAGATCAGTTGACTGGGGGTGGGTGCTTGCAATGTTCAACACTCCGTCCATCATCCCCTTTGGTTTTGCTATGTTCGCCCTAAGTTGGCAGGGTATGCCCAGACGTGGGTCCCTTGCTCACTTTGCCACTGGATTCAAGATAGCCTGGCTGATGACGGCTGTAAGCCAGAAACCGGTCCCAGGATGCTTGTTTCCGGTCCAGGGAAGACATGGCTTGGCAGTTCGGGCTGGACTGTTCCCATGAGGCACAGGGTCAGACTGATTTGCATATGGCCATGTCTGAACTGGGGTGGCGGAGTGAGCTAAAGAATGATGATGGATTAAACCCAGATCAGTTGACTGGGGGTGGGTGCTTGCAATGTTCAACACTCCGTCCATCATCCCCTTTGGTTTTGCTATGTTCGCCCTAAGTTGGCAGGGTATGCCCAGACGTGGGTCCCTTGCTCACTTTGCCACTGGATTCAAGATAGCCTGGCTGATGACGGCTGTAAGCCAGAAACCGGTCCCAGGATGCTTGTTTCCGGTCCAGGGAAGACATGGCTTGGCAGTTCGGGCTGGACTGTTCCCATGAGGCACAGGGTCAGACTGATTTGCATATGGCCATGTCTGAACTGGGGTGGCGGAGTGAGCTAAAGAATGATGATGGATTAAACCCAGATCAGTTGACTGGGGGTGGGTGCTTGCAATGTTCAACACTCCGTCCATCATCCCCTTTGGTTTTGCTATGTTCGCCCTAAGTTGGCAGGGTATGCCCAGACGTGGGTCCCTTGCTCACTTTGCCACTGGATTCAAGATAGCCTGGCTGATGACGGCTGTAAGCCAGAAACCGGTCCCAGGATGCTTGTTTCCGGTCCAGGGAAGACATGGCTTGGCAGTTCGGGCTGGACTGTTCCCATGAGGCACAGGGTCAGACTGATTTGCATATGGCCATGTCTGAACTGGGGTGGCGGAGTGAGCTAAAGAATGATGATGGATTAAACCCAGATCAGTTGACTGGGGGTGGGTGCTTGCAATGTTCAACACTCCGTCCATCATCCCTTTGGTTTTGCTATGTTCGCCCTAAGTTGGCAGGGTATGCCCAGACGTGGGTCCCTTGCTCACTTTGCCACTGGATTCAAGATAGCCTGGCTGATGACGGCTGTAAGCCAGAAACCGGTCCCAGGATGCTTGTTTCCGGTCCAGGGAAGACATGGCTTGGCAGTTCGGGCTGGACTGTTCCCATGAGGCACAGGGTCAGACTGATTTGCATATGGCCATGTCTGAACTGGGGTGGCGGAGTGAGCTAAAGAATGATGATGGATTAAACCCAGATCAGTTGACTGGGGGTGGGTGCTTGCAATGTTCAACACTCCGTCCATCATCCCCTTTGGTTTTGCTATGGAAACCATGACTGTCATTACAAAAATGGGAACAACAGAACACACTACCACATTGGGTGTTCGGTGGAGGTTCTCTATTTTTGCATTATGTGGATGAAAAGTACTAGACTGTGCGGCAACTAAGAATTCAACATAGTCTTGCTTGGTTGACGGTAAAAGCAGATATACTTGAAATGCTCTTTATGTTCCTTGTATAAAATTGTACACTTGGCAGGTGAAATCTGTCCTTCAATGATACTGGGATTTACAGAGTCTTCCTACACCCTGTATGTGTGATATGACAACTGAATGTTACTTCCCCTCAGAAAAAGCGCCGAGACCACTGCGTGCCCGAGGCACTGGGCATTTATAATACATCTTGAGGTCTTTCCGAGCATGTACATCTCGCCA
Source organism: Calotriton arnoldi (assembly GCA_963921515.1). Lineage (NCBI taxonomy): Eukaryota > Metazoa > Chordata > Amphibia > Caudata > Salamandridae > Calotriton > Calotriton arnoldi. The sequence continues at coordinate 376,748 of CAWUFW010006163.1, forward strand.
AATAAACACTCCCTGACGGAATGCGACACCCCTCTAACAAAACGTCAAACCCTGTGTGGAATTACAATGAAAGCAATTTAACCTTTTATGGCTGTCGTGCCCCGGAAGGCTGGGTGCCCGGTGACGCCACTGCCTTTGACGCTTCGCCGTGCCCTCTCGCCGCGCACTGTAAAGTGGCATCAGCGGCCCGTGATGATTCAGGGCCTGACACAGAGACGGGAAAACAAGGCTGAGCGGGAAGAGCGGCGAGGACGGAGGAGGAAGAGAGTCAAGCAGGGTTTATGCTCAGGCTCACGAGGCACCTCTCCTGTTTATACGCCTTGCGTGTAAATATGCATTTCAAGGGCACCGCTCTGCCGCCCGCGCTCCCCCACTGCCTGCAAAACCAAGCCAGCGAATGGTGCGCGCGAGAGCGAGCACCAGGGCTCGATAATTTAAAACACATGTCACCCCTGAGATGGGGGAGCTGCTGGTGTGCGCGCGCGGTTGCGAGCAGCAGCATATGTTTCCAATTATCGCGTCCGCGTCTGGGCACGATAATTGGAAACATATGCTGCTGCTGCGCGTAACCGCAAGCATTAGGCCGTGGGCGTGCACATGGGTGGGACAAAAAGAGGCTTTGGCCAATTGCGTGCTGTCTTTGTTGAAAAGACGCACGCAAAAGCCAATAGCCTGGGGCAAAACTACAAGCACACGCGCGAGCGTGTGGTGGATTTCTGAAAGCCCTTACTTAAAGTCGAGCCGACAGCGCATGCGCGCTGCGCTAGGCTCGACCTAAAAAGTGTAGGCAAAAGTGAAAGCGTTTCCCTTGCAGGAGCAAGCAGCGCCAGGAGCGATAATTGCTAACACATGGCGCCAAAGCTCGCTCCCGCAAGGGAATCGCCAAACGTGCACGCGTTGCCATTGAAAGCAATGCAACGCGTGCACGTTTTTGCCTGCAAAAGTGAAGCGATGGCTAAACGTCTTTTTCCTATGCAGCGCATGCGCGCTGCGTAGGCGAGACCTAAACAGGGGGCCCAATTCACTGTGAAATGCCACACTTTCACAGTAAGCCCACCTGCTCCTCCAGGGCCCCCTGCCCCACACAATCCCACTACAAATGCGAGATGTCTCGACCTTGTTTGTCAGGGCGTGGTGGCATTCCTGGGGGTGCAGGGGTGGGCGGGAAGGGACAAACAGATTGGGGAACGCACAGCAGCTGGGCCAGCAATTATCTTGGCTCACAGTGTCAGAGGCGAGGCAACACCTCTGTTAAGTACCTGCCATTCCCTTTCTGCATTTTGTTTCTAGGCGAGAGAAGGCCCTTTTGTTTTCAGGACCAGCCAGACACAGTTAAGGAGAGGTGGGTGAGGGGAGGAGGGAGCAGCCAGATCAACTAGCTTTAGTTAACTTTTGCATCACCCATTTTTTTGATGGGAATGTGCATTTAAAATGTATGTTGAACTGCCGTGGTAGGGTAGTGTTTTATGAAATGGTTACTGCTTCGAGGCCCAGGGAGGGGGGCCCCCTTTCCCTGGGCCTCTAAGCACTAGAGCAAGCTGCAAGGTCCAGCTGTGGGGGCCCCCTTCCCTGCGCCTTGTAGCCATTACTCCCTCTTTCCTTTATTTGTTCCCAAAAAAGAAAAACACTTTTGCTGGAAAGGTCGTCTTTTTCGGACATTTTTCACTTCCAAAGTGCACACTCGGGACGGAGAGAAATAAAAGGTAAAAATGTGAAAAATAACTAAAGCAAGACAGAGCGGGTCGAAAAGGGGCCAGATTGATTTTATTCACACCCAAAACATATTAGCGCCACTTTACAGAGTTTGCCAGTGAAGCGCTACTTTTGTTTTCTTGTCTTTCTCTGAACAGCACTGTTTTCCCCGGGTGGGGAAGTGCACCATTCCTGGATGTACTGCAATACCTGCTTGATGGGTGGATTGGAAAACAAAGTGCATACCGCAGCTCTGTGTTCACGTATGTGGTCTTGTCTTTTTAAACCATACTGCTTACGTTTTGTAAGGATATAAGCAATGGACATTGAAACAGGTCCCTTCCGGCCCTGTAGTCATGTTCTTAACTTTTCATGCAAAAGCACTCATTGATTACTGAATAATAAGTACAGAAGCGTTAAGGTAACCAATTTGTTCCTTTCACATGCTTTACTTAATCTTGCATTCCCTATGAGTGTTTGCTTTTTCCAGGATGTTGTCACTTTTTTTTTTTAGGCAGCATATTACTGTAGTCTAGTGCGTAATTTGAATTAAGTCGCATCCAGGTCTTTATAGCGGGCGCAATTGGGTTGTAGTTGAAGGCAGTGCGAGTTTCTCTCAGTGGGGCAGTATGGTGTTCAGTGGGAGGAGGATGTGGCACTATGACCAGAGCTGCCGACTTGGGAACTGGGGAACCAGGTTCAGCCTTCATGACCAGTCCCCCAGACCACTCTCCTGAGGGAGCACATTCCCGTGCTAGACCTTAGAAGGCCCTGCTAGACCTTGGAAGCCCTGGTGTCTTAGCACCAACAGGTGGACCCCAGCGGTGGCAAGTGTGGGTTAATCTTGAAGGCCTGTCCACCACAACCCCTATTGAAGCTCACCTCAAGTCTTTTGGGCAGGCCTATGAAGCAGCACACCCTAGAGCAACAGTGACTCCATCACTGAGGTCACAGGACCCTTGAGCAAGGAGGCTCTTGGGCGGTGCGACCGGTGATATCGCACTGAGCGCTCACTTCGGTGGGGGCGTCATGTTTGCAAGTATATTATGTTTTTAAAAGCGCTTGCTGCCTCCTTCCTGGCAACAATAAAAATGTCATGATAACTCCGGTGATTAATGTTCTTCCTAGAGAGAGATGGAGTTTTGTAAAGTGGAAGTTTTGACTCATGGAAAGGTAGCGCAGAGGGTTAATGTGCCTGCTACAAAGAACATGTACCATGCAGATCACAAAGTGCACATGATGTAAATAGGTCAGTCGGTTGCTGCTTTTGTCATTGAGATCCTTTTGTTACTTGCAGTTTATAAGTCAAAATTCTAACATTGAACAATGAGCTATTAACTGTCATCTAAGAGCTGCATGCAAATTGCAAGGTATAAATTAGAGCGTCATGTTTTTTCCCCAGTCTTTGATTATCCTAATGTTGCAAAAAGGGTTTGTTTGGGTAGAAATCAATTCTGGTTATTAAAGAGAACCAAGCAAACACAAGGAGATGATGGACGGAGCACTGATACTTTTCAGACACTCACCCCTAGGCTAGCTTGAATCCAGTGGCAAAGTGAGCAAGGGACCCACGTCTGGGCATACCCTGCCAACTTAGGGCGAACAAAGCAAACACAAGGAGATGATGGACGGAGCGCTGAAACTTTTCAGACACTCACCCCCGCCACAGATCTGGGTTGAATCCATCATCGTTCTTTAGCTCACTTCGCCACCTCAGTTCAGACCCAGCTATATGCAAATCAGTCTTGACCTGGGACCGGTTTCGGGGTAACACCCCTCATCAGCCAGGCTAGCTTGAATCCAGTGGCAAAGTGAGGAACTAGTGTTTGCTTTATTTGCCCTAAGTTGGCAGGGTATGCCCAGACGTGGGTCCCTTGCTCACTTTGCCACTGGATTCAAGCTAGCCTGGCTGATATGGGGTGTTACCCCGATACCGGTCCCAGGATGCTTGTTTCCTGGCCAGGAAAGACATGGCTAGGCAGTTCGGGCTGGACTGTTCCCATGATGCACAGGGTCAAGACTGATTTGCATATAGCTGTGTCTGAACTGAGGTGGCAAAGTGAGCTAAAGAACGATGATGGATTCAACCCAGATCTGTGACTGTGGGTGAGTGTTTGAAAAGTTTCAGCACTCCGTCCATCATCTCCTTGTGTTTGCTTTATTAAAGAGAACCCCCAACCATGGTATTACGTTCTAAATTCAGAGTTTGTGTTTCTCCAGACCAATCACTATTAAACTATACTGTCTACTAGTATGATTGTCACGTGACTCCTACACCTTGTAGTCCATTGTCTTATGTAACATTTCCTATACAGTGATTTACACACGCATGATTGATTGTCTCTGTGTAATGTGTGTGATATAAAGTTCTCTGACACCCTGCACTAGTATCAGTGGCGCTGTAAATCAAATTAAATGCATCTGAGCGAGAATGTGGAGACTCGAGGGGCACTGTTAAAGGGTGGTAGGGAGGAAATCCTTGGCAGAGGTAGTCATTGGGGGCACCAACAAACATTGCCGCACAGGGCTCCACCAGTGCTAAAGCCGGCTACTTCCACTTCCTACAGTTCTAACACCAAATCAAAACATTGATTTTGAAAACCCCTTGAATCTGCAGCATACCTTCAAGTCAATGTATGATTTAACAGTGGTCTCGGTTGTTCTAGGTCTTTTTTATTTATGTACAATCTTTGTTTGCAATGGTGACTTGTAATTTTGTATTATATGTGTTGTGTTTTTGCACTTAACATAATTCTGGCGAGTAAAGAGCCCACAGTCAAAAAAGATTATCCTACGACTCTTAGCATGTGCGTGTGGGATACTGGTGGGAAGATTTATGTTAAAACAAATTACTAAGTATTAATGTCATCCGAAGGTGACACAATAATGGCACAGAATGATAAGGGAGCCTTTTGAAATTTGCGATTATATCCATGGTGTGAGAGGTTTTCTCTTGTGTAATTTTATATTTTGAATGATCCCGCTCCTAATTACCTCAACAGGATCTCTCCCCTTTATGAGACAGAACTGGAATTTTTATCATGCACTCAACTGGAAACAATCAGTTAACATGGAGTAAAAAACATCCATCTTTTTGAGACCTGCAACTAGCTTTTCCATCCAATGTGACAAATGTAATACATTTAATACAGTTTTAAAATATATGGACTTATTTCATTTGTATATTTATCTTTTGTCCTTGTTACTGATATCCACGTTAGGTCTCTTCAGTGCTGCCAAATAAGATCAATGGTCCTGCGATGTCACTTTCTGTGATGTCACTTCTTGTGATGCTACATGCAAATTAGAGGGGCCTCTCATCTTCCCTTTCGCCCGGGGCACCAGAAGTTCTAGGACTGGCCCTGGGTCTAGGCATTCTTCTGCAGTCTCTTCACTGTTGTCAATGTACCTTACTCTCACAGCCTGTTTCTTCCAAATCTAGGCAGGTTTCTCCTCTTCTGAAGAAGCAGGGTTTTTTCTTTTCTGTGACAGGCAATTTAACAGACTTTCACAATCCTGCTTCTGCATTACATATAAAACCCAGGGGCGTAGTTTGGTCACTAAAATTGGGGAGTTGTGAGCCTCAGATTTTCCAACAATCACTCTGGCAAGGAATGTTAAAGTACATTATAGACAAGCAGGGTGCATGAGAGGGGCTTTAGGGGCAGTGGAAAGGGAGAAGAATACTGATGGGTGGGAGTACTAGGTGAGAGAATCCCATCTGCCAAACTCTACATCAGGACACTATTAACTGCCCAGTTACCACTGACCGACCCAGGAACTGAATAAGAAGCCTTACATGGGTCCAAACAGCCAACCATCCTACAACACCTCTTGTGACTCAGTACTGGGGCTCACACAACACTCACCTTCCACTTTAATCCTGAATTGTAAACTCTGATTTTTAAACAGTGGGGGCACAAAACTTTACCAATGCACCTCTAGAGTTAAAATATGGTTCCATGTCAAACTGACACCTTGACCCAGATGTACTAACACTTTGCGTCTGGTCTGCATCACAAAAGTGACACAAATCTAGCAAAGATTTATGTACCAACGCAAATCATGATTTGCATGGCATCATTCCCAAAGTAACACAAAGTAGCGCTATACACTATATTATCCCAAAGGAGCGTACTAGGGGTGTAATAAAACCACCCATAGGTTTTTATGAACATCACTATCTCCTAACATTTGTAAATAGATTTGTGTACAAACAAAATTACTTCACCTAGAGGTGTGCTATACTGTAAAGCACATATAAAAAGTGTGAAAAGTATTAAAGTATTGTTTTTGTACTGTACAGTACAAAATCTATGCTTGACAGAACACATACAGCCTTGCACTATGGTGCAAGGGTTTGTGCATTGCTGTATGGCAGCCTAAAGTCCAGTAGTGCTGGAGGGGAGAAAAACAACGCCATATATTAATAAATATGGCGCTGTTTTTCTCTCACCCCTTGCTGCGACGCAGCACAGCAGCTTTGGTTGCTGCACTACACCAAAATATAGTACATCTCTCCCTCGCCCCTAGCCCTATGCTTTTGTTCACTACTTTATTGCACTCTATGACACACAGCATTGGTATAGTTCAAGTGACCCTATTAAATTGTCACTCTTCGAAACAATGATTTGTGGAAAGGAAATCCAGGACTAGAAAAGTAATGCATTTGCAACTTGGAATCACTCGATTACCCTATGTGGGATGCTTTCCAGGGCACTCCAGGTCCCATACCTAGTGGCGCCAGGAGGCGCTGACTAGCAGCAGATCCATTGCCCCACAAGTGCTATTATGAGCCACCATCTTGCCTGCTGCACGGGCCGCGCTCTGGCAAAGCCCGGACCAAAGGTGGGCCTGTCCTGGATCCGTCAATGCCAGGAAGAGGCAGGGTAGGTCCACCCCCCTTGTCTCGTTTTTTAATCTATTTTTCTGCCTGGACACTGTTTGGCCTACACCTGCTATTCAGGAAAAGACTACCTTCCATCTCTACTCTCCCCATTGCTATCAGGTACTGTGAAAATCTGCATTTTTTTATATATTGCTGCGTACTACACTGAGGAGAAATAGTCAATGTTTAGTTTGGTTCCACTTTATAACGAGGTTTACTGGGCATTGGCAGGGTGGGGAAACACCAAAACCCTGCTCCAGGTAAGCCTGGCTCCTCGTCTTCATCCCTGGATGGATTTATTAAATGTACGATGGGGGTCCTGAATAAGGAACCTGAGCAGGTGGAACATTGCCTCTCGGGCTTATTGGCAACAGGTGTGAGGGACTAATCCTATGCCTACTAGGGAACAAGGGAGTGAGGTGTCGCCCAACTTGGTACAGGCCCAAAGACTTGAGCCAACAGTGTTTCCACCAACTATAAGTGACACTTCTCCTGCCAAGCAGGGCCTGACCACATGGCAGGATACTATCCTTTCGAGCAACAATTGCCCCCCCACAAAGCGTAAAAGGTGTCAGGTGCAATGGAAGCCAGTTTCAACAGCTACCCCTCAATCTAGCCATGTAGTGGACCCTGCTTTGCTTTATGTTGAGAAATTAGATCTGTTAAAAAGATCCCTGTTGGAAAATGTTTGTGACGTAATATCTAGTTTGCTTGCACCTACGCAGTTCAGGTTGGATTTAAGCAAGGGTATTTTAAAGGATTTTAAAACAAGAGGACCTGCTTACATGCCTACACTGCCTACTACCCGCCAGCAAGGGGAGGAGGGGACTGTTACACATTGTCCGTCAGGTCCCCCTGACATTGGCTCAGAGGCCTTAAGGCCCTGTAATCCGACACTTAAGTACATTTAAGGGAGTTCCTGAGGTGAGGGTTGAGGGGATCCAACCACCTTCAAGGGTTGCCAAGATATTTGTAGGCCCCTTAATTATAGGCAGGCTATGCAATATCCATTTTCAGTAGGAGTTACAAATATAAATGACCCCACAACTAGGCCACTGAAAGAAGTCACATCTAGGGGGGGGGGGGCATTTGTCACAGGCTGAGGGTGTTAGACGGCTATATAGTAACGGGGATGGGCACCCAAATTGTGATACGATCGACCTACCCACTGCATGTTGCCCTTATGTAGTAGTCATGGCAAATATCCCTCCTCTAACAGAGGACTCAGAAGAGTCGCCCATTCAGCTAAAGAACAAAATCCTGCACTGGCTCCAGTCTAGGTCAATATTCCCAATTTCAACTGCAGACCAAGTCCTGCTGACTCGGAGGGTGGGCTGGATTGGGCCATCTGATAAATTGTTTGCTGGAGACTGTGTCAGCATAAATGTTAGGCACCTTAGGTATGCTGGGAAGATCCTGCATGATACTTCTTATAGTTACTTGTTGGAGGGCAAAGTATCTCTTCTTCCCCTTGTTTTTCTTTACAGGCATCTATCACAGATCCATACTGGTCCCACCCCTCGCCCTTTTGTTTTTCCACTAATGGATAAGCAGCTCACCCATCTTACACTTACAAATAGATATGATCCCTTGAATGATTAGTTTGATGTAGATTAACATACTATGCCCCTAGTAGCTGCCGTGGACTCAGCCTCAACTATTGATCACCCAGACAGTAGTAACATACCGGTTAGGAGCCCCAGCCAGGCTGACACAACTACTTCTATATTCCAGGGAGGTTACAACGGGGTATGGGTGACTGTTTCATGGAACATTGCAGGTCTGAAGAATAAACTAAGCTCTCATGATTGGTTAGATATAACTCTCAATTTACATACCATCTGTATCCAGGAAACATGTCAGGTGACCCCTCTCCATATTGAGGGCTTTTTTTCCTTGTTTGTCCCAGCTATTCTGTCTCTGGCAGGCCGAGCAAAGGGAGGTCTACAGATTCTGATCTCTAATTTACTACTTGTCACGACCAGAAGATCAGTCATGCCCTCTCCCTATTATCAATTAGTGTGGTTGCAATTTAAGGTAGGCCTGGGTGGTAAATTTCGTTCCGCTTGCGGAGTTTGCGGAATTTGGGTAATTTCGCGTTTTGCGGAGAACGCGGAATTACCAAAAATTCCACGCTTCGCGGAATTTTTTGCTTGTTCGCGCTTTCAAAATGCGTGTTCGCAAGATATTTCTCCCCGAGCACGCAAACAGCGTTCGCGAACAGGAAAAAAGCATTGCGAACGGGCGGAACAAGCAATTCCGCATGTTCGCTGAACTTTTGCGTGCTCGCGGAGATTTTTTACCGTTTCGCGTAGCTTTGCGTAGCGCGACTACGCAAATTCCGCCCAGAGGGTCTGTTGTCATTATTGTCAATCCTCCTGGATTATTCAGCAAAACCCCTAGGCAGGGTTGTCCCTAGGAGACTTGAGGACTGGACAACTGATAATTCCATTCTGTCTGAGGCCCAATATGGGTTCAGGAAAGGACTTGGAATGGTGGAGCAATGCTTGAACCTGGAACTCTTGATTGTAAAGTATACAAGAGCAAATCAAGATTGCTCTATCTGTGCTTTGCTGATCTCACTAGCGCATTTGATCTAGTGGACCATTCTATATTGAGGCATACTATGTAATCTTACGGAGCCCCCATGGAAATTGTTAGACCCTCCTTGCACAGCTTTACGAAAACCTCTCAACTCAAGTCCGATTTGGCCCTAATGGCGAATTGACGCCTTGTTTTAGAATTAAGCCAAGTCTACGACAGGGCTTTGTATTGGTCCCCCTTTTTATTTTCTTTACTTAGAAATGGGGTCAATGCCATTCTACGTACTCAGGAGGCTGATGCGCCGATTGTTGCTGGCCACCCGGTACCTGTGCTCATTTATGCTGACAACGCAGTCCTTATGTCAGTGACCGCGGTCAGGTTGCAGAGATTGATAGATTCCTCTGCAGATTGAATCAACAAGAGCCTCACCCGTAAACTCCAGAATGTTCAGAACGTCTCCGCCAGACGAGTCCTCAACCTACCGAGCCACTGCCACATCACCCAACACCTGCGTACACTACATTGGCTCCCCATCGAGAGGAGAATCACCTTCAAGCTTCTCACCCACGCCCACAAAGCCCTCCACAACACCAGACCTGCACACTTGAACCACCGCCTCACATCCCACCCACCCCAAAGATCTCTCCACTCAGCCCAGCTCTCCCTTGCTGCGGTGCCTCGCATCAAGAAGACCAGAACAGGAGGTTGTTCCTACTCCTTCCTCGCGGCCAAGGCATGGAACACCCTCCCGCTCCACCTCAGACAAACGCCAACACTCTCCAAGTTCACGAAGGACCTCTAGACCTGGCTCTTCGACGGATCTCCTTGAACATCCTGGACCTGCGCTCCCCCCCCACCACCCACCCCAGCGCCTTGAGACCCACTCGGGTCAGTAGCTGTGCTTAACAAACCTGTGATGGATTGATTGATTTTATGGACTCTAAGAAACTTAAAATAAATAAGGCCAAGACATTTAAAATAACCTGTGGGAAACCCCCCCAAAAATCTAAGATCATTCTACCTAGAAGGTATTCAGATAGCTAATGTTAAGTCCTTTTGCTACTTGGGAGTTCTTTTTTCTAGTAAGGGCTCTTGGGCTGCTTACATTCATAACATCCAGTTGAACATGAAAAGGGTTAGCAAAGAGTTGTTTAGATTTTCTAGCAGTCTTGGTAGTCGACTGATTAAAGAGATGGTAACTATTTATAAAGCAAAGGTTCTTACCGTTTCAACCTATGCGGGGTTTGTGGGACTATTTGTCCAGCAATTCCTTACATGCTCCCCCTTCTGTATGCTATGGAGTCTCCAGCCATTTTTTAAAATATTGCATCATTTATTTGTAAAGCAATTTGTATGAGGAAAAGAATGTCTTACTATTTCTGGATCTGTATTGCTAATGTTTATCGTGCTTGGAGTGTTTCTTCTATACCTAACTGTCTCATGATGTGTTATTTATTGGTTATACAATGGGCTTTTATGGCCTATGCTGATAGTGCCAAAATAAAGATATTTTGAACCTTTGATTACCCTATGCACCTTATTCCTGATTTGCAGCAACCCATGCTATTCCATCATTGACACAAGACAGAGCTGTCTGGGGTTGCGTCAGTCCTAACCCATTGCATGTCCTCGTGTTCTGGAACTGAGGACCACGCATAGCTCTTCTCCTGCCCTTCAGTTTAGAACATATTTATATTTACAAACGTAAAAATTGCTGAAATCATCATTTACCTGTCCCATTAGCTCAGAAAAAAAGATGTCACTCCTGCCACACATTCACTTTAGGTTTTAAGTGCAGGAAGGCTTTGGATGCTTTACAAATCAGAAATGTATGTAATGTAAACACAAGGGGTCTAGCACACATCGACCAGAGCCTGTAAATCATGTTTTCTTCAGTTCACGTGAAAAGCTGAACAATGTCATGCCTGGGCCTACCCTGTTAACTTTCTCTTGTTTTTAATGATAACTTACTCCTGGCATTTTTAGGTCAAAAGAATACTGTTGCTATTGAACAGGAGCATGCCGCTATGAGATCCAGGAGGAGGGCCTGCGTGGAGACTGTACCAGGTAAACAGATCTCTGACAGTCCTGTTTTCCCTCTACTCGCAATGCCCCTGCAGCCTCTGAAGCTAAGGGTCATTAGGAAAGTGCCAGGGATAGCAAGGGGCAAGCCAGTGGTCACAACTGCGACACCTGCCAACCCCTAAATGGCATCCATGCTCTAGGCTAGTATTCTGATGATCATTTATGACTATTGGACCCGCAATAATGCAATGCTGCCCTCAGAGCTGGTTCACCCTCTCAGGAATGTTACTCTACCGTCCCCACGGGCCAGCTGGCCCTTGGGCCGCTTCTTTTCCTGACCTGATCGCTCCTCATTTGCTTGGAGCAGCTAACTTTACGATTGTGGGGGACTTGAATCTTCATTTCGATGATCCTACTTGCTCTGTTAGTACCGCCTTAATTTCCGATTTGGCAGCTATGAACATTCTGCTTCAAAATAATGGCCCCACCCATGTGGCTGGCCATCTACTGGATCCTATTTTTTCGACCCTTCTTAAAGTATGCTGTTCTCCTGCTCTTCCTGTCCTTTGGTCAGATCATTTTTTGGTTGGCTTTAGGGTCACGCTAGATTTGAACAATGTATTTGTTCCCATCTCAGGCAATAAGCTCAATTCTAGAAACTGGGGGAAATTAGATACAAAACTTTTTAATAGCTTTTTAACTAAAAATGCCCCTACCATCAACCTAGTCTCCATGACAGACCTGGAGACGATCAATAACTGGATCTCTAACTCTGTTGATACCTGCCTCCCCCATTTTATTCAGAATGTGAAAAATCACCGTCCTCCTGCCCCTTGGTTCTCACAAAGTCTAAAAATAGAAAAAAGTAAATGTAAAGCGCTGGAAAGGCGCTGGAGAAAGGACTATGCGTCTGAGTCAAAAAATGCATATAAACAAGCAATTAGAGAATATCATTCTCTTTGCAAGACTGCCCGGGCGGATTATGTGAGTTCCACCATCACTAATGCTCAAAACTGTCCCAAAACTTTATTCAAATTGGTGAAGGAACTTTCCGGCACAGCTAACCAAGCTCCCCCTCCGATTCTCACAGAATTGCAATGTGAGGACCTTGCATTGTTTTTTTTAAATAAAGTAGAGAAAATTTGCTCAGCATTAAATACTACAAATGCTATTACCACACAGCCAATTTTAACTGCCCCCCTTTTATCTAATACTGATTTTCAGTTGGAGGCTCAGCAGGAGACCTGTTTGAGTAAATTAGAGCATTGGCTTCCGCTAGATATCACTTCTTTCAGTCAGATTCTAGGGAGCCTAAAATCTGGTTCTCCTTTAGATCTGCTTCCTGCTGCTGTGTTACAGAAAATTGAGCTACCTGCCATGAGGTTGATCATGGAGCTATTGAATGCATCTTTGCAGGAAGCCATGATTCCACCTGAGTGAAAACATGCTATGATTGTTCCGCTTTTAAAGAAAGCAAATGCTGATCCGACACAGCTGTCTAACTTCCATGCCATTTCTTTGCTTCCAATTTTCTCAAAAAGTTTAGAAAAACAGGTGAACTTGCAATTAACTCAGTACGTTGAGTCTCAAGGGCTTTTACATCCCTCTCAATCAGGCTTTCGAAAAGGCTTCTCAACAGAAACCACGCTTTTGGGAGTCACTGAGATGTTGCGCAGTCGTTTAGATGCAGGTGACACTGTGGCACTCATACTATTAGATTTGAGTGCCGCTTTTGACACGGTATCTCACTCTGTGTTATTGCAAGCCTTACGATCTATTGGCGTGATTGGGCTTGCCTTGCAATGGCTGCCGGATTTCTTGGAGAATCGTACGTATCAGGTCTTCTCCTCAGTCGCTACCTCTAAAACCCACACATCCCCCTATGGGGTACCACAGGGCTCCATTCTTAGCCCTCTACTTTTTAATATTTATGTGAAACCTCTGGCGGACATCGCCGCTGAGGCAGGGTTGTCGATTTTTTCTTATGCTGACGACACCCAGTTAATTTTCTCCCTTTCTAGTGACGGAGCGTCCAAACCATCATCCCTTCAAACAGGGTTACGTAAAATTGCATGGTGGATGCAAGCCAATTCACTAAAACTTAACGGGAGAAGACTGAGGTGCTGATATTGGGGAAAAATAAAGAGCTTTGGGGTCCCCAACACTGGCCATCTGAACTGGGCGCCCTTCCCCTGCCCACCCACCAAGCCCGTAATCTGGGTTTCATTATGGATGATCAGCTTTCTATGAAACATCAGGTGGTAAAGGTGGCCGCAACCTGCTTTTGCATCCTTAGATGGCTCAGAAAGATTTTGTGGATGATGCCAGTTTCTACTCAAAGAACTGTAGTCCAGGCTCTTGTCATCTCACGCTTGGACTATGGCAACATCCTCTTTTTGGGAGCCAATAAGGATGTGACACATAAGCTGCAGGTTGTACAAAATGCCGCAGCCCGCCTACTCTGCCACATTCCAAAAAATGACTCTGTGTCAACTTCTTTACGTGAACTTCACTGGCTTAAGGTTGAAAGCCGCATCAAATTTAAAACTCTAATCTATATGTTCAAGATTAAAACTGGCAAGGTCCCTGAATACTTAAACTCTATTGTCCACCGTCACGTTCTCTCCGCTCATCCACTCAAATGAAATTTATGGTTCCTAGGTATAGATTGTCACGTATGGGTGGCAGATCCTTTTCTTGCCTGGGTCCCACCCTGTGGAACTCCCTTCCTCTGTTATTAAGGAAAGAGACCACTTTTGTCCATTTTCGTAGGTCACTGAAAACTTGGCTATTCAATCAATAGTTTCTTCCTCTTTTTGTTTTCTCTTTGGTCCTCTCAGGTCGGCGCCGGGAAACCCTTGGGTAGCTGTGCGCCTTATAAATTCAAAATAACATAACATAACACACATTAAATAAAAGTGTAAAATAGTACCTTTATGGATCCTTTATCAATAAATACTCATTCTATTAGTGAGTCCTTTCTGAATTATCAAATCTTTTCTGAATCTTTGTGTGTATTTTCTGAGTGAATGCATTTTCTTTAAATTAATTGGTCTTCATTGAAAGGACATTAGCCTCACAGAGTGGAGGTCTTCTGTAATTGCTTATGTTTCCTCTGAGTTACTGGAGCATATTTCCTGCACAATGGTCTAGTGCAGGCTTTTCCATTAAGTAGCTCGTAAGCTACTGGTAACTCTCCAACTACCTAAAAGTAGCTCGCCTGTGTGCAGCCGAGCCTACTAAATTCGATGCTTATGCATGGTTGAATTAATATATGTACACCAAAATCAAAACATCTGTATTCAAGAACAAAATGTGTGTATGTTCAGAACTCTTAAGATGGTTTGGCGAATGTAGGTTGAATTTCCAAAAATATATTTAAAGCTCATATTTGAGTGATAAATCATGTGGCTTTGGGAAGACTTATTACTCATATTGTTACCTTGGTGCCAGTGGCATTGTAGCTATGGCAGTTATGTATTATAGCATTAAACAGAGATATAGCCTTTTTTACGTTACTACTGGCAACCCGGCCTGATGAACTGCCGTGATCGCTGGTGTCAATTCTGAATGAAGTAGCCTTTTTTGTAGTCTTGTTTGATATAGCCACTATGACACTACAAATATTAGTAGCCCAGGATGATTTTCAGTGAACATAAGTAGCTCTTATTAAAGAAAGGGTTGGAGAACCCTGGTCTAGTGTGAATAAGACAGGCTTCCAGAATGAATGGGTCTAGCCTAGAAGAATTCTGTATTTCTAAATGCATGAGAGCTGTGTTAAGAAATGTGTATGTTGTTTGCTAATCTACATTTCCCTAAATAGAGGCGATGAGTCTTTGACTGACTGGACCTTTTTCTAAAGAAAGTAGCTTATTTTTAAAAATAGTTTTTGTCGTATAAAAGGGTCTTGTCTGAATTAATTAAACACAAAAGGCTTGACTATGTTAATACATCTTCCATGCACGAATCTAAACTGAGATCATTTGAGACTTTCTAAAAGAATTGAGTGTCTTCCAAGAATGAATGTCTGCTCTCAGAAAGAAGAAATCTTCCCTGATTGAATCCTTTCTAAGTAAAAGAGCCTTTTCTCGAAGAAAGTCTTTCTTGAATGAGTTTTCTCTGAACAAGTTTCAAATACCGCTGACATATGACTGCCTTCTCTGAACAAATACTTGAATATTTTGGGCCTAGTTCAATCTTCATTGAGCTCCTAATAATGTGGAGGATAAACAATGATGGCATCACACTGTTGTGAAGCAGAGTTTCGCGGCATCTAGCCGAATGCTGCAAAGCAATCCATCCTCCTGCACAGCATTCCCCCACCAGCTGATCTTCTAGGTCAAAGCATGAAAAAGTAGAACCCTGCATTGAGAGGAACAAAATACCACTCTGTAACTGTATCCATATACGTTAATTAAAAATGAAAAACGCAGGAATCATGCTCATAGGTGGCCTGTGTAATTCGTGCAAATATCTGAAAGATTTATTTTGTGTCAAATTGTGCAAGGTTTTAGGCACATTCTAAATGTAAAGCACTAACAAGCTGTAAATATCATGACTTGATTCTAATTGTGTTCTAATTGTGTTCTCTTTTGTAGGACAAAATGGCTGAAGACAACATAACCCTCCATTTTGATAACACAACCATTTACAACCAAGGGAGTAAAACTGCTGTTAACCTTCTCACAGCCATCTTGTTTTTTTTCACCTTCCTATTTGGAGTTGTTGTGAACAGTGTTTTCATCTGGGTGCTGGGCTTTAGGTTGAAAAGAACTGTCAACACCATCTGGTATTTCCATCTCATTGTGGCCAACATTATCTTTGTTATGATTACTCCCTTCTTGGGAATTACTTTCCTCATGGACGCTCAGTGGACGTTCGGGGTGGCCCTATGCAAAGTGATGAATGGATTAATTTCCCTGTGTATGTTCATCTCAGTCTTCTTGCTCACGTTCATCAGTGTTGACCGGTATCTGCTCATCTTCCATCCAGTGTGGTACAGATCCCATAGGACCATCAGCTGTGCCTCCATCATCGCCACATCTGCATGGATCTTATCTGTGATGCTGTGCTCACCCTACCTAGTTTTCCGGGAAACACGTATCACTGATGGAAACAAGAGCATCTGCTTCAACAATTATGCACTATCAGATGATTGGGATAATCCTGAGGTACAGAACCTTAGGAAAGTGGTGAACTGGTCAATGTTTATCGTGAGAGTGGTACTAGGATACCTCCTCCCATTCTTTATAATAACCTTTTGCTACGTGAAGATCGCCATCAAGATTAAAAGTAAAAAGTTTGCTAAGTCACAAAAACCATTTAAGGTCATCCTGGCAGCCATTTTGTCTTTTTTCATCTGCTGGATGCCATACCACATACATGCCGGCATGAGTGTATGGGCCCCAGGACACATCTTACAGGGCATCCGGGCGCTTGCAGTCAGTTTAATATGCATAAACAGTTGTTTCACACCTATACTTTACCTCTGCATTGGCGGAAATTTCAATCGAGAGTTCAAAAAGTCCATCCTGACCTTATTTGAGTCGGTTTTTATTGAAAACTTAAATTCATCTCTCCGGAACGAGGACAGAATCAGCTTATGATTTCCTACTATGAAAGTTTTGTTTACTGTGACTGAAAGACTGTACCATAATCTAAAGGTTTGGTGGCCTATCTAAACTGAAATGAGTTGGACATCTCCCTTCATCTACATGCGAGGGAGAGTGTGTTCATCCTAAGAGACGTCACAAGCTGAACCTTACTAGTGAGTCTCAGTCAGTGCTTAATTTGAGCCGGTGCTTTCCGGTGCTCAGCACCGGCACTTAATTGGTTTCCGGTGCTCGGCACCGGCA
Organism: Calotriton arnoldi; assembly: GCA_963921515.1. Classification (NCBI taxonomy): domain Eukaryota; kingdom Metazoa; phylum Chordata; class Amphibia; order Caudata; family Salamandridae; genus Calotriton; species Calotriton arnoldi. The sequence goes on from CAWUFW010006163.1 coordinate 393,752, forward strand.
CCTAATTGTCAACACCATACTGAGAACAGTCCACCACATGGTGGCGCTGCTCATCTAATTTAGAGATGAGCAGAACAACGGTATTTTTGGACTCCAATATACATTAAAATTGCTAATACCTGCCTCCCCAGCCATTCCTTTAGCTTTCGGGACCTGGAATAATCTGAACTGTCTCATTTACATGCGAGAGAGATGGTTAGTAGTTGTTTTGGCAGCGATAACAAGGGCGATGGGTGGCGCAAGCTGCAGTGGCCTCCTGGTCAGAGCCCTGGCACTTAATATTTTACAAATTAAGCACTGGTCTCAGTACAGACTACAATGACTTTACAGGGAATATGCTGTGTACTTACCCCATGAGGATTCTAATCTCAATAGGAAAGTGGAGGCATTTATCAGTACAGGTGTACCTTGTTTTGTCAATGTATGGTCTGTTTACATACCTGTGAATTCATTTCTCATAACAAATCAAACCAGACAACTCTACAAGACTGGAGGTCCTTGGCAGCCCAAGCTGCAATGCCAGCTTGGCCAGCAGCCTAGAGCTGACATTTTATATACCACAAAATGTAATTGTTCCATAATCTACATTGTAGATACAGCTACTGGTCTTCCATTTAAATAAACTAATACACAAAAACGCGGAGAGAAAAGAAGTTGTTACGTTGTCTGAATTTACCTAAAAATAAAAAGGAGAAACAACACTCCTCATCGGTGGGCCTGCACTTGACGCTGGTGTAGAGTAGTTACAAGCTCATTAAAGGACCGGGACATAACAATTCTATTTCAAACAAATGGAAAGTCATAGTAAAAAACAGACCCAATGGTTTATCTTCACTATTAAAGAATGAAAATGTATCTGTCATTGTCAATCTTTCTAGAAACATTTTGCTGTGAGTTAATTTTCACAACAATGTCTACAAATAATGCGGAAAAGACAAAATTATTTCTAAAATGGAAAAATAAACATACAACTGGAGGAACATTAATAAACCTCTTAAACATAGAAACACAGCACAGAATAATCCCCTGAGGTCCGAACTGGCTATTCCGCTGTCTGCTTTCATAAATCAGAGTGAACTGGGATAATTATACGCTTTAATTTCTGACCAGTGATCTCCTTCCTTATCGGTTTTATGAGAAACACTGCAAGAGCAGGAGGAGACAGTTCAATAAAACAAGCATTGCTAAAGCTTCACACAGGTACAGCAACATCAGTGAAATGGGTCCACACACAAAATAAGCACTGGAAAAGCCAATAGGTCTCGCTTGTTTTAAGTGCATTTACTCTTTGTTGTAATGGCCATTAGTTGTGTAATATACTTGGATGCACAGGCTGAAAACAAATATATACATACTGTAGGAAATTGGGTTACTAGTTGGGGGTGGCGAGCCCTACTTAAGCAATCAATCAATCAATCAATAACCTTATTCGGCAACATGCCATTAAAGTACAAAGTCAATACAGTTAAAACATAAAAAAGGAATAAATACAATGTGACATAAATACATCATTAAAATCCATATTAAAAAGTGCACAAAACAATAAAACATGCGGTGGGGACTTCTACTGAACTAAATAATTAAGCCACAAATAACAATAGGCAAGAGATCCTTTCATATAAGATTGCCTGATTCTCCACATAGCCAACAGAAACTGTGAAACTGCAAATACTACACACTGACTGGAGTCACACTTCAGGGTTCTCTGGGCTGCCCTACACGTCCTGTGCCCTAGGTTATAAGACAATGGTCAGATGTACAAATTCCTAGGGTCTTGATACGCCGGACAGAAAAATAAAAGGGTGCTCTATTGTTTCACTCGTTAAGAGACAAAGAGCACATTGTTGAGAAAAATGTCTCGATTCAGCTCTCCACCTGCCTGTAAAAGAGAGGAAGGGTAGAGCCGCATACCTAAACTGCAAATAGAGTTTCCTTGCAGCTGCCGGCTCAATGTAGTCCAGGAAGTGCTCCAATCCGTAACTATCTTTCCATTGGAGGAAAGCCGAAGTTAGAGTTCCTACTTGTGGCTGGGCGTGCAACAAATTTAGCTTATATTGCCAATAGGCGATCTTTATTTTGGCCTTAGATATTTCACCGGACTCAAGGGGGACATCCCACAATTGCCAGAGGCCAATGTTTGACAGGGTAACCCTAATATACTTGAGCCAAGGGATATCAGTTGCATCCATACTGCATAAAATCTCCTGCCAACCTGCCTGATAGGAGACCAGCTCCAGAGTAGACCAGAACCTCTTCCATAATAATATGGGCTTTAGGCCGACCACATCTGGTAAGTTTTTTTGCCCCATGTCTAGCCTTAAGGGAAGCATCGGGGTACTGATGGGAAACCTTATTAATTCTCGCAAAAAACAATTTTTAACAATCCCATGTGGAGACATGTCCCTGTGCCTCCAGAGCTCTGCTCCATAAATAGCTGAGCCAAGTGCTTGATGGTTGAAAACTTGCAAAGCCGGAGAAATGGGACAGAAAGGGGAGCCTTTATGCATTTTTACAATACCTCCTGAGGTTTGCTCAAGCCTTAGCCTGCTCCTAGTTATATGTGATTGCCAATTGAAGTGCTCGTTGATGGTTATGCCCAAATACTCGAACATGTGAACACGCTCCAGGTGATACTTAAGCAGCAACCACAATTTCTGTCAGAGTGAAACACAAGCAAAACCCAAATTAAGTGGTGCTTAACCCTCTGGTAGCTTGGCATGAAGCAATCAGGCTTAACTTTGAGGCAATGTATAAAGGGGCTTTTTTTCAAGAACGTCAGTTTCCCTGCGCCTGCGTGCGAAACCCCTGCGCCACCATGGATGTGCCGTATTTACAATACAGCGCACCGTGGCGCAAGGATTGACAGATGTGTCAGAAAGTTTGACGCATCTGTCGGCGCAAAAGTCACACATTGCTGGAGTCGTGTCGCAAGCACAACGCAACTCTAGCAATGCATGGGGAGGCCTATTCCTAATACACTGCGTCACTCCTTACGCCTGCTCCAAGCAGGCGTAGGGTTTTGACGCAGTGGCATCCTAGACGTGGCGCAGTGAAATCTTGTAGATTTCACTGCGCCACTTCTACAAGGCTTTCCCACGTGGGAACACCCATCCTACATACATTATACCTGACGCAGGTACAATATGGTGCAGGGCTTTACAAGGTGACTCATCTCCCTAGAGGCGTCACATTGTAAATGGGCCACATCGTGGTGCATTGTTTACGCCGCCGCTGCGCCCCAAAATGTGGTGCAACGGCGGCGCAAGAGTGTCGCAAGGGGCTTGTAAATCTGCCCCAAAGTATTTATGCAGCACTTCAAACAGTAATAAAGTGAAAACACAACAAAAGAAAAATCCACCACTAATGTAGACAAATAGAGTAAACCTTAATAAATTATTTGAGACCAAAACAACAAAAATCCAATCAGTAGTAAAGGAGATATGCAATTTGAAAGATTTAGGTTAATATAGTGCCTAGAAGCACAACTGTGGTTATCTGGCTACCAGGACAAAGTCAAAAGTTCAGGCCGACCACGATGGAGCCTGAGCTGGATACAGGGACCAAGGTCGGCCTGATGGAGCAAGGACTCGTAAGGGAGACTTGCTCGGAAGCAATCCTCTCATTTAACCCGCTAACGAATTACTAATAGCGTCTTGTAAATAATAACACGCAAATACAGAAGACACATCGGTTAGAGAAGCTTGCATATGTGTTTACTAACGCTAATAATATGAACAAAGGACTAAGATCGCTCTAACTGGGGCTTGGCTTCGGAGCCGAACATGGCGGACCCGTCTTCCTAGAGCTCTGCAGTTCGCTCCTTCTCAGGGCCAATATCCTACTGAATCCTGGACCCCAGTGACTGCTAAAGAGGGTCACCTGCCGCGGAACACACCGCGATCCTGCTGACGAGGTCCGGTGGCGGCGGGAGGCCGGGAAAGCCTCAATCTGTGCCTGACCTGAGGCGGCCACGCATGGGGCCGTGAGAGGAGGAGGCTTGCCGCGGCCACCGTTCACCTTTCTAGCCGGCGGGATGGCTGCAGAGATGGCGGCCCTGTTCTGCGCGGCTTCTGTGGCGTGTTTGCTGCGGGTCAGCTCCTGAGCTGTGGCTGATCTATGCGGATTGGGCGGGTGGCCTACATCAGTGCAGCGGTGCCATTGCGGTGCCCCTCCCCCGCTTCCCTGTGCATTGGCGCCCGAGGGAGTGGTGCTCCGGACCTGGTGGAGCCCATACGGGGCCTGGAGCTCCTGATCACCGCTTAACCCGGATTGCCCCGCAAGTCACCTGGGGTAGACCGCCTTATCCAGAGCAGTCGTGACTGCTATTGCTGGGGCGGCAGAGCAGGGGAGCGCCTGAGGACCCAGGACGCCGATTTCTGATGTCAATGCCTGGCCGACGCTGAGTGCATCGAGGCGGCTGCCACGGGGTCGCAGAGCTGGTGTTACCTGAGGCCCTGGGCCCTGTCGGTGAGTGGCTAGAATGGTGGCCGTTTCCCGCTGTGTGGCACCCCGCGGCTTCCCCCCGCACCAGCTTCCCGTAACGAGGGGTGTGCCGTGCGGCCTGTGTTCCAGAGGCCGCCTGACTGTCGGAGCGCATTGTAGCTGATTTCCCATAAACACGACCACCTCCTTCTTCGTGGGGGGAGCCTCCCTGCGACGCCAGAGCTGAGCTGGCAGTGGTTCTTCCTGGCCCACCTGAGACGGCCGGGGGCTGGTCTCAGATATCCATCGGAGGCCGTGGGAAGTGTGATTGCTGGGGACGCTGGGACGGAGCCCTACGATTGGACCTGGGGTGGATTGACACACGCCGCTGACCTTTGCCCGCCGGTCTCTTGCTGCCTCCCTCACTGTTGGTGCCCGCCCTCTGGTGCCGGTTGGCGCGGGTCCCTGCGGTCCGCACTCTCGGCCGCCATGGGCAAGGATAGGCATGGTGCGGCGGCTCCCAAACAGAACACTATGGATCACTATACCACCACCACCCCCGCAGGGAAGGAGGCTGCGGAGGGTCTATCCTCCGACACGGCAACATTGCTGGCGGCAATCAACCAGTCGCGGATTGCACTGGAGGCCCAGATTGGGGCCGTGGGCTCAGAGGTGTCTTTTCTCCGTCAGGACCTCCGGAAGGCAGTAGACTGGATCACTGAAGCAGAGACGAGGGTCTCCACTGTGGAAGACACTGTATCCACCCTCCAGCAGAAAGTGGATAAGCTTGCTATGGTCTCTCGGGAGCTGGCGGCGCGGGTCGAGGACGCAGAAGGTAGGGCCCGCCGCAACAATATTAGTTTGGTGGGTTTTCCGGAAGGCTGCGAGGGGACGTTGATGGATAACTTCCTCTCGGGTTGGCTCAGGGCACTGTTGCCACCTGAAGACATGTCCCCCTGCTTTGTGATCGAGAGGGCCCATCGTGCTCTGGCCAAGAAGCCGCCGCCTGGAGAGCGTCCGAGGCCGGTGATCGCTCGGCTCCTCAACTATGCTGATCGGGATGCCATCCTTTGATTTGCCCGGCTCCACAAGGACAAAATGATTTTTGAATCTCACCCCATCATGGTCTTTCCGGACTATACTAGGTTGGTCCAGCAGCAACGACAGTCCTTCGTGTCGGCCAAGCGACGACTTCGAGAATTGACATTATCCTACGCGCTGCTATTTCCCGTCCGGATGAAAGTGATATATAACGCCAAGACATTCTTCTTTGACACCCCGGAGGAGGTCCTCGTGTGGACTGATGAGAGACGAAACCTCAAGCCTCACTCGCCACCCCCTGTAGACTCGGACTCCTCCCAGGGCTCGCACCGGAGTGGTCGGCAGGGCAGGGACACAGCTACGAGGCGCAATAGATCTCGATCCAACTGGCGTGCTCAAACCCAGACTGGCCCCGGAGACTGAGTAACCTGGGCATTCAGACCTATAGTATTCCATTCCTCTTCAATTGATGGGTGCAGACGTTGGTGGTGGCCCCATGCTGGGTTGATCTCGATCCTATGGTTGGGGTCTCATTCCAGCCCTGAAAGGTGTTGGACGTAGCACGCCCTGACTGTTTTGGGTAATGTTGGGTGGGGGGGGTCCATTGGAGGAACCGCTTGGGCCATCATGTTTGGGGCCTGGGACGGGATTCTACCGCGACAGATACTGCTTGTTCCTGGAAGTATGGGGGTGGGGGGAGGCGGGGGAGTCTTAGGGGGTTATTTGTTGTTTGTTCTAAGTTTTACGCACCATACACGCAATTCCTTGCATCGTCACCCTCACATCGTCCATCACTACGCACTGTAATACCTAGGAATGGCCCACACAACGGTTAATTCTCCACTGGGGGAACTCAACATTTTAGCCTGGAACGTGCGAGGCTTACTGAATAAGGTTAAACAGGGGGCGGTACTCCATCTGGCAAAGCGTTACTCGGCCGATGTCCTGCTATTACAAGAGACACATCTCCTAGGCACCAAGGCCCCTTGCCTTTCCCGTTATGGGTTCGCCATGGTGTATCACTCAGGCTTTACTAGGGGAGCACGAGGCACGGCAGTTCTTATTCACCGCAGAGTGCCACTGCAGGTTACACAGCATTGGTCCGACCCCGGAGGCCGTTATACGGTTATCTCTGGTAATATAGCCGGCGAACAGATCACAATTGGGAGTGTCTATGCCCCTCCTCCGCTTGGTCAGACATTCATAGACAAATTGACACAACTCTGGGGAGATCTCCCGGGCGGCCTGACGATATTAGGTGGAGACTGGAACGACGTTATGAATCCATTAGATAGGTGGCGAGCTAGGCCGCCAGAGGTGCTCCCCGCTAGATCCAAATTGCATACACTGGCACACACACTTGGCTGGGCAGACTCTTGGCGGGCCTTTCATCCCTCGGAAGCCGGGTTCACATATGCATCGTCAGTTCACCCCACCCTTTCACGCCTTGACTACTTGTTCCTTCCGCACAGCTATGTACACAGAGTGACTCACACGTCTATCCTGCCTCGGGGCCTCTCCGATCATTCGCCGGTTTAACTCAGACTGCGCCTGCAGACTCGTCGAGCCCCGTATCGGTGGCGTATGTCCCCATGGATGCTCCGGGGTGCCGAGTACCAGGAGATGCTCCATCGGGCAATCGCTGAATACCTTTACTTCAATGCCGTAAATTCCCCGTCCCCGATCATTCTCTGGGAGGCTCTTAAGCCCATGATTAGAGGGGCAGACATCAGTTTTTGTACAGGGGAGAAGCAGCGCCGGCTGGCACAGATACGGAACCTAGAGGACCATTTGGTCCATCTGCAATCCCAAATGGTGGAGAATTCAGACTCCGGTGCCCGTCGCAATATGCTACATGTGCAGCAGCAACTCCATCAGCTGCATACAGATAGTGCTAAAGAGGCCTGGTTGGCGACCCAACATAGGATATATCAATGGGGTGATAAGTCCAGCCAGATGCTCCATAGGCTCTGCCAGGCCACAGCGTCCCCGACGCAGGTCCCCATACTAAGGTCCTCAAACGGAGACATGTGCGCCTCCCCCGAGGCTGTTGTTCAGGCCTTTGCCGATTTTTACGCTGCGCTGTATGAGAAACACGAGGTCATTGCTGAATCCCTTATAGATGATTTTTTTGCAGCTTCAGGCAGCATTATCCGATACCCACCCAGGACGCGCACCGGGACCAAACGGGTTCCCGGGTGACTTCCAACGCCCTCACATGGGGACTCTTGGACCGTGTCTGCTTAAAGTGCATTCTGCCCCCAGATTGGTGACACGCCGAAATCGTAGTCTTCCATAAGCCGGGCCGTCCTCCTGAAGACCCGGGCTCGTATCGCCCCATCTCATTGTTGAATTTTGAGCCTAAATTGCTAGGGAAGGTTCTTGCCGACCGCCTTCGCACGTGTATCCAGGATCTGGTGCATCCAGATCAGCCTGGCTTCATGCCACAACGCTCCACCAGACACAATATCAGACGGGCCCGCAACGCAGTGGCCGAAGCCCACCGACTGGGTCGCCCCGCGGTGGTCCTGCTGGCGGACATAGATAAGGCATTCGATTCGCTGAGCTGGACTTATCTTTTTAAACTCTTAGAGGCCATCAACCTGGGACCACGATTCTGGGCCTACGTGAAATTATTATATACGGACCTTACGGCATCGGTTCGTGCGGCCGGACATTATTCGGCCCCCTTCCCCATCCATAGGGGAACTAGGCAGGGATGTCCCCTCTCCCCTCTGTTACTTGCCTTGGCGATCGAGCCATTAGCCGTGTGGGTGCGCCTGGACTCAGTCTTCCGGGGACTGGACTGGTCGCCGGAGTGCTCAGACAGGATTGCACTGTATGCCGATGACGCCCTATTCTTCATATCTGATCCTTGGACCTCCGGGCCCCGTGTGCTCCAAATCCTGCGGATTTTTGGAGAGACCTCCGGGTTGTGCGCTAATCCATCCAAATCTATCCTGTTCCCCGTCTGCGGTGCACAGAGGAGCCAGGCTTGGGCCTCGCGGCTGATTATCGCAGACGCGGGCTTTAAGTACCTCGGGGTCTATATCACGCGGTGTCCTAACGAGGCTTGGTTGCGCAATGTAGCCCCACTGCTCCCTGCGGTCCGTGACGAGACGACAGTGTGGTCCCACCTGCCCCTATCGCTATACGGTAGGTCCGCCATTTTCAAAATGGTGTCTTTACCACGTGTACTGTATCGGCTACAGAATTATCCGTATCCTATCCCCCCGTCGTGGTTCCTCCAAATGAATGCACTCCTGAATCGGTTTCTTTGGCAAGGGGGCGCAGTCCGGGTGGCGCTCACAACATGTACCCAGTCTACGTACTGCGGTGGGATTGCAGCGGCCGATATACGGGCGTACTACTGGGCTTCGCAGTTACTGGTAATTAATGAATGGTGGTATGGTTCTCAGATGGACCCGGCTTATGCCCTGGAGAGGCTCTTCATGGCGGATACCCCGCTGCTCCATCACTTGTACAGTAGCTCGTCATTGGAGGCGTTTCCCCCGGCCTGCCGGACAGTTATTCAGATATGGAGGCGGGTGGTCCGGTCTATGGGTTGGTGGGGTATGCTGACCGGGGCTACTCCCTTCTGGCAGGGATCTCATCTCCGGCCTGTCTCGTCACTGGAGGGATTTCGTAGGTGGGACGATATTGGGATATCCACTCTCTGAGATATTATGCAGGGATCCACGCTTAAGTCCTTCCAGAGGTTGCAGGCAGACTTCGACCTTCACAAATCACAGTTCCATAGGTATTTGCAGCTCCGTCATGCCCTGTCCCCCCTGATACGACATCTTCCGTCCTTACCTGAGTTTCACCCGCTGGAGGGCCGGCTGCTGATGGGTGACCTGGGGGCCCACAAAATCCGGCAAATCTATCAAACTCTCACTACACATTCAAAAAACACTATACACCGCACCCGAGCGACATGGGTGGCAGACTTGCCCGCTCTGACAGACGACGATTGGACTGAGGCGCTGGCTAGCCCTAGGTACTCCGTGGTCTCCACTAGATACAGGCTGATCCAATTTAAATATCTCCACAGGATATATTATACACGCCCCGCCTCAGGAAGATGGGGGCTATTCAATCCCCCGTCTGTCTCCGCTGTGACTCGGACGAGGGGTCGTTTCTTCACACGGTGTGGAGTTGTGGGGCACTACAACACTTCTGGTCGGGCATCCTGTCTTGCATGAGGCGGGTATTAGCATGGGACATTCCTGCAGACCCTAGATTGACACTCCTTCACAGCACAGAAGATATTGGGGGGTACAGATATAAAAGACACCTTCTGTTCTTGGGCCTTACGTTGGCAAAGCGTGACATTGCTCAGCACTGGAAGGCTACGTCCCCACCCTGTGTAGCGAATTGGAAGAAGGCCATGGCTAGGTGTATGTCTGCGGAGGTAGCGGTGTTTCAGGCGAGGGGCTGCCCGCAAAAGCATGGGAAGATCTGGACCAGGTGGGCCAAATATAGGGGTATAGATTTGTCCTTAATGATGCAACCCGTGAATCAAGATCCTCTTGAACGGCTGGTGGTAAATGACTTACCGGTTTAATGTGAGGGACTCATATAACTGTGCACGGATTTTCGTGCGATGTGTATGTGCTATATTTTTGATGGTATGTATGGTGCGTGGGTGGGGGTTGGGGGGTGGTTGTTGGTCTGATGTTCTGCAGACCTTCTGGGAGAAAAATTTGCAGTACCTAGAGTTTTTACAATATGCCTTACAACTGTATGTTTCTTATCGGGCTTGGCCCATCTGGTACTACAGAAAATCAATAAAATCTGTTGTTAAAAAAAAAAAAGATAGCTCTAACTGGGTAATCCTTACTGCGCACGCGTCAACTGCATCTACGTAGTATGACATTTAATGCTTGGAGGGAAAACTCTCGCGCATGAGCAGAGGGCGCTAAAATGGCGGCTTGAAAGCTCACATGCATAGCACCTGTTTAGCAGAATAGAAAGTAAGCTATTTTACTAATGCTAATGCGGAAAGGGTATTAATAAGTATATTGGGTTAGAGTAGAGATGGGTGGTATACAGTGAAACCATTTATTTGTGAAAGTAACATTTCCTCTTTTGACTTTATTATTAGTGCGCATTTGGGCCTTTCACGTTTGTCTAAACTGAGCTGACTAATTCAAGTCTGCGCATGCCTACACGAGAGTGAACCCGGAAGGATGAGTCAGGATTTGACAGCCGTCCAAGGACGAGGATGATGTGCCCTGTGAACGGAGGGTGAAGAGTTCATCCAAGAAAACTTGTATTCATAATGTTGAAATTATTGTATCAAATAAAGTTGGGATATGTCTGGGAACTAAATAAAAGAATAAAGTTTAAGGGGATGGGTTTTGCGACCAATGGTGCAATGGAAAAAGTAATATGTAAGCATGGTGTGATGATCATCCCCCCTTGCCTGTCCAATCAGAGTTAGTATTTTTGCGGTATTGAAACTTTAGTGGGTGGTCTGTGGTCAACGAAGGGTATAATTGAGGTACTTTAGTTAGTTAGTTAGCGCGGAGCTGCTGAATTGCTGAATTGGGGAGAGACGTCTATGCTGAAAGTCGAGAGCTCGGGAGGCTGTCAGTGCTGTGGGTGGTGCTGATGCTGAATGGAAGCTGTGAGATGCTGATGAAGACTCTGAATGCAGAACCATCTATCTCTAATTAATTGGGTTAGACAAGAAGATCGCGGAAGAAACTCGAGGAGGAAGAGAGTGTCAGAGAGGGGTGTGACGCAGATGTCGGTATTCTAGAGAGGTTAAGTATCCTGTCCTGAATCCTGTCCTGAGGCCTTTTGTCTCCTGATCTATCTCAGGGACCCTTACCAGCCCTTTGGCCAGGGGGTTGGTCTTCACACCATCCTGGGTAATTATTATTCATTGTTCGTTTATAGATGTTCTTTTCTCTCTGTCCTCTCCCTTTCTGAGCATTAGTCATTGCACGAGTCCGAAGTGTATGTTTAAAGTCTCGAAGTTAAGGGTGACTGCGCTGTAATTTGATGGTTCACATTCTTTAATTTAGATAAAGATTTTAAAACTTCCCGAGTTTGTGGTTATTTTTCTGTAAATCAAGAATAATTAAGAGTTACGTTCATTATCACCATCAATTAGTTCAACTAATGGTCCATCGACCAGAGGAAGAACTTTTTGATCAGTGAAAGGTTAGTTAGGAATAAGTAATAACTAATCCTGAAATATGGAAATTATAAACTAAACCCAGCAGTCTACTTGGATCTGTGTAAGTGTTTTATGGGCCCAGGTGAGTATATGATAATAGAGTATCTGCTGTTAGTACACCGCTGGATCAGTTATCTGGTAGCAGAGCTATGGTTATTATTGACTAGTTTGGTGATAAGTATAGATTATTGATGATTGATTTATGTTTTAACAAAAAAGTTAGCGTCTTTGTTCTATGTTGTCCAGAATTCCCGGGAATGAATAGCGGGTGGCGATAGAAACCACACTGCAGTGAGGTTACTCGTCTGTTGGAATAGCACTGAGAAGCTACGCAGGGCTGGCAGTGTTAAATTAGGGACTATTTCGTATAAAAGTGGAGTGCGAATGATAGCAAAAGGGGTTCGCTGGTGAAACTTTGGTCTCATTTCCCAAAACGGGTGACAAAGGAGGAGTAGCAGGTTCTCTGGAGCTTGAATAAAGGGTAAGCGGAAGGTTTTACTCGTAGTGTATGAAGAGTAAGCGGAAGGTTTTACTCGCAGCGGAAAGAAAATCTATCCTTTGGTTTTAGAGGAACAGGCAGAGTAGCGAATGTTTTTATGTAGTTAATAACAAAGAAATTAATGCAAAGCATAAAGAAAATAAGTTTCGTATTACCTTGTGAAGGGAGGGTCAGTCGCCGGAGTTGTACTGACGTCACAGTGAGCCGCACTGGGATTGGTAGAAGCAGCGGGCGTGTGACAAAAGCAGCCTTGTAAAGGAGGGGTCAGTAGTAAGGAGCAGAACTGACGTCAGAAAGAGCCGCGCTGGCATTGGTCAGATCACGAGTGTGAGTCTGAATTTGATTGGATAACCAGTTAGAAGTCGTGCTAGGATTGGTAGAAAGAGGATTTGTATGCAAGATTCTGATTTGACCGCCAGTGAAAGAGGCGCAAATAGAAGATTCCAAGGGTTTGCAGAATACAATTTTATATATTGTTCATCTAGGATGTATGGAGAAAAGAGAAAAATTTCATTTATAAAGAGAATTAAGAATTTCTTTACGAAAGACAAGCCTGTGTTGACTAGAGAGGGAATTCCTATTCCGCCCCCAAAGACACCAGCTTCCTTTATGATGATGGAAAGAGGATATCATACTTGTGTATGGTTGGAAAATTGGATAGAATATACGAAAGTTGATGGAGTTTTGGCATTTCCTGAAAATGGTACATTTAATGGGAGAATTCTTCAGAATTTGAGAATGAGAAGAATGATTTAGAACCAAGACCTAGGTTAACCCAGTACGAGGCTTTAGAAGAATGGGAGACTGAGGCATATGAACGCGAAAAATGTAGAGGTGGGAGATATAAAGGGTTCTTTCCCAGATATTTGCAAGAATCACGCGAAGGGCAGATGAAACAGTGGAGGAGAGCTATGGTATCTGAAGGTTTATATCCAGTATTAATGGCTGAAGAACAGTCTGGAGGAAAATGTAAAGAGAAAGCGAAACATTTGAATATGACCGGATATGGTGAATCAGATGATGAGTTGTTAGAGGATATTTTAATTAAAAATCCACCACCATATCAAGGAGCAACTAGTAAGGTTACCCCAAGTACACCAGTGATAGGAATGCCTTTAACCCCACAAATTTTACATGATACGTCATTTAATAGGGTGCTGCAGGATAATGAAAGAGATGTTTTGAATAAAACAAAAGAAGAATTAGTACAGAAAATAAGCCAATTAAATTTAAATGCTGAAGCTTTAACAGTACCAGTGACCATTGGTCCGGTAATCCCGTTGTATGGAGATAAAAAGACTTGCCAGAAACCACAAACCGTGACAATTCCGTTAACAAGTCCCAGAAGAGAAGTAATAATTACGGATGACCAAACTAGTGAAAATGAATCAGTTATTTCACTAATGGATCTTCCAAATGTAGAAACTTCAACTGAAACTCCGAGAGGAATTACGCCCACAAATTTGAGAGAGAAGAGATCTTTGGTTCCTATAAGAACTGGAGGTGCAACAGTAGTTACCCCTGAAGATATAGAATGATGGGCACAGGAAATAGATAATCGAAACCCACCACCAAAGATGTTAGATATCAGTAGATTGAAAGTGGAATTAAAAGAAATGATAGTGGGAAGTGTGAGCTTAGAAAGACTCAATGTTTATAATGATGAGGAATTATTATTTTTATGTAAGAGCATAACCAGGAGAGCAAGAGTATTTCATGAGAAACTAACAGAAGTCGCTTCAGAGATTGGAATAGATATAGGGAAATCGAAATTGTTGCAAAAACCATATCGAGTGGATTTTACTGATAAAGATTTAGAAAGTGTGAATGCTTCTGGTAAAAGACTACAGATAAAGAAATTAATAAATATTTTGCGAAAATGGGGAGACATTGATAAATGGAGAATTAGATGGAGAAGAAAGAAAGAGGAAGTTCAAGCGAGAGAAGCATCATCTGCATTTCCACTGAGGGAAACAGAAAAGATCGAGAAATTGTGTCCAATGAGAGAAGTTCCAGGAGGTGGATACGTTCATGTTCCTTGGAGTAGACAAGAAATTTTGTCATTTACAAATGATTTTCCAAAACTGAGAGAGAAACCAGTGGAATGGTATAAGCAAGTGGAAAGATTTGTGAAAGTTTCAAAGGTTTTATTAAAAGATTTGGATGGTTTATTTGACATTGTGGTACCTGCTGATTTATGGACAGAATGTAAGATTAGAATTGACTGGCCAAGTGAAGAGTATGCTAGAGACTCGAAGACAGGAGCACCCTCAGAGGAAGTGATGAAGAAATATCATCAAGTGATTACATATTTGAAAGGGAAAATACCTCCTAAAGAAACAGATTGGGTAAAGATAGACAGGACAACTCAAGAACCAAATGAATCTGTACACGCATATTATGAAAGGTTATTGCAGGTGTTTAAGCAGTATAGTGGTTTTGAGAATATTGGTGATAAAGACATGGGACATTTTGTGTACCGGTTTGTATATGGTTTGAAACCGGAGATTAGTCAGATGATTCAGCAGCACATGTTGTGCTGGCATAGTAAGACAGTGGATGAAATTTTAAAGTATGCAAAATATTGTGGAGACAACATTGAGGCAAGGCGTAGAAAGTTAAAGGAGAAAATGATGTGGGCACAGGTAAAACTGGCAGAACAGCAGGAGAATAAAACTAATATCGAAGAAAATATAAACAGTTTCACCTCACTTATATAAAGAATATTAAACTGGCAAAAAAGTCGTATCTGACTCCGCGGATAAATAATGCAGCCCACTCCAGTAAAGAGCTCTATAAAATACTGAAAGAGTTCACCTTCCCCCATGTAGAGCAGTCTTCTATCCTTCCAACACAAAAATGGGTAGATTCTGTATCTTCATTCTTTGATGATAAAGTTAGAACCATTTACTCATCGTTTGCCCAAGGCGACATAGATCCTCATCAGCATAATAGAAGCCTGTCCACGCCACCCTTACAGCCGGAATTAAATGGTGTGCCTCTGCTGTTGGAATTCGAACCCCTAACTGTAAATGAAGTGCTAGGTGGCCTAACTAAGATTAAATCAGGCTCCCCCGTGGAACCCCTCCCGACCCGTCCTTGTACGAAAATGATGCCCCTAATTGCAAATACACTAACTGAAATTTTTAATATGTCATTGGAACAAGCCAGGGTCCCCACCCGATGGAAAAAGGCCCAAGTTAAGCCTATTCTAAAAAAAAACACGTTAGACCCTAGTCTACCAGCTAATTATCGTTCCATCTCATTGTTACCTTACTTTGGGAAGGTACTAGAACATCTCGTCAACAAACAACTCACTGTCCACTTTGAGAACCATGGTCTCTTGGACCCTTCTCAATCCGGTTTCCGTGCAGCTCATAGCACGGAAACTGCGGTTGTAGAGATTACTGATAACATCAGGCTTGCACTGGATATAAGAGAATCAGCAATGTTGGTCCTCCTGGACCTATCCGCGGCCTTCGATACCATCTCCCATAGCATCTTGAAACATCGACTCTGGGAGGTGGGAATCAGGGGGAAGGCCCTAGAATGGCTTGAGAACTAGTTAACGGACCGCACAACAACCGTCCATATTGACTCTATATCTTCGTGCAGTCGACCAGTAAACGTAGGTGTCCCACAGGGTTCCACCCTCAGCCCCATGCTGTTTAATCTCTACTTAACACCGCTGGCAGGTATCATCAGATCATATGGTTTTGAAACAGTGTCATACGCTGATGACACTCAGTTACTTATCACCTTTGGTCCAGATTACGTGGACACAAAATCCCGCTTTAAAAACTGTTTGGTCCATGTGAATGATTGGATGGGCAGGCACAAACTACAACTTAATGGCAGCAAGACCGAGATTATCCTGTTTGGTAGAGCGGAGGAACACTGGTCACATGACTGGTGGCCCTCGGAATTGGGTACATGTCCATCTCCCAAGCAAGCAGTGCGCAACCTTGGAGTAACTATTGATAACACACTGTCCATGAAAACCCACGTTAATACTGTACTCGGCACTTGCTATGGGATCATGCGGAATCTCCACAGAATCTTCAAATGGTTACCCATTGAAGCCAGGAAACCTTTGGTGCAAGGTCTTATTATCAGCCGCTTGGATTATGGAAATGCACTGCTGGTTGCACTAAATGAAGATCTGTTTTCCAAGCTCCAGATTCTTCAGAACACTGCTGCCAGACTCATTCTAAATCTTCCACCTAGATTGCCTTCAGCTCCCAACCTTAAAACTCTCCACTGGCTTCCGGTGCGACAGAGAGGCCATTTCAAAATCCTGTGCCTCACACATAAGATCCTGTATGATACCGGCCCTAGATACCTAGCCAAGAAACTCCAATGGTACAAGCCCGGCAGACCCCTAAGATCCAGCACCAAATTCCATCTTGTTTTACCACGCATCCGAACATCCCGAAACGGTGGTCGATCATTTTCTTATTTGGCCCCCAAGCTTTGGAATAAGCTACCATTGCATCTTCCATCCATAGCCGACCACAGATGCTTCGAAGAGAATTAAAGACTTGGGGGCATATTAACAAGGCGGCGTTAATGAATTATCGCCGCTTTAGCGTCCGTTTTCGGACGAAAAGCGGCGATAATTTTATCGCCGAATTAACAAGGACACGCTAGCGCGTGATTCCTGACCTAGCGTCCGTTTCCTGCACGCCTCCCATCGCATCGCTAATGAGATGCAAAGGGGGCGTGCCTGTGAATACAACAGGGGGAAATATCGCTAACCCAGGTATCGCCATATTAGCAACGTGGGTTAGCGATATATTAAATTGCGTTAAGTATGCCTTAACGCAGGAATTTAACGTCTGCTAAATTCCTGACTAAGGCATACCTAACATGGGGGATGGATTGTGTGGCTAAGACCACAGGCCCTATCGTCAAGTATATCGCCGTTTTCCATGGGACATCGCTGGAAAACCAGCGATGTTCCATGGAAAACATCGCTATCACTGGGAAATTATCGCCTTTGCGCTAAGCGTTGTTAATACAGCGCTAGCATGGCGATAATTTCCAGCGATAGCCGGCGATAGGATTCCTCACGCTAAGCACGGCCAGCGATAATTATCGCTGGCCGTTGTTAATATGCCCCTTGGCTCTTTCTCCAGTAAACTGGGTATCACACCTTCTATCTTGCTGAAGTCTTGCCTAGCGCCTTGAGACCTCCCCGGTGATATGTGCGCTCAACAAGAACATTTGACATTGACAATATACAGAATGACAATCAAGTGAAAGAGCAGAGTCAGAATGATCAAGTGGCGAATGGTAGTAAGTTTAGAGGACGAATGAATAGAGAAGATGCGAAGAAGAAGTTTCCTTGTCATGCGTGCGGAAAGCTTGGACATTGGAAGAACGAGTGTAAGAGTATTCAGAGTAATAATGGGCCAAATCAAAATTTTATTCCACAGATGCAGAATGAAGTACTTATGAATCAGCAGCAGCAGGTAGTTACTCCACTATATCAGGTACCACCAGCTCCTATGCCAAATTTTGTGAACCATCAGAAGTTCAGTGCAAACACCGGATTTCAAGGAGAAAGTGGTAAGAATAATAGAACCATTACACAATATTTCTTACAGAATAATGAGGAAAATACAGACTTTGTGCAATGGAAGAAGAGTGCGTGCTTGGCGCATCCTTGCCGGTAGATCAGTCAGGTCCATTTGTTGACGGGAAAGTGGAAGGTAAAGACATCACTTTTCCATTGGATACTGGTGCTACCCGGTTTACTGTGAGAACAGCAGACATCCCAAACCTACCCCTCTCGGGAGAATCCATCCAAGTAGTAGGCGGGTCAAATAAACAGATTAGAACCCAATCACAAAACCAATGGAAGTGCATATTGGAAACTTTAAAGAAATGCATCGGTTTGTAGTTTGCGATTCTAGTCCTGTAAATCTGTTAGGAAGAGATCTACTGTGCAAAATGAATTGCACGATCTATTGTACACCGGATGGTGTCGCTTTCCAGACCCCTGATGAGGAAGTCATATACAAGATGATGTTAGCGAAGCAAGGAACAGAAGTAGATGAAATGTTTTCTTTGACAACTGAGAATGAATTACCTGAAGAGTTGAGAGCCACAGTCAATCCAGAAGTATGGGATTTCACAGGAAAGGATATTGGGTTAATGTCAAATGTAGACCCAGTGAGGGTGACAGTAAAGGAAGGTGCAGCTTATCCAAACACACGACAATACAAGATGAGTCCAGAAGTAAAAGCAGGAATTATTCCAGAAATAGAGCGAATGGTTAAACAAGGCATTTTAAAAGAAATAATGAGCAGTACTTGCAACTCACCGATCATGGTGATCCAGCGGCGTACTAGCAACAGATACTCCACTACCATATACTCACCTGGGCTCATATAACTCTCTTGCACTAAAGACCAAGTAGACCGCTGGAACTTTTTAGTTTTATAATTTTCATACCTCAAGATCTAGTTATTACTCCTCTAACTAAACCTTTCAATAATCAAATAGTTCTTTCCTCTGGTCAATGGACCAGTTAGGTGGAACTAGTTGATGGTTATAATTAACATAACTTGATTAAACATTTCTTGATAAAAAATAAAATAATCAAGACTTGATAAGTTTAAAAAAATCTTTATCTAAATTAGTAGTTTGTGAACCATCCTAAACGTTTCAGTACAAACACCCTCATTCACAAGAGTGCCAATTCAATCGAAACTTTCAATAGATATAACAATTCAGATCCACACAACAACTATACCTAGAAAGAAGAGAATAGAGAGAGAAGAACATTTATCAAGACGATGAATTTATGATTACCAAGTATGGTGTGAAGACCAACCCCCTGGCCAAAGGGCTGGTAAGGGTCCCCGGGACAGATCAGGAGACAAAGACTTCAGGACAGGAATCAGGACAGAATACTTCACCTCTCTAGATACCGACGACTGCGTCACACCCCTCTCTGACACTCTCTTCCTCCTCGTGGTTCTTCCGCGATCTTCTTTCTAACCCAATTAAGTTAAGTAGATGGTTCTGCATTCGATTTTCTTCATCAGCATTTCTCAGCATCAGCACCACCCCAGCACCGACAGCATCCCAAGCTTCGCCGTTTCCGCTCCCAACAAGCTTCTTCTTCAATTGCTTCACCCGCAAGCTTAGCTAACTAACTAACTAAACTACTTCAATTATACCTTTCTATTACCATGTACCACCCATTAATGTTTCAATTTTACAAAATACTAACTTCTGATTGGACAGGCGAGGGGGGTGATCATCACACCACGCTTACATTTCACTTATTTCTTTAAATCTTTGTTTCAAGACTTCTCCCCTTAATCTTTATTCCGCACTTCCTTTCCCATACATCTTCAAACTTTATTAATACAAATTTAGCGATCTTTTGAATAAAGTTCCTTCATATGAACTCTTCACCCTCATGTTCCCAGGGCACATCTTCGCTGGCCTTGGAAGCGTGACAAGTCCTTAGTCATCTTTTGTAGTTTCTCGCCAGAGCGCATGCGTCGCGCAACGTCAGTCTGCTCGACTCAGACAAGTTTAACAGGCCCAAATACGCACTAATAATAAAGTCAAAAGGAACAATGTTATTCTCTAAAATAAATGATTTCACTGTATACCACCAACCTCTACTCTAGCCCTTACCATTTATTTCCCTTTCTGCATTTGCATTAGTATAAAACTTATTTCCTAATTTCAGCAAGCAGGTGCCATGCATGTGAGTTTTCAAGCGGCCATTTTATGATTCTTTGCGCAAGCGCCAGAATTTCCCTCTAAGCGTCAGTGCGTCATACTTACGTAGATGCAGTAGACGGATGTGCAGTAAAGATCCCGTGTTAAAATGCATCTTAGTCCTTCATTTATGTTATTGCAGTTAGTAAACACATAGGCAAGCTTCATTTTCTTCCGCGTGATAAAGGAAATGTGTATTATTATTCACAAAACACGTTGTTAGTAATTCGTTAGTGAGTTTAAACGAGAGGATTGCTTCCGAGCAAGTCTCATGTACGAGTCCTTGCTCCATCAATCCCCTCTCTGATGGCATATTAAGCCATCACAAAATTACCCATCCATCCCAGATACCAACTTTAGCACCTCTCAGTTTTCTCTAATTCTGCTCTTGATTTCTCATCATTCAATTCATTTCCTTCTAAATCCCTTATTTTCTTATATAATCTGCCTTTCAATTCCTCCAGCTGTATTTCATCATATTTTCTCTTTCGTTTCTGTCCCTTTCCTTCTCTTTCCAAATGTACTTTTTCCTTTCTTCCTTTTCTAAAACACTTATATGTAATTATCATTAACATTACTACCGTTATTACCATGACTAATGGTATTATTATTTGACCTAGAAAACCTTTCCCAAAAGCAACAAACCATTTCCCTATTGATGTTATACTTTTTGTTAGTCTTCCCCACACACTGTCAACCTCCAGTTGGGTCAAATCTTTATGCACTCTCGTAATGTTTTCAGTATATCCTTTAATTTCTCCGCTCTTGTCCGGAATATAAGTGCAGCAATGTTGAATTTTCAACATGCCACAGACTCCACCTTCCTTTGCTAACAATATATCAAGAGCAAGACGGTTCTGTAAAACCATAGACCTAATTGCAACCATTTCTGTGTTAATCATTAGAAATCCTCCTGCAGTGTCTGTAGAAAGACGATCAACTATGGTTGATAACTTACAAATTTTCTGTGAATTTAGAATGACTCCAACTGAGGGTATCAGTGCACTAAAGATGTCTCCTACAATTTCAGAAAAACTAGCTCTTTTTGTACGTGTTAGTCCATTAGAATTTCCATTGGTTCCACTGATTTTATCCACATGATAAATCTTTGGAAAAACTATTTCAAAATAACAGCTTCCGTACCATCTTTCAGGTAATTTATAATAGGCATTATTCCCACAAATGTAATACACTCCTGGAAACACAGGATCAGTTCCCCCTTTTAGTCCCCATCCTCCTAAAATTAGGAAGT
Organism: Calotriton arnoldi; assembly: GCA_963921515.1. Classification (NCBI taxonomy): domain Eukaryota; kingdom Metazoa; phylum Chordata; class Amphibia; order Caudata; family Salamandridae; genus Calotriton; species Calotriton arnoldi. The sequence continues at coordinate 414,902 of CAWUFW010006163.1, forward strand.
TGTGTTCACATTCACTGGAACCAATGTAATTATTGTTATAATCTGTCTTTAATCTATGGAGGCAGAATTTTCCCCTTTTCACAAAGTTCAGGGACATCGCAGCATGAGCCTTGCCACTTGCATAGATTCCCTCCTTCCCAACCCATGGAGGTACATGGGTTTTCTGTGTAATTGCCTTCCTCAATAAATCCTGTCTCCTTTCTTCTACTAAATTCAAAAAATCTTTTTCTTCTTTTCTTAATGTACATGTTAGATTGTCTTTACGTGCCTGAACTAAATCTATTGAACTGATTGTTAAGAAAAATTCACCCATAAACTGTGCGCTTTTTACTACTAGCTACTGGATTCATATTTCTCCTAATAGGTAAATCAGGAAATACTACATCTAAATTAGAATAAAAATACTGAAGTCTCCCTGTTACGTAAAATAAACTTGATAAAATACTACATGACACACCATAAATTAAAGGTATATGGTGATACGTAATCCCTTCTGATACTGATGAGGGTAACTTCATACGCACGTAACAATCGTTAATTTCCATAGTGCTAACATACTGCAATAACAATTTAATAAACACATTAGAGGACGTATTATAGTCTGATTCATTATGATAGTTTGCTTCATCTTCTACCCCTATTTGTATTTTAGTTTTTCTTATCCTATCCACCTTAACATTAGTATCTGTATTATTCTTGTCACTTGTTTTCATTATTAAAGGTACTCCTACTGTTAGGAATAACCATCCTAATGCTGCTAATAAAATACTACAAAAACAAAATCTAAAACACTTTCTTTTTAATCCGCATTTTGGTTTTCCGGTAACTTCAGTTTCTGCCATTTTTCTCCAGAGAAAATTTATTTTCCCTTATCTTTTTCTTAGTCAGTTTTGACTCTCTTTTTCGTTCTTAAAGAGGCCTGAATTTGCTTTCATCAATCTGTGCAATATGAACCTCTTCTGTTTCATCAGACAGATCTAGAGATTCAAATTCCTCTAGTATAACGTAAGTCCACTCAGGAGCCTTGTATCTCCTGTTTAAGTTTCTCAATCTTGGACTTCTTCGAGTTATTTTTGCCAAAGTTTGTCTAGGTCTTGCTTGACTTGTGATTTCATTCACTTGCTCTGGCTTCTTTTCAGATTTTCTCAGATGATATTTTAGTTTCTTTACTCCAGTTGGCCAATTGTCTCCTTTTCTGACTCTTTTGATTTGTACTTCGTTTTCACCTTCTTTATCTCTTTGTAAAATTCTTTTTATTTCATTTATTTTCGGCACAACCTGTTCTGTTACTCTGTTTTCTGTGCTTGTACCTTCTTTTGCTTCCTCCTGCTCAGGTTCTACCGTATTTTGTTCTACTTCTTCCTGAGCTTGTTCTTCTAATTCTATCTGACCCTGTTCAGGTCTTAGTTCAAACCTTTCTCCTTCTGCCTGAACTTGTTCTTCTAACTCTATCTGGTCCTGTTCAGGTCTTAATTCAAACTTATCTTCATCCGCCTGAACGTGTTCTTCTATTTTTCCCTCCTCAGGTTTGTTTGTGTCTCTTTCTATTTTCACCTGAGTGTGTTCTTCTTCCCCTGTCTCTTCCTGACTACTTTCCTGTCTTTTCAGTTCTGTTCTTCTTCTGGTTTCTATAGCATCATCAATTATTTCAATCACTGGGGTCCATCCTTCCTGACTTATCTCGCGCTGTTCGTCATATGGTTGTCTTTCAGAATCTATCACTCCAGATTCTTCAATTTCACAATTTACAACTCCTGATGCTTCAGTTTGCTCAGTCAGTGGTGGCTCTTGTTGATCTGATGGACTCGGAACTCTTCTGGTATGGCTGGCATGAATCCAATTGGGCAAACCTGCACACTTCACTGCTGTGGTAGTGAACAGTATGACTTGCCGCGGTTTGTCCCACCTTGGTGCTAGGCACGACTTTCTTGTGTGTTTCTTTACCAGCACCCAATCTCCAGGATTCAAATCATGCGCTTGGTCTGGCTGCCTTTCCACTGAGTCTTCTCCAACCTGGTGAGAGATAGAATGCATCATTTCAGCCAATCCTTTGCAATAGTCCAATACCAGATCGTCAGTTATACTCATTCGTTTATTTCCAGGAATAAATGCCTGTCTCATAGCTATTCCCATGAGAACTTCATGTGGGCTCATTCCTGTTTTTCTGTCTGGAATACTTCTGAGACCCATCAATACAAGAGGTAATGCATCTGGCCGTTTCAGTTTTGTAGATGCACACACCTTTCCCAATCTTGACTTGATTGTGCCATTCATTTGCTCAACAACTCCAGAAGCCTCTGGACGGTAAGCACAGTGCAATTGTTGTTCAATGTTAAACGCAGCACAGATAAATCGAATTATTTCATTATTAAAATGAGGGCCTCTATCTGATTCCAAAGTGACTGGAAAACCAAATCTCTGCACTAACTCCCTCAACAACAATTTTGCAACTGTAAGACTGTCATTTCGTCGAGTTGGATAGGCCTCCACCCATCTTGAGAAAAGGCATACTATGACAAGTACGTATTTCAGTCCATTGCATGGGGGTAATTCAATAAAATCTAACTGCAATCTGGTGAAGGGTCCTTCTGCCTTTCCGATCTTTCCCCAGCTTACCACTGTCTTTCTTCCTGGGTTCTGCTGTTGACAGGTTAAGCATCTTTGGCAAAGGCTCTCTGCGACTACCCTGAACTTCGGATTATACCAACTCTGTCTGAGTAGTCTGATCATTGAATCTCTCCCTATGTGTGTTGTTCCATGGTACACTCTCGCCATTTTTGAAAGCAAACAATCTGGCATGACTGGTCTTCCATCTAAATACACCCATGCCTCATCATGTGGTCTCTTTGTACAGGCTGCCTTTATCCAGATTTCTTTTTCCCTTTCCTCAACTTCTTCCTGCAATTGTCTAATCTCATCCCATGTTTCTGGTACTGAGAAGTACATAAGTTGGCATCTGGTTTCACCCGTTTCAATTTTTCGGTTTATGGCTACTGCATTTTTAGCACAGTATTTCGCCACTTGGTCAGCATAATTATTGCCAGCAGTCACATAGTCATTTCCTGACTGATGTGCAGCACATTTTACAACTGCTATTTCTTTTGGCAATTGTAATGCTTCCAATAAATCTTTCACATTTTTGCTGTTTCTGATAGGAGATCCTGAGGAAGTCAGAAATCCCCTTTGCATCCAAAGCTGGCCAAAGTCATGCACAATTCCGAAACCATATTGACTGTCCGTAAATATGGTTACTCTCCAATTCTTCCCCTTTTTACATGCCATTGTTAAGGCAACCAATTCAGCTACTTGTGCAGACTTGACTCCAGGTAAACAGGATGCTTCGATTACCCCAGAAATTTTACAAACAGCATATGCAGCACTTAGTCCTCCTTCTTGTGTCCTAAGGCAGGAACCGTCTACAAATAACTCATGATCAGCCTCTTTCAAAGGTGACTCTCTTATGTCCGGGCGGGGCTTCGTGCATAACTCAGTAACGTCCAAACAAACATGATCACTTTCATCTTTTATTTCTTCATTGCAGGGCTCTGGTAATAGGGTGGCTGGGTTCAGGATCGTACACCTTATTACAGTCACGTTTTCAGCTCCCAAAATCACTCTTCGGTACTTTGTCAAACGACTAAGGGTGAGGTGCTGTGTTCTTGTTCTTGTCAAAAGAATCTCAACCGAGTGTGGAACAAAAACCTTTACCGGATGTCCCATCACTATTGACTCACTTTGCTCCAGACTCATACAAGTAGCAGCTACTGCTTTTAAGCAGCCAGGCAATGCTGAAGCCACTGGGTCCAATGTGGCTGAAAAATATGCCACTGGACGTCGACTCAATCCATGTCTCTGTGTTAAGACTGAAAGTGCACAATTTTCTCTTTCACAACAGAACAAAGCAAAATCTTTCGTATAATCAGGCATGCCCAAAGCAGGAGCCTCACACAAACAATTTCTTAGTCTCACAAATACCTCTAGGCAGTCATCATTCTAATCAATCGGATCTTTTGCTCGTTTCCGGATCATCTGTATTAATGGCTTCGCTAACATAGAGAAACCATTAATCCATTGACTACAGTATCCAACCACTCCCAGAAACATTATCATTTCTCTTTGAGTTTGTGGCAATTGCATTTCTTTGATTATTTTTATTCTTTCCGGGTGTCACCTTTCTAACTCCTCTTTCTATTTTATGCCCTAAATATCTTACTTCTTGTCGACAGAACTGTAACTTTTCTGGAGACACTTTGGGGCCGATTCCGATTCGGGCCGGAAAACTCTCCGACCGAGCCGGACCCGGAGAGATTTCCGACCGAATCAGACTCTGGCAGTCCGACCGAACGAGTACGATGCACACGCATGCTATCGGACTCGATTCGGTCGGACTCCCATTGAAGTCAATGGGAGCCGGTCGTACAACGCGTACGTGGGCTCCCATTGACAGAAAGGGTGCGAGGCGAACGAGGGCGCCCCCTACAGCGGGTTTGCGTCGATGCGGTTCGCGCTGCACACGCACAGGTAGGGGGGACCCATGGGTCCCCCCTGTGTGTGACTCGCGTGGCTACGCGTACAGGGGGGTCCGACACGGACGCCCAAAGTCCGGCTCCGACAGCTGTTTCGAGCCAGACGGTGCGGGTCGGTCGGACTGCTCGCAGCGCGCATCGTACTTGCCCGGCCGGGGAACGTCTCCATCGCGCGGTGCGAGTCGAGTCCGAGCGAGTCGGTCGGTGTGGTTCGGACCCGTGAACGAGTCGGTCGGCGATTTCGCGTGCGCTCGCATCGTACTCGCTCGGCCGGACGCGCGTTCGAATCGGTCGGAAAAGAGGGCTCCGAATCGGATCCGGTTAAGCCGAATCCGATTCGGTGCGCTACCGGCCGAGATCGGAATCGGCCCCTTTGTGTACTCCTTCAGCTAAATGGTTCAGTAATGCAATTGTATCCATGACACAATCTTCTCGTGTTTTTGATGCCACCAATAGGTCATCAATATACTGAACCAGAACAGAATTTGCATGGCATGATCAACGATTCCAACCACTTTTTCAAAATCTGATTGAAAATTGAAGGACTCTCTGTGTACCCTTGAGGAACACGACACCATGCATAAATTCGATCTTCAAACTTAAACGTAAAAAGATACTGACTGTCTGGGTGCAAAGGAATAGAAAAGAACGCTTGGCATAAATCAATTACTGTAAACCATCCTGCATTCCAGGGTATTTGATAAAGGATCACTGCTGGATTTGGCACGATTGGACAACAGGGAATTACAATTTTATTTATTTTCCGTAGGTCTTGCACTATTCTGTACTTTCCACTAGGCTTTTTCAGTCCCATTATTGGCAAATTACAGGGACTACCCATCACTTCTTTTAAAATACTTTGTTTAACCATTTGTTCAATTTCTGGAATAATTCCTGCTTTTACTTCTGGACTCATTTTGTACTGTCGGGTGTTTGGATACACTGCACCTTCTTTCACTGTCACTTTAACTGGGTCTATATTTGTCATTAGCCCAATGTCTTTTCCTGTAAAATCCCATACTTCTGGGTTGACTGTCGTTCTTAACTCTTCTGGCAATTCATTCTCAGCTATTAATGAAAACATTTCATCTACTTCCGTTCCCTGTTTGGCCAGCATCATCTTATAAACTACGTCCTCAACAGGGGTTTGGAAAGCAACACCATCAGGTGTACAATAGATCGTGCAATTCATCTTGCACAAAAGATCTCTTCCCAACAGATTTACTGGACTGGAATCGCAAACTACAAATCGATGCATTTCTTTAAAGTTCCCAATGTGCACCTCCATTGGTTTTGTGATTGGGGTTTTAATCTGTTGGTTAGATATGCCTACAACTTGGATTGTTTCTACCGAGAGGGGTAGGTTTCGGATGTCTGCTGTTCTCACAGTAGACCTGGTAGAACCAGTATCCAATAGGAAAGTAATGTCTTTGCCTTCTACACTCCCATCAACAAATGGACCTGACTGATCTACTGGCAAGGATGCGCCAAGCACGCACTCCTCTTCCTCCCCCCTCAGGCACCGTCATTGTGGGGCATCCAAATGTTTTTCATCATTCTGTAAAAAATATTGTGCAATTGTTCTACTATTCTTACCACGTTCTCCTTGAAATCCGGTGTTCGCACTGAAACTTTGATGGTTCACAAAATTTGGCATAGGATCTGGTGGCACCTGATATTGTGGAGTAACTACCTGCTGCTGCTGATTCATAAGTACTTCATTCTGCATCTGTGGAATTAACATTTGATTTGGCCCATTATTATTCTTATTATTCTGAATACTCTTACACTCGTTCTTCCAATGTCCAAGCTTTCTGCACCCATGACAAGGAAACTGTCCATTCGTCCCTTATATTTATTACCATTCGCTCCTTGATTATTCTGACTCTGTTCTTTCACTTGATTATTATTTTGGTCATTTGTTTTCTCTTCTTGCTGCTCTGCCAACTTAACTTGGGCCCACATCATTTTCTCTTTTAGCTTCCTACGCCTGGCCTCAATGTCATCTCCGCAATATTTTGCGTACTTTAGGATCTCATCCACTGTTTTGCTTTGCCAACACAAAATATGCTGCTGTATCATCTGACTGATTTCTGGTTTCAGGCCATATACAAACCGATACACAAAATGTCCCATATCTGTGTCACCAATATTCTCAAAACCACTATACTGCTTAAACACCTGCAATAACCGTTCATAGTACGCATGTACAGATTCATTTGATTCCTGTGTTGTTCTATCTATTTTTACCAATCTGTTTCTTTAGGAGGGATTTTTCCTTTCAAATATGTAATCACTTGGTGATACTTTTTCATCACCTCTCGCGAAGGTGCTCCTGTTTTTGCATCTCTAGGATACTCCTCATTTGGCCAATCAATTGTGATCTTACATTCTGTCCATAAATCAGTAGGTACCACTATATCAAACAGACCGTCCAAATCTTTCAATAAAACCTTTGAAACTTTCACAAACCTTTCTACATGTTTATACCACTCAACTGGTTTTTCTCTCAGCTTTGGGAAATCATTTGTGAATGTCAAAATATCTTGCCTACTCCAAGGAACATGAACATATCCACCTCCTGGAACCTCTCTCATTGGACACAATTTTTCCACCTTGCTTGATTCTCTTACTGGAAATGCAGCTGCTGCTTCTCTCGCTTGTACTTCCTCTTTCTTTCTTATCCATCTAATTCTCCATTTATCAATGTCTCCCCATTTTCGCAAAATGTTCATTAATTCTTTTATCTGTAGCCTTTTTCCAGAAGCATTTACACTTTCTAAATCTTTATCAGTAAAATCCACTCGATAGGGTTTCTGTAACAATTTTGATTTCCCTATGTCTATTCCAATCTCTGAAGCAACTTCAGTTAGTCTCTCATGAAATATTCTTGCTCTCCTAGTTATACTCTTACATAGAAACAATAATTCCTCATCATTGTAGACGTTTAATCTCTCTGTACCCACACATCCTGTCATCATCTCTTCCAATTCCACTTTCAATCTGCTAATATCTAAAATCTTTGGTATTGGGTTCTGATTATCTCTTTCCTGAGCCCACCTTTCTATTTCTTCAGAGGTGACTACGGCTGTGCCTCCAGTTCCAACAGGAACCAAAGGTCTTCTTTCTCTTAAATTCATTAGTGTGACTCTCTTTGGGGTTTCTGTCAGAGGTTCCACATTAGGGAGATCCATTAATGAAATAACTGACTCGCTTTCGCTAACTTGATCATCTGTGATTATTATCTCTTTTCTAGGACTATTTAATGGAACTGTCACAACTTGTGGTTTCTGGCAAATCTTATTATCTCCATATAATGGGATTACTGGACCAATGGTTACTGGTACTGTCAAAGCTTCAGTATTTAAATTCAATTGACTTATCCTTTGAACTAATTCTTCTCTAGTTTTATTCAAAGCTTCTCTTTCATTATCTTGCAACACTCTGTTGTATGATGTCTCATGTAAAATCTGTGGAGTTAATGGTATTCCCATTATTGGCGCACTTGGGACAACCTTACTAGCTGCTTCTTGATACGGTGGTGGATTTTTAATTAAAATATCCTCTAATAACTCATCATCTGATTCACCATATCCTGTGGGTTCAAATGTTTTGTTTTCTCCTTACACTTTCCTCCAGATTGTTCCTCAGCCATCAATACTGGATACAACCCTTCTGATACCATAGCTCTCCTCCACTGTTTCATCTGCCCTTCTCGTGACTCATGCAAGTGTCTCGGAAAGAATCCTCTATATCTTCCACCTCTGCATTTCTCTCGTTCATATGTCTCAGTCTCCCATTCTTCCAAAGCCTCATATTGAGTTAACCTAGGTCTAGGCTCTAAATCATTCATTTTCAATCTTAAATTCTGAAGAATCCTCCCATTAAACGTACCATCCTTAGGAAATGCCAACACACCATCATCCTTCGTATACTCTACCTAGTTTTCCAACCACACCCAGGTATGATATCCTTTTTCCATCATCATAAAAGATGCTGGCGTCTTCAGTGGTGGAATAGGAATTCCCTCTCTAGTCAACACAGGCTTATCTTTTACAAAGAAATTCTTTATTTTCTTAAAAATTGACATCTTTCTTTTCTCTCCATACATTCTTGAAGAACGATGTAGGAAATTGTATTCCGCAAACCCTTGAAATTTCCTACCTGTACGTCTTGCACTTACAGGCCAATCAAAATCCCGCATACAATTTTCTCCTCACCAATCCTAGCGCGGCTTTCAACTAAGTAACCAATCAAATCCGGCTCACACTCGTACTCTGACCAATGCCAGCACGGCCTTTTCTTAACGTCAGTTCTGCTCCTTACTACTGACCCCTCCTTTACAAGGCTGCTCCTGTGACACACCCGATGTGTCAACCAATCCCAGCACGGCTCTCTGTGACGTCAATCCAACTCAGGCGATTTCTCACCCCTCCTTTACAAAGCTCCTCCTGTCACACGCCTGCTGTGTCTACCAATCCCGATACCAAAGGGGATGATGGACGGAGCGCTCGAGCTAATCAAACACTCACCCCCAGACAACTGATCTGGGTTTAATCCATCATCATTCTTTAGCTCACTCCACCACCCCAGTTCAGACATGGCCAAATGCAAATCAGTCTGACCCTGTGCCTCATGGGAACAGTCCAGCCCGAACTGCCAAGCCATGTCTTCCCTGGACCGGAAACAGCGCGGCTCACTGTGACGTCAGTACCACTCCGGCAACTGACCCTCCCTTTACAAGGTAATACGAAACTTTTATTTCTCAATATTTTACTTTAAAATTCTTTGTTATTAACGACATAAAAACATTCGCTACTCTGTCTGTTCCGCTAAAATAAAGGATAGTTTATTTCTTTCTACTGCGAGTAAAACCTTCCGCTTACTCTTCATATAAGCTCCAGAGAACCTGCTACTCCTCCGGTATCACCCGTTTGGGAAATCTGAGACCAAAGTTTCACCAGCGAACCCCTTTTGCTGTCAATCTAGCTTGGAGGGACCTACTACTCCTTCAGGGTTACCCTTTCTAGGTGATATAACGCCTAAAGTTTCATCAGCGAACCTCCTTGCTATCAATTACTCTCACTTTTACACAGAAAATAGTCCCTACTTTAACACTGAACTCCTCAGTGTTATTCCAACAGACGAGTAACCTCACTGCAGTATGGTTTCTATCGCCACCCGCTATTCATTTCCCGGGAATTTTCCAGACAACATAAAAACAGGACGCTAACTCTTTTTGTTAAAACATAAGTCAAAGAAAAATCAATAATCTATACTTATCACCAAACTAGTTACTAACAACCATAGCTCAGCTACCAGAAAACTGATCCAGCGGCGTACTAGAAACAGATACTCCACTACCATATACTCACCTGGGCCCATATAACTCTCTTGCACTAAAGACCAAGTAGACCGCTGGAACTTTTTAGTTTTATAATTTTCATACCTCAAGATCTAGTTATTACTCCTCTAACTAAACCTTTCACTAATCAAATAGTTCTTTCCTCTGGTCAATGGACCAGTTAGGTGGAACTAGTTGATGGTGATAATTAACATAACTTGATTAAAGATTTCTTGATAAAATAAAATAATCAAGACTCGATAAGTTTAAAAAAAAATCTTTATCTAAATTAGTAGTTTGTGAACCATCTTAAACGTTTCAGTACAAACACCCTCATTCACAAGAGTGCCAATTCAATCGAAACTTTCAATAGATATAACAATTCAGATCCACACAACAACTATACCTAGAAAGAAGAGAATAGAGAGAGAAGAACATTTAACAAGACGATGAATTTATGATTACCAAGTATGGTGTGAAGACCAACCCCCTGGCCAAAGGGCTGGTAAGGGTCCCCGGGACAGATCAGGAGACAAAGACTTCAGGACAGGAATCAGGACAGAATACTTCACCTCTCTAGATACCGACGACTGCGTCACACCCCTCTCTGACACTCTCTTCCTCCTCGTGGTTCTTCCGCGATCTTCTTTCTAACCCAATTAAGTTAAGTAGATGGTTCTGCATTCGATTTTCTTCATCAGCATTTCTCAGCATCAGCACCACCCCAGCACCGACAGCATCCCAAGCTCCGCTGTTTCCGCTCCCAACATACTTCTTCTTCAATTGCTTCACCCGCAAGCTTAGCTAACTAACTAACTAAACTACTTCAATTATACCTTTCTATTACCATGTACCACCCATTAATGTTTCAATTTTACAAAATACTAACTTCTGATTGGACAGGCGAGGGGGATGATCATCACACCACGCTTACATTTCACTTATTTCTTTAAACCTTTGTTTCAAGACTCCTACCCTTAATCTTTATTCCGCACTTCCTTTCCCATACATCTTCAAACTTTATTAATACTAATGTAGCGATCTTTTGAATAAAGTTCCTTCATATGAACTCTTCACCCTCATGTTCCCAGGGCACATCTTCGCTGGCCTTGGACGCGTGACAAGTCCTTAGGCATCTTTTGTAGTTTCTCGCCAGAGCGCATGCGTCGCGCAACGTCAGTCTGCTCGAGTCAGGCAAGTTTAACAGGCCCAAATACGCACTAATAATAAAGTCAAAAGGAACAATGTTATTCTCTAAAATAAATGATTTCACTGTATACCACCAACCTCTACTCTAGCCAATACCATTTATTATTTCCCTTTCTGCATTTGCGTTAGTATAAAACGTATTTCTTAATTTTAGCAAGCAGGTGCCATGCATGTGAGTTTTCAAGCGGCTATTTAATGATTCTTTGCGCAAGCGCCAGAATTTCCCTCCAAGCGTTAGTACGTCATACTTACGTAGATGCAGCAGACGAATGCGCAGTAAAGATCCCGTGTTAAAATGCATCTTAGTCCTTCATTTATGTTATTGCAGTTAGTAAACACATAGGCAAGCTTCATTTTCTTCCGCGTGATAAAGGAAATGTGTATTATTATTCACAAAACACGTTGTTAGAAATTCGTTAGTGAGTTTAAACGAGAGGATTGCTTCCGAGCAAGTCTCATGTATGAGTCCTTGCTCCATCAATGGGACTTAAAAAGCCTAGTGGGAAATACAGGATAGTGCAAGATTTACAAAAAATAAATAAAATCGTAGTGCCCTGTTGTCCAATAGTGCCAAATCCAGCAGTGATCCTTTATCAGATACCTTGGAATGCAGGCTGGTTTACAGTAATTGATTTATGCCAGGCATTCTTTTCTATTCCTTTGCACCCAGACAGCCAGTATCTTTTTGCCTTTAAGTTTGAGGATCGTATTTACGCATGGTGTCGAGTTCCTCAAGGGTACACAGAGAGTCCCTCAATTTTTAATCAAATCTTAAAAAAGTGCTTGGAATCATTAATTATGCCTGGAAATTCGGTTCTGGTTCAGTACATTGATGACCTATTGGTGGCATCAAAAACACGAGAAGACTGTGTCACTGACACAATTGCATTACTGAACCATTTGGCTGAAGGAGGGCACAAGGTGTCACCAGAAAAATTACAGTTCTGTCAACAAGAAATTAAATATCTAGTGCATAAAATAGAAAGAGGAGTAAGAAAAGTAACACCGGAAAGAATAAAAATAATCAGAGAAATGCAGCTACCTCAGACACAAAAGGAGATGAGAATGTTTCTGGGAGTGGTTGGGTACTGTAGGCAGTGGATTAACAGATTTTCTATGTTGGCAAAACCATTGATACAAATGAAACGGAAAAGAGCAAAAGATCCAATAGATTGGAATGATGAATGCTTGGAAGCCTTTGTGAAATTGCGGAATTGTTTGTGTGAAGCTCCTGCCTTGGGCATGCCTGATTATTCAAAAGAATTTGCGTTGTTTTGCTGTGAAAGAGAAAATTGTGCACTTTCAGTCTTAACACAGAGACATGGCCTGAGCAGACGTCCAGTGGCGTATTTTTCTGCCACATTGGATCCAGTGGCTTCAGCTTTACCTGGCTGCTTAAAAGCAGTAGCTGCTACTTGTATGAGTCTGGAGCAAAGTGAGTCAATAGTGATGGGACATTCTGTAAAAGTCTATGTTCCACACTCAGTTGAATCTCTTTTGACAAGAACAAGAACCCAACACCTCACCCCTAGTCGGCTGACTAAGTATGAGAGAGTGATTTTGGGAGCAGAAAATGTAACCGTAAAAAGATGTACAGTTATGAACCCTGCCACATTATTGCCAGATCCATGCAATGAGGAAGTAAGAGATGAAATTGATCATGATTGTCTGGATGTGACTGAATTGTGAACCAAGATCCGCCCTGATATAAAAGAGACACCATTAAAAGAAGCTGATCATGAGCTATTTGTGGATGGGTCTTGTTTGAGACATGAAGAAGGAGGATTAAGTGCTGCTTATGCAGTGTGTAAGGTATCAGGGGTAATTGAAGCATCCTGTTTGCCTGGAGTCAAATCTGCACAAATAGCCGAATTGGTGGCCTTAACCTTAACAAAGGCATGAAAAATTGAGAAAAATTGGAGAATAACCATATCTACGGATAGTCAATATGGTTTTGGGGTTGTGCATGATTTTGGCCAACTCTGGATGCAGAGGGGATTTCTGACTTCTTCAGGATCTCCTATCAGAAACAGTAAAAATGTGAAAGATCTGCTCGAAGCATTACAATTGCCAAAAGAAGTAGCAGTTGTTAAATGCGCTGCACATCAGTCAGGAAATGACTATGTGGTAGCAGGCAATAGGTATGCAGACCAAATTGCTTGATATTGTGCAAAGAACACAATGGCAATAAACAGAAAAATTGAAACAGATGAAACCAGCTGCCAACTTATTTTCTTCTCAATACCAGAAACATGGGATGAGATTAGACAGTTGCAGGAAGAAGTTGAGGAAAAGGAAAAGGAAATTTGGATAAAAGCAGCTTGTACAAAAAGATCGGAAGATGAAGTATTGGTGTATTTAGATGGAAGGCCAGTCATGCCAGATTGTTTGCTCTCTAAAATGGCAAGAGTTTATCATGGAGCAACACACATAGGGAGAGATTCAATGATCAGATTATTCAGACAGAGTTGGTACAATCCAAAGTTCAGGGTAGTCGCAGAAAGCCTTTGCCAAAGATGTTTAACCTGTCAGCAGCAAAATCCAGGAAGAAAGACAGTGGTTAGTTGGGGAAAAATTGGAAAGGCAGAAGGACCTTTCACCAGGTTACAGTTAGACTTTATTGAGCTACCTCCTTGCAATGGATTAAAATATATACTTGTCATAGTGTGCCTGTTCTCAAGATGGGTGGAAGCATACCCCACCAGAAGAAATGACAGTCTTACAGTTGCCAAACTATTGTTAAGGGAGTTGATTCCTCGTTTCGGTTTTCCAGTCCCTTTGGAATCAGAAAGAGGACCTCATTTTAATAATGAAATAATTCGATTAATCTGTGCTGCATTTAACATTGAACAAAAACTGCACTGTGCTTATCGTCCAGAGGCTTCTGGAATAGTTGAACAGCTAAATGGCACAATCAAGTCAAGATTAGGGAAAGTGTGTGCATCCACAATGCTGAAATGGCCAGATGCATTACCTCTTGTATTGATGGGTCTCAGAAGTATTCCAGACAAAAAGACAGGAATGAGTCCTCATGAGGTTCTCATGGGAAGGGCAATGAGGCAAGCATTTATTCCTGGAAACAAATTAATGAGTATAACTGATGATCTGTTATTGGACTATTGTAAAGGATTGGCTGAAATGGTGCGTTCTGTCTCTCACCAGGTTGGAGAAGACGCAGTTGAAAGACAGCCAGACCAAGCACATGATTTGAATCCTGGAGATTGGGTGCTAGTGAAGAAACACGCAAGGAAGTCGTGTCTAGCACCGAGGTGGGATAAACCGCGTCAAGTCATACTAGTCACTACCACAGCAGTGAAGTGTGCAGGTTTGCCCAACTGGATTCATGCTAGTCATACCAGAAGAGTACCAAGCCCATAAGAACAACAAGAGCAACCACTGACTGAGCAGGCTGAAACGTCATAAGTTGAAAACTGTGAAATTGAAGAGTCTAGAGTGATAGATTCTGAAAGACAACTAAATGACGAACAGCCAGGTACGAGCCAGGAAGATTGGATACCAATAATTGAAATACCTGGTGATGCTGTCGAAACGAGAAGAATAACAAAATTGAAAAGACAAGAAAGTAGACAGGGAAGGACAGGGGAAGAAGAACACACTCAGGTTAAAATAAGCAAAGACATTCAGGAACCTGAGGAGGGAAAGGCAGAATTAGAAGAACAAGTTCAGGCAGAAGAAGACAACCAATCTGAAATAAGACCTGAACAGGATAAGGTAGATCTAGAAGAACAGGTTCAGGTAGAAGAAGAAGAAGAAGAAGTTGTAGTAAGACCTGAACAGGTGCAAATAAAAAAGGTTCAAGCACAGAAAATAAAGAACAAGGACAGATTGTGCTTAGGTTAAGTGAAAATAAAAGGACTCTAAAGGAAGATAAAGAAGGTGAAAGTGCAGTTCAGGTCAAAAGAGTTAGAAAAGGAGATAATTGGCCAAAAGGAGTGAAGAAATTAAGATATTATTTGAGAAAAATAGAAAAGAAACCAGAACAAGTAAACGAAGTTACAAGTCAAACGGAACCCAAGCAAACTTTAGTGAAACTCACTCGAAGAAACCCAAGACTGAGAACTTTAAACAGAAAATACAAGGCCCCTGAGTGGACTTACGTTATACTCGAAGAATTTGAAAACTTAGATTTAAGTGAAGAAACAGAAAGGGTTCATGTTGCACAGATTGATGAAAGCAAATTAAGACCTCCTTAAAAGAAAAGAAATATAGCAGACAAAAGAAAAGAAGAGAGAGAGAAGAAATTTTCTCAGATTTAAAAATGGCAGAAGTTGAAGTCACAGAAAGACCAAAATGAGGTTTTAAAAGAAAATGTTTTAGATTTTGTTTTTGTAGTAGTTTATTAGTAATATTAGTATGGTTGTTTCTAACAGTAGGAGTACCTTTATTAATGGAAAAAAGTGATAAAAATAATACCATTACTAATGAAAAACTAGATAGAGTAAAGGGAACTAAAATAGAAATAGGGGTAGAAGATGAGGCGAATTATCATAATAAATCAGACTATAATACGTCTTCAAATGTGTTTATCAAATTGTTATTTCAGTACGTTAATACAATGGAAATTAGTAATTGTTATGTTTGTATGAATTTACCGTCCTCAGTATCAGAAGGGGTGACATATCATCATATACCTTTAACATATGGTGTGTCATGTAGTATTTTATCAAGCTTGTTTTACGCTACAGGGAGACTTCAGTATTTTTATTCAAATCTAGAAGTGGTATTTTCCGAATTGCCTATTAGAAAGAAAATGAATCCAGTAGCTAGTAGTAAAAATGCACAATTTATGGGTGAATTCTTTTTGACATTGAGTTCAATAGATATAGTTCAAGCACACGAAAATAATTTAACTTGTACATTACATGAAGAAGAAAAGGAGTTTTTGAATTTAGTAGAAGAGAGGAGACAGGATTTAACCAAGAAAGCTGCTGAACAGAAGTCCTATGTACCTCCATGGGCTGAGAAAGAGGGAAAATATACAAATGGCAAGGCTTATGCTGCGATGTCCCTGGATTTTGTGAAAAGGGGAAAATTCGCCCTCCATAGATTAAAGACAGATTATAATAATAATTACATTGGTTCCAGTGAGTGTGAACACAACTTCCTAATTTTAGGAGGGTGGGGACTAAAAGGGGGAACTGATCCTGTATTTCCAGGAGTTTATTATGTCTGCGGGAACAATGCCTATTATAGGTTACCTGCAAGATGGTACGGGAGCTGTTATTTTGGAATAGTCTTTCCAAAAATATACCATGTGGACAGAATCAATGGAATCAATGGAAATTCTAAAGAAGTAACACGAAGAAGAAGAGCTAGTTTCTCTGAAGTAGTAGGAGATATATTTAGTGCATTGATACCCTCAGTTGGAGTCATTCTAAATTCTCAGAAAATTTGTAAATTATCGACCATAGTTGATCGTCTTTCTACAGACACTGCAGGAGGATTCTTAATGATTAACACAGAGATGGTTGCAATCAGGTCTATGGTTTTACAGAACCGTCTTGCTCTTGACATTTTATTAGCAAAAGAAGGTGGAGTCTGTGGCATGATGAAAATTCAACATTGCTGCACTTATATTCCGGACAAGAGCAGAGAAATTAAAGGATATATTGAAAATATTGAAAATATTACAAGAATGCATAAGGACTTGACCCAACTGGAGGTTGACAGTGTGTGGGGAAAACTAACAAAGAGCATAACAACAATAGGGAAATGGTTTACTAATTTTGAGAAAAGTTTTCTAGATCAAATAATATTACCAATAGTTATGATGATGACAATAGTAATGATAATAATGATCACATATAAATGTTGTAAACACGGAGGGAAAGGAAAAACACATTTAGAAAGAGAGGGAAAAGGAAACAACGGAAAAGAGAATATGATGAGATACAACTAGAAGAAATGAAAGGAAAGATATATAAGAAGATGAAAGATTTAGAAGGAAAAGAAGTAACAAATGGAAGAATGAGAAAAGAAATGGATGAATGAGATGTGTTAAAGTTGGCATCTGGGATGGGATGGGTAATTTTGTGATGGCTTAAAATGCCATCAGAGAGGGGATTGATGGAGCAAGGACTCGTAAGGGAGACTTGCTCGGAAGCAATCCTCTCATTTAACCCGCTAACGAATTACTAATAACGTCTTGCAAATAATAACACGCAAATACTGAAGACACACGGGTTAGAGAAGCTTGCATATGTGTTTACTAACGCTAACAATATGAACGAAGGACTAAGATCGCTCTAACTGGGGAATCTTTACTGCGCACGCATCAACTGCATCTACGTAGTATGACGTATAATGTTTGGAGGGAAAACTCTTGCGCATGAGCAGAAGGCACTAAAATGGCGGCTTGAAAGCTCACATGCATGGCACCTGCTTAGCAGAATAGAAAGTAAGCTATTTTACTAATGCTAATGCAGAAAGGGTATTAATAAGTATATTGGGTTAGAGTAGAGATGGGCGGTATACAGTGAAACCATTTATTTGTGAAAGTAACATTTCCTCTTTTGACTTTATTATTAGTGCGCATTTGAGCCTTTCACGTTTGTCTAAACTGAGCTGACTAATTCAAGTCTGCGCATGCCTACACGAGAGTGAACCCGGAAGGATGAGTCAGGATTTGACAGCCGTCCAAGGACGAGGATGATGTGCCTTGTGAACGGAGGGTGAAGAGTTCATCCAAGAAAACTTGTATTCATAATGTTGAAATTATTGTATCAAATAAAGTTGGGATATGTATGGGAACTAAATAAAAGAATAAAGTTTAAGGGGATGGGTTTTGCGAACAATGGTGCAATGGAAAAAGTAATATGTAAGCATGGTGTGATGATCATTACCCCTTGCCTGTCCAATCAGAGTTAGTATTTTTGCGGTATTGAAACTTTAGTGGGCGGTCTGTGGTCAACGAAGGGTATAATTGAGGTACTTTAGTTAGTTAGTTAGCGAGGAGCTGCTGAATTGCTGAATTGGGGAGAGACGTCTATGCTGAAAGTCGAGATCTCGGGAGGCTGTCGGTGCTGTGGGTGGTGCTGATGCTGAATGGGACGCTGTGAGATGCTGATGAAGACTCTGAATGCAGAACCATCTATCTCTAATTAATTGGGTTAGACAAGAAGATCACGGAAGAAACTCGAGGAGGAAGAGAGTGTCAGAGAGGGGTGCGAAGCAGACGTCGGTATTCTAGAGAGGTTAAGTATCCTGTCCTGAATCCTGTCCTGAGGCCTTTTGCCTCCTGATCTATCTCAGGGGGTTGGTCTTCACACCGTCCTGGGTAATTATTATTCATTGTTCTTTTATAGATGTTCTTTTCTCTCTGTCCTCTCCCTTTCTGAGCATTAGTCATTGCACGAGTCCAAAGTGTATGTTTAAAGTGATTGAATTTCTCTCTCGAAGTTAAGGGTGACTGCGCTGTAATTTGATGGTTCACATTCTTTAATTTAGATAAAGATTTTAAAACTTCCCGAGTTTGTGGTTATTTTTCTGTAAATCAAGAATAATTAAGAGTTACGTTCATTATCACCATCAATTAGTTCAACTAATGGTCCATCGACCAGAGGAAGAACTTTTTGATCAGTGAAAGGTTAGTTAGGAATAAGTAATAACTAATCCTGAAATATGGAAATTATAAACTAAACCCAGCGGTCTTCTTGGATCTGTGTAAGTGTTTTATGGGCCCAGGTGAGTATATGATAGTAGAGTATCTGCTGTTAGTACACCGCTGGATCAGGCCCGCTGAACAAAGTACCTTAAACCCTAGTTTGCCGAGCATCGCAAGATCCTGGTCAAGGATGCACTGTACATCAGCGCATCCAGGGAAGCTGTGGGGGCTACATTGCGGAGACCTGCGTCATCACTGAGGATGCCTTCGACGAGGGGCTTGCGATGAAAAGTACTGCATCGAAGCTGCATCACGCACTGGTGGTTTCAAGGAGACTGTGGGCTGTGATGCAAGGCCCGGCATCAGGGATGCGTCGTGCTGCAGTGGTTCCGATGCGGTTGCGAAGAGATGCGTCGAGCTGCATCGGCTCTGCTTACAGGATCACAGCTGGGCAGGCAGAGCACCATCAGGCCCATTTCCAAGGATTCAGGACTAGGATGGTACCACTCGGGGGGGGGCAAGACTCACAGCAGACAGATTCCAGGTGCTAGGTTCAAGGTGGTTGGAGCCTTTCTGTCCCTGAGGCTCTCATCAGGATGCCAGCCAATTAGTCTTTGGAGTCACTCTGGCAGTCCTGGGATAACGCTGTAGGTCCTGTCCTTTTACTCAGGCAGCAGGGCAAAAGAGTAGCAGTTATTACTGCAGAGCAGCATAGCAGTCCTTTCGAGTCTTCCACAGGGCGATGAGGGTACTAAAGAGTTGGATCTGAGGGTATATTATTCATACCTGGTGCCCACTTTGAAGTAGGTGAAGGTTCCGGTGGTTTCTACCCCCAGAGGTGTTTGGAATTTCCTGCCTCCCTGCCCTGGCCCCAGCTTGTCTGGGGTCACAAAAGATTAGTGTCAAACCCTTTGTGAGTATGCTCAGGCAGATCCTTTGTGATGTGCATGTGTGCTAGGTGACAGCTCCTCCCGCTCATTAAGTCAGGGATGGCCCATCCTGCCAACACCTATTCTTTGTCTCACTGTTTGGGAGCAATACTCAGAGACCAACTGCCAGCTACACCTAGTCATGTGACCCAGGATACAGGCTGCTGGAACCAAATGGTTAGGACCAGAAAATATCAACTTTCTGAAAGTGGCTTTTTCAGTATTGTGATTTAAAATCCGACTTTACCATTAAAGAGGGTTTTAACTTACAATTTTTAGACACCAAACTCGATGTTACTATTTGCTCACAAATGAAAGTTAGCACTTATTAAATAGAATAAGGAAACCCAATGTTATTCTGTGGGAAAGGTAGTAGGCCTTGCAGTAGTGAAAAACTACCAGGACATGTAAAAGTTAAAATTACATGTCCAACCTTTTAAATACACTGCACCCTGCACTATGGGCAGTTTAGGGCCTACACAATGGGGTGGTTTATATGTATTAAAAATGAATGTTTAGGCCTGGCAAAAGGTTTATTTTGCCAGGTTAAAATGGCAATTTAAGCTGCACACACAGGCTGCAATTGCAGACCTGAGTGAGTAGCACAATCAGTGCTGCAGGTCCACAAGTAACATTTAATGTACAAGCCCTGTGTACATGTAGCACCATTTCACTAGGGACTTATACGTAAATTAAATGTGCCAATTTGGGTGTAAGCCAATTTAACTATGTTTTAGGGAGTGAGCACACACACTTTAGCAGTGAGTAGCAGTGGTAAATAGCAGCAAAAAGGACCTCAGCAAAAAAGTAAGTAAGGCAAAAAAAACTTTAGGGGAAGACCACCCTAAGACTGGCAGGACTAAAACATACCAATACACATAAACAATACAGAAATTCACAAACACACACAGACAACACAAGTGATAATTGTATGATTGTATGACTGATGGTTTCCTTCTGGGAAAGCTTATGCTCAATATAGGAGGCCTGGGTGTGTTATGGTAACAAGCAACATTTAAAGGCCATAGGCCTAATTGGTTTATTAGGGAAAGTTATGTCAGATGCCTGATCTGTGTATTATGAAATGTAACAACAAAGGCAGTAGGACTGATTTATTTAATATGAACAGCAGATATTAAGGCCAAAAGGTCTATAAGGGCAGAGTATTAATGCACCATGTTAAAAGAATGTAGATAGGTATTTTTATCCATGGAAATCTCACAGATTCCTTTTACAGGCATGTGTTTTGGTGTAGATGCTTCATTTGACCAACCCTAGGGGTAGAATATGCACCACAGTGAGATTCCGTGCACGACCCACTCTGGGGAGCCTGACAGGGTTAGTACCAATCCTCCATATATGACAGTAAAAGCAAGTGGTAATAGAAGAGCCCCTTCAGCCATTGGTTGTGATGCCCGGTAAGTGACAACAATTTGCCTGATCACATTGCACATCCATCTGAATATCAGAGCACTCCAGAGTCAGGACTGGTGATTTCTTCCTTTATAGGTCCCATTTTATTGTTTTCCTTCTCCTTCTTTGAAAAAAGTTGCTTGGGTTTTTAAAGTATACTGCAGTTCCCCTGACAGTGGTACTGGGCCACTCGCAGGTCACTCAATACGTCTGCAGTGCAAGGCAACCCACTTGGTCACTGCTTCTAACTCCAGTGGCCATCTTGGAATTATATTGTCCACAGTGTATCATTGTTTTACCATTCCAAGATGACAAACATGTTGCTTCCAAATGTGGAGGCCATGTTGGAACTTTATTAAAACAATGAACTACATACAATACCATTGCAAGTCCAAAGAACGCTGCTGTGCTTTAATTTTACGGTTTATTGCATGCATATGCCCGCCATGTTTAGGCAGAGGCATGTTTCCCATTTTCTACTTTTTTTTTTCCAATTTATTTTGCAAGTGATTGTTGAATCTGTATGTATTTTATTGTTGATGGTTACATGGGTGAATGCAAGAATGAGTGACTGAATGGATAAAAGGATGCATGAGGTCAAGGATGAGGGAGAAAATAGATATATGATGAGTTAATAAATGCAAGAATGAGAGTGCCCCTTCACAGACCCTACCCCAGTGATCAAAACACAAACGGAACAACCCGTGCCCAAGGCTACCACGACCATGGTATCATCACCCTAGCGCTTCTGCTCTGCAGAGCCTGCCATCCTTTCTCCCTCTCACTGGGAGAAAACCTATGACAAGAGTTGCTGTGGTGCAAAGAGAATGAGTAGCACCTTGACAGTAAGCACCAGGGGTGAAACAGAGAGAGCCAGCAGCCTGCAGTCACCAGCGGGAAGACAAAGGTGACCTCCCGCACCTCGACCCACAACCATACCCAGCAGAGCCAGTGCGTCGAGCAACCGCATACCTTCAACGGGTGAGGTGCTCGAGACTCACGATCACTGCGCTGCACCAAGGAAACCACTCAACGGAGCACATCACGCCATTTCTGAGATGTGTGTGCTGACCCAGAGACTGCGACTAGGAGTGGTGCCGCAGCTAAGGAGATGTACGGCATAAGGGAGAGCTGGCAAAGCTTCCTGCAGTTGATTCCCCACAGGTGGGATATTGTGGGGAGCCCAGCAGAAGCGGCTCCCGTCTCTGATGAATTCCAAGGCTGTCCAGAAAACCCATCATGGGAGAGAGGAGCGCTGCGCACCCCCTGGTGGCCAACTGCCACTACAGTGGAAGGAAAGGAAACCACTTTGCTTCCCATGACAAACCTGCATCTCCCAGGACAAGGCCGCCTGAAGCCTTGTTGCTGTGCTGCCATTCAACAGTGCCGCCACTGGTTACCTCCAACAGCACGAGGCAGAGTAGGCGCAGAGCAGGCACACAGCAGCACCACCAGAAGAGAGAGATTGCCAAGAAAGAGCCTGCAGGTGCATTGTCTGCACAGGCACGGGGCACATCATTGACTGCTAGAGGTTGTGTATGCCCCATTTAATAAAGCTCAAAAGAGTACAGCCCCATCGCCCCTCACCAGTGGTAGAAGTGGGCGGAATCGGAAGGGCACGGCGTGCCCCTACTTTTAAAATTTAACATAGTCCGTTCCCTTACTTCTTTATTTTAAAAATGCATCCCAGGACGGTAGGAAAGGTCCGAATGTAAAAAATATTGTGTGATCTTCCAGCCCTGTATGTTGCACATTAAGGAAGGCGTCTGCAGTTGCCATGACCTCCTCCCCCTTCCCCTCTATATCTGTGGCCAGGGGCCTGCAAAGCAACACTGTAGGAGCCGTTTGCACTGTAGGAGCAATCAATCAGCATGCAAAAACTGCTACCTTTGGTAGCCCTGCTGCTACAGTGTGATTTACACCTCATTTAGTGAGGAGGCCCCCTGCCTGCCTCCACTGTGACCAATACAATAGTAACATCAGGATGCATTGGCAGCCCTGCCCTTGACCTCATCTGCCCTTTATTTTCAGTCTCACCCAGACTGACGAAGCCACAAGGAAAGGAAAAGCACTCCAGTGTGGAATTCATGGCAGACTGTGCTCAAAGCGTGGCACTTTTAAAAAAAAACTGTAGAAAACATTTAACGTCTTATCAGCTGTTTTCCTTATTTTATTTTATAAAATATGTATTGCTGCTCTGTCTATGTTCATGGATGTGCTCTTTTTAAAAATACTGTTTACCTTTTTTAAGAATATAACATAAAAGCAGCCCAAGGTGTCTAGTTCTGTGACACCCGAGCACCAGAGCCACTTGTGGACCCCATCCAGGGTGGGACTGTAAAAACAAATAGAGCCACGCACCAAGGCAGGGCTGGTGTAATGGGAATAAGGCGGGAGGATGGAGGCTGGAGGGTTGGGAGACTGTTTTTAGGTCTCGCAGAACTGCGTTGCAGCGCGCATGCGCTGCTCGCTCTGCGAGGCTTCTTGTAATTGGGATATATCTGAAGTGGAGTTTAAGCCCCGCCGATCATTCTGATTGGCTGGCGTCATCGTTTATGGTAAACACTGGCCTCCGATTGAAAATGAGGCTTCTTTGTTACCGCCCTGTCTCCTTTTTGGACGGCCCATCCGGACTGGATCTTTTACTTACGGCGTGACACAGTCTCCTTCATTAGTCATGTCGGCACTATGTTTTTCCAGTCGCCATTGGCAAGGGCGGCCGCGTGTTTATTTTTGCATCGCGCTTTCACTTAAAGTGAAAGCGCGATGCAAATTTAAACAAGCGGCTGCCTTTGCGCAATGGCGAGAACTTGTTTCCTTTTCTTATCGTTTCTCCCCTACGTTTTCAAGCTTCCTCCCTGCTTCCTCCGCCAGTTTCCCCTCTTGTCGCATGTCTCTCTTACTTTACCTCAGGTCTCCCTCGTCCCCACCACCCCCCAAATAGTTTACACACACGTTCCTCACCGGTTTAGGATGCTCTCTCTCCTAATCACACACTCACTTCGCACAGTCTCTTCAGTTCAACCCCCCTCCTCAGTGCTGTCGTTTACCCCCTCACCATGTGTTCCTTTCCTCCCAAAGTCACCATACCCCCCCTCCCCTCGCCAGTTCTCCTCCCCCCCCCACAGTCCCACGTCCATATAGGTGTGTATCCCCTGGGCACCGGTGCTGCCGAATGCCAGAGACTCACTCACAGGTGGAGGAGCCCGGCTGTGATTTTACCAAACATGGATGTTTGACAGGCCCGGAGTGTGTCCTACGCCCCCCCCCCCGCTCCCCGGTAGAGCGCCTCTGCCCGGACCCGTGCGCGCGCACGTCAGCTGTCTGTGGTGGGGGGTGGCTGGGTGAGGGTGAGGCAGGAGGGTTACCGGTCCCAAGGACGGTCACTCCCACCTCGACCTTTCCCCTGCAGAGTGCGCGCATGACTGTGCCACTGAGCCGTTCTCGTGAATGTTCGTGTGTCTGTGTGTACCTCTGCCCAGGTTTCCCCATGACTTCACATTTCTGCGGAATGTTTATACACGTGCATAACGGCCTCCGTCGCCGACTGTCTGCCCGTCACTCCCCCTCCACAATGTCAGTCTCCCGCTCACCCGCGGTTCTGTCTCTCTCCCGGTTATTCCACTCTCCCCTTGGGTTCTTTCCGTTGTCTTCACAATATGCTGTTGGTACGCGTCTTTTCATCAAGTGCCTCGGCTCAGGCCACCCCCACACCCATGTTTATTATCTCCCCTTTGCCCTGCCTCTCTTCTCTCTGTGTTCGTCCCTCTTCCTTCTTTGCGACATCTCAGTCTGTGCCCTTCTTCGCCCTGTCTCTTCTTTGCCCCCTATCTACGCCTGTCTTTCTTTGGTGTCATGTTTTCTCTCTTTGTACTCTTTTTTTTTACCCCCATGGCTTTGTCACTTCCACTGTAATCTCACTCCCCCGGTCCCTCTCCCTCGGACTTGCCTATCCACCCTCTCTTTCTCCTGTACCATGCGTCTCTCTCAGTCTACACTTTTACACAGGAGGGGGGTCGGGGTCCCTTCTTTTTAGCAGTTTTACATACCGCAAGCTCGACCCGAAGGTATTAGAGTGCTTTACATTCGCACCATTTACAATACACAAGGACACGTTCATTTTAGTTTTTTAGGCACGGAGAGATTAAATGATTTGCCCAGAAGCACAGGCTGTTGAGTTGACGCCGAGACTGAAACCTGGTTCCCCAGGTCTAAAGTCGGCAGCTCTGGGCCTTACGCCACATCGTTTCCCCTTTCCTTCCTCTAGGCCTTCTCAGTTGTCTGTACCCTCTCTCAAATGAACTGAGTCCCTTTTTTCATATATCTGCGCCATCTCTTCGTGACCTCTCTCTCCTCTGTGACCTCTCTGAAGTGTGCCGTCTGTCCCTTCCCCTCTGGAATGTGTTTATCTCTGCATGTCAGGCCCCGGCTCCAGCTGTCTCACTCCCTCGTTGCCGGGCGGGCCTTGTTTTTAAAAGATGCGGAAACGCCTCTCCGGCTGTCAACGGCTCACCTGGGTCTCACCTGAGTTACGACTGCCCCCGCCCCTCCACGGAGCCTCAGCAGTTCGGAGCCGCCCTCTGAGTTGAAGATGCACCCTTCCCGCCCTGGGGGTCTCACCAGGACTCAGCTTGTCTGCCTCCCTCCCTTACCCCACACCCAGGACTGTAAATCACACATTAGTAACCTTCCTCTGCTCGTGCTGCGATTCAATTACTATTTTTCTTTGTTTCGCATTGTCCCTGTTGGTTCTTCCATTTTACTTCTTCCCTCCTACCCCCCCCCCTTGTCTCTGTTGCTTCTTTGCTACTACCCCCTCCCATTGTCCCTGTTGCTTCTTCGCTATTGTCCCTGTTGCCTTTTCCCTCCCACCCACCCTTTGTCCCTGTTGCCTTTTCCCTCCCACCCACCCATTGTCCCTGTTGCCTCTTCCCTCCCACCCGTCCATTGCCCTGTTGCCTCTTTTTTGTCCCTGTTGCCTCTTCCCTCCCAGCCGCCCATTGTCCCTGTTGCCTCTTCCCTCCCACCCACCCACCCATTGTCCCTGCTGCCTCTTCCTCCCGCCCATTGTCCCTGTTGCCTCTTCCCTCCCGCCCGCCCATTGTCCCTGTTGCCTCTTCCCTCCCCGCCCGCCCATTGCCCCTGTTGCCTCTTCCCTCCTGTCCGCCCATTGTCCCTGTTGCCTCTTCCCTCCCGCCCATTGTCCCTGTTGCCTCTTCCCTCCCGCCCATTGTCCCTGTTGCCTCTTCCCTCCCGCCCATTGTCCCTGTTGCCTCTTCCCTCCCGCCCATTGTCCCTGTAGCCTCTTCCCTCCCACCCGCCCATTGGCCCTGTTGACTCTTCCCTCCTGCCCGCCCATTGTCCCTGTTGCCTCTTCCCGCCCGCCCATTGTCCCTGTTGCCTCTTAATTGTCCCTGGTGCCGCTTCCCTCCCTCCCACCCACTGTCCCTGTTGCCTCTTCCCTCCCACCCGCCCATTGTCCCTGTTGCCTCTTCCCTCCCACCCGCCCATTGTCCCTGTTGCCTCTTCCCTCCCACTCGCCCATTGTCCCTGTTGCCTCCTAATTGTCCCTGTTGCCTCTTCCCTCCCACTTGCCCATTGTCCCTGTTGCCTCATGATTGTCCCAGTTGCCTCTTCCCTCCCCCCCGCCCATTGTCCCTGTTGCCTCTTCCCTCCCACCCGCCCATTGTCCCTGTTGCCTCTTCCCTCCCACCCGCCCATTGTCTCTGTTGCCTCTTCCCTCCCACCCGACCATTGACCCTGTTGCCTCTTCCCTCCCACCTGCCCATTGTCCCTGTTGCCTCTTCCCTCTCACCTGCCCATTGTCCCTGTTGCCTCTTCCCTCCCACCCGCCCATTGTCCCTGTTGCCTCTTCCCTCCCACCTGCCCATTGTCCCTGTTGCCTCTTCCCTCCCACCTGCCCATTGTCCCTGTTGCTTCCTTCCTCCCACTTCCCACTAGTTGTCTGTGTTGCTTCTTCGCTCTCAACTTCCCCTTGTCATGTTTTTGCCTCTTCTTTCCTACCCTACTGGTGTCTGTGTTGCTTCCCGCCCACCGGCATAACAATAAACAAGCATTTGCAATGCAATAGGTCTCGCATTTACGCAAGTTTAAGCTATTGGCATTGTAAATGACACTGCCTTTTATTTATGTTTTAAAAACAAAAACAAAAACAAAAATAAAAGGCATTGTTATTTGCAATGTCAATAGCTGAAACTCGCGTAAATGCGAGACCTATTGCATTGCAAATGCTTGTTGTTACTGGGGGCTGCAGAACCGGCCCCCAGTAACAAAACCAGTAGGACTATCCAGCACAATGACTCACTTCTCACTCTCAAAAATGCATAAATCACTGCAGAGTTCCTTGTAAACCCAGCAGTTTTCATGCAACAATAAAAGAGTCAAGATTGAGGTCTCTGGTGGTTTATCTTCCTGTTGGAGAAAGAGCGGAGTATTGTTGATTGCAAGTTTTGACTCATCTATTGTAGCGCCGAGGGTTAATGTGCCTGCTGCAAAGATCGTGTACCATACAGATCACAGAACTGTATTTAATGTGCGTAGCTCAGTGGTTTACTGCTTTTGTCACAGAGATCCTTTAGTTACTTGCAGTGCATAACTTACAATCGTAATAAATCTAGCACCTTGAGCTATGACCTGTCATCAAAGAGCTGCATGCAACTGCATGCTTTAGGATTGGAAGTTATGTTTTTTCCCCAGTCTATCATTATCCTAATACTGCTAAAATGGGTTTGTTTGGGTATAAATACATTCTTATTAGTAAATCCAACCACTGTGTTAAGTTTTTAATCCTGTGTTTGTGCTTCTACCAGAATTGATGGCATGTGAATCCTACACCTTGTGGTCCCTTTTGTCTTGTATAACATTTTCTAAACACTGATTTACACACGTATGATTCATTGCCTCTGTATGTGTGCTTGATGTAAAGTGATCCAAGTCCCTACACCGGTATGAGAGGCGCTATTAAACAAATGAAATACATGAGAGAGGGGATATGGAGAGATGAGGGGCAGTGTTGGAGGGTGATAGTGAGGGAATCATTGAAGAGACCCAGCAAAGATTGCTGTATCCTGGTGCACTGTAAGGTCATCAATTGAATATATAATAAACTGTGTTGTAAAATGCACCATTTATGTAATTTTTTCCAAAATCTTCTTGGGAATTGAACACCCTCTCCCCCATGTCCCCTTTGTAGTGGTCAGGCTCACTTGCTGCGTTTGCTCTCATCACACCGTACAGGGGATGGACAAACTTTTCCAGGGCTGCTTTGGGTTCCCAGTTCTGCCCTGTCTGGCACCAAATTAAAAGTGCCCCATTTAACAAATGAGATATCTAAACAAGCATTGGCAAAGCCAATAGGTCTTGCTTTTGGGACCTCTTAGGTTTGTGATTTTGTTTTTGTGACGCTTTACAGCATCACTAACATACTATTGTGTCACCCAAAAAAATAAAGTTGGACGTATCCTTCACTTCCTGAATGAAAATATAATTTTGTCTTTTACTCTCAAGAGCTCTCTCAAGTTTTTTGTGGGTAGGAGAGTTAGCCAAGCCGGACAGTTCAAAAGGTATCCTTTGCAGGACACTTGAATACATAATGTCAATGTTTGAGCAGCTAGTTGGCTGACATGAATGTGGAGGAGCCCTTGTGGGTTTCCGTGAGTAAGATCAGATTCTCCTGAAGAGTCCCTTTATCTTCTGAGCCCTACTTAACCCCTTCCTTGCTGTCCACGAAGGCAACAAAGGCACACCTGTGTACAGGAGGAGCCCTGTATTCATGTCCTCAACGTTTGAGGCAAAAAACACTCATTGACTTCTGAACAATGAGTGTAAAGCTTTAAGGTAACAATGTCTTTCCTGCATATATTTCGCATGCTTTACATAATCTTGCATTAGTGTTTGCTTTTTCCATGATGTTGTTGCTTTTTTCAGGCAGTGCATAATATGAATTGAGTCACATCCAGGTGTTTATAACTGGGCACAATTAGGTTGTAGCTGAAGGCAGTGCAAGTTTCTCTCAGTGGGGCAGAAAGGTGTTGGGGGGGATGGGAGAGGATGTGGCACTATGGCCATAGCTACCGAATTTGAAACTGGGGAACCAGGATCAGGCTTCATGACCAGACCACTCTCCTAAGGGAGCATATTCCCCTACTAGACCTTATAAGGCCTCGCTAGACCATAGAAGCCCTAGTCTCTTAGCACCAGCAGGTGGACCCTACCGGTGGCCAGTGTGGGTTAACCTTGAAGCCCTGTCCACCACAATCCATACTGAAGTTCACCTCCAGTCTTGCGGGCAGGCCTACGAAGCAGCACACCCTAGATCAACAGAGACTTTGTCACTGAGGTCACATGACCCTTGAGGCCAGTCTGCCTCACCCATTGTGGCCTCCATTAGCCTTGTTCCAGCAGTAGTAGTGAAACTCACAAGGGATCGGCATATGCACCAAACTAAGGAGCATATTTACGAGGACCTTCCATCATATTTGCACCACGTAACATGGTAAATGCATGACGCAAATCTCCAAGTCATATTTATGAAGCCACTCATAGCCACTTTGCATGGCTTTGAATAGTTTCATAAATATGGAGTAATGCGACACAGCGCAAATCGCCACTTTGCCTTCCTCTGCACAAGGGATGCGTTGCGGTGGGTGTTTGTAGGAAGCTGGCTCTGTATATACTATACCAAAGTGAGGTATAGTGTGCACAGAGTCCAGTGGAACCCCAAAGGTAGGCAGCGGTAAAAGTAGATAGCACCTTACTCTCTATCTGTGGTAGTGTGGTCGAGCAGTAAGGCTGCATCAGAGGGTAGTGTTAAGCATTTGTTGTACACACTCAATCAGCAAGTGATATCACACACTCAAAGACTGAACTTCATACCAATTGGTTTTGTATAAAAATATTCTTTTAGTTATTTTATTTTCTAGAACCAAGCAAGCCTGGCACAGGTGCGCAATAAATACTTTACAGTAGTAATGCAGTTTGTAAACAGTTTGAATTGCAATTGTATATGCACTTTGATTTGGTTACAGTAGTGATACTTATAATGCAATGCTTTTGATATACTGTACATATACTTTGTATAGGCTTTTTAGTAGAATGTCAAGTAGATTACTTTACAGATTACTTTTCTTACACAGTGCAGTATACCTGGATACTGCACTGGGATATTTCCTGTAAACAGGTAAGCAAAAGCGTTTTTGTTATTTAGTTACAGTTTTAAAGGTTGTCATAGATTTTCCAACTCCACACAGAAATTTTCATAGAAAAACAGTCAATGTTATCCTATGGAGGAAAATTATGTTATCGGTTAACAGGTAAGTACTTTGTTGTGGGAGTTGGTATTCTGGAGTAAGACTCAGGGGTCCCCCAGGGTCAAGGATGCACTCTTGTTACACCCTCAGGGGCACTAGGGCGGCCGGGTGCAGAGGGCTGAGGCCCAATGTTATCCAATGGGGGTGAGGGGGCCTCCGGTTGGTGGCTGCTGACGAGCAGG
The DNA here is from genome assembly GCA_963921515.1 of Calotriton arnoldi. Lineage (NCBI taxonomy): Eukaryota > Metazoa > Chordata > Amphibia > Caudata > Salamandridae > Calotriton > Calotriton arnoldi. The sequence goes on from CAWUFW010006163.1 coordinate 445,458, forward strand.
CCACTGGGTTGTGGGAGCAAAGCTCCTGGACTTAAGTACAGGGCAAATGGGGGTTTGAGCCAGCACAAAAGGTGCACCCTCAGCGGCACGGGGGAGGCCGGGTGCAGAGTGCTGTTTTGGCGTCGGGAGCCCTGTAGCTTTCAATGGGGAGTCTCCGGTTTGCAAATACACTGCAGGCTTGGGGACGAAGGTCTTCTGGGTGCGACCACCACTTGGAGAGGTAAGTTGGGATGCTGGGGTTTGGTTAGGCACTGCCGGTTGGGCCACCCAAGGCCTTGGGGCGTCGGGTGCAGGGATGCCTTTTAGGGTCGGATCTTCTTATCAGCTCCTGGTCGCGGTTGGGGGGACCTTCCGGTTTGAGGTTGCAGGCTTCGGCTGGAGGCTTTAGGCAGGTCAGGGGTCACCGGATCTCGGGTCAGGATCGCTGGGGAGACCTCCTCTTGGTGTTGGGCCACTCGGGCCGTGGGCGTCGGGTGCAGAGTGGTGCAGACTCGCAGGTCCTGCGGGAGCTGGAGTCTGTTGGTGAACAAATCTGGTGTTCACGGGAGACAGTCTTTTCTTTGGAAGGCAGGACAGGTCCTCGGGGTTCTTGAGGCTGCTGGCTGCAGGACACACCGGGGTTTCGCTTCTGCAGATTCGAGGTGGGGACAAGCCGGTAGGGCTGGGGCCAAGTCCGCTGGGCGTCCTCCTCTTGTTAGCTTCGGCACGGCTGTTCGGTCCTTCTTCTTCTTTTCTTCTTCTGGTTTTCTTGTCTGACTTCTTGGTTCAGGCCTGCCCCCTAAATACTGTATTTAGTTTTTTTTTTAGGGGTCCCAAGGTTAGTAGCCAATGGGCTACTGACCTTAGGGTGACTACACCCTTGGTGTGCTCACCCCACGTGGGGGAGTGAGCAAAATCCCTAATCCTGATTTGGGAGTGCCTGCCATCTGCAAGATGGCGGGCACTGAAGAGTGGGCTTCACCTCGCCTCCCCCACCTGAGGGGTGGGGTTGGCAGAGGTGGGCACACCTTCTGGGCTGGCTAATTTTTCCTGCCTGTCTTCCCGCCGAAAAGGAAGAAAGACAGGAAGGGGGCCTGCTCCTGATAGCAGGAGAGGCTGGGGGCTGCATTACAAAGGCCAGGGCCGGACTGGGAACCGAAACCGGCCCTGGCAAACTGCTCGGCCAGCCCCCAGGAAGGGGGAGAGGGGGTGCGGCCGAGCTGTTTGCAGGGGGCCGAAATTGCCGGCCCCTGATAAGAAAAACGTCCCCCAGGGGGCCCAAAACTGGCCCCCACCCTAGCGGCCCACCGGGGAAATGCCCGGTGCCCGCTACGGCCAGGCCGGCCCTGACAAAGTCTGCCAGGCCTTTGAAACTCCCCTGCCACAGATGGCTCTTCCTGGCCTGGGGGAGGTGTGAACACCTCCGCCCAGGAAAGGCTTTGTTTCTGGGCTCAGGGAGCAAAGGCATGTTTCTAGACATGTTTCTAGACCCTAGGGGTCTAGAAACATGTCTCGTGGTGGCAGGCTGGTGTGTACCAGTCAGGGAACCCACCAGAGGCTGGTCGTTTTTCAGGGGGCATCTCTAAGATGCCCTCTGAGTGCATTTTTCATTAAATCCCACACTGGCATCAGTGTGGGCTTAATGTGCTGAGAAGTTTGATACCAAACTTCCCAGTTTTTAGTAAAGCCATTATGGTGCTGTGGAGTTCGTAATGACAAACTTCAAGCACCATATACTCTTAATGGCATTACTGCACTTACAATGTCTAAGAATTGGCTTAGACACTGTAAGGGTACAGGGCTCATGCGCCTGTACCCTCACCACTGGTATAGTGCACCCAGCTAGAGGGGTGGCTGACCTATGCCAGGGCAGTGGGCTGTAGGCATGGCACACAGGGATGTGTGCCATGTCGACTCTTCACTTTGTTCTTCATTAAAACACGCAGCCTGCAATGGCAGTGTGTGTGTGTAAAGGGACAGGGCCTCTAAGGGTGGCACAATAAGTGCTGCAGCCCTTAGGGGCCTTCTCGGTCCACAGTGCCCTTGGTAACCATGGTACCTTTTACAAGGGACTGACATGTGGCCCGAGAGGTCCCAATTGGGGGTACAGGTACAGTTTTGGGGAAAGCACAGGCCCTGGCAACCTGATTGGCAGGGACCCAGGGCACATCAAGTCAAAGTGCATCAGTAATCTGGCAAAAAGTGGGGGGGGTTACTGCAACAGAAACCCAGCTTCCTACAGTGTTCCCATGCAACTCCCATGGTTTTTGATGCATTCCTAGATTTACAAGGACTTGTAAACCTGGATATGCATCAAACTCTTACGCCTCCCCAAGGGAGGCACAACAAGGAGAAATATCTTTATTTCTCCCTCTTTTTTTCTCTTTCTATATGTGCAGCACACTTGGAAAGAGGAAAAAGCGTCTCAGGATTGTTTTTGTGCAGGAAGGGGCACAGGGTGCCTGCATTGGCGCTAGGCTGACGAAACGGCGCAAGCGCAGGGGGATAAGACAGAAATGGACCGTATTGGATAAATACGGTGCATTCCTGCCCTTTCCCTGTGACGCAGGGCAGCACAGGAAAATAACTTGCTGCGCTACCCTGCGCCACCATTCCCGTATATATGCCTCTAAGTTTGCAAACATCACGGTCTCTCTGCTTCATGTACAAGCACTTTTAACATGTGCTGCCTGCTTTGTGGCCACTGCAATTATGCAGCAATGGAGGACAAAATTATGTTGCAGTGTTGACTAAATTATGCAGCAAAGAAAGGCTGCAGCGTAATGTGTGGTACATTTTCTGATACTTTATTATTTTGATTTTTTTACACATACTAACAGTCTCTGCAAAGCTTTTGCCTCATTAATACTAACCCTGGGCAAAGCACTACGCTACGCTTGCGTAGTTTGTGAAGTTTGCGCTACTTCGCACAACGCAAATTGCACGTAGCACAGTGCAAACACGCATAGCGTAGCATAGTGCAGCGGTCATTTTTTGCTTGCTCGCGGTCCTCAACGTCAAGTTGGCGACCGCGAGCAAGCAAAATGACATCCCGGCGAGACTTTTTCCTCGTTCGCGATCAGCAACATCAAGTTGCCGATCGCGGAAAATAAACCTCCCGGCGAGATTCTCAACGCGGGGAGGTCAGGTTTCTCATTGCGAGTGGTCGCGTATGCTCGCGACCGCTCGCGATGAGAAACTACCAGTCTGCGTTGAAAGCTGCCGCTCGAGTAAAAATCTACTCGAGCGGCAGTAAAGCACAGCTCGCACTGTGCAAGATGCCGTTTTCAATGATTGCACAGTGCGGAGAAGCATCCGGCACTGTGCAATCATTGCGAACAGTGCACTACGCAGGTCGCGTAGTGCTACGCGTAGCTCGCGTAGTGCGAACTGCACTTTGCGTAGCTTCGCGTAGCGCTACTTCGCGAACTACGCCCAGGCTTAATTAATACCAGTTTAACATACAAGTGCAGCAGTGAGAATGGTGACCAGTCAACCTTTGTAAAGGGACTTCTACTTCACAGCAACACAAGTCACGTGTTTTGATCCTTTTGAGCTACAAACAATATTTTAGTTAAAACCATCAGATTATGCAGCCGATGTATTATGTGGCAAATATGGCAGAGCTATAATTATGTGGAAAACATTTGCAAACTAGGATATTTTGCCATTCATGTTTGAACTTCCTCATGCAGTCTCTGTTGGGTGGTATTTCTAGACACCTACAGTGCTTGTGGAGAGACAAAGGATGAAGTTGTCAAATAGTGATTGCAGAGGATATTAGTCTGTAGGGGAGAAAATAACTGATTGAGATAATCCGAGGACCATTACCTATTTCTGGCTCTACCACTGTTTGAGTCTCATAATTGCAGAATTGATACATTTGCAATTCTCATTGCTAACTAACTTGAGTAGTAATTACACAAACCACTAATATAATAATTGTATCTCATTCATCTGATATTGCTAAAAGCATCTGCAAAACCAACAGGTCTGGGTTGTTTTAGGTGTATATATTCATTTTTGAGTGCTATTTCTAGATACAATAACAGGAAACCTGGAGGCATCTAATCCTGGCTTCATGACATTTTGCTTGAAGCACATAAAAAACGTAGGACTACAATTTTGCATTGACCGAGGGGCACAGAATGATGTAATCAACAGTGCTCCCCAACACGTGGGGCCTCCTGTCAGAATTTAAACCCAAATTGTATGTTCAGAAATGGTTAGAAAAAGGGTGGAGAAGTGCTGATGAAAGAAACTGCATGGCTCGGAGACAAATGGAGTCTGTTTCCACTTATAAGCGTATTTGGAACATTCTGTGATTGAAAACGTATCCCACATTGTAAATGTATTTTAATGTCAATAAATCATATATTAAACCTCAAATAAACGTGTATTCATTGGTTGTATTGAATAACGTTATAAGCTGTAACTGGTCAGTGAAATGCCAAACATACTAAAAATTGGTATGTTTTGCTCTTTTTAGCCACACCTCTGACTCCACCCACTGACCCAATCCTCTGGTTATTCCCACCTCCTGATGCTCTGCCCACAGTTCCCCTACTTTTTTTTCCCCACTTCGACCACTGCCCTGCAGAGAATTGGAGACCTGGCATGAGCGGATCCCTGACGTTGAAGGGTTACCGGGGCTGAGGCACCACAAGGGCATGAGCGTGAGGAGCACCTGCGTCCTCTGGTGGCCATTTGAGGTCACCGCCGGTCAGAAGACACCGTTTGCTGCTGGCTGCAACTGCCATCATCTGCCCGCAAAAGGAAAACAAGTTAGGCCACCACAGCTGGAGGAATCATTGTGCAAGTTTTTACCCCCTGCAAAGACAACCAGCCTGAACAAACAAACTTAGACAGGAACTGCAAAACTGGGGAAAGAAGGAGCTGACAGGACCACAGGTGCTTCGCTCCTGACACTGATGCTGCTCCCACTGGAGAGAATAAGGACTGCACCTGCCTATCACCTCTCCACAGACACACGCTAAATGAGAAGGGCAGATGGGCAATTCCTGGTCGTTGGTGGCACAAAGCATAAAAGGCTAGCAGCCCCCACTTGCTACATATGAGACAGATTGCGAATGCTAACTCGCTGGGGCACTAACTCGTACAATATCACAGAAAGGCCCTAGGCACCTGCACCAAACCGGGAAAGAAGAAGAACATTAAGTTTTCCACCCAGCAGGCCCAGAGCTCATCCACTCTAACCACTCACCGGGGGTTCACCACAGGGAGGGGCTACAGTGCCCAAACACTGGACAGCCTCCACTGGTCCCTGTCAAAAACTACCCCAGTAGCCAAGGAAAAAAGAAAGAGAAGACCTGCCAACAACCTCTAAACAGAGGTGCAGGAACTGACCATAGCAGAGACACTGTCAAGGGGAAAGGAGAGTAACATGTATGTGATAACCACCCAGGGCAGACATGCGAAAAAGTGGCAAAAGTCTGCAATGCTGTCCAGCGAAGGATAAATGGCATCAGCTCTTCTTAGAAAACCTCCAGATATGGTCTAACGCCCCAGAAGGTGAGGCCCTGCATGGCACTGCAACCAGAGCACTGCCAGATTGCGCAGCAAGAGTATTTGGCTGCACGCTATGGATGCTGTGCCATCTAGGCACCGCGCAGAGAGAGTATTTGGCTGCACACTATGGATGCAGTGCCATCGAGGCACCACAGCACCAGGGGGACCCTACCGGCCCTGCCCCCAAACCTGTCTGAAGACCAATGCTTCTGAGTTGAGGGGATTGGAGGAACTGAGCGGCAAAAGGGAGGCGTGTGCCCCGACCCTGGCCTCCATGCAATGAAGAACGAGGCAGCATCACAAGGGGACAACCGGAGCACGAGGTGTAGTCTACAAATTGCCACCCACTACAGAGACTGGATTTAAATATCCCCAAGCCATCATGGCGACTGCCGGCGCCTGCCCAGAAGACAAAATCCCAGGCAGGGGGAAGCCAAAAGAAAGCAGGGCCTGACCAGAAATTGGACAGAAGCTAAACATTCTACAACTGAGGTCCAGACACTAGGACCACATACTAACCCTGCCTGATGCCAGCAACGCCTCAAGGCGTAATTCCTGCCCCAATGAGAGAAAGGAGGCAGAAACAGCTCTCTACTGCCGACAGAAGATGACCCAAGAAAAGCGAACAAGAAGGTCTCTGAGGAATGAATGCCACACCACAATCAAGAAGAAGAGGAGAATGGGATCAGCGACTGCCCTGATAATCACCAGATTGGAGCCCAACATCCGAGGCCGGTGGCCAGACTACAGAGCCAGTCGGCCACTGAGCGCCCTGCTTGCTGGCCCTGAAGAAGGTGCATGTGGCTGCACCCAAAAGGAGAAGAGACTGTAGTGACTAGAAGTTGCATTCGCATAGTCCCAGAGATGGTTCATGCCACTGCACCCAGAAGAAGAGACTAGCAACTTTTAGTCTCGTCAGCATAAGTGGAAAGAAGGTTCATGCTGAACAACCAAGGAGAAAGAGAAGGAAATCTGACCTGCTGGTTCACACTGGGAAACCTAATGACCGACCAAGCCCAGAAGGAGAGAAGCTCAAGAGTGGCCAGGCCTGAAAGGCCCGCTCAAGATTACTCGAGCCACTGTCAAGTGCCTCTACCCACCTGAACAAGCCACTGAGGTGAAGGGAGGACGAGCTGGCAACAGCACAGTGGCAGAATCGAGAGTAAACCACAAGCATGTGAGACTCTGCCCCAGACACATTCACCGATGACTTAGCAACCCAGATTATCCACACAAAAGGATGCAGATGTTTCCCAAAAAAATGTAAGCCCCTGTCCACCAACACGCCAAGGTGTCAACAAACCAAGAAGCCCGTGATCATGAAGGCAAGCAGTCGCCACCTGTCGTACAGCTTCACATGCCTGGTAGAACCCATCATGCCAGCCCCTGTCTAGTGTGTCCTCACTACCACCCACGGAGCATCGTCATCATTATACCACCAAGCAAGAAGAGCCAATGACACTCATTGAGGAATCAGTCGACCAGTGACTACCTGCATCTTGATCCTGGTGGATAGAGCGAGTTGACTAGGATCCATTTACCCCTGTGGTTGCACAAGCCACTAGGCAGAGGTTCGTCGGCAGTCTTGGAGCAGCCCAGGCGCGGTACACATACATGCAGTCCTGTGGCAACTCATCAAAGGGGCCTCCACAAGTGTGAGAGAAAGACTTGACACTGCCCCACCAATGGATTCCAGGAGGTAGCAAGGTCTGACATCAGAGACTTCTACAGGTTACAGACTGTATTTAATGAGCCAAGAATCTTCCCAAAGTATGCTTCGTGATGGATGCCTTGCGGTGGAAGCTTCGGACGCACCGTGTTTTTGAATCATTGGCGCCAACCAGAAGTCTGCCTGGGAACTAGCTGGGTGGACCAACTCCAGGCTATAGACATGATTCCATCCGGTATGCTGCCAGAAGGTCCTGATGTCTCTGAGCCAGAATTCCTCTCCTCAACCACTCTGGTTAAATTATAAATATGAGTAGAGATGTCCTGTCGCTGCCAGCTTCATCAGTCCATGCGTCCACTGTCCTTCTGTTTGACTCTAGAGACTGATGGACTATGTGGTGTCCAGTTTATCTTTGTTTTATTTCCACAGGTTGAACTTGTCATTTTTTATTTGATTTTGGGAGGAAAGTAGTGTTCTACTGGACCCTAAATGATGTAGCCCCTCCCCTGAGGTTGCCTTAACACCCAACCCACACCCATCGATCACAGGCGTCACCAATCAGGGGCTGGGAGCACGCACCCTGGGCCAGTTATTCTCACTTACTCCCTCGGGCCTGTGTTAGTCAATTTTGTAGCATGTGGGCCTAGGGCCTGCAACACTACAGTGATCGCAGCTGAGTTAGAAGCCCATCACACTGAAGGCATATGCGCAGATTGTGACCACATTCTTCCTTGATTAGAAGCCTTGCCCCCTCTGGGACATAACCTCCCCTCACTACCTCCCTCCAAATGTACATGGCACAGAGGTGCTGAAAGTTCCCCTTGTAGTGTTCCCTATGACTGCTTGTGGTACATGCTGTGCATACCCATTTAGTGGCTCCTCCTGATAGGGAGGAGGGAGCAGACAGCCTACACCCCCCCTCTTTGAAGATAGGGAAGAGGGCATGCTTCGTGAGATGCTCCTGGGTATATCTGTCCTATAGTCAGGCCCGGTTCTAGCGGGTGGGACGGGGGGGCCAGGCCCACCCAAACATGAGCCTTGGCCCTCGCAGTGACAGCATGAAGGCAAATAGAAAATGGCCACTTTAATTTAAAACGTTCCTCCGAAGGTTATTTTTCTTCATGTTCTAGGATTCCGGGATTGGGCCTGGGATCTTTCTCACAGGCACCCCCAATCACGCATCTCCTTTAAGAAAGGTGTGCTGTGTCCCAGCCCACTCCTGCAGGTACAATAGGGGCATGCGAAGGGGACAAATCCTTTCTTTGGCACCATGTAACCTTTGCTTACCATCCTGCTGCATGGATATTTCCTTTTCTATTCAGCACTGGAGAGAAGAAGTTTGTTGACTGTGATGCAGAGTTCGAGCAGGTAAGAGAATGTGTGGCTATTTGTTCTTATTTTTAAAACCGGCGAAGGCCCAGCAAGACACATACGTCGTGTATGCTTCATTTAAATCGTTTTTATCATTATCATGCTTGGCTCTGCCATGGATGCAAGACCACAATAAAATTGTCAAGATAACTCTGGTGATTAATGATCCTGCTGGAGAGCAATCATTTGCCTGTTGGTAGTTTTGAAATGCAGACGAACTGTATTTTGTGTGGATAGCTCGGTGGGTTACTGCGTTTGTCACAGAGATCCTTGCAGTTCAGAAGTTACAATCCTAACATAGGACAGTGACCTATGAACTGACATCTAAGAGCTGCATACAAACCTGAAAGGCATAGTTAGAACTTTCCCAGTCTTTCATTATTCTAATGTTGCTAATAAAGAGTTTGTTCGGGCAGATATACATTTTTATCAGTAAAGCCAACCCCCAACCACTGGGGAATGCTTTAAATCCTGAGTTTGTGTTTCTCCAGATAAACCCTCTTAAAATATACTGCTCACCAGTATGGATGACATGTGATTCCTACACCTTGTAATCCTCATTTGCTTATGTGACATTCCCTATATATTGATTTACATACTTGTATGATTCATTGTCTCCGTATAATGTGTGTGCGATGTAAAGTACTGTGACGCCCTACACTATGAGTAGCGCTATACAACAAATGAAATGCATATGAGTGAGGGCTATGGAGAGATGAAGGGCACTGTTGAATGGTGGTAGTAATGGTATCTGCGGAGAAAGAGGTAATTGGTGAGGCGACAAAAAAAGACTTTCGCACTATCGCTAAAGCCGGCCCTGTCATGACCATTCTGTTTTTGTTTATTTAATTAGCAGTCGGGTCATTAGGGCAACTGTAGAACATATTTTAAAGTGAGTACTAATATATTTACTGCTATATTCAATGTTTTAAGTTTGAAGGTGATTTTACTAATGTTTTTTACCGGGAATAATGAAAGTGGAGCCGGATGGTGGCTGATACGGGGCTGGGGCCCAAGGTCAGCTGTGAGATAACGTGCACGGGAGGGGGATGGTAGAAAAGTGGATAATCAGGCCTGGAAGGGAGTGCGGTGCAGAATCTGGGGTCAGGTGGAGGTAGTAATGAAGAGAGAGTATCTCCGAAGGCAGAGTTGTGTTACTTGCCCAATACTCCCACCTCAGAAACCTCCTCTTCCCATCAAAGGGACATTACATGGGGAAAAAAACACTTTTTGAGAGTGTTAACATTTAGAAAGAGATTTGGAAAAAGAGTGCGTTTTACTGGGCATTGTAAGACCAAGGAGAGATAAAGGCCTGACTAAACATATGGGCCCAGCTCTAGGGGTGGGTGGGGCAACAATTTAACAGGAAGAGCCGAGACAGTTGAGCCAAATGTTTGGCTTGGTTCAAAGACCCTGGCAACAAGCTGAGCCCTGAAAAAGTTTGCATTGTAAATTGTACAACATACCGCCCGTAAAATCTCTTCACATTAAAAAAAAGTGCTTTTCTTTAATGTTGAAGAGATTTTACAGGATGCTACCAGCACTTCTCTGGAGCAAATAGGTACTCTGAATAGAGAGTACCAGTACTTCTGAGGAGCAAACAGTTACTCCGAATGGAGAGTACTGACATTTCTTAGGAGCAAATAGATACACTGAATAGAGAGTACTGGTACTCCTCGGGGTAAAATAGATACTCTGAATAGAGTGCCGGTACTTCTCTGCAGCAAATAGGTACTCCAAATACAGAGCTCCTGCACTTCTGGATTTCCATTTAAAGCAATGGCACCGAGTAAACATGATTCTTGAGCTCTTCCAATGCATCTCAGCCCTGATTTGCAGACCTGGTATTTCTGCATTAATAATCACTAAAGTGCTTTACATTACATTTAACCAGTGACTTGTAGTACCCTTGCTTTGCCCTCTTAAAATCTGCCTCAGGGCTCTGATTCTTGCCCTACTGTTTTTGAACTTTTAAATACTTACATGTTGTTCAAACTCGATCGCAGTTCACTCGGTGCACATCAACTCGGATTCTTGCCTCCAGTGCTGTTTCTGTATACATTGTTTCCAGTTTCTCCAATGTATCTCTACCCTTACCTGCTGGAACAATACCATGACCCATCCAGGCAATAAATAACACCTGCAGTACTTAGAGTGCACTTCGTTTGTGACCTTAAGGCCCACAGCTATTCCTGCATTGAAACGCATTTATTAAAAGTGCTAGTTTTTTAAAATCAGCAGAAACATTAATGCCCGCCACTCTCAAAGCTTTTAGTGAACTAAAAGGCAAGTCTGTTGTCATGTGCGCCCTACTTTGGCTTAGATTCTTAGTGCAGATGAAGCACTATTATAGTAGACTAAATCAAACAGAAAAGCTTTTTTGTTCAGTGCACATCTAAAACACGTGTTTGAAGGTGCCCTCTTATGTGATGATGAATAAAGGAGGCTCAGGGAAATATAGATTTGGCTAGGATCACACAATTTGGTCAAGCATGGAAGCCAGGATTGATCCCAGGTTTCTAGTTTCACATTGTGCAATTCAGCCACTAGATGGGTGTCTCATTCTCCTGTTTTGCATTATAGATTAATGCTTTATCTTTCATACGTGGCATTTGGCGTTACAGCCTATATGCCCATGTCCATGCAATACTTTCCCTCGGCAGGTCTATTCTGGCTGCCTGTAATGGGTGCACTACTTCGGATCGCTTATAATCGCTGCTGGTTGGACTCAAGATTATTTGCCATGGCTAGCTATATACCGTTCAGGCCTGCTGTGTGTTCTTCTGTCAATCTGGGGTTTATACAGAGCTATACCATGACTGTTGAGCATGTGGTGGATCGCTCATCTGTTGTAGTTAGGTGGATCCTAAGATAGCCTGCTCACTCACTCACAACAAAATATTTATGTAATTTGCACGTATTCCATCTCATTCTCCTCTCCTTGCTATTAAACATCTACTTGCAACTACCTAATAAAACATACCAGCATCACTCTGATCACTCATGCACAATACTGAAACACTCCCCACGTAGGCCACACTGCAATGCACCACTCTTATAACTAGTCCTAAAACAGAATAATTTTGGAAACCATGGGCAGATAAAATGCAGAATATTGTATTGTGACCGGAAAAGACTCCAGACAAATGGATTCTTTGTTAGAAAAACAATCCACCAGAGATGGTAATGAACAAACATACCTCACACAGTTTCAGTCCCCATGAACCATACAGAGATGTATGCAGCTCAACAAGTCAACAGAATGCGAACATGGAATGCCTTGGATTGAGGGAGAGAGTTGAAATGGGTCCCATATATCACATATTCAACTCATTGCCTATGCAGCACTGCACCCTCATTTGAGGATTTATAATTCAAGATTCTCATTTTAAATGCAACATGCGACTAATGGCAGGTTTGCCATGAAAGAGCAGGGCCTGTTCTGTATATCCAGATAATTTCATGATACCAAAGATATCCATGGCTGCAATTGTATACTGCTTATTGAGGAATTTTCTATTTTCCAATCACACACTTCAGGAATTGTTTTTTTTTCTTACTTTTTAATTATTGTTTTTAAGGTGCTTGACCTGTGGTATTTTGTCCTGATATTTTCGGAACAATTTTAACTAATCAATGTTTTTTAGGGGGATTTTTAAATATGTATTTTTTCTGTTGCTTCTAAGCCTAACTTAGGTATCATGGACAGATTCGTCATTCGGAGAGGTTCTTTAGATGCCAACCGCAATCCCTTGTGTCATAATCCAAGTCCTGTATCAGCATCCCCCATGGAAGTTGAAAAAGAAAGAAAAATGTATGCTCATTTAAATCATGGTACTTCTGTGAATAAAGACCTTGTTGACATTGAAAAGCATCAAGGGCATCTCAGCAACAATGCTAATGATCTGAATAGGGATAAACCAGCCCAACCATTTCTTAAATCTTATCCACAAAGTAGATTTGGCGACTGTGAGAGGGCATTCAGCTCAGATTGGTACAAAACTCGACCATGGCTGGAGTACTCCGGCAGTCTAGATGCTTGCTTTTGTTTCTCATGTGATTACTAATGGGAAAAATGATAAGGATACAGTTTTTACTGTAACTGATTTCGGTAACTAGAAAAGTGTGCTAGCATCTGGCACAGGTTTGCTAAACATGTGGCCAGTCAAATACACACATATGCTGTATTCGCTCCAGAAGAGGCATCTAAGAGAGGGGAAAGAGGAGATACAATTGCCTTTTTACTAGATACAAAAGTAATAGAAAATAATCGATATTACTTAAAAAGCATTGGAGAAGTCATTCAATTTCCTGTTGCTAATGAGCTTCTGCTGCGCGGCGACACAGAAGATGTTTTTGATTCAACAAGTGGTTTATTTTCAAAGCTTTTCCAATACCCTCTGAAAAAAGATAAAAAGCTAGCCGGAATTATACACTTTATGCCCCTAAATGCAAAATATACATCTAAATGTATCAAAAATGAAGTAATAGATACTTTAACTGGCATGGTTGTCTCACAAGTCAACAAGCAGTACAAAAGTTGAGATTCAAAAAGTTTTTGTATTAAAAGCGATTGCACCCATGATAAATGTAACATTGAAAATCTATCCCTCATGGTGCTTTTTGTGAGCAAAGCCAAGCCTGAGGAGCATTTAATTGGTCTTTTACAGATTGAACAATTAGATGCTGAATATATAGCTAATCGGATTTTAAGCCACATGGTTGCCTGTGATTTCAAGCCAGAAGACATTTTAAGTCAGTGCTATGATGGGGCATCAGTGATGAGTGGATGCAATGGGGGTGTTCAGGCTGTTATACAGACAAGATTAGATAAATATATTCCTTACATAAACAGTTACAATCATCAGCTTCATCTTGTTGTCATACATGGCATCCAAAGTGAACCAAGGGCAAAGCGATATTTTGATCTTTGTAATATGCTATACAATTTCTTTCATCGTCATTATGTGAGTCAAAGATATAATGGAGCAACTCTCAAACGTCTTCTTGAGCTTCGATGGACCAGCCATTATGAGGTTACAAAATGTGTGGTTGAAAACATTGACACAATTTCTGATCTTATATCAGACCTATATCATGATGACAATGCTACATCTGAGTTGAAGGCAGAAGCTTGTGGTTTACTATCTCATATTCATAGGGCAAATTTTAATGTGATTTTGGGAAATTTTTACAAGATCTACTTTTAGCTTGAAAACCAGCTAATGCGGAGTTTCAGACAAAGCAAACAAATGTGTCTTTTGTAGTGGAAGTTGTACAGTCTACACTTAGTGCCGTGAAAGCAATGTGTGCAGATCCAATTTTTTCTAACAAGTACTGCTCTTCAGATGCTGTGTTAGACGAAACCACTCGTGTTAATCATGGACCAAAAAGGAGGACTCTTAACTGCTGATTTGCAGATTCAGCAGTACTTTCAACAGTTGGACAATCTGCAGATGACTCTTCCTTTACTCAGCAGCAAGTTCTCAGACAGCCCATCTTGAATAGCTGAAATGGAGACCAGATTCTCCAAGAAGAACTTTGTACTTATCGAAGCCATTTCTTTCTATTGCCTCATTTTCTTGATATGAACAAGTGTGCACCCCTTCTAGACCTAAATAATGTCATCAAAGCTACTCCATGCAGCAGAACTAACAGTTGCAAAACTATTGCTACAAATGGTTTTGCAAGTGAACAAAAATTCTAAAAAAAATACCTGGCTACTCCCTCGCTTTGCCCTCCCGGAGTGGGCAGGCAAAGAATGCTGGGCGAGGGAGTAGCTTTGAGGCAAGTTTGACTACAAGCGTCCCTCCCCTCCCCTCCCGTGCAGAGCTCATGGGGCAAAGTTAGAACAATAATAAAATGAATTGAGACATCTTACCAAATAGGTAGTATTGAAGCATCATACCGATTGGGTATTGTATAATGCACAATGATATACCATGAATAGGCACTAAAGAATACAATAGCCAATATTCAGGAGTGGTATTAGGGATCAATCGTACTTGGTCCTGAAGAAAAGCCGAAGGGGAAGCCTTGAAACATGTAGATCAGGAGTAACGCATACATTATATTGTGCACCTCCAACACCCACGTTTTTAACAATACCAGTCACAGGATTCAATAAAGTTTAGGTCCCTAGTGGTCAGGTATTTTTTAGAATTTTTGTTCACTATCTCACTGACCCTTCCACTCCTATCTTTTAGTAATATAGCCCACACCTTCCAGAAAGTGCTCCCACGTCTCCGTCGGTTGCAGCACACCCCGTCCCACAGCGGGCAGGAAGAACCCGATGATGAAGCATGCCACCAAGGGACCTTTTGGTGGGTGAGGGTTATTTTAAGAAAAGTAAATCTTTTCCCTTAAGGAATACTACTATATCTGGAAGGATATCAGTTTAAGCTTTTTAGTGGATTTCTTTTGATTATGATTCATATGCATACCTTTCAGATTACAAATTAATTCTCAGCAAAGTAAGCCTTGTAGTACATCTTGTGGTGACCTGGATGAGCAACGGACAGCACAGGTTTCAAATCCTGTTAGGCTGAATGTAGCTTTAATGATATCAGTTTCTCGAATTAACAGCTAAGACCTGACAGCATTATCTATTTCACCTTTTATGAATAGATAATGCAACTTTTTATTGTCTATTACCTTGATACAGCAAAAAATAAATACAGCTGCTGCCATGTACTTTTGTTGCGCTGTCTCGCCTTACTCAAAGAACGGTTAATAGAAAGAACATTATAAGCATTCCTATTCTCATATTATTATATTAAAAACATTTTGACATGGAATGAACCTCCAGCTAGTTAATAACAAGCATCAGCTAAGCCAATAAGTCTGGCTTTAATATGCTAACATGCAATTAATATTTAAATGCATTGGCATATTAAGCCAGACCTATTGGCTATGTCAATACTAGTTTAAATAAACTTTTAGAATCAATTTTATAGGTAGTCAATGTGATTTAGTGGGTGTGAATCTCAAATTTTCCACTTAAAAAAACAGTGGGCCACAGGATGAATGTGTGAGGTGATAAAGTTCAGGAAGGACTGTTCCTATGAGGAGCTGGGTTAGTACTGATTTGCATTAGGTGAGTCTCTGGGTCTGATTTAGAGTCGGGCGGACAGGTACTCTGTTGCAACGGTGACTGAATGCCCTGTCCGCCAAACTTAAGTTCCGCCTGTCCGATTTTTGAGTCGGGCAGACCACAAGTTTTACGTAGATGGAATAAAATTTACTTTGACAGTGTAAAACTTCTGCTGATGGCCCGATGGAGTTGTCATTGGAAGTAAGCCATCTGACCATCCGCCCTATTTAGAATGGACGTTCAGAGAGCTTTTTTCTTTTTACTGTCTCTTCAATGCCAAGTATTCCAGGTAGTAAAGAACAGTAAGAAAAAAAAGTGACCCTACTCCATGGAACAAAACTGGTGTTGGGGATCATTCATTTTTGGGGGGTGGGGGGGGGAGTTATTTCAGTGTTTGTTTTTGAAAACAAAAAAACTTTGGAAAAGTTTGACGGCCTGCCACCAAGTTCGAGAGAGCCGGCCATTAAATTTTTCCTACATTGACAGAAGCCGCCGTGACAGCAGTTCATGCAAATGTATAGAGATGTCTGAAGAGTTGGCAGACAAATATAAATTTGGCTGGTGAAGCACAGCAGTAAAGTCATGCGCCAACCTGTCTGCCTTTACTGCATCTGCTAAATCCTAAAACAGGTCCTCTGTCTTAAGTGGCATGGTGGGCGAAAAACACTGGTTTGTAAACCTACCCCAAGGAATTGCCAGTGGTTAGACATTTTGCAAGCATTCGTCCCCTCACTTTTTGGGTGTCTGATGGCTAGTAGTATACCTGGAAATCTGAGACTTCATTTTGCATCCATTCAATGAGTACTTCTATTGGTGCAGATATGGTACTTTTTTGGTAAATCGCTCACTAAGGGGAATATTTAGTGTCCTCAATATACTCCTGAGCACCCTGGACCCATAACCTCACAATTTCTTCAACTTTGGAACCCAAGGAATCAGCACGGAACTCACCAACATCCTCAATGCCTCCATCACCACAGCAACCTTCCCCCCAACAGATGGACACAAGCAGAGGTAAGACCACTCCTGAATAAATCCTCAGCCGACCCTAGCGAACTCAAGAACAACTGCCCCATCTCACTGCTTCCATACCCTGCCAAGAGAAAGCCATCAACCACCAGCTCATTAGATACCTAGAAGAAAACAGCTCTAATAGCTGCTATCGATGACCTCAGATCCCATCTCGATCATAGTGAAACAGCAGCCCTGATCCTCCTCGACCTCTCAGTCGCATTCAACACCGTATCCCATCACACCCTCATCAACAGACTCAACTACATTGGCATCCAAGGAAACACCCTCAAATGGATCTCATCCTTCCTCACGGGACAAACTCAGAGAATCTGTCTGCCTCCCTTCTCCTCCGAACCCAATACCATCACCTGCGGTGTCCCCAAGGATCCTCCTTCAGCCCCAGCCTGTTCAACACATACATGACACCCATCGCAGACATAGTCAGATCCAACTGGTTCAACATCGTATTCTACGCAGATGACATACAACTCATCCTCTCTCACTGATGACTACACCACCACCAGAACAAACTTCCGCAGCGCCATAACCAGTGTCGCCGACTTGATGAGGGCCAACTGCCTTAAGCTCAACATGGACAAGACTGAAGTGCTGATCTTCGGGAAGAACACCTCCCCATGGGAAAGCAGCTGGTGGCCCTCCAAGCTCTGACCAACACCCTCAGATCACGCCCGCAACCTCTGCATAATCCTCGACACCAAACTCACCATGAAGCGCCAAATCAACGCAGTCGTCTCCTTGTGCTTTCACACCCTTTGCATTCTCCAGAAAATCTTCAAATGGATCCCCGTCAACACCAGGAAAACCGTCACCCAAGCCCTCGCACCAGCCATCTTGACTACGGGAATGCTCTCTAAGATTGGTAAAGCGCAACTACTCACCCATGAGGGACTCAAGGCGCTGCGGGAGGGCCCAGCTCCCCCTATCACCACCCAACTCCGCAAGAGATTCCAGACCATACAGAACGTAGCAGCTAGACTCGTCCTCAACCTACCCAAATGCACCTATGTCACTCCCCACCTTAGGATTCTCCATGGCTCCCCATCCAGAAGAGATGCCAGTTCAAGCTACTAATGCACGCCTAGCAAGCTCTACACGCCCAGGGACCATCCTACATCAGCCAACGCATGAACTTCCACCAACATACCAGACACCTGCGCTCCATCTCCTGGGCCCTCGTGCACACCCCCCATCTGCTGCAGTGGAGGCCGTGGAAGCCTGGAACATCCTGCCCTTCCACCTACGAACATCTCCCGCCCTGGCAGAAAGGAACTCAAGAACTGGCTTTTTGAAAGAGACCACCCGCACCTCAGCGTCTGATACCCTAAGGAGTGAGGAGCAGTGCTTTACAAGACTGATTGATTGACTGCCAGTGTCTTTCCTTTCTGCCCCATGCCTCCCCTCCAGCCATGTCTATTCCTCACCTGTCCATCAGTTTCACATCTCACATGAGGAACCTGAAAAAGTACAGTGACCGTGAATGTCATTGCGTATGAATACATGTGACTCTTATGCAGATCAAGTCAATTACCCACAACAATATTTGTTTGTATTTATTGCAGTTTTATATAGTGCAAATCTGTGCACTTTACATGAGCACCAGATTACATTGCACATTTTTTTTTTAGACAAAGGGAAATTAAGAGATTTGTCTCGATTCAGAGGATATTGAAGGGAAGGCAGCACTCGAAGCAGGTTTTCCAGTTCCAAAGCCTGCATTCCTTTATTCCCATTCATCTCTTGACGGTTACCACCATTCTGCCTCCAACTTAAGACTTCAACAATGTAAAAAATAAATATTCAAAATAATGTCCCCTGAAGTAAAGCAGTAACCTACCTCCAAACGTGTCTAAAAGTAAAACTTACAACTATTGCATTTACACTTTAAAACATAAGCATGCAAAAGCCAATATATATATATATATATATATATATATATATATATATATATATATATATATATATATATTGGATTAATTAATTTCTATGAAAAGGTAAATAACATTCATCCTGCGAATTTCCATTAAACAGTTCAGGTGAAATGGTTTCTCAGTAATAGCATTTCATTAAATTATTTTTCTATGAAATCACATACAACTGTTTGCTAAACCTTGCAATACACAGACACAGCTTGTCTTTCTTTACAAGTTAAAAATTGCACTGATTTGCAAATGTGGGCGATTTATTAGCTATCTGATTCGCTAATAAGTGTCAGTTTTCGGTCTGTATTGAACCCCGATTTGCAGCCTGAGCAGTTCATAGAGCAGGGCCGGAGCATGCACAAAGAGATGATGCCTTTTTTCTTGCTTCCCTCCCAGGCACAGAGTTGCTCCTTGCACTAGCTCAGTGGTTTGGGGTATCACCTTTCAGAAAACATTAGCATGTTTTTCCACATTTTGGAAATTTCTGCTTTATAAAAGCCGGTAAAATGCTGCATGTGTAAACCAGCTCCAAAGAATAAAAATAACTTTTCTCCTCAGTTTATAACCCCTCTTTTGTGCAATAAAGTTATGTATTTTGTCAACGTTATTTCATGTTCATGTCGTGTTTATTGTCCCTTCTGTCAGTTCCGCTGCAACCAAAAGAAGCAAGAAATGAAACTACCTGAAATTTGAACTTCCCGTAAATCAGAGTACGTTGAACTTTTTTGCTCCGAGTTCCCCTGCCCAAATTGTTTGGAAGTCAAGCCTCCTCTACCCACTCCAAAACTTTATCAACAGCTTCTTCAGGGCAACTTTCTAAGGAAGTGGGGAAGCTGTTTCTGTCTATCTGTAAGTGACAAGAATTACACCCTGCATCGCGGCCCCTTCTCTGGGCCGTCTCTTAGACGCTATACACATGACTTTTTGCTCCTTCCTGCTTTCTCCAGGGTCATTAATTTAACGCTCCAGGGGTCTGAACGATTAGGACTCAAAATATTACCCTTATGGCCTCCTCCCTTCCACCTCCTCTACTCATCTGAAAGGACATCCGCATGTACGCAGAGGTCAAAGTTGGCTGGGTGTATGGGGACAAAGGTCCCCATGTGTTTTTAATTTTCCAAAAATAGATCCCAAACTTTTTGTTAAAAATAACAATGCCTAAATTGTTAATGGGGATTTGGGGGTACCTCTGTGTGAGAGTGAAAGGGGGTGTGTCTAAAAAGAGCTTTAATTTATGGAGTCACTTAAAGCATCAAGATGACAAAGATTATTTCTGAGTGGCAATGTAAGAATGATGTGGTTTGGAAAGTGTCCTTTTAATGGACCTATAAAAATGTGTGCACTACATACAGTCTCATTAGATATTACTATTATGTAGGTTTTGAAAACACTTGCTTTAGCACATACACTAAATCATTGTGTGGAACACAATTTTAAAATAATGACTTACAAATTCACATTGATTTCTGTTACATGCTGGGACCTCATAGCACTATAACTACGCAGCACTATTCCACACTGCGCCAACCAGGACTCAAATCTGTGACTCTATAGTCTCACAAAGAGATATCTGCAGCGTTCACATTAACCAAATGACGTTTCATAATATAATAGAGTGCATTTTTCACCAATTACTTAAATTTGCATTTATTTCTCATTTAAGGAGTGCGCATCACTTTATATGCAGTTGCTGTGAAGGTCTGAAAACAACAGACTACCTAGAGAATATTTAGTTGTTTTAGCCATGCCTTTGACCCTGCTACCATAGGGCTCGAGATCATAGTTGACATACTTTTCTTTTGCACTGCACCTGCTTCCTGTATATGAAGACAGCCTGGGAATGCCGTCTCAGGTTTGAAGACCCGTCTTAAATGCATGAGTTTCCAACATGCCAATTCCCAGTAAATCCACCCACGACACCCAAAGAATAGCAAATATAATTTTTTGCAATTAGGCGCAGTAATTGCTCTTTTACCAGAGCACAAAATCACCAAATGCAGAACGGCTCGATGGAGCACAAGCTACAAACAGGCACTTTCTGGCTGCAGGCCTTTTAAAACAATGGTGTGCAGTTAAGGTTGGCAGCCCAGGAAAGTAGGTGCGATCATAGGTGCTGGAAGTACGGGTGCAGGGGTCCTGCAGCACTACCCAAAATAACCAGGCTGGAGGTCAGAAGGTGAATGAGAGGTAAAGATATCTTTACATTTGTTCTCATCTTGTAACATGTAACACAGTGGTTCTTAACCTGTGGTCCGGGGACCTGTGGGGGTTCCCAAAGCCTACTCAGGAGGGCCGCAACTGCCAAGAAAATGTATTAATATTGACAGATTAATAAATGTGAATGAGTTTGAAATTGGAGGGTGCAAATGAAGTTGGTGTTATCAGATTGATTTGTGGGAGCAGTGCAAGTGCATCAAAGAGAATATAGTATGGAGGATGAGTGGCCTCAATTGAATTTAGAACTGCTATAACCTTCATATTAGAATTAAAACTTATTTATTTTTTTATATTTGTTTGTGAATCAAATAAAATAGTTAATCATTTGTGTATTTCTTTGATAAATGCTTGTTTCTGTATTGTTTGTGTAGTGTTTTAAAGTTCAAATCATAGAAAATGCTAAGTTGGGATTCCTGGCTTCCAGTAATGAATCAGTGAGGGGCCTCGGATTCCAATAATGATTCAGTAGCTGTCCCTGGGTTCCAATAATGATTATGGGGGGGGTCCTTAAAAGTCAAAAGGTTAAGAACTACTGATGTAACATTTGCTGTCCTTCAAAGACAGAGATCAAATGTTACGTTATGCATTCTGGTGGATTGCTGCTTATTCGTTTAACATGGAGTTTGGTGCTCATGTCCTCTAACTGCAAAGTGAAAGGATTTTGGAAAGTGAACTATGACAATCTTGCTGGGATAGGCTTGTTGGTCGGTCGCTGGGAGCTCCCGTCATGCTCCGCGAGTGAAGGCGAGGCGGGTTGGGCGGCTGATGGCAGTCTGCTCTTTGCTGGCTTGGAAGGAGGAACGGATCTGATTTCTCTCCCCTGCGGTATCTCGTTACACCTCGTTAAGCTCTGCGAGTGAAAGAGAGGCGAGGAAAGGTGGACTGGGCGGCTTATGGCATTTCGCTCTTTGCTGGTTTGAAAGGAGGAGCGGGATTGACTTCTTTTCCCCCGCGGCGTCTCGATGCACGGCAAGTTTGTGGGGAATGCTACAATATTGCAGCGCACTAATTAGAGGCTGGCATTAAAAGGAAAACAGGTCTTTCCCTCGTGCTGGACTTACGTGGCGCTTGAGATAAGGACGGATTTGTGGTGGTGTTTCATTGCTACATAGTTGCAGTATACTTGCTCCTAGCCTCGGGGAGAGGGCTTGGACTGAGGTCTTGCTTTCGAAAGAAGACTGCAGCTGGAACGGCAGGAGGCAGGAAATAGAACGGGACGATCACTATTCAGTGAACTGCTGCTTCTTGCACTATAGTTCTGCTCTACTGGCTTCCCTGGGAATAGCAGTTGGCAATTCCTCTCGCACGGCAATATTGCTGATCAGGAGATTTGGAGAATTTTTCAGGCACCCCAGGTATTTTTTTTTTTCTCTCAGCCTTGACTTTATTTCCCGGTCTCCCTTTTTTCAAGACTTTCTAAATTTAAATCTAATTGGTTCACTGCTATTGTGAAAGTAATATATGGGGGATAGCCGTTAGGGCAGTGGACGCGGAGATAGCATAGCTAGGCTCTGGCTCATCCCTCCCCTGAGGCTGTCCTCTTCCAGTGTTTCAACAAAAAGTCATGAAAAGAATCTCTCGAGAGAGTACTATTAAACCCCGACTAGTGGCCAATTCTACACGGGCCGCAAAGAACCGCAGTAGAACTACATCCATAAAAGAGATGGACTCCGGATTGTCAAACGGGAAATCTAAATATATCTCGCCCCAAGAGAACTTGTTCTCCAAGAAACCCGGTGAGTACGAGGCTCACAATTTAGCAGCGTCCTGGAGTCTTACAGCTACTAAAAGCCTTTTTGATCCTCCACTTGTAGCAGATCAGGACTCTCCTCCAAGTCTATAAGCCAGCGCATCGGCATTAAATGTCATACCTGTAATGAAATTGCCCCCAAGAGAGATGCAACAGGGAACTTATTCGTTATTTGCAGGTATTGGCATGAAGACTCATTCAAACATTGCCAACTCTACAGTGTCGAAACAAGGTCTTACTCTCGACAATCATGCAGCAGGCTTCTTGGGGGAGGAATCAATAGTTGAGCTCCCCAGTACTTCTCCTTTCACTACTGCTATTGAAGCTCCAGGTGAAACTCCAACAGAGGAGATTTCCTTAAGTCCAGCGACTGTTCAATCTATGACGCTGGAAAATCCAGGAGCAGTGGAGGCTACGTCACAGGTTTTACTGCAGCAGATATTGACAGAACTTCAGAATATGCAAATTTCTCAAGGGGAAGCACAAAAGAAAATCGAATCTCAGCTGGGGTCGATACATTCTGACATCCAGCAACTAGCATCACGTACCACCGATATAGAACAACGGGTGTCAGATCTTGAAGATAATATTCCTGAACAGACAAGTCAGATCTCAAAATTGCAATCCGAACTTATCAGCCTCCAAATTAAAGTGGATGACGCAGAAAATCGATCACGAAGATGTAATCTTCGTTTTCTAGGAGTCCCTGAGGGCAGTGAAAATGGCCGACCTGTGGTGGAAGTTGTTTTGGATCTTATCTCTAAATATATCTGTCCTGAAATGGCAACTGAAGGGACCGATTTTACTATCACCAGAGCTCACCGTGTCCCGGCGGTTCAGTATCCTAACGCTAAATACCCAAGAACTATCATTGCAAATTTTGGTGACTTCAGAATTAAAGACAAGATTCTGGCGCGTGCCATTCAAGAGAAAGGATTTCAGACCTCTGATAACTTTTCATTCAAAATGTTTTCAGATATGTCAGCCTTCTCAGCACGGAGAAGAAAAGAGTTTAGAGGCATGATTAATTCCTTTCAACAGTTAGGGGCCCCGGCGGGTATAATCCAGCAATCTAAACTGAAAGTTTTAAATAAAGGGCGTGTCAGGATTTTCCAATCGGTTGAAACAGCTCAGGAGTTCCTACGGTCCCTACAACATTTAGGGGATGAAAATAAGGGCTAGTGCTTTTTGTCTCCAGTCTTTTCTGCTTTTTTCTCTCCTCTCTGATCTATAGATGGTTATAGACAGTAGTGGATCTAGACATGCAGGGGAAGTGAATAAGGGTTAATGTTAATGTTTTCTACTTCTTGTTTTCTCGAGCTATAGATGGCTTTCGACAGGAGTAGATTTAAATAGGCTTTCTCTTCTTTCTTTTTTTTTCTTTTTCTTTCTTCTCTCTCTCCTCTTTTTTCCCCTTCCCTTTTTTTTTTTTTTGAAGAATGTTAGCCGTCCGCCCAATCGCCTTGGGTGCCATGTCATTGCACCCCAACTTAGGGAGAAGAAGGGGGTGGATAGGGTCACGGAGGGAGGGGGAGGAGGATCACTTATGAAGGGAGGGGGCACCCAGGGATCCCTAGACGGGCAGGGGTTCCAAGGTCAAGGGGGCCTGAGGGTTGGTGGGGTGGGGGGTCACTTCAGTGGGTTGGGAGGGGAGGGTGGTAGGGTCACGGGAAAGAAAATAAAATGTAGCATTTGTATAAAAGCTCAAAAGACCAATGAAACATTTTCTGTTGCTTCTTGCTTTACTATTAGACAGCCTTTTATTGTACAAAGTGGAAAGGAAGGGAAGAGGAAGAAAAATGAAAAAAGAAAAAAAGAGAATGTTTTTTAAAAGGTTATATGTTGTGTCCTGCAATGTTAAAGACTTTAAGCAACATTTGTATAGAAGCTCAAAGACCAATGAAAAATGATTTGTTGTTTTTTGCTCTACTATTAGACAGTTTTCATTGAAAAAGGGGAAAAAAGAATGTTTACTAAAAAGTTACATGTTGTGTCCTGCAATGTTAACGGCTTCAATAACAAAATTAAAAGACGATCTATGATGGCTTGGTTCAGAGCTATACAGGCCGATATAATGCTCATTCAAGAGACACACTATAAGGAGGGCTTCCCTATAGATAGACCACCTGGTTATATTCAATATGAATTCTATGCTTCCTATAATGCAGCTGTTAGAGGGGTGGCTATTTTAGTAACCAAGAATCTCCAGTGCGAGATACAGATGGTTCATAAAGATCATAATGCCAGGTGGCTCTGGGTACAGATGAAGATCTCAGACCAACTTTTTAACTTTGTGAGCTACTATGGCCCCATTGAGGACTCCCCAGCATCCTTGCAGTCCCTGTATGATTTTGCAACTAATCAGTCCGGGTATTTGGTACTGGGGGGTGATTTCAATCTACTGATTAATCCAGCTATAGATTGTTCTCGGTCTAATAAAACACAAACCAAGCCTAAGTCTAAAAGGCTATATCAAGATCTTTTAAGGGACTTTGCACTAGTAGATTGCTGGAGAAATGAATACCCAGATAAAAGGCAGTATACTTGCCATTCAGGAAGATTTCATTCCTCTTCTCGGATTGACTTCTTTTTGATTTCACATACTCTTTTAAAAACTGAATCTGAGATTTATGAAAATCCTTTTTCGGATCATGCCTTGATTACTGTGAAATTTGAAGTTAAAATTCAATCAAAAATCAGGCCTAGATGGGTATTTGATAAGTCCCTCCTTGTTGATGAACATTGGGTTTCATACATGCGCGTGTCGCTTGAGGAGTTTCTGAAACTAAACATTAACACCGCCTCTACGTTTAATGTTTGGAATTCCTTAAAAGCTTTCTTTCGAGGTGAGGTGATTGCATACTTGGCCTTCAAAAGGAAAAAGAAAATATTCAAAGACTCCAATTGGAGAAGGAGCTAAGTAGTGCAACAGCAGAATATCTTGCTACGCCATCACAAGTAGGTAAAACTAAACTTGCTGGTGCCAAGTCCAATCTACAAGAATTATATGTAGCTAAAGAAATTCTGCATCATGATTCAGTACTACAGAAAAGATACGAGGAGAGCGATCACATAGGTAGATTCTTAGCTTGGTCCACTAAAAAGAGATCAAATACTAATTACATTAAAAAAATAGTAGACCCGATTACTTTATGTCCTTCGTCTCTCCCCTCGGAAATCTCTGAAGTTTTTTTAATCATTATAAAGACCTTTATACCGAAACACATAATACTACCTCTGAGGTTGCTTTAGCTTGGCTAGATAAGATAAACATCCCTATATTATCGCCTGAGTTTCAAGAGCTTTTGAGCTCAGCTATCTCTCTGGACGAAGTCATACAGGCAATAAACTCATCTCCTGCAGCCAAGGCCTGTGGCCCAGATGGAATCCCTTCCGAGATTTATAAGATCTTTTCACCCCAACTGTCTGTTTTTTTAAAAACGGTATTTAATGGAATTTTTGAAGGGGATCCAATTCCAGATAACTTTACTCAAGCTACAGTAATAAGTTTCGTTAAAAAAGGGAAACCAGAAGATGAGACTAATTCGTATAGGCCTATTAGTTTATTAAATTCCGACTACAAAATTTTTACTAAAATTCTTGCAAATCGACTTGCGCAGGCTGCCCCTTCACTTATCCATCATGATCAGAATGGCTTTCTTAAAAACAGATTTTTGGCTTCCAACACTCATTATTTGGTGCAGGCAATTGATTACTTATATGCTAATAAAATCAAGGCGGCTATAATAATGCTCGATGCCGAAAAAGCATTCGACAGAGTACAATGGCAGGTCTTATTTACAATCTTAAACAAATTTGCGATCCCTAGTGTATTCTGTCAGGTGGTGAAAAATCTATATCACAATGCTAAAGCGTCCATAATTATCAATGGGAACAACGCAGGCACAATCTCCATCAGTCGGGGGACCCGTCAAGGCTGCCCCCTCTCCCCTGTTTTGTTCTCTTTATTTATCGAGCCATTAGCATGTGCTATTCGGCAGGATCAAACTATCACCGCTCCCCTACCGGGCTCGGCAAAACTTAAATTATTCGCCGACGATATGGCACTTTATTTAACAGCTGATAGGGATAATATATTGAGGACCTTAGATAAAATTAAGGAGTTTACTAATATCGGAGGATATAAAATAAATCATGCCAAATCAGAGGTGCTTCTTTTTAATAGTTCCGTGGATATTTTGCCCCTCGCTATGCGGGACCATTATATAGCCACCAAGCCTATAAGATACTTAGGGATCTTTGTGACTACTAGATTGGAGGACCTTTATCCATTAAATTTCATCTCTACTTTAAATAAAACACGTAACCTCTTGAAACAATGGGAACATTTTCCCATTTCAATTATGGGGCGGGTAGCTCTCATTAAGATGAACATCCTTCCATTATTTTTATTTCTTTTTCTAATTTAATGATTAAAATTCCTAAATCCTTTTTTGATTCCGTTCAGTCAGAATTTAGACGTTTTATTTGGTCTGCACAAAAACCGAGGCTAAAACTGCAAATTCCACAATTAGAAGCAGAGGAGGGAGGATTAGCCTTGCCGGATTTGCAGCTATATTATTACGCCTCAATTCTTAATTGGCTAAACTACAATAACTCAGAGGAACTGATCGATGCCAATTTTTTTCTCACAACCATGCTCCAGGAATTAGAGGTAGATCTTGCTCCTTTTTTACGTTTACCCAAACTCCCCAAAAAACGCGCTATAAGATCCCTAGGACGATTATTTTGCTTTCTCAGAGAATATGGGAAATATATGATATCCCATGGCTTCATCCCCAGATGAAATTAAAAGAATGCATCTCCCAGGGGCTGCAATGGTCTCATCAGAACTGCGCTCAGTGGGGAACACTGGGGTTTCTTACCCTTCAAGACTTTTATAGAAATGAAAGATTTCTCACCTGGCAACAAGTACTAAACCTTAATAGTAGTATAAGCAGTCTCCTGGTGTTCAGCTTTGCACGGGTTAAGCAGTTCTGCGTAGGTCTAACCTTCAAGAAAGACTGTCCTGGCGTTACTTTGGGGAAGGCTCATTTTGTTTCTAAAATTAAGGGGATAGGCAACTGGTATAAATTATTTAAGTCAGTGGAGAATAAACAGGCAATCTTCAATCATCTAGAGAAGATTAGCTCAACTACTGGTTGCATTTTCAATTTGCAACAATGGCAGAGCTATAACAAAATGAGCTACAAAGCAGTTAGGGCGGCCAATCTAAGAAGAATTGCATGGTTTAGCAAATGGATGATTTACTACACTCCTGACCGACTTCACAAAATGTTCCCCACGGTTGATCCTAGCTGCTTTAGATGCGGATTTACAACTGGGGATTGGCTTCACGTGGGGTTTACATGTAGCTACTTAAAACATTTTTGGCAAGATATTTTCTCTGAAATTAGTAAAAAATTGGAAATCGATCTTCCTCCTAGTCCTCTATCTGCCCTCTTTGGTGGATCAGAGATGAGCAAAGACCTGACTTTTGGCCAACGTCAATTTATCTTTATTGCAACACTAATTGCAAGATCTCTTATCCTTGCAAATTGGAAATCCCAAGTAGTTCCAACGGTCCATCAATGGATTATAAAAATGCAAAGAGTTTTTAAACGAGAGACATTATATGCTAAAAGACTGGGTTCTTTTGCTAAACTCGATATAATTTGGCGATTTTGGAATGAAAGCACTTCTGTAATTAATTTATAATTATGTGCTATTGTATTATAATTTTACTTTAAAATTATTATAAGTTTTATAAATATAATTTGGAACTATTTACATTTAACAGGTTTTGTGCTTCTTAGTATATTACAAATTCTTGAATTGTTTTTCTCTTTCTTGTGTCTGGGGAATTGTGTAAATATAAATGTTTGTAACATTTTGAATGACGTTTTTTTTTTTTTTTTAAAGTTAAAATGGTTTATTTTGTAGAGTATACTTTTGCTACAAATAAAAAAATAAAAAAATTAAAAAAAATCTTGCTGGGATACAGAGAGCGTGAAAGGAAAGGCAAAAAAATATCATTTTTTTCTAACACAACTGTACAAATATACAAGAATATATCTGTCATTAGAAAAGCACAAATAAAGCACCTTTTATTGTAATTCTGAAGTGTGATAGAAGGATAAGTTACTTACCTGTAATCCTAGTTCTCTTCCAGGGGTATACTCACCAAAGTCATAAGCACTGAATAATCCCCGCCCACGTGCGGGACCCCGGAGCATATATAAAAATACATATATATGTGTATGTTTAGAACCACAAGTACATAGTACTTCCAAAACATACATATATACATGTATAGTCCACAAATCCCGTAGTGGCTGCAAACAGCAAAGAACACACGGGCTCAGACCACAGCTGCTGGTGAAATAACGAGATTTATTCAAAGTAAGTTAACCGGTCCACAAAAAAAATATATACATGTATATACACATAAATATGCAGCCTATTATAGATCCAATAGACTAAAATGCCAAAATTACATGGATTTCTATTGCAAGAAAATATCACATGTAAATAGTGTAATAGAGAACATATACTGCAGTAGTGTTCCACAACAACCCTTTATTTTCATAAAAGAAAAACAGGTAATAGCAGGCAATTTGTTCTTAGGCTGCATAGATGAATAACATCACAGTATAATAAAAACTGGCACCTTGCCTTTAAGGCTTCAGAGAACCTGGACACCGTGCCTTTAAGACCTCCATGCTCCCATCATGCACCACAGGTGACAGTTAGGTCAGTTCTTTTTTACGGTGTACTAACATGTAGTAACCAGGATATCAGATGCAAACAATACACTATCATACTGTTAATGCTCGTCCGGGGAGGCGGGAGGGTTGCTTATGACTTTGATGAGTATACCCCTGGAAGAGAACTAGGATTACAGGTAAGTAACTTATCCTTCTCTTCCAGGGGATACTCATCAATAGTCATAAGCAGTGAATAGAGTAGAAAGCCCATATCCACTTCCTCGCGGACGAGCAAACCGCACCAAGAACAAATAACATAGCATCTAATATGCAATCATCCAAACAAATTTCTGAGTGAGGCTTGCCCGAATTGAGCATCCTCCTGTGTATCAGAGTCCAAACAGTAATGGCGCGTGAAAGTATGTACTGAACGCCATGTGGCTGCTTTACAAATTTCTGCCATAGGTATGTTTCTAAGGAGAGCTGTGGTCGAGGCCTTTCCCCTGGTAGAATGGGCCTTAGGCTTGCCCAGGAGGACTCTATTGGCCAGTTGGTAAGACAAAGATATACAAGACACTATCCACCTAGAGATAGATCTTTTAGAAGCTGCAGAACCAGTATTTATGAACCCATAGTTTATAAACAGTAGGTCCGTTTTCCTCAAGCTCTTTGTCTTATCTAAGTAGAACTTCAGAACCCTCTTGAGGTCCAAAGAATGGAGGGACCTTTCCATAGGATTTGGAAAAAATGTGGGGAGATTGATTGTCTGATTAATGTGGAAATCCGAGACTACTTTTGGTAAGAAACTCAGATGTGTTCCTAAAACCACTCTGTTTGCATGAAAAACAGTGTAGGGCTCTTTACAGCACAGCGCCTGGATCTCACTCACTCTGCGAGCAGAGGTGATAACCACTAGAAAGCGGCTTTCCATGTCAAATGTTGTAAAGAAGCTCTGTGAATAGGCTCAAAGGGAGCACCCATCAATTTTGCTAGAACAATGTTGAGTTCCCAAGGTGGAGGAGCCCTGATTGATGGGTAAACCTTTCTTAATCCCTCGAGAAAATCTTTGACCAAAGGAATTTTAAAAAAGGAAACCTGAAATGGGGATTTTCAATATGCTTTGATAGCTGCAAGATGGACTTTAATAGAGGAAAATTTAAGGCACGATTTGGCCAAATGCAGTAAGTATAGTAAAAGCACCTGTTCCTGACCCCGGAAGGGATCATGTCCATTGTTCGTGCACCATAAGTAAAAACGCTTCCACTTAAAAGCATTGGATTGTCTAGTGCAAGGTCTCTTGGCCTCTTTGAGAATGTTCATACATTCTGGAGTCAAATCTAGGTGTCCCTATTGAAGGACTTCAGGAGCCATGCCGTCAATCGTAGGGATGAGAGATTGGGGTGAAACACCTTCCCTTCGTTCTTGGATAATAGGTCTGGACGGCATGGTAACCTCCTGTGCGGGACTTCCGATAGCTGAAGGAGATCCGGATACCACCACTGACGGGGCCATTCCGGGGCTATCAGAATCATTCTGGTATTAGTCCTGTAAAACTTGTTGATCACTGTTGGAATCAACGGAATTGGTGGAAAGGCATACAGTAATGTCCGAGACCATCTTATCAAAAGGGCATTGCCCCGAGAGCCTGGTTGAGGAAACCTGGATGCGAAGACGGGGCATTTTGCGTTTACCGCGTCTGCAAACAGGTCGATGTCTGGAATTCCCCAGTTTCGAAAGATGCTTTGAGTGACTTCGTCGTTTAGAACCCAGTAGTGAGCTTCAACGAAGTCTCGGCTTAGGGCGTCCGCCTGGACATTGAGAGTCCCCGGGAGATGCACCGGCAAAATGGTTAAGTCTCTTGCGAGAAGCCATGTCCAGATGGTCTGAGACTCTAGAGAGAGAGAGGTCTCGATCGGGTACCCCCCTGCTTGTTCAAATAATGCATGGTGGTGGTATTGTCTGTCTGAATCAGAAGGGACCGAGACTGGAGTGAAGGGTAGAGTGATTTGAGAGCCAAGTGTACTGCCCTGAGCTCTAAGAGGTTGATATGATAACTTTGTTCTGTCTCTGACCAGAGGCCCTGAACTTGCAGAGTACCCATGTGAGCACCCCATCCTTGGAGTGAAGCATCCGTGACTATCGTCTGAGTAGGAGGGTCCAGGTGAAAGGGAACTCCCTTCATCAGATTGGATCTCTTCATCCACCATTTGATGGATTCCTTGGCCGATTGGGAGAGAAGAACCTGATCCTCCCAGCGCCCCGATATCTGCATCCACTGGTCCTCCAGAGATTGCTGCAAAGGACGCATGTTTAACCTGGCGTTTGGTACAATGAAAATGCATGATGCCATTGATCCCAGCAGTGATGACACCTGCCTGACTGTGGGATACTGTGTGAGAAGAAGGCTGTGACATTTCTCGTGAATTGATGATAACCTCTCCTCCGAAGGACACACACTTGCTTTTGCGGTATCCAGGGAGGCACCCAGGTAGTGGATCTTCTGTGTTGAGTTGAAGATTGATTTCTTGAAGTTGACATGAAGACCCAACCTGTTCAGTAGTTGCAGACAGCACAAGAGAGGAGTCTGAAGCAGAGCAGGTGACGAGCTCTTCAGGAGCCAGTCGTCCAGATAAGGATATATGAATATCCTTTGCTTGCGAAGAAACGCTGCCACCACTGCCATGCATTTCGAAAACGTTCGGGGAGCTGATTTGAGCCCAAACGGGCGAACCTTGAACTGAAAATGTTGGGATGACACTTGAAAACGTAGAAATTTGCAATGTTTTTTGGACACTGGAACATGAAAGTATGCGTCCTGTAGGTCTATAGCACACATCCAGTCCCCCTGATGAAGCTGAGGGAATATTTGATGTAGCGCCAACATTCGAAACTTCTCTTTGCGAATGTGTTTAACAGTCTCAAGTCGAGTATTGGTCTGTATTCTCTGGTAGGACCTCTTTTCTGCGCCAGAAAATAACGAGAATAAATCCCTTGCTTTCTTTGCGGAATAGGGACCTTTTCTATGGCATGTTTTTGTAGGAGAACGTTCACCTCCGTTTGCAACAAGTGGTGTCCTTGGAGAGGCCCTTGTCGCGGAGGAACTGATGGTGGTGGGTATTTGAACCTGAGCAGATAGCCATTCCACACAATATTTAGAACCCACTTGTCCTTTGTTAGTTTCTCCCACTCCTCCAAATGTAACATAACACTTCCTCCCACCAGAGTGGTTAACGGGCATGAAGGAAGCCACCCCTCATGGTTTCGTTGGTTGTTTAGGTGCATTAGACTGCTGTTTTGTAGATCCTCTCCCTCGTCTTCTCTGTTGGTAGTGAGACCTGGATTGACCTCGATTTTGATTCTGCGTGTTCCAATGAGGGGTTTGAACCCTCTGTTGAAAGGAACGTCGGTCATAGGGACGGAACCTTCGCCTAAATTCTTTCCTCTTCTCCAAGCCAACCGCTTTCAGAGTGTCCAATTCCATCTTCATTTTGGACATTTCGTCGTCCGCATGGGACCCGAACAGAGAAGATCCACTGAAGGGAAGATTCGTGATTTTTCTCTGTGCATCCGGTTTTAGTCCCGTGAGACAAAGCCATGCTGAGCGCCTCGAGCAAATGCCATGTGAATATCCATGGGCCTCCAAATCTGATGTATCCGTGGTTGCACTGATGATCTGATTAGCCACCAGTCCGCCTTCTTGCAGGATTTCCTGGAAGTCCGGTTGATCCTCCTTCGGTAGCTTCTCTGTAAATCTCGCCAACGAGTCCCAGAGAGACCCATCGTATCGACCCAGGAAGGCGGAAGCACTAGCCACCTTCATTACCGAAGCAGATGTATTGCGCATTCGTTTACCTAAAGAGTCCATATTTTTGCTGTCCTTCTCTGGTGGGGCAGTGGAAGAAAGTGTAACCGAATGTGCCTTTCTGGCTGCAGCCACTATGACAGAGTCTGGAGGTGGGTCTGCACGAAGAAAAAATGGCTCCTGTTCTGGAGCCTTATATTTTGGGGAAATCCGTGTGGTAGCTGAACCCACCATGGCCGGAGTCAGGAAGGTCTGCATTGCTGGCTCTAGCAGACCTGGAACCAAAGGAAGTAGAGGCCTTGCCGACGACCTATGGTGAAGGGTTTCGAATATGACGGACGTTGAAACTGGAGGTGCAGACAAATTGATATTTAACTTGTTGGCACCCCTGCAGAGAACTTCATTGAAAGTTCCGATATCGTCAATCGGGGACACCCTGGATGGAGGTGTCGCAGATAAAGTAGGTGAATAATCCCTAATGGAAGACCTTGTAGACGTGGTAGATGATGGAGATCTACGTCTTCTTTTAGGTGTAGGAGAACGGCGAGATCGTGAGCTCCCTCTTGATCTTGAACGCCGTGTTGCTGGGGACCTAGATCTTCTTGGAGACCTGCGTGGAGGGGTTCCCCCAGAGACTCTGGATGGCGAAAGAGATTTGGAGAATTCTGAGCCAGGAACTCTAGGTGGGACTTTCCAGCGTCGTAGGTCTTCTAGCCATCTTGGAGACATATTAATAGGAGGAGACTTTTCTCCTGGAGCCGGAGATCCCTCCGGTGTGATCTGTATAATGTTGATACCAGGAGAAGATGACACTTCTCTCGACGTCGACCGCATTGTTCTCGACGTCGATCTTGGCTTCTCTGGTACGTCTCCTGCAGTGCTGAGAATTCTCTCCCTCGACGTCGAGCGATGCCTCGACGACCCGGATAATGCCACCACTGACGTCAACCGCTGCTGTGGAGACACACTTGAGGATTCATGTCTATGCGGTGGTGCCCTCGACGTCGGTCTCTTCGACGGCGACCGTGACGGTAGGTGCGTGGCATCTTCGACGTCGACTTCCTCGACAGTGATCTTGTCCTCGATGCCGACTGTCTGTGGGTCTGAGAGGGTGCTCTCGTCGTCGATCCTCTCGACGCCGACCTTCGTGAAGGAGGCGGAGATCTCGACGTCGACCGGTGTCTTACCGTCGATGGATACTTCGATCTGTCATCACCCATATACTTCGAGCCCGAAGTATGCCTCGACGTCGACTTACTTTTTGTCGACGGAGGTTCTCCTCGTTTCGGCAGCGATCTGTCCCTCGACATCGTAGAGTGACTTACTCGTTTTTCTGACGCCAATTTCGGCGCTGACGGCGAGCAATCTGGAATATGCTTTCTTTTGGAAGCTGGGGAAGCAGATCGACACCTTTTCTGTTTTCCATGAGAGGAGGGCTTCTTGGGATTACTCTCAAGGCCACTTTTAGACTTCTCTCTCTCCATTGACGCATGAAGTTTGATCTTCTCTCTGTCACGCAGAGTTCTCTTTGAAAATTGCTGGCAGTAGTAACACTTCTGTGGATTGTGTGAGGGTGGCAGACACACAATACACACAGAGTGAGGGTCAGATTTAGCCATTTTCTTCACACATGAAGGACA
This sequence comes from Calotriton arnoldi, assembly GCA_963921515.1. Taxonomy (NCBI): domain Eukaryota; kingdom Metazoa; phylum Chordata; class Amphibia; order Caudata; family Salamandridae; genus Calotriton; species Calotriton arnoldi. The sequence continues at coordinate 480,169 of CAWUFW010006163.1, forward strand.
TTTGTTAAATGAAGCTGGCATTTCTGACATAAAAAGATTGTTAAATTGTCAGAAAAAGATTAAACAAGCATTTGCAATGCAATCGGTCTCGGCTTTGGCACTTTCCATGTATTTAGCCATGCAGCACATTAGCCTGGGTGCTGAAACATCTACTGTTCTTTAATATGGAGGGAAAATAAGCACCAAACTGCGTGATTTGCATGGAGTTCCAAAACTTTCTCCACCCCCTGCTCGTACACGGACTTGGTTGAGCCTTACACAGAGCATCACACAAACAAGCATCACAGTAGTCCAACTCCTAGCCCGAGTACACACACAGCCAGTAGCACTTCCCTTGCCACTCCTCCTCAACTAAACGCCTACACCAACGTAAAGAAAACACAATAAGCCACCCGATACATCGCTCAGGCCTTTTCCTACCAATCAAATGGCACACTTAGGAGGACCCACAAAGCTCCCACTTGCTGCTCTCTTCTTGTTCCTCAAGCTCACCCACGACCAGCATCCCTGTCCCTGTAGTGCCCTTTCTTTTCACATAAGGAAACTTTCAACTAGCAGAGTTTCCTCTGCTTGTCACAATAAAGTTTCGAGTTTATTTTGTAATTGATTTTGACATACCCCGAGGTCTACAATCAGCATATTAAAAAGATTGGTAATCAAAATACATAAAATGTTCCTTATCATTCATAAGTCCACATAATATTACATCCATTCAATAAACAGGTGAAAAACATTTTTTAAATGTACACACTACAAAACACACAAATTTATTTGGTGGGTTTTGCAGCAAGTCCATCAAATCCTGAGGAGAGTCCAACGTAAATCTTTATATTAAAGGAAGCAAATATATATTTCTAGCCTCTTTCAGTGCTGGGCAGTGAACACTATTAATAGACATTAATAGAAGTTATGCACAATAAACTTTCACAAATAAGTCTATGGCTTGTGTTCAAACTCTGCAATAGCCTATCACCACACAGCTCCCCCATTCATCCTCCAATTAAAGAAAGTTGGAGATAAAGTCTTGTATATTGCTCTGATTTGCCATAAAGACATCTGTTTTTTACACTACATACTAAACCCATCTGCTAAATCACCCATTACTGTACTGTGGCTGAGCACTCCTCATTCTCTGAAGTTTGCTACACTGCAAGTACTGGGAAACTGAACCATTTTCCAAGGCAAAATATGGCACTTTTTAATTTTTTTAGAATCACGATGATCGAATACATTATGGTGCCGAGAAGGTCTATATCCACCAGCAATAAAAGAAAATAAATGAAATACCCAAAAGCTAACCAAACGGTCAGCACAGTGCGTTTTCAAGTTATCATTATTTGCATTCGACGTTTTCGTCTGCATGTTTTTGTATCTCTCCATAAACCATTATTTGGAGTCTGTCACTCTGTGTCCTAGTTCAACCTCTAAACAGAAGAGAGGTTTGGGGCAGCAAAATGGTATGGGTGGCTGCTAGAGAGGAATAGGTGGACAGCATAGAGAGATGGGTAGAGTTGAAGAGAGGTTTGGGGCAGTAGAGTGGAATGGGTGGATGCCAGAGAGGAACTGGTGGATGTTTTAAAGATATGGGTGGAAAGTAGAGAGGTTTGAAGACAGCAGAGAGGAAAGGATGGACAGTAGAGAGAGGTGAATGGACTATAGGGTAGGATAGGTGGACAGTAGGAATGGATGAGCTGACTGTACAGGGGGTAGGTGGACAACAGAGAAGAATAGGTGGCCAGTATAGAGAGATGGGTAGATAGAAGTGAAATGTGCAGAAAGCAAAGAGGGATGAGTGGACAGTAGGGAGAGGTAGATGGACTTTAGCAATGGGTGGGCTAGCTGTACAGAGGGACGGGTGGAAAATAGGAATAGAGAGGTGGGTTTTCCGAGCGGAGGTTGGGGAAACGTAGAGTGTGATGGGTTGACAGTGGAGGTAGGTGAACAGTAGAGGAGGTTTGAGGGGAGGAGTAGAGTTGATGTGGCTTTCGATATTAAAGGTGAGAAACCGCTAGTCATGGATCGAGAGAATGACATCCGGGACCATGGGGAGATAAGCAAAGAGTGGGCCAGAGGCAGGCTAGGGGCAAGAGACAGCAGCAATTAATATGTAAAGAGGAGTGAGGAAGGCCACTGAAAGGAGGGTTGAGAACAAACCCCCTACCCTCCCCTCCCCCTAACCCCGGTCGCCAATAACCCTAGAAGAAAGGCAGAGAACTGTAGCTCAGGTGAAAAGGTAGATTGTGAGCAGCACGCAAGAACAGAAAATACTGTTGAAGAGACAAATAAGCGGCAGAGGGTGAGATAACTGCAGGGTATAAGGAGGAATGACAACAAAAAGATAAAGGGCTTCCTGGCGAACATAACAGCAGCATGGAAAAGAGAAACCAAGGAGGGAGAATGAGAAACAAAAACAGGAAATTGAAGACAAAAACAGTCAGAAAACTCCTGGGTAAGGAAAGAGATGAAAACAATAATAGGAGCGATAAATAATAGGGAGAGTCATTAGGGCAGAGAGATATAAACAGAAGGGAAAGAGAAAAGTGTGGGGGGAAGCAGATGGAGGAAGAGTGACATATGTTGATCGTTAAAGGGTACCAGCAGAGGAGACAGAGAGCAGATGACGGGAGCCAAAGGAAGAGCAACAGCAGGACAGGGGGGCAAATTAACAGAGAGGATGGGTCAAGAAGCAGCAAAGGGAGGGTGCAAGAAACAGCAGAGCTAGACGGCGCGGAGGGATGGGAGGGAAACTACAATAACAGAAAAGATATAGGAACAGCAGGGGAGACGAGGTCACGGAATTTTCAGAGGATAGGAAACAGCAGACGGAGAGTTGGGAGGAAAAAGAAGAGAGAAGGTGAGCGAAGATGTGGCGTAATGGCAGAGCTGCTGCTTTTGTAACTGGGAAACCACCAGATTTGAGTCTTGGCATTGGCTGAACATCCTGTGATTCTGGGCAAATCACTTAATCTCCCCGTGCCTACCAAAAATGAACGTGTCCTTGTGTAATGTAACTGGTGCTCATGTAAAGTGCTCCAATACCTTCGGATTGACTTTGCGCTATATAAAAACGGCAAAAAGAAAATACGGGGGCGGACTAGAGGGAAAGACAGAGCAACAGCAGTGGGGGGAACAAAAGGAGAGGCAAATGGGGAGGAGCAGAAACAGCTGGGGGGGAGAGCAACGGAAAGGACAGAGAGAAAAACAAGAGAGTGACTGATGCAGTGAGGTAATAGCGGAGGAGAGCAACAGTATAGGACGAGATAAACCAGCAGTGAATGAGACGCAATGTGAGAAGGAGAAGCTGCAGGTGAAGAGAAGCGCGGGGAGTGGTAGGAAAGAGAAAGCAAGAGCTGACGCAGAAGCCGGAGCTAAAGGCAGAACAGTGGGGGAAGAAACGCAAGCGAAAAGTCAAAAAAAGGCAAGGATAGGGTGAAAGGGGTGACAAAGGCATAATGAGAACATCAGGGAAGGAAAGGAGGGATGGATAAATGCTACAGAACGGAGAGAGAAACAAGACGACATAGTAACAACGCAAGTCAGTGAGCACCAAAGAGATAGAGAGCGGAAGCACGGAGAGCGAACCAAATATGGGTGTAAGTGAAAAAACAACAATAATATGAGAAACGGTAGGCGGAGAGAAGCGAAACCGCAAGAGGAGAACCAATAACACGCATAAGGGGAAAGCAAAAGAAATAGCAGGGGAAATGTCATCTTCTAGGAGTAATGCACATGAGAAAGTAAGTAAAACAACAGGGAAGAAGAGGAACAGCATGTTCAACAGAAACATGGGGAGAGGAAAAGAATGCAAGAAACCACAGGCGGTAAGATCACCTTCAAAGAGTAAGACAAATGAGAGAATAAGCAAAACATCTGGATGAGGAAGAGAAACAGTAGAAGAAGGAGAAGAACAGGGGGTAGGGCGCACAATCACCTTTGAATAAAGCAAATGAGAGAATAAGCAAACCATGTGGCTGAGGAAGAGAAACAGAAGGGCTTAGAGAAACATGGGGTAGAAGATCCCCTTTAAAAAGAGTAAGGCAAATAAAAGAGTAAATGACACATCGGGACGAGTAAGAGAAACAGCAGGGGTAAGATCATCTTTGAGAAAGACTAAGCCAAACATCGGTGTTGGGAGGAGAAACGGCAGTGTGAGTAAGAGAAACACTGGGAAAGTGATAGAGTTCGAGAAACAGTAGTAAGTAAGATCACCTTTGAGTAAGGCAAAAAAGACTAAGGAAAACATCTGGGTAGGGAGGAGAAACTGCAATGTGAGCAAGAGAACCCTTGGGAGAGTGATAGTACAATAAAATGGTTGGGGGTAAGATTCTCTTCTAGAAGTAATTCAAACGAGAGAATAAGGAAACATCTGGATGAACAAGAGAAACAGCAGCGGGAGAGTAACAAAAACAGGGAGTTGAGAGAAACACAGGGAGGAGAGAGTGTGTGAGAAACAGCAGGGAGCAGGAGCCAGTTCAAGGAGTAAGGCATATGAGAGAATAAGCAAAGCATTGAGGAGCGGAACAGAAACCACAGTGAGAGAGTAAGAGAAACAGCAGGGTTACAAGAAGACTAACATGAGATTGAGTAAGAGAAACAGCCAAAAGTCCTGACTTATTGAAGGTAAGATGTTGCTTGTTGTATCATATATCTGGATGCAATGACCGAAACAGCCAGATAGAAGTCAGGCGGCACACTATGCTAAGCACACATTTTTGGCTGAAGTGTTTTTCAGCCACGCCCTTAATTACATTGGCCACGCCCCTTTGAGACACCCCCAGTTTTTTCACCCCACTTAAAGCCCTGGGTGTGTATGTGTATTTTGTAAAAGAGTTAAAGGCTACGAAAATTCATGCCTTTACATGTTACATGTAGATAGATGTATGTATGTAGTGTGCACTGGGCCCACTGTACTCCTTAAGCAGGGCTGGGACTTGTGAGCTGCGGGGTACCACAGGGTTTCTGCACTAAAAACATCAACCCATAAGTATACATCCACTCCCCGAGTGTTAAAGATTGCAGGAATCGCTGTTAGCATGAGCTGAAAGCCATTTTGTACTTGGCAGCCATTTTAGTTAGCCATGTGCTCGCCATGTGCTTTCTCCTTCTTCCAGAGTCTTGCACATGCTCAGAGAGGCCTAGCTGGTAGAATGCACCTGCTCCTAGTATACAACTGTCAAGCTATTCTTACTCATGTAAGCAGTTTAGTCTCCCCTCCCACTTTGTGGAGCAAGCAAATTTTGTATGCCCATATTAGTCAATAAGCATGCTTGTATGTGCTAGGACCTCCCCTTGATTTTATGCTGACTATATAACAAATACATATATAAGGACCCTGTTCTCTGCACTCATTAGAATGCCTCCTACAGTGGCCTGCGGGTACCGTAAGATGCAATCTCCCTCATCTGAGGTTAATAAAACATGTTTTTTGATATTACAGCTTCTGTGCCAATCTCTTCTTTGTTGGTCTTAAGGACCAGATGTATCAGTGAACCCCTAAGAAGGTTTTTATTTCTACAGATGGCGCCCGAAAGTGGGACTCATCGGTGCAGCGGCTATCCAAGGGAGTGGTCTTGAAGGGAGACAGGAATCTACTGAGGAGGTACCCTGCGCACGGAGATTGTTTTGTCTTCCAGCCCAGTATATTTCTGGTCTTCCTGCTCTGATCCTCCAAGTGTTTGCCGCTCCCGACTGAGAACTTCTTTGGCGTGAGTATTTTAAAACGACCGTTAGGTCACTCAGAACTTGGCAGTTGGAACCTGGACACCATTTGATTGGTAAGAGCCGTTTTGCGGCACTTGCTGTTGGTTTGATGCCTTTGATTGGTAAGGTAGTTTTAGTAACACTTACTGTGGCTTTGTTTGTATGATTGGCCAATTTTGGAATTTGTTTTGTAATTATATATGCATTGCAATTCATATAGGCAGGTAATGAGGAGATTTTTCTCTAAACTTTGAAAATTTGAACGGCACACATTGTGTTAAGTGTCACTTGGAGTATAATATTATATATGCTATAATATTTTTGGCATGCCTGTTACCAGCACACTTTGTTGAAAGTGTTGCTGTTTTGGAGGTACCGATATGGATTTAGTAAGTACTTAGTTGACTCCCCTCAGAGGGGATACCTAAATAGGTTTAGGTATAGTAAAAAGATATTTCTTCCTTGGTGACTAAGTACCCCATGGAACTAAATATGTACATAAAACGGATCCGGATTTGCGCACTTAGTAACATTCATAAGTGGTGATATGCAGAGCGCTTTTTGAGTGTTCTACCAGCCAAAACTGGCGAATTTGGTGTATTTTGGCTTCTTGACCATGGAACAGTTTTTTGGGCTACTTTTGAGAGCTCTTCTTGTAAATATGACTTACAATTAGTATTTACAAATAGGTTGGTCTTGCGTACACTTTGTAAGCTGTCCTAAGTATTGATTTGTGGGTTAAATGTGTGTTTAAATGTCTATGTGGGGTTTTTGGTTTGACATTGGTAATACTTGTGTGAGTACTCTGTGTACGAATGGCTGGCTTTAAGCGCGCTGTGTTGTGTCCTTCTGTAACTGTCTGAATGAGCTCAATGAGTTTGTTTATGTTTTTTTGCTGTCATCATTCTGTTATGCAAAATGTCATTTAGTTACTTACATATTAAATAAAAATCCAGAAATAAATTATGTAACATATGCTAAACAGCTGCATGTTACTATTAAATTGACAGAGTAAGACACTATACATGTGTGCAAATTGCCACAATGCTAAACATAAAATTAGAATTCGTATTCAATAGGATTAAAATAGGCCTCATACAGAGAGAAAAAAAAACGAAATTGTGTGTTTTGTAATCAATAGACTTAAATACACAATGTTACAGCCTTTTCCTTAAATACATTGTATTAGACATTAAAAGGCATGCACATCATTTGAGTGAATTTGGTCGTTGCTGAACTAAATACACATTATAGAAAGATAGATTTGACTGCATTGAAATGCCTCAGTTTTTAAATAGACTGTGACATGCTTTTCTCTTAGCACCCGAGAAAAAAGCTTTCCGACAGCTGTGTTTAAACTGACTAACTGAAAGAAACCGTTTGACACAGCAAATGGGGATTTAACTCTGTCAGGGTATTTCAAATAATAAAGGGGTTTTTTCCTGAGAAAGGCGTGAAAATTCGACGCCTGCTGACAAACAACAGCTGCATAAATAGCATATGGCTATTCCTGCTCACGGCCACAGACAGGAATGCTGTGTCAGCGACATTTTAAGTCAGTGTAAACCTGGTATACAGGCCTGCATTATTTTAAAAGTTTCAAAACACCAGTTTCATTATTTTGGATAACAGAGAACAAAATTGAAAGTAGGGATTTCCTTTCTTAATGCCTTTTTTTATAAGTATATCTATGGTTCTGATGTTAAATGATAACTGTGCTTTTAAAAAGTGGCGCAGACTTTTCCTGTTTCAAGTAAGGCTTCTGTGCTTAGGGTTATGAATGAATGCGTTTAAATATGATAGGCTACGAATGAAGCTTGCTTTTCCAATGTGGAATCATCAAAATGGTTGGTTTTATTGATAAAAAATAATTATTATTTTATGGGAAAAAAATATATTGTTAAAAACAAATGCTTTAAATTCGTTTTTTCATCTTTATAAAGCCTAATCATCATACTGTGAATTCCTAGTATCAAAGTTGAATTTAAGCAGTGCTGTACCGAAAAAAAGGGAACTTAAATGTGAAATGTCACTTTACCCAGCCGTACAAAACTTATTTTTATAAGGGTATATCTTATACATTTCTGATTTCCCATTCCTGGGCTATCTAGAGAACACTCTGGGGGTTTCTATTATGCAAAAATATTGTAGGATATTCATTTTTAAGTGCCCCTACCACCAAAGTCGAAATTGAGCTAAATTCACAATTTTACAAGCAGTTCTACCACTCAAGGCAGTTTTAACGTGCTCTCAGGCTTCCATAAAGTATATGCAAGTATAAAATAAACAGCTGCCTCTGCATTACTAGATTGCACACCACTGTACATAAATGAAAATAAGTATAGGACTGCTTTTCGCTGTGATTCTCCAGAGTTGCTTTGCATTACAAAACCGCATGGCAAGCCTTGCACGCAAAAATGAGCAGCTGCTGAACGGGTCAAAGGTCGGAGTTCTGCATTTAGCAACTTAGCAGGGTGAAGGGTAATGTTTGCTGGGACACTTCGACCTTCGAAAAGTTTTTGAAAGACGAGATGATAGCGCAAAGAGAGAAAGAGAAGCTTTGCTTCCTATTTTTGGCAAACACACGTTTTGCGCAGTCCTATGCCACGAAGGAAGACAACCCTCAGTTGAACATTGATCTGCCATTTATATAAAATAATGGTTTTAGTTTAAAGAATACTGTGTAGGGGCTACGATAAGGAGGAAATGGATTTTAGTTTGCATTCATGCGCCCTCATGTTAATCTAGTACAATTGCTGTAGAAATTGGTTTAAAGTTAACTCAATTTGCATTGTGTTAGACTGAATCAGAGAATAGCCACTTTCTAAGATATCTCCTACAAGTTTGTTTGTGCCCAGTTGCTACAAATAGGGGTTGAAAGTGTTGACAGAAGTAAAACCTGTTTCAGGTTTTCCTACTGTCAAAATGGGGAAGGAGGCTAGCTCCTCTACAAATTAAGGATAGGCAAAATTATGTTTTCTCTCTTCTTTTTCTCACTTTTTTTTGAGTCTGTCTAAAGCTATCTAGGAAATGGCCATGTGACAGTTAAGGCACTTTGCATTGTTCATAAGGCGGCACACAAAATGGGGCCTAAACCATTACAGAGAATGTTTACTTGGTACTCCACAGCTAGAAGTCTTCGTTCCTTGGCAGCCCACCTAGTATGTACCCCACGAGTCAAGAAAACCCGACTAGGAGGTAGATCATTTGGCTATACAGCCGCAAGGCTATGGAATAAACTACCAAGTGAACTCAGACAGACTGATGACTAACTGCAGTTTAGAAAAAGCTAAAAACCAGGCTCTTTCCAAAAGAATAGCCTTGAGAGATTGGCGCATGATGATTCATAGTTTTATAGCTGCACAGTGATTTAGGTAATCCCAGCGCCAGGATGCCCGTTGGGTGACAGCTGCGCTATATAAATGCTACTTACAATTACAATTACAATTGGCTATTCTGTAATACTGTTTTAAAATTGTTAGAATTAATAAAAAGATGAAACACATAAGTTATGTTACTGCCCATCCTGTATGAAAGAATGAGTAGAACAGATTGATGTTCCCTTATTTGATCTTTAAGGAAAATTGTATAGTGGGGGTTTCTGTTCAAAAATCTCAGGTGGCAACACTATTATTGTTTATGTTATTCTCATGTTCTATACAGTTTTGCAAGGGCATTGCTAGTCTTTTATTAGCTAGTCTGTGTAAATAAGCTGACAGCCCTTATTAGAGCTGGAGATAGGGTTTTTTTCCTTTTGAAAATGATGTTGCATAGTCCAGATCGTGAAAAGTACAATGCAGGAAAGACGCTCATGTGATCCTTAGCAAACATTTTGAAGGAAAATATTGTTTTATAGGAGTTTGTTTGTCATAACATGTTCTGCTGGAGAAAAAGTACCCACTATGTTGAAGTTTAGTTTTTTTTGCAATAAGAATCCCTGTTAAATTAGCAGTCTTAGATTTTCCTGCTGCACCTAGAACATGAGAGCATGGTCCTAAGCATAACATGTAAGAGAAATTATTTTACAAGTGTCTGCAGTCCTGTACAAGTAATGTAAAATCTATGAGTAAAAGTGTAGAACATTTCCTTTTTCTGGAGGGTTCTTCAGATTAGTAATATAGGAATACACCAATGTAAGTATTTGGAGTATGTCTGTATTGTTTTTCTCTTTTCCTCAGAATTTAGTAAATGAACACAGACTTCCTTGGCTGCTTGGGATTGGGTGATGTATTACTCTTGTCAGTTCACCAAAACGTTCCTTTTATACTTGCCAATAGGTCCAGGGTTTTCTACTCTCAGATAGATGAAGTGGTTCTTGGGTGCCTTGCTAATGTATGGGGCGCCCCAAGACTAAGGAAGTATTCTGAGACTATCCTCTCTGTTGTTAGATTATTTCTGTGCCTTGTCTAAAGACCTCTTGTTCTGTCCACCAATAGATATTTGCTGCCTTACAACCATTGCCAGAGGGGCCCGGACATCAGATCCAGCCTGGGGAGTCAGCGCCACTGCAGCTTGAAGCCAAAGTGAAAGGAACCAGCATAGGCGTTGCTGGAAACTAGGACCTCAGTGAAGTCGGAAGCACTGGGACGTGAAGTGTGTACCCCTGCCACTGTCTTGGGCGAAAGACGGGGTTACAAATCAGGATGGAGAAATCTTTGTGTGGATCCAGTTTTTGATGCCCAGCTGAGAGAGTCACAGAACGACAAGGACGGCAAGGAGGCTTTTGCTTGAGGTGACCCCCTTTGAAACAAGGGTTGCTTCAGGCCTCTTAATCCTGGTCCCAAAGTGAATGCAAGTCTACGCCTTTGTTTGTTGATCAAGGGATGCCCGAGCACACTGGATGCAATTTGTGCCCCAACAAAAGAGCAGTGCGCCAGAGGTGCAAATACAGGAGTTAGGGAAGGACTTGAGTTTAGGGTACAGGTGCTATGCCCTTGGTGCCTGTTAGATTAAAGTGAAGAAAACTGGTGCACTGCCTGAGACACTGGATAGGATCATTGAGGGTATTTGCCCTGGGGGGTGATTGCCCTATCCTGAAAGAAAGACTTTTTCTTCTCCGTGATTCTTGAGTTGCGAGTTGTGCAGCTCCACCGTGGGAACAACAAGAGCCTGCCTGTGAGGCTCAAACGGACACAGGGAGAAGACTCCCCTCTGGCTGGTTGGTTTTAGAACTTTCCCAAGGACTCTTTTTTTTGTTAGTAATGTACCCCTTTGGTCGTCCCATTTTTGAGGAGGAGCAGCCCTTTGCGGCTCCTTGTCCTAATTCCTATGGCCCTGTGTGGTCCTCCTGGTCCCCGGAGCCACAATTGTTTTTGTAATAATATGTCTGATTGCTTTAATATTTTTTAAGAGTAATGTTTATTCTGCACGAGAAAAGTTCATCTGAGCATGTTACTTTACTCTTTTCTTAAGTATATTTATTGATAATTCAGCCCTCATAAAATACTGAGAAAGTCTATTGAAAATGTTTTTATTAGGTATGTGCTGTTGGCTATTTTGAAATTGACTTGACGAGCCCCCATCAGAGCCCTGAAACTTAAAATTAGACTAGATGGTTTTGGTATTTGCTTTCTGATTAGGATTGGAAAATATTGAGATTTCTGTTTGAGATAATAGTCATTATTCTCTCTTGCTACCTGTATGACCCAATGCTCTGTTCACTTTGTACTCCTGCTTATACCTTGTATATACCTGCTTAATGAAATGTTTAGAATGTAAATGCCCACCTAGCATAGGATATTGATGAATTTATGAGAAGAAAATGTGCAAAATATTTTCTATGTCTCTACTAGATCATAGGAATGTCTTTAGCTCATGCTAAAAGGATCGTCTGTTAAAGATTGCAGGAATCGCTGTTAGCATGAGCTGAAAGCCATTTTGTACTTGGCAGCCATTTTAGTTAGCCATGTGCTCGCCATGTGCTTTCTCCTTCTTCCAGAGTCTTGCACATGCTCAGAGAGGCCTAGCTGGTAGAATGCACCTGCTCCTAGTATACAACTGTCAAGCTATTCTTACTCATGTAAGCAGTTTAGTCTCCCCTCCCACTTTGTGGAGCAAGCAAATTTTGTATGCCCATATTAGTCAATAAGCATGCTTGTATGTGCTAGGACCTCCCCTTGATTTTATGCTGACTATATAACAAATACATATATAAGGACCCTGTTCTCTGCACTCATTAGAATGCCTCCTACAGTGGCCTGCGGGTACCGTAAGATGCAATCTCCCTCATCTGAGGTTAATAAAACATGTTTTTTGATATTACAGCTTCTGTGCCAATCTCTTCTTTGTTGGTCTTAAGGACCAGATGTATCAGTGAACCCCTAAGAAGGTTTTTATTTCTACACGAGGAGTGCGTGCATCTCTCTGCAGGAAGCGCCTCAAGACTCAGAATGCATTTTATGAAGCGACACACGCACCTGTGATCAGCAGATGAGACGCAGAGCTCTGCAACCAGTGCATTGCCCACCTGAGCCGGTTTACCAGTAGTACACCCTATGCAGGATCGGTCTTGGACAGAAAATCGGCCTGGACACTTAATTAACAAGACCAGCCCCTGCCATCTGAAGACCCCAAGGTATCCGGTTTTTGAGTGCAGGAATAGGGAGATTACCCTTGAAAATGTAGTATCCCACAGGAATCAGGATTGTTGGCATGCATGCTTATTGTGTGTGGAACTGGCAGGTACTTGCTTACAATACGTTTCTCATTTCTATAATGTGTATGTACTTGCCTATTTTCGCTACAACATCGCCATCAACGTTAGTAGTGGTGAAACTATGTAGCTCGCACAACTCATAATAATAACACGTTGGCGGAAAGCTATTGAATGGTAGGAAAGTGTAGGGGCCTTGGATTGGTTACGAAAACTCTTAGGTGGATTGGCTGGGGAGCTTTGCTTGTTGTTTATTAGCTGTGGGCTGCCCGAGACTGTATTGTTCCTTAGGATTGGCTGAAAAAACGCGAGCAAATCGCTACCGGTCATATCTGCGACGTTATTTTCTGGGATCCCCGGCCTTCCCTTCTACCAATTGTTACAGAGTGCTGCGGTGCCCACTTTTGGCTTAGCCCCCACCTCCTATGTCGTAGTACCAGAGTACTCCTTAGCGTCTGTCGCTGTTACAAGCGAGGTGAGTGTGGTGCGACTGTCACAATTTAAGTAAGCAGTCAAGTGCTCGGTGGGAGAGTGCTCACCGCGCTCTGTGCTTCCCCTGGTAGGTTAGCTGGACTGCTGCTGTCCCCCCGCTCTACACGTATCCGTAGCCGGACTAGCAAGGGAGGTCAAATTCCTAACTTGTGCTGTCTCTGCCTCCCGCTCTGAATTGTGAATACGCCACTGTTTTGTCACGCATGCGTACGATATAAGGAATCGTGCGCATGCCAGACAAAAGAGTGCGAATTGACCCACCAATCACACGCCAAACAAGCATTTCTTAATGCAATAGGACGCGTTTTTACGCGAAACCTATTGCATTGGAAATGGGAGGGTGGGGGTCCAGGAAGGCACGAATGGGAGTGGGGGGTGCTGAAGGGGGTGGGAGGGCGAAAAGTCACGGACTGCGGGAGGGGGATGGGGGGACACAGGGGCAAAAATAGTTTTGGAGTAAAGGGGCCAATAGCCAGGGAAGGATATAAATGACAACATGGCCATCAGGAGGAGGGACTAACAATCTGACAACGAATCAAAATGCAGCATTTAAGATTGAAGCCAATGAAAAACATAGACGGAAAGTGGGCGGCGCTTCCCCCCACAATACTGTATACAGCATCTCTCGACGAGACAGCGTATGCGCTGCCTAGCCGAGACCTAAAAATAATACCAGCAGTGGGAAATCTCAAATAAAGTTGTAGAAAACCAATTTCTGAATAGAATTAGTCAAAAAAACAGACAAGCTCAGGATCCTCACAGAAGGAGCCAGAAAAAAGAACTGACCTAACTGTCACCTGTGGTGTATGATGGGAGCAGGGGGCTCCTGGAGGTCTTAAAGGGACGGTGTCCAGGTTCTCTGAAGCCTTAAAGGCAAGGTGCCAGTTTTTTATTATACTGTGATGTTATTCATCTATGCAGCCTAAGAACAAATTGCCTGCTAATACCTGTTTTTCTTTTATGAAAATAAAGGGTTGTTGTGGAACACTACTGCAGTATATGTTCTCTATTACACTATTTACATGTGATATTTTCTTGCAATAGAAATCCATGTAATTTTAGTCTATTGGATCTATAATAGGCTGCATATTTGTGTGTATATACATGTATATATGTATGTTTTGGAAGTACTATGTACTTGTGGTTCTAAACATATATATATGTATTTTTATATATGCTCCGGGGTCCCGCACGTGGGCAGGGATTATTCCGTGCTTATGACTAATGAGGAGTATCCCCTGGAAGATAAACAAAGATTTTTGTAGAACAAAAACAAATCAAAACACTTTACTTAGTGATACGCAAATGATAAATGCTGAAACTCATTTTCCACACATTATTGTGATATTCATAAAACTGCACATCTGGGCAAATTTAGTGATCATTTCAATGGAAAGTGTGCTGCCTGTAAATGACAGTGAGCTATCACACTATGCTTTAGTGATATATTAGCAACAGTGCACCCCAAAATGCACCACCAATTACATACTAAACCCTTACCACTCTCATGCTGAATAGATTTAGTACACTCGCTCTTTGTGTGACACTTGGATTTTTCATAGTGATGTAACACTAATGCAGCATCCCAACTCTAAAAATTGTTCCAGCACCACTACGTGAGCTTCGGATTCCTCATACTAGGAGCCCAGGCATACATTCCCTTAGTAAGTCTCTGTTCATCCAAAAAATAGGAATCTGCTAATCGTCTGAGTATTTCGCAAATCAATGACTTAATCACATTTAGATCAGGAAATAATTCGAAACCATTATGGTTGGTGGGGAAGGAAATATATCTTTCTAATCACAGAAGCCAAAATTTAGCATTCAGTGGGTTACAAACTTAAATAACTTGCTGCAATTTATAATTTTTTTAAGGCAATTTTGATCGATTGGCTACTAAGTCAAACATGCAATATTGTATTTTACTTATGAGAGAATAATTTCAGATTAAAACAAAATGTTTGTTTGGATTGCTATTTACAGGATGTACATGTTACTTTCGTGCCAATTCCGAGTGCCTTAGCACACAAGCAACACACACATGGAGGAAGACGAACTTGCCATAACTTAATATTACATACGAGAAATGTTTGGTTTCTAGAATGATTACTCGTATGTAATATTGTTTATAGCACTTAAAAGTCAGTATGCAACAGCTGCTTCGAGCCCCAACATAAATGGTGTACATTTTATCAGCCTTTGAAAGAGGGAACCCGACTGTGCTATACATTTCCACAGCAGGCTCCTTAACCCACTGAGCAGTCCTATTTGGTAGCTTGTTAAGCTACAGACAGTATAACAGGCATTATCTCATGAACACAGAGTAGCACACGAAGGCCGCTGCGCTCGATCGTGCCTTATAGAACAAAGCATCGGTTCAGTGGAAACTCGATTAGTTTGACTGGATGTCCCACCGCCACCTAATCCCCCATCGATAACAAGAGAGACTCGGGATCCCAAATAGAGCTCGACCTTTAATTACTTCTGACATCCTGATCGGATACGATGATTGACCAGGTGTGAGGATTTGTCCAGGGCGTAATGTAGACCTTTGCGGTGCAACCCCACCCTAACTCTTCAGGATGCCCCATTTAGCTTCAGGCTAGGTTGGTAGGACTGACCTTGTTAAGATCGGGGTGCTTGACCAGGCTTGGGCCCCCTAGGCCTGCCAGGAGAGCTGCACCGGTGGTGGAGGCGGCTTCTGTTCTAATGTGCTCACCCCCCAAGCGGAGAATGAGGAAGGTGGGTGAGGTTGGGGAAGTGGCAGGAAGGGAGGCAATGATCTGCTGTGGCTGCCCTGAAGACGTTACAAGACTGTTTGGGAGCTGTTTAGGTAAGGTGGAGAGCGGACTCCCTGCTGAAGATGCCAGTGATTGCTTACAAAACATTGGTGGATGACTTTGGAGATGGAGGAATTGGGGAGAGGGAGGTGCCTGGCACAAATCGTTGGTTGGAGGAAATAGGGGTTTGGACGACACTGAGTTAGATTAAGTCAAGGAGGTGGAAGAAGGTGAGATAAAAGAAAAGGATGACAGAATAGAGAAATGAGATGGTGGGCGGTAGACATGGGGAGGAACGCGGGAGGCTGCAAAGGGTTAATGCAGTGAAGAAAGTTGACTTCTTGCAGACAGGAAATCAGTGTCAGAACAAGGAGATGGGAGCACAGAAAAAACGAATGAGTGCCATTGCTGGATGGACGGCTTCAGAGCAGGCCTCGATCCGACGGCCAGGAAAGGCAGACAACAAACAGGACAAAATGGTGATACAGTCAATTGGGGTAAGATGATTGGAGGCGATCAGGGTGCTTTGCTTGCGTAAGGGTATGTATGTGGAAGACAAGGGGTCGGGGACTGAGGTGGTAAGTGTGGAGGAAAGAGAGGAAAAAGACGAAAGTGTGAGTGAGTCACAAGAAGGGAAGGGCAGAGAGACTGAGAAGAATAAAAAGAGATATTAAAGTGATTAAACACAAGGGCATAACCAAGCGTTTGGTAGGTGCACCTCAATGAACTAGAGAATTTAGAAAGGGGAGTATATCACAGTGTTCAAATTATGGCACAGGGAGGTCCGAGCAAAAGAGGGGTACACGGAAGAAAAGTATGAGCTATCAGGTGCCCAAAAGTGCAGGTGACAATTGAAAATTGGATGGCGGCATTTCGAACATATCCCAGCGTATATTGTGAAAAAGACCAGTATAGGTACATTGTCCCATTAAAATATATGAATATCATAAGGAAGGCACAAATAATGTTTTGGTGTCTTCAATGGGTAAACTATGATGAGTATTCAGGGCGAAGCTGGCCAAGGACGCACAAGGAAAATGGAGAGCTGGATAATGATTTCTGGTTTCATACTATGGTGCATCACTGTGGCTGTGTGATTTCATATCTGTTTGGATGTGTGGTTATATGATGGGTGTGTGGGCACATGACAGCATATGACATGGTTGTGTGGCCATGTGATGGTGGGTGTAATGGGGCAACTTTCCCTTTCTGCTTGTCAGTCACTATTTCTCATCGCTTTGTTTATGTGCCACTCATATTGCTTTTCCCTCGACTGCAGTTTTTCAGTCCTCTGTCCCTCTCGTTTTGTCTTTGTTCCTGTCCCTCTAGCTTTATCCATGGTTGTTAGACCTGGCACCATTGGTGTGGGTCTCCCTTCCATTTTTTGCTTTGGCCTCCTATGTTGTTGCTGTGTGTTGGATTTTTTGCTGGTCTAGATGCTTTGGGCACTTTGCCACTGCTGTTCAGTGCCAAAGTGCAAGTGCTCCCTTTGTAAAGTATTGTTATGGATTAGTGATTCCATGATTGGCTTATTTGGTTTACTTGTCAGACCCTAGTACAGTGCACTATGTGTGCCCAGGGCCTGTAAATCAAATGCTGCTGGTGTGCTTGCAGCACTCATTGTGCCACCCACAGAAGCAGCTTGTAAAATGTGACTCAGGCCTGCCATTGCAGAGCCTATGTGCAGTCTGGGACTGCCATGCCGACTTGGCAAGTGCACAAACTTGCCAGTCCCTAAACCTTCCCTTTTCTATATATTAGTCACCCCTAAGGTAGGCCCAAGGTACCCCTGTAGGCAGGGTGCATTGTATGTGAAAGGTAGGACATGCCCTGATGTATGTGGCACGTCCTGATAGTGAAATACTGCCAATTTCATTTTTCGCTATTGCAAGGCTGTCTGTTCCCATAGGCCAGAATGGGGAGTTTGTTTATAACATCTTATAAACATAGCTGACCCTGGGAACAAGATAGGGAAATAAAGTTTAGTATGCCTGAACTCAGAATGTTAAAGTGCATCTTTTAGTGAGGGTGATTTTTACATTGTGTTTGAAAATACCACTTTTAGAAATTAGGTATTTTCTTGCCTAACCATCCAGTGTGCCTCTGCTAGGTTTGTGTATTGCATGTCTGGCTTTCGGATGACAGGGGCTGGAGAAGGGCAGTGGTTTCAGAAGTCTGATGAGTCAGGGCTGGGCTGCATAGGCCTGGACTGCATTTGGAGTGGTGGGAGGAGTAGCACCTTCACCTGAATAGAGCTGTGCCTGCCTTCCACAATGACAGCTCCGCCCCCCGGTGGTGTGTCTGAAGCCAGGGCTCACACTGACAATGGAGGTTGTTGTGCACTTGCAAAGTCCCCCACAGAACTGGTTTTGGCTGGGTACAGACTCTCTCTGCCGTCAGAGAACAAAGGATTTTGGTGTATAAAAAGAGGGGCCCAGACTTTTAGATCACTTCTGGAAAATCAAGAGGATCCTTTGCCAAGGAGAAGAGCCGGATAAGCTGAGGAGGAATACTGCCCCTGTGCGGTTTGCTGTCTGGGGTTGGCCTGCAGTGGCTGCTTGCAGCCAAGGAAAGGAGAAAAAGACTTTGCTGTTTGCTTTGTCATCTTGAGGAAGATCTCCAAGGGCTTGAAACTGAGCTTGCCTCCTGTTCTGAAGTCTCAGGCACACAAAGTCTTCACCCCCAGCTCCCCTGAATTCCCTTGCTGGGAATTCCAACCTGCAAAGAGGTGCCTGCTGCTGTTTAGGGCCTCTGGAGACTGTTTGTCGCTGGGAGCTGGAAAATTGACGCAACACCGAAGAAGCGTGTCGCACCCGCACTTGTTTTCCGACGCATCGCCGAAGAAACCGTCGCAGCGCCTGCCGCGACTCGAGAAATCGCCGCACGACACATTGGGAGTAACGATCTCCGAAGTCCGAGATCGCCGCACCGATTCAGACGCAATCCTGTTGTGCGGCTGCACGAAACCACGCATCGTACCGGATCAACGCATCGAGGCACCAAGACTGTCGCATCATTGGGGGCCGCAGTAAGAAACAGACGCATCAACTCCCCACGCAGTAAGGAATCGACGCATCACCTCCCCTGCGCTGCAGTAAGGAACAGACGCATCACCTCCCCTGAGTGTAAGGAACAGACGCATCACCTTCCCTGCAGCCATTTTGTTTGCTTTGCGTGACGCATCTAAGGTACTTTTGAGAAAAGTGTTGCATGTACAACTTGCATTGAACTGAACTATTTCTACCATTTGAAAGCCTTATTTTTTAATACTGTATTGTGGATTTTTGTCGTTTGGTCTTGTTTTGGCTTAGATAAAGATTACTTCTTTTTCTAAAGTGGTGTGGTGTCCATTTGTAGTGCTTTCACTGTGTTACTGTATGTGTTCACTAATGCTTTACACACTGCCTCTGAGATAAGCCGGTCTGCTCGTGCCAAGCTACCAAGGGGTGAGCAGGGGTTATTTTAGGAGTGTATCCCCCTTACCCTGACTAGAAGCAAGGGTCCCTATTTGGACATAGGTACCTACCTCTGCCAACTAGAGACCCCCATTTCTAACAATGGTCTTTCCAGGAGTCTCTGTTCCTTTGTCCATCTGCCAGTCTCTACCTCTGTCTGGTGATGGTGATACTTTCTACTTTGCTCTGGTGGAATGAGCATGCAATCCTTCGGAAGTTTGCTTTTTAGCCAACCCATTGCAGATCGTGATGCCCAACACAATCCGTCGGGAGATAGTTCTCTTTTGCACCACTTTGCCCTTTTTTGCTCCCGAGAAACAATAGTTGGTCAACTTGTCAGGAAGTTCGATGTAGAACTTAAGGGACCTCTTATGGTCCAGATGATGGAGCCACTCTTCTTACTTGGAGAGATGGGTTGGTGCATAAGTCAGCAAAGTGATGCATTGCCTTTGGCAGGAATGCCGCTTTTGTCCACGGGACCAGTTTGCCTTGGAAGAATGAAGTATATGGCTGTGCTACAGACAATGCCAGAAGTTCGCTGACTCACCTTGCAGACGTTATGGCAATGAGGACTGCTGTCTTGATGGTCAGCTAGGAGGGAAACTGTGCATTGGTTCAAAAGGCATGCACATCAGGAAAGAGTACCAAATTCAGTCCGTAAGAGCCTATACCGGTTCTTACTCGATGGTTCAGTACCAAGCAAATCGTTCGCAGCTGATGTGAAGGTGAGCTTCCGCAGGAGATTACAGTCTTCTGATCTCCATCTCTCCCAGATGATCTACCCAATCCAAAAACGATGCATCACTCACCACCATTAGCTCAGGGTGGGGTTGGGACAGGAGACTGCAGATGGTCAAATT
The DNA here is from genome assembly GCA_963921515.1 of Calotriton arnoldi. Lineage (NCBI taxonomy): Eukaryota > Metazoa > Chordata > Amphibia > Caudata > Salamandridae > Calotriton > Calotriton arnoldi. Next base: position 500,108 of record CAWUFW010006163.1, read on the forward strand.
GCAATTAGACAGCCATTACTGAGGATGTTTTGCAGTCTCCTCCGACACCTGGATGGCCTTTGACAGGTCCCTTTGTTGCTGAGCCCACTGAGACTTCAGATCCTACTGAAGACCTTGCATGTACCACCTGGTGTGGTCCACAAGCAGAATGCAGAGGCCAAGAGGTCCAGAAGCCTCAGAGTCCCTCTCATTGAAATCCAGTTCAATGGTTGAGACACTGGGATGATAGTCTGGACACGTTGAGTAAGAGGGATGGCTCCAATGAAGGGGCGCTGTTGTGAAGGAGTCAGTTGAGACTTCGGCGTGTTGGTCAAAAGCCCAACGATGGCAAAAAGTCAGCCGTCGTCTGAAGGTTGCTTACAACTGTTCAAGATGAACCCACCTTCATAAGCCAGTCATTGAGGTACAGGAAGACTAGAATTCCCAACCTCTGCAGATGGGCTAAAACTGCCACCATCATCTTTGTGAAGACCTGAGGCATGCTGGTAAGGCCAGAGGGAAGCACAATGAACTGAAAGTGCTCCAGGCCTACCTCAAAACTGCAGGTAGCATCTGTGCGACTGCAGAATGGGAATGTGAAAAAGGCGTCCTGCAAATTCAGGCATGATAAAATAATACGTCAAGAGGAGATGCAAATATAAACTGGCACTTCTGTGTATTTCATAGAGGCTTTATGTGAGTGCATGTCGGAAACCTGAAACAGATGTAAACCTTTTTTTTTTAAAGAATATCCGAATTAAAAGTAATGTTGCACTGGCAAATCATTGTGTTTATGTGTACCCTGATTTGCTGGTGAAACATTTTTCAATGTGATTGCACTCAAAACACACACCTACATCGCACTTTAATCACTGCAATGGAAAGTTTATTTAGGTATGCATTTACAAAGAAAATCATGCAATTAAAAGCCTTTGTTTCAGCATATGTTTTGCTATTAGAATCAGATGCGCTCAGAATTAAAAGTAATGGTGCACCAGCAAATCAAAATAAAAAATAAATGCAGAATATTCAAAGCATTTAACTTTGATTTGCCGATGCTACATTAATTTAATTATGAATGGGTGTGAATTACTTTTACAACATGCGCCTAAATAAAGGCTTTGCAGCACTTGATTTTGTTTGTAAACACGCACTCAACTAAAGTCTTTAAATTGAAGTGATAGAAGTGTAATTTAGCCACGTTTTGAAAGTCAATCACAGGCACGGAGAATTTCAATTACATTATACCAATGCTGGACCTGAGTAAAATAGCGAAACAGGTGCCATCGGAAAACAGCATCTGGCATGTGACCTCGGTCTTTGAATAGACATCAAATGTGGCAAGATAACAAGATTTACAGGCCTGTTTCCAGAGGAGTTTGGAGCAGCGAATGAAAAAACGAGCGCTCATGTTAAGTGCTCTTTAACAAAGAAAAAAGTAGTTCCTGAAACTGAACCTAAAATAGAAGCAGCGGAGGGATCGTGCATCTGGTCCATGCTCTCTGGGAGGGCTAAACCCAGAAAGAGGCATGACAAATGCAGGTCATAGACAAATATGGAGAAAGAATATGAGAGTGACGAAGGCGACAGCAAATGGGAAGCCTATGGGCGGGCTGAAGCCCACAAATTATACACAACATGTCTTGTCAAGACAGCGCATGCGCGGTCTAGCTGAGACCTAAACAGTACTGTACCTCTGAGAACACAGGTAGTGAACATTGTTTTGGTGATGTCAGTTATCGTAAAATCAAAAATAGGTTTACGTCATGGATGATCTCTTACCTGCAGGTCCAATAGGTTTACAAGCTTTTGAGAGGAGGCAGCAGAGGACCAAAGAGGTAGGCCAGTTTGAAAAGGACAAAAGTTGAACTACAGGAATATGACAGAAACATCGCACTCTTGGAAGTGTTTATAAACAACCAATTCCTGTGTATCCCACTGGATGTATTTAAGGTAGCTCATGATTTGAAAGTCATCCCCCAGATCATTCATAATTTGAATGTTAATCGAGATATTTGTAGCACATAAAGGGTAGCCAAAAAAATCTGTCAAAGATGTTTGACAACAATCGGAAGTAAGGCTTACCAATGTAGGATTGCATAAGTAAGTATATTCTAGGTGTAGGTTAGCCAGTTTTACCTGCTATGTCCTACTAGACAGGAAAGAGATACATGGGATAAAGTAACCCCTTGCCATCTACACAATAAGGATATTGCAAGCCATTTAGGAGCTCTACGACCGTACAGAGAAGCGAAGCCGAAGTCAGAGCTCCTTTATAAAGTCACAGAAATTAGAGGTGACTTGCAAGATCTTTATAATGTATGTCAGAGGATATTTTATTCTTATAATACATAGTCATATCACCACTCTACCGTCAAATCCCTTAAATCCTTGGTGCCTTACTCTTTTATATGATATAGTTATAGACATGAAGAATAAAAGCAGAATCGACTGCGATATTAAACACATTTAAAAAAAAACAGTAGTAATTTGTTGCAAAAATATATTAGAATCGGTTTAATGCAAGTCAGATTACAAAAGGTGATGGGGCTCACAATGCATAGCTAAATGGAGAGATTATATTTGTCCTGTAGTGATCTTGTGTTCTCAAACTAAATAATTATAACTTGCACTGTGTTCTCCGAAATTATGGGATTTAAGACGTCGTAAGTGTTGTTATGAATGATTTCAGATAGTATAAAAGTGATGTAATATGAGAGGGTATAAGCAGTGCATGGTAGAGTGGCGAGTTATAGTTATTTTTGTGCGGTTAGCGAGCTGAAAATAGTGTAGATGGAGGGGCACTAGTTATAATAATGGGAAGGTGGTGCATAAATTAGAAATGTAAGGTATAACAACATTTTTTATCTTTGTGTACTTTAAGTTTGGTTTGTATAGAAAGAATAAATAAAGCTTTCCTAACTAAAGTAGTTTTAACCTTTGTTTTTTTCCATTGAATTTAAATATTTTCCAATTGAAGAGTCAAGTGGAGTGCGGTTATATGGGGTGTGTTAGAAATGGGGGTCTCTAGTTGGCAATGGCTGGCCACTGTCCAAGTAGGGACCCTTTTTCCTAAGTCAGAGTGAGAGGGCTACCCTCTTTAATACCCCTGCTCAACCCTGTGGTAACGTAGCACGAGCAGGTAGGCTTATCTCAGAGGCAGGGTGTGAAGCATTTATGATCATACACAGTAACACAGTGAGGAACACTACAAAGGGACACCACACAAGTAGTTATTATAAAAAATAAGTATCTTTATATAAAGGCAGATTTATCACAAGACCAATAACTGTAAAAGCCACAATACTGTCAAAAATAGGATAGCTGTTGAAGGGCTGTCAAAAATAGTTCAAAGGTTGCAAAAATAAGGTTCAAGTTCAAAGCAGTGGTCTCTGCGACCCTTTCTTTCACAAAGTACCTGGGTTTAGTAGCAAAACCAACAAAGTGTCGCAAATAAGTTGTAGCGATGATTCTCGGCACGCGAGGCCGGCGATGCGTTGAAATCCTTGCCGCAAGGGAGGATGATGCGCCGATCTGCGGGATGCGTGCGGGGACGATGCGACAAACTTCTGCACGCTGGACCGCCGATGCGATGACTTTCTTGCCGCGTGGGAGAAGTCGATGCGGTGATCCTGTTGCGCTGTGCGATCGTGTTGCGATGCGAAGACAAGACGCTCCGCGAGGGAGCGATGAAATTCGGTGCGATGCGATCAAAGTGGTGGACGCACGGCGTCCGCACTGCGATGTCTCGAAGCGATGATTTCTTTAAGGGTTGCGAGTGCGCGGCGACAGCAGCGCGATGATCTTTCCAGCGCGTCTCGGCTGCAGCGGCTCGCAAAGGGGCGTCAGCGATGGTTTCGTGTTGCGGGCCCTCGGCAGCAGTAGCGCGATGATTTTCCCAGCGCTCTCGACTGCAGCGGCCCGCAAAGATGCATTAGCGTCGATTTCTCACCCTCTTTTCTCTGATGCAAACTAGAGGCCCTGGAACTCACAGGAGCCTCCTCAGCAGATATCAGTCCTCGCAGGGAGGAAGCAGGAGGTTGGTGGTGGAGTCTGATGTGCCTGAGACTCCAGCAGGAGGCTAGCTCTTTTCCTAGCCCTTGGGTAATTGCTGTAACACAAATAAAAGTTCTCTCAAGAGTTCCTTTTCCTCTTCTTCAAAGTCCAGTGGTCACTGCTGCAGGCCAGTGCAAGAAACAACACACAGCACAGGGACAGTCACTTCCTGCAGATTCCTCCAGTGGCACGGACAGAGTTTCCTCTCCAGATCCAAAAGCAATACAAAATGTAAGGGCTTGAGCACAGATATTTATACCCCAAAAGCCTTTGATCCTTGAAGCTACCAGTCACTGAACCTAGCCAGAACCAGTTCTGCTCAGGCCTGGAGCACTTTGTTTACCAGGCTGCATCCTTCCTTTCAGAAAGAGGGGTCTGCCAGCAGACACACAGTGGGAGGTGGAGCCAGCATTCACCTTGCCAGGCACAGCCCTATTCAGGTCAAGGAGCCACCCCTCCCCACACTCTAAATGCAGATCTCTCTATTCAACCTAGGTCTGACTCAGCCTGTCCTGCCCCTCTAAAACCAGACAGCCACTACACATAACGGCAGAGCACACTGGAAGGCTGAGGCAAGAAAATACCTACTTTCTAAAAGTGGTATTTTCAAACACAGAATACAAAAATCAACTTCACTAAAAGATGTATTTTAATATTCTGAGCTCAGGCATACTAAATTCGTTTTTCTACCATGTTCCTGGGGTCAGTTAGGACTATGGAATGTAATAGTCAACTGCCCATTCTAGCCTATGAGGAACAGGTAGCCTTACAGTAGTGAAAAATGAAATGGGGCATAATTCACTACCAGGACATGCTACACACACCAAGGCATGTCCTGCCTTACACATACAAGGCACCCTACCATAGGGGTGACTTACAGGATGCCAAGGGAAGGTTCAGGGGCTGGGAAGTGAGTGCACTTCACAGCCAAGATGGCAGTTCTGGACTGCACACAGACACTGCAGTGGCAGGTCTGAGACACACTTTACAGGCTGCTTCTGTGGGTGGCACACATCAGTGCTGCAGGCCCACCAGCAGCATTTGGTTTACCAGCCCTGGGCACACATAGGCCACACTACTAGGGACTAACAGGTAAACCAAATAAGCCAATCAGGGATATACCAATTCACATAGACATATTTATACAGGGAGCATTCGCGCTGTGACACTGAATGGCAGTGGCACAGCGCCCAGAGCATCTAACACCAGTAAAACAGAGGAGACAACAGCGAAAAATGGAAGGGAGACCCACGCCAATGGTGCCAGGTCTAACACACGTCCCCTCCAGCTGAAATGTGGGGAGAACTACCCATCCCCTTGGAAGTTCTCATCGCTAAGGCGGAAAAATCTGGACAGACCATCAGCATTGGCGTGTTCTGTACCAGGGCGGTGTTCACCCGTGAAGTCCATACCCTGTAGGGAAATGGACCACCTCAACAACTTGGGATTCTCGCCCCTCATCTGCATCAACCATCTGAGGGGCCTGTGGTCTGTCTGAACCCGGAAGTGAGTCCCAAACAGGTATGGTCTCAGCTTCTTCAGTGCCCAGATCACAGCAAATGCCTCACGCTCAATTGCACTCCACCTCTGTTCCCGTGGAAGTAACCTCCTACTGATGAAGGCTACAGGTTGGTCTAGTCCCTCCTCATTTATCTGTGACAGAACGGCCCCCACCCCATGCTCTGAAGCATCTGTCTGGACAACAAATTCCTTAGCAAAATTGGGCACCTGGAGTACGGGTGCTGTACACATAGCAGTTTTGAGGGCATCAAAGGCTTTCTGACAGGTGTCAGTCCAGTTCACAATCTTTGGCTGCTTCTTGGAAGTCAGCTCAGTCAAGGGTGCAACAATGTTGCCATACCCCTTGACAAACCTCCTGTAATAACCCGTGAGTCCTAAGAAGGCCCTCACCTGGGTCTGGGACCTTGGGGGCTCCCAAGCCAGGATGGTTTCAATCTTGGGCTGCAGGGGCGCCACCTGGCCGCTCCCCACCTGGTGTCCCAAGTACACCACAGAACCCTGCCCAATCTGGCACTTACTGGCCTTGATTGTGAGGCCTGCTCTGCTCAGCGCCATCAACACTTCCCAGAGGTGGCGCAAGTGGTCCTCCCAGGAGGAACTAAACACTGCAATGTCATCCAGGTAGGCGGCACTGAAAGCCTCCAGCCCAACCAACACCTGGTTGACCAATCTCTGGAAGGTGGCAGGGGCATTCTTCATCCCAAAGGGCATCACACGGAACTGGTAGTGCCCATCTGGTGTGGAGAATGCTGACCTCTCCTTTGCCCCATCAGTTAAGGCGATCTGCCAGTACCCAGACGTCAGATCAAACGTGCTGAGGTACCGGGCAGCCCCTAACCGGTCTATGAGCTCATCAGCTCTGGGGATGGGGTGCGCGTCGGTCTTGGTGACCGAATTGAGACCTCGGTAGTCCACACAGAACCTAAGTTCAGGAGTGGCACCAGGCGTCACAGCTTTTGGTACCAAGACCACGGGGCTGGACCAGGGGCTGCTAGAGGACTCAACCACCCCTAGGGCGAACATTTTGGAGACCTCCTTCTTAATGCAAGCCCTGACCCTGTCAGTTACCCTGTAAGCCTTGTGCTTGACAGGAGAACTGTCCCCGGTATCCACCTCATGGACGCACCAATCAGTGACACCAGGTACCAGGGAGAACAAATCAGAAAATTGCCCCAACAGGTGGTGACAATCTCTCTGCTGCTCAGGGGTCAGTGTGGTGGAGAGGATCACACCCTCCACCGACCCATCCTTCTCTTCTGCACACAGGAGGTCAGGGAGAGGCTCACTCTCCTCCTCAACCCCATCATCTGTGGCAAGAAGCATGCCCACTTCAGACCTCTCAAAGTGGGGCTTTAGGCGGTTCACATGCAGGACCCGCAAGGGGTTCCTGGGAGACTGAAAGTCCACCAAGTAGGTAACTGGACTTTTGCGCTCCACCACCTCAAATGGACCGGTCCACTTATCTTGGAGCGCACTAGGCTCCACTCGAGCCAGTACCCAAACCTTCTGACCAGGTTGAAATTCGACCAGAGTGGCATTCTGGTCGTGCCAACGTTTCATTTCTTCCTGGCTGGCTTCCAGATTTGCCTCAGCAATTTTTCAGAAACGCCGAGTCTGGTTCCTGAAGGCCAACATGTAGCTAAATACATCTTGGGGAGGTTTCCTGGGAGATTGCTCCCAGCCTTCCTTGACCAGACTCAGAGGTCCTCTAACCGGGTGGCCATAGAGGAGTTCAAAGTGACTGAACCCTAAGGACTTCTGTGGCACCTCACGGTAGGCAAACAACAGGCATGGCAAGAGGACGTCCCACTTACGCCTCAGGGGCTCTTCTAGGCCCATGATCATGCCCTTCAAGGTCCGGTTGAACCTTTCAACCAGACCATTACCTTGGGGGTGGTAAGGAGTGGTGAACTTATACGTTACCCCACACTCCTTCCACAGAGACTTCATGTACTGGGAGATGAAGTTGGTCCCCCTGTCAGACACCACCTCTCTGGGGAATCCCACACGGGAGAATATCCCCATCAGTGCCCGTCCCACCACGGGGGCCGTCACTGTCCTGAGCGGGATGGCTTCAGGGTACCGGGTGGCATGGTCCACCAAGACCAGGATGAACCTGTTGCCCAGGGCTGTCTTGGGGTCCAGAGGCCCCACAATGTCAATGCCCACTCGCTCGAATGGGGTACTCACAACTGGAAAGGGCTGGAGTGGGGCCTTGATCTTCCCCCCACTCGCCTGGCAAGTCTCACAGGTCCTGCAATGAGTGTCTGAACTCTTGTGCATCTGGGGCCAATAAAAGTGGGCGGCCAGCCTCTCAAAGGTCTTGGTCTGCCCCAGATGTCCTGCCAATGGAATGTCATGAGCCAACCCCAGTAGGAAGGTTCTGAAGCACTCGGGTACCACCAGCACACGGGCTGACCCTGGCTCAGCAACCTTAGGCTCACTATACAGGAGACTGTTCTCCCAATAAATCAGATGTGAACCAGACATGTCACCTTCTGCCTGGGCTGCAGCCTGTCGCCGCATACCCTCAAGAGAGGGGCAAACTCTCTGCTGTACACAAAATTCCTCCCTGGTGGGTCCCCCTTCCTGCTGCCAATGGGTCAGCTCAGGCAGGTCCCCCAGTTCGGTGATCTGCTCCCCGGTAGGCTCCAGGGCATCCCCCTCATGGTCTGCTCCTTCCTGGGCCGAGGGAACCAAGGGGGCCGGCTTCCCGCGCCCCCTGCCCCTTCTCTCTAAGGCAGGGATCTGGGCCCTACTCTCAGGCTCCAGATCCTTTTCAACACCCTCCTTGGCTGCCATGGACCGAGTGGTAGCACACACCCACTCAGGCAGACCCAACATCTCTAAGTGAGCCTTCCTCTCCACCGTAGCCCACGGGGAGTCCTCTAAATCATTGCCCAGCAGACAGTCTACAGGCATGGCGGGCCTCACAGCTACCTGAAGAGTTCCTGAGACCCCCCCACTCAAAGGGAACCTGAGCCACCTCACATTGGCTCTCTGAGTTGTCTGCGGACACTACTGGGTAGAATGCATGGGGGACAACCTGCTCTTTGGACACCAACCGGGAGCTGACAGCAGTTACACTGGCCCCTGTGTCTCTTAGAGCCTCCACCCTATGGCCATTGATGGTCACCCACTGCCTGTATTTTTAGTGTTAGCAGGCAGTGCAGGCTTGGGGCCCATCTCAAAGTCCCCTAATGAGACAAGGGTCAGTTCTACGGGATCCCACCCCTCTTGGGCACCCATCTCCTCCTCTCCCAGGGCTACACTAGCAATCTGGCGGGGTGGTGCACGGGGGTGCACTGGCCCCCTTTGGGGGCACTGGGGATCAAAATATCTGTGGCCCACTTGACCACAGTTGTAACACGTGGGGGCCCCCTGGGAACAGGCCTACCTGTTGGGGGCCCTGTCCTCCTTTCTTGGGGGGGCTGGGACACCACTGCCTGGTTCCCTGGGGGATTACTTTGGGGCCCTCGGTGGAACTCCCTCTGTTGACCCTTGTCCCCCCACTCCTCTGCTGGGGACCCTGCCCACCTTTGGCGCCGTCTCCCACTGGACCCTTGCGGACCCGGGTGCTCACCCAGCGGTCCGCCTCCTCAGCAAGCTTTCTAGGGTTAGTCAGCTTGCAATCAATTAGGTGCTGGCGTAGCTCAGGAAAACAATTACTAGATAAATGCTCCCATGCAATCAAATCATAAAACTGTGCAAAAGTTTCTACTTTGCTACCTTTTACCCAGCGTTCCATGGCTCTGCAAAAAAAGACACATATTCAACCCACGTGGTACCCTCTAGCTTCTTACAGACCCTAAACCTCTGCCTATACATCTCAGGGGTCAAACCATAGCGGGTCATCAACGCTGCCTTCATGTGGGCATAAACCATCCTACTTTCTGGGGGCAGGTCCAACAAGGTATCCCTCCCCTCACTCACAAAGCGTCCCCACAACCCCGCTCCTTCTCAGGGACCTGGTGGGACACCATGGCTAATTCATAAGCGGCAAACCATTGCCCAATATCTTCACTTTTGTGGAAATCTTTAATAACCTCCTTGGGTATATACACCCTACTCTCAGGGTGCACTACAGGTACGCTGCCACCAGAGGGGGAGATTTCCATGCTCTTAGCTTTAATCTCCAACTCCCTCAATACTCTCTCATGCTCAAGCTTCATCCTCATAATTTCAATTTCTAACTTCTTGTTCTCTAGGTCCCGGTGACCATCCATTTTAAGCTTAGCCATCTCCATATTATGCCGCCTATCTCTCTCCCTGTCCTCTAGCTCTTCTGGGGACAGACCCTTAGCGGACACACTAGAGCCCGGGTTGGAAAGGGCTGGATCTCCTACTAAGTCTCCTACATCGCCCTGCTGCTCTCCTCCCTTCACAAGCTCTCCTATATCCTTAGCGGCATCCCTGGCTTCTAGCCAGGCCTTCAGCGCCTTGTAATACTCCTCCCTTCTAGTGAGACCTGTGATAGGGACTGTGAATTGCTTGCAAAAATATTTGAGCTGCTTGGCATTGTAGGTTTCTATTTTCTCTTCTTCCCAGGAGAGATCCTCTGAGGCATTGGATCTGGGCTTGCCCATTGTAGAAATAACTGGCAATATCAATAAAGGACAGAAGAAAACTTCTCAAAAAATGTAAGCGGGTGAAAAATCACCGGCAATATCAATCACAATATAGGATCCTAAAACTCTCAGAAATGTGCGTGGGTGAAAAATCACCAGCAATATCAATCACAATAGGGGATCAAAAACTTTCAATAAATGGGCGCGGGTGAAAAATCACCGGCAATATCAATCACAATATAGGATCCCAAAAACTCTCAGAAATGTGCGCGGGTGAAAAATCACCGGCAATATCAATTACAATAGGGGATCAAAAACTTTCAATAAATGTGCGCGGGTGAAAAATCACCGGCAATATCAATCACAATATAGGATCAAAAAAAGAATTCTCAAAAAAATGTATGCGGTACGTTATGGTCTGCACTCACTAGTAGTGTACACTATAATTACTGTATGCGATCATAAATGCAAGTCCAGATCCTCACCGCTGACCACCAATGTTAGAAATGGGGGTCTCTAGTTGGCAATGGCTGGCCACTGTCCAAGTAGGGACCCTTTTTCCTAAGTCAGAGTGAGAGGGCTACCCTCTTTAATACCCCTGCTCAACCCTGTGGTAACGTAGCACGAGCAGGTAGGCTTATCTCAGAGGCAGGGTGTGAAGCATTTATGATCATACACAGTAACAGTGAGGAACACTACAAAGGGACACCACACAAGTAGTTATTATAAAAAATAAGTATCTTTATATAAAGGCAGATTTATCACAAGACCAATAACTGTAAAAGCCACAATACTGTCAAAAATAGGATAGCTGTTGAAGGGCTGTCAAAAATAGTTCAAAGGTTGCAAAAATAAGGTTCAAGTTCAAAGCAGTGGTCTCTGCGACCCTTTCTTTCACAAAGTACCTGGGTTTAGTAGCAAAACCAACAAAGTGTCGCAAATAAGCTGTAGCGATGATTCTCGGCACGCGAGGCCGGCGATGCGTTGAAATCCTTGCCGCAAGGGAGGATGATGCGCCGATCTGCGGGATGCGTGCGGGGACGATGCGACAAACTTCTGCACGCTGGACCGCCGATGCGATGACTTTCTTGCCGCGTGGGAGAAGTCGATGCGGTGATCCTGTTGCGCTGTGCGATCGTGTTGCGATGCGAAGACAAGACGCTCCGCGAGGGAGCAATGAAATTCGGTGCGATGCGATCAAAGTGGTGGACGCATGGCGTCCGCACTGCGATGTCTCGAAGCGATGATTTCTTTAAGGGTTGCGAGTGCGCGGCGACAGCAGCGCGATGATCTTTCCAGCGCGTCTCGGCTGCAGCGGCTCGCAAAGGGGCGTCAGCGATGGTTTCGTGTTGCGGGCCCTCGGCGGCAGTAGCGCGATGATTTTCCCAGCGCTCTCGACTGCAGCGGCCCGCAAAGATGCGTTAGCGTCGATTTCTCACCCTCTTTTCTCTGATGCAAACTAGAGGCCCTGGAACTCACAGGAGCCTCCTCAGCAGATAGCAGTCCTCGCAGGGAGGAAGCAGGAGGTTGGTGGTGGAGTCTGATGTGCCTGAGACTCCAGCAGGAGGCTAGCTCTTTTCCTAGCCCTTGGGTAATTGCTGTAACACAAATAAAAGTTCTCTCAAGAGTTCCTTTTCCTCTTCTTCAAAGTCCAGTGGTCATTGCTGCAGGCCAGTGCAAGAAACAACACACAGCACAGGGACAGTCACTTCCTGCAGATTCCTCCAGTGGCACGGACAGAGTTTCCTCTCCAGATCCAAAAGCAATACAAAATGTAAGGGCTTGAGCACAGATATTTATACCCCAAAAGCCTTTGATCCTTGAAGCTACCAGTCACTGAACATAGCCAGAACCAGTTCTGCTCAGGCCTGGAGCACTTTGTTTACCAGGCTGCATCCTTCCTTTCAGAAAGAGGGGGTCTGCCAGCAGACACACAGTGGGAGGTGGAGCCAGCATTCACCTTGCCAGGCACAGCCCTATTCAGGTCAAGGAGCCACCCCTCCCCACACTCTAAATGCAGATCTCTCTATTCAACCTAGGTCTGACTCAGCCTGTCCTGCCCCTCTAAAACCAGACAGCCAATACACATAACGGCAGAGCACACTGGAAGGCTGAGGCAAGAAAATACCTACTTTCTAAAAGTGGTATTTTCAAACACAGAATATAAAAATCAACTTCACTAAAAGATGTATTTTAATATTCTGAGCTCAGGCATACTAAATTCGTTTTTCTACCATGTTCCTGGGGTCAGTTAGGACTATAGAATGTAATAGTCAACTGCCCATTCTAGCCTATGAGGAACAGGTAGCCTTACAGTAGTGAAAAACGAAATGGGGCATAATTCACTACCAGGACATGCTACACACACCAAGGCATGTCCTGCCTTACACATACAAGGCACCCTACCATAGGGGTGACTTACAGGATGCCAAGGGAAGGTTCAGGGGCTGGGAAGTGAGTGCACTTCACAGCCAAGATGGCAGTTCTGGACTGCACACAGACACTGCAGTGGCAGGTCTGAGACACACTTTACAGGCTGCTTCTGTGGGTGGCACACATCAGTGCTGCAGGCCCACCAGCAGCATTTGGTTTACCAGCCCTGGGCACACATAGGCCACACTACTAGGGACTAACAGGTAAACCAAATAAGCCAATCAGGGATATACCAATTCACATAGACATATTTATACAGGGAGCATTCGCGCTGTGACACTGAATGGCAGTGGCACACCGCCCAGATCATCTAACACCAGTAAAACAGAGGAGACAACAGCGAAAAATGGAAGGGAGACCCACGCCAATGGTGCCAGGTCTAACAGGGTGTTATACAGTTCAGTGGAGGACAGTGTCGTAGAGTGGCATAGTGTATAGTGGAGTAAAGTGTCAAACAGTGGAGTGGCATCTCCTGCAGTACAGTGGCATAGAGTGCAGTGGAGTGGCGTACCGTCAAGTAAAGTGTCATAAATTGGAGTGGGGCCTCGTAGAGTACATTGGAGTGCTGTGTCAAAGTTTTGTAGAGTGGAGTAGAGAGTTGTATAGTGGAGTGTACCGTGATAGAGTGGAGTACAGAGTTTTCCAACAGACTGTATGGGCATAGAGTGTAGTAGAGTTTCGTAGAGCGGCATAGTGTAGTACAGTTTTGTAGAGTGGAGGGTCAAACAGTGACAGAGTGCTTTAAAGTATCATATAGGGGATCAGAGTGGAGTCACTGAGGATTAACTGGAGTTAAGTGTCAGAGTGGAGTGTTATGGAGTAGAGTAGAGTGGCATGGAGTGGCCTGGCGTAGTATACAGTTGAGTAGTGTCAGAGTGGTGTGGTGTATTGTAAAGTGTCGCAGAGTGGAGTACAGTGCAGTGCCACACAGTACATTACAGTGTTATAGATTGGAGTGACATGGAGTAGAGTGCGGTACAGTGTGATAGAGTAGATTTAAGTGGCATAAAGTGGAGTAGTGTACAGTGAAGTAGTGCGTCAGCGTATTGTGCAGTAAAATGGGTAAGAGTGGCATAGTCAGTTGAGTAGAATGTCGCACAGTTCCATACACTAAACCAGAGTGCTGTAGACTGACATTGAGAGGAGTACATTGTTGTACAGTGAAGAGCTAGAGTGGAGTATAGTGTGGTAGAGTGAAGAGAAGTAAACTGCCATTTGGTGGAGTACAGTGTTGAGTGTTGTGCAATGGAGATGGGTGGAGTGAGTGGCGTACACTGGAATAGCACAGAGTGGAATGGCGTGGAGTGAGGTAGTTGCGTGCAGTGGAATATCATACAGTGGAGTGGCATGGAGTGGAACTCCGCAGAGTGGAGTATTGTAGAATATAGTGGGGTAGAATGTAGTGGCATACAGGGGCAGTATACAGTGGAGTGGTGTAGAGTAGAATAACGTTCAGTGTAGTGGCATGCAGAGAGCAACAGACTGAAGTGCCATATAGTGGAACAGCATATAGTGAAGTGTCGTACAGTGGAACAGCGCAGAGTGTAGTACTGTAGAGTGGAGTGGCCTACAGTGGAGTGGGGTAGAGTGTAATAGGATACAGTGAAGTAGAGTACAGTGTAGTGAGGTAGAGTGCAGTGGCATTCAGCGGAACAGAGTGGAGTTGTTTAAAGTGTAATAGCATACAGTGGAGTGGCAAACAGTGGAGTTACATAGACGGTGTCCATTTTAGCACCTATGGAAACCATATCTTTCTTTCAAACCTGAAATGTTGGCTTAACCAACATATTTCAGTTTATTTTATTTTCAGAGTCACCCTATAGCATAAATAATACGATACTGTGACCCCCTCCTCCCCCCCAATTTTACCAGTACCATGGTACTTCCTAAGTCAGGAGTGATGTAATACGGGAGGTCATAAACAGTGCATTGCTGAATCGCAAGTTATATTTAGGTCAAGTATCTATAACTGCAGAATTTCGCTGGTTTTGTACAAGTGAAATCTGAGCCTAACTAGAACGTCCCTGTTACCTTTGATTTTTCTGTGAATTTCGAAGGTTTTTTTTAAACCTCAAGTAAGATTACCACCGTAATGCACAGTTCCCCTCCTTACAGTTCCCCTCCTTCTTGCCATCCATTGTAAAAGTCCATGACCCTGCCACCTCATTACAGCTGTGTGTGGCCGTTGCTCTGTCACTGCCATTCCCGCATGCCTTAAACAGTTAGCTTACTGCCCCATCCATCTGACTACCCTCTGTTATCCGAGTCCATGCACCAGCCCCCTCCCTCCTGCCCTGCATGGTCCGATGAGCTGCCCCTGCCCTCCATTTATCTTGACATCCCTGCCCACTCCTACTGCCCTCAGTTCACCAATTCTATGCTCCATCATTGCCCTCCAGCTTAGCCTCTGTGCTTAGCTTGCTGCACCTACTCTCCTTTCCACTGCCCTCCGATGTCTGTGCACATGCCCCTGCTCCCTCCTTTCTGCCCACCATATTCCATTGACCTGCCACCCTCCTATCTACTCTGAGTGTTCTGTTGAGCTGCCACTGACCCTCTCATTTGCCTAGCATGGTCAGATGGCTGCTGCCTGTCCCTGCTAACTGCCATCCCACTTGCCCTGTGTGGTGTATTGTACTGCTGCAACCCCCGATGACTGCCCTGTAAGGTCAGTTTGGTGCCCTGCCCATCTCCCTCCTACCCTCTCTTATCTGAGACCATGTCCCCTCCCTCATTCCTCCTGCCCTCCGTGATCCAATGTACCTTACTTGCCAACATTTTGAACTTGGTAAGAGGGAGATATTAAAAAAACTGGGGAATTGATTTTCTCCATTGACTTACATTGAAAAAGAGGCGATTTTGGGCAGGAGACAGATTAAATAAAGCCATTTTGGGCTTAAAACCCACCAGGAGTCTCCTGCCTGAATCTGGTCTGTTGGCATGTATGGTTGTACTGCCACGGTCTTCCTTCTGCCCTTAATGGTTTTTTATAATGCCACAGCCTCTTACCTGTACTGCATGGTTGGTTTGTTGCCCCTGCCTCCATTGTCCGTTGTGCTGCCACTGCCCCTCCTGCTTGCAGTGTAGTCAACATGTTGCCTCTGCACCCTCCTCCATGAGAGGGTCTTATTCCCATAGAAATTATGGTTAATGCTCTAAACAACTAAAATGAGGACATCTTTTCGGAGTTCTCAAATAGTGACAAAGGACTTTTAAATAATTTGGCAACTTTGTTTTTTTAGCCAATTGATTACTTGGTAATATATTATAATAAAGGGACAGGATGTGGCGTTACGGCCAGAGCTGCAGACTTTGCAACTGAAGAACCAGGTTCGGTAGGGTGACCAACTGGCATGGATGCAAATTCAGGATGAGTGTAAAAAGTCAGGACAAAGGGTCAAAATTCAGGACAAAAATTCAGGACAGGAGGTCAAAATTCAGGACAAACTAAGTTTTACAATCACATCAGAAGAGGTCGCGCAATAGTATATAAGTAAGTAAATAGACAACCACTTAAGTACAAGTGAAAAGAAGTTTATATTAGGTTGAGACAATTGAGCACTTCATGGTTTTTCAGTATGCGCACAGCTTTGAGCAAATGTGCAGGTTTTTTGTGGTAACAAAACCGCCCTCCCCCACCATCCCAGGGAAACGCCCGATTGCCAGTCCGGCCTTGCTACCACCCTCCAATGGTGACCCCCTCTTCACATAGACCCTCTCTCATGTGTATTTAATTTCTTTTATAGTGCTACTCATCCCAAGTAAGTAGGACAGGGTGTTGGAGTGCATTACATCACACATATTATATAGAGACAATGACTCATAAATGTGAAAGTCAATCTATAGGAAATGTACTTAAGATAATGGGGGTTACAAGGTGTAATAATTCTTTCATCCATCATTCAGTCTTTCACCATTCATTCGGTCCTTCCATCTGTGTGCCCATCCATATCAATATTCAACCAATTGCAAACCTATCCATTATCTATCCTTCCATCCACCCATCATTCCATCTCCATTCACCCTTTCACTCATCCATCCCTCCATTCATTCATCCTTTCACCTTATTCATCCGTACACTCATCCATCCAGCCATCCACCCTTCCACCCATCCATTCACTTACTCATTCATCCACCCAGTCACTCATCCTTCCACCCATTCACCCTTTCAGTCATCCATCCATCCTCCCTTTCTCTCTATCCCCCTTTCATTTAGCCATCCATCTTTCCATCCACCCATGAATCCATCCATTGACCCTATCACTCATCCATCCTTTCACTCGCCTGTCATCCACCCTTTCTCTCATCCATCCACCCTTTCTCTCATCCATCCATCTTTTCTCTCATCAATCCACCCTTTCACTCCTTCACTCATCTATCCACCCTTCTGTCCATCCACCCTCCCTTTCACTCTCATCCAGCCGTACATCCACCCTTTCGCTCATCCATCCACCTTTTCACTTATCAATTCATCAATCCATCAGTTCACTCATCCATCCACCCATTCACTCGCCTGTCATCCACTCTTTCACTCATCCATCCATCCTTTCACTTATCCATCCTTTTACCCGTCCATCTACCCTTCCACCCATACATCCATCTATTTACCTTTTCTCTCATCCATCCTTCCACTCACTCATCCATTCATCTTCTCATTATTCATCCATTCACCCTTTCACTAATCTATCCACCCATCCCTTCACTTAAACACCTTTTCACATTAATTATGAGCTGAGCCTTTGTCTGCTGAGTTGCAGACAGAAGAGGCCCATCAAGGACTTTACCCCTGCTATAGTTCCTAAAGCAAGGGGTGGGGCGGAGGAGGGCTCACTATCCCCCTGTACATAGGCAATCCTAAAAAGTGGAAGTCATGCATGATGCACAGTGCCACTGTGACATGGTGTTGTTTCCAGGGCTTTAAGTGGGATGAAAAAACTGGGGGGTCTCGCCAAAGGGGGTGTTTGATGTAATTAAGGGCATGGCTTAAAACACCTAAGCTAAAAATCTGTGCTTAGCATAGTGTGCCGCCCGACTGGTAATTTGCTGTTTCTGTCATTGCATCCAGATATATAACACAACAAGCCAGAACTATTGGCTTTGTCATTGGTTGCTAGTTACATAAAATAAAAAAATTAAAAAAGCAGCAACCATGGCTTTGTTGAATACAACAGTGAAAATGCGTCAGTTTTAAAATGATGAGATAGTGAAAGACCCATAATCCTTTTTTTTTTTTTTTAAACTTTCACCAGCTTTTTTTTTTTTATGAACTGGACTCTCACTTAGCAGCATGGGCGTTTTTGTTCATTTCTTCCACCTGACTGAATGTCCTGCCCTAGACTAAGGTAGGAGGAGGCCCACCACATGCAGTAAGAGCCCAGACTGGCTCATTGTCATTCTGTATGTGGCAATCAGCCGCAGACAGAATGACAATGGGCGGGGTGGGGCTGCTCTTGTGCTCAGAGGAGTGCCAGGTGGCCCCATCAGGGAGCTGAGGCTTCCGGCAGGGGAACAGTGATGTTCCCCAAAGCCCAAAATGACAGACAAAAAGCGTCCGTAAAAGGGTTCGTCACGGACAAGACGTGAGATCCAAATTACGGACCGTCAGTGAAATTTATGGACGGTTGGTCAGCCTAAGGTTCGGGTTTCGGCGTCAGCTCGACGTCCTCTGATTCTGGGCTAATCACTTAATCTCCCCATGCCTAAAACCAAAATGAATGTGTCCTTATGTAATGTAACTGATGCTCATGTAAAGCACCCCTGTGTCCGAGAGCAGGTTGTACTTACCACGGAGCCCGAGCAACCTTGGCCGATGCCCGGTGAAGCTGTCCTATGCAGCTATAGAGGAGTCTGGCTCTGGTTCACCCCCTTGGCCGTCACCTACCCAGCTGGACATCTGACATTGTTTTCCTCGTCTCCCCGATGTGTTTCCTTCCCTCTCCCTCCCCCTCCTCATCCTTCTGTGATTCTTTGATTTAATTGATGTAAGTATGTAACCTGTAACTATTTGATCCTCATGTAAAGCGCTCTGATACCTCCGGGTCTAGCCAGCGCTATATAAAACTTTGCAAATAAAAAAAAAAAAAAAAAAAAAAAAAAATACTTTCGGGTCAAGTCTGTGCTATATAAAACTGCAAAACAAAAACCAACAAATTAAGTGTTTTGCACACTTCTGTCATTTGGCTACATTTGGGTGATATCTGTGCTATATTCGGGCTCTTTTGTCTCTAGTGGCCATCTTGGGAGACTGGTTAGTTATGAAGCTCCCTAATTTCCACATTTACTGCAGTATCCTCAGTAGAAAATGCTTTCAGTTTTCTACTTCGACTCCATCAAGATGGTGTTCAGAAGTGCACACTTAGGCATAAATTCAAAATGTTGGCACTCTAGTTGCAGGCTACTACTGGTGTTGAAAGTGCTTGTTTCAGTCTACATGCCAGAATGTTTTAATGGAATAGAAGAGAAAGATATTTGAGAACTCATTTAATATGTGTCCTCATTTTTCTTTCTACAGCGCTAACCCTATTTTCTATGACAAACTGAACCCCCTCATTTTGTTCCTTTCTAAATTAAATGTTTTATGTTTAACCAGTTTGATTCAATACACATGGCTTCAGGTGTGCCATACGTTTATCATAAGTAAGACTGTTGGCGCTCTAGTTGTTCTTTAGAACACTCAGGGAGGCTGCAGTAGAACACAAGGGAAATCAACTGACAGGCTGCTCCTGTTGGAAGTAGATGATTTAGAATGCCAGACTTCATTTTCATATGGCTGAGAGAGGTAGTGTGAATTTACAAAACATATGCATTTTAGCATTTTAGCTTCTGGAGCACCTTCCTATGGGAAAATCATGACCAAACTGTTTTCTCCCAAACATGATTCATGCGAACCCAGCAGAAAGCTTTTCCACATGGTTAAATCTCCTTAGAACACACCATAATTCCTAAACTTAGTACGATACCATCAACAAATGATTTTAGTTACAATATAAATCTGTTATCACCCTTTATATGTTCCCTTTTTGAAACCCTCAAAACCTGCCATTCACTACAATGCATTCAATGGTGTGCTATCATGTATATTGGTCTCAAGACAGCTGCCAGCACTTCCTGGCTGAAGTGTTGGCAGCCAATGAGTTCTGAGCTTACACCAAATAACAAAAAGCGTGCTCTGGCACAAAATCTAACTTTCAGTCAAATTTGGTGTAATCCTATCCAGCAGTCGGGCTGCAAGCGTGTCTAAAGACTCTATGGGAATTAACACAGGAAGCGCACTTTTTTTAACCTCCCTTTTGCTCAGCCCCCGCTTGACGGATCACCCCAAACCTTTCTATGCACCTAGAAGCACAGAGGCACTTTTTTGGGAAAGTTTAGTGAGGATTCCTGGAACTGCGCCAAAGATGTAGGCGAGTCAATAAAAGCTTTTCCGATGAAAACATGATCCCAACTAGAACTATATATATATATTCACTGAAAAGACCAAAGGTTACAGGGACGTTATAGTTAGGCTCACATTTGACTTGTACAAAACCAGTGAAATTCAGCAGTTATAGTTGCCTGAGCTAACTATAACTTACGCCCCCGCAATGCACTGCTTGTGACCTCACATATTACATCACTCATGACATGGTCAGTGACATCACTGAGGACATCTCAAATGGCATGATTTTCTAAGAGTTTATCATTGTTATGTTATGTTAAAAGCACTTGTTAAGCGCACGTACACCAAACGGTTTCATGGCGCTGGAGTCAAAAGGGGAGGCTGCAGCAGCAAGGGAATTAACTAGTCGTACGCCTGGGAGAACAGCCATGTCTTGAGCTGTGTCCTAAACTGTGCATAGGAAGTCACAGACCTCAGCTCTACAGGAAGCGAGTTCCAAAAGTGCGGGGCCAAAACCGCAAATCTTAGTCCCCCGTACTTCTTGCGTTTGAATGGTGGAATAGCCAGCAAGTTCAGGTGGGAAGAGCGCAGGTCCCGAGAAGGAGTATAGCGCTGGATCCTGGAAGAGATGAATGCTGGACTATTACCAAAGAGGGCTTTGAAGATGGTGCATCCCAGCTTGAAGGCACACCGTTTAGCCACCGGAAGCCAATGTAGACTCTTCCTAAGCGGTCTATCGTGGGACCGTTTGGGCTGATGAAAAATCAGTCTGGCCGCTTGGTTTTGAACCAGCTGTAGGCGATGTAACTGATATGCTGGGATACCAACATACAATGAATTGGCATAATCAACACAGAAGATTACCAGAGCTAGGATGACCAAGGTCAGAGCTTCAGTGGTCAAGAATCTGATCTTCCGGATTCTTCGTAATTGAAAAAAACAAGCGGAAACCACTGAGCCAATCTGTGCTTTCATAGACAGATCATTACTGATTACAATGCCCAGGCTCTTAGTAGAGCCTGCTGGGGATGGGGATTTCCCAGCAGTGGAGGCCAAAAGTTGGAGTTCCATGCGTTGGCTGACCCACCCGTAAGGATTAGCTCAGTTTTATCAGGGTTCAATTTTAGTTGGTTACTATTCATCCAATCGCTGAAGAAATTCAGGGTGGATTGAAAATTAGACACCGCAGCTGCCGATGAGTTGATATCAAAGACTAACTGAAGGTCGTCAGCGTAGTTGAAGATTCCGACCTTTCTTTCTCTCAAGGAGCAAATCAAGGGTAGTAGGTACAGGGTAAATAAAAGGGGTGAAAGGGAGGAGCCCTGAGGTACCCCACAGGTCAATTTCATTTTATTGGAGGAGAAGTTGGCAAGATGGACCGCTTGAGATCGATTACTGAGAAAAGAGACGAGCCACTTCAACGCCAGACCCTGGATCCCGGCATTGCTGACACGGTCGATCAGAAGATCGACCGTGTCAAATGCAGCGGACAGGTCAAGGAGTACCAGGGCCTGGGAAATACCTTTGTCAGCCCCCCTTCTGAGCTCGTCCATAACTGTAAGGATAACAACGGACTCCGTCGAGTGGGCAGGTCTGAAACCTGCCTGATGGAAGCCAAGAAAGTGAGAATGTTCAATGAAGGAACTGAGGCAGTTTGCTACATGAGCTTCTAAGATTTTTCTCAAGTAGGGCAGCAAGGAGATGGGACGATAGTTGTTGAGAACCAGAGGGTCTGAGCTAGGTTTTTTTAGGATCGGGATGATTTCCGCACTTTTAAATGTATTAGGGACTATACCCAATTTAAGGGAGTTCTTCAGGAGTGAAAGAGGGGGATCCGGGCAAGTGAGAAAGGCCTCCCGCAGAATGTGAGGGGGGACAGCTGTCAGTAGGGGAACCGGAACCAACCTTTTTAAGCAGATCAAAGAATACCTCCCTTGAAATTAGAGGAATTTGATCAAGTACACATGGGTTTTTGCATCTGAGCGGCGAGAGTGTAGAAGAAGTATGAGTAGGGATGCTAGCCTTAATAGTGGCAATTTTCTCGATAAAGTATGAGTTGAGAGAGTCACATAAGGATTGCAACGGGACAGGTTTCACCATGACTATCTGGTTTAGCAAGCTCGTCTACTATAGAGAAAATATCTTTGGGCTTATTTGCAGAGTTTAAAATTTTCATATAGAAGTAATCCGCATTAGTTTAAAGAATGCAAAAACAACAGTTGATGGACAGAATGCAGAACAATGTCATACATTCACCCCAGTACAGAGATCTGGGCCTAAATCCATCGTTTTTTTGCTCACCATGCCATTCCAGTTTGAACCCAGCCATATGCAAATCAGTCTTGACCCTGTGCCTCATGGGAACAGTCCAGCCCGAACTGCCAAGCCAAGTCCTCCCTGGACTGGAAACAAGCATCCTAGGACCGGTTTCGGGGTTTCACCCCTCTTCAGCCAGGATAGCTTGATTCCAGTGGCATGGAGAACACGGGACCCACGTCTGGGCATACCCGTCCCACTCGGGGTGACAAATGCAAAAACAACAGTTGATGGACAGAATGCAGAACAATGTCATACATTCACCCCAGTACAGAGATCTGGGCCTAAGTCCATCGTTTTTTTGCTCACCATGCCATTCCAGTTTGAACCCAGCCATATGCAAATCAGTCTTGACTCTGTGCCTCATGGGAACAGTCCAGCCCAAACTGCCAAGCCAAGTCCTCCCTGGACTGGAAACAAGTTCGGTCTGGACTGTTCCCATGAGGCACAGGGTCAAGACTGATTTGCATATGGCTATGTCTGAACTGGGGTGGCGTGGTGAAGCAAAATAACGATGGATTAAACCCAGATCTGTGACTGGGGGTGAAGGTTTGCCAATGTGCAGCATTCCGTCCATCACCTTGTGTGTTTTGCATTTCGCCCTAAGTGGGAAGGGTATGCCCAGACGTGGGTCCCGTGCTCACTACGCCACTGGAGTCAAGCTATCCTGGCTGATGAAGGCTGATCGCCTGAAACCGGTCCTAGGATGCTTGATTCCGGTCCAGGGAAGACATGGCTTGGCAGTTTGGTCTGGACTGTTCCCATGAGGCACAGGGTCAAGACTGATTTGCATATGGCTATGTCTGAACTGGGGTGGCGTGGTGAAGCAAAATAACGATGGATTAAACCCAGATCTGTGACTGGGGGTGAATGTTTGCCAATGTGCAGCATTCCGTCCATCACCTTGTGTGTTTTGCATTTCGCCCTAAGTGGGAAGGGTATGCCCAGACGTGGGTCCCGTGCTCACTACGCCACTGGAGTCAAGCTATCCTGGCTGATGAAGGCTGATAGCCTGAAACCGGTCCTAGGATGCTTGATTCCGGTCCAGGGAAGACATGGCTTGGCAGTTCGGTCTGGACTGTTCCCATGAGGCACAGGGTCAAGACTGATTTGCATATGGCTATGTCTGAACTGGGGTGGCGTGGTGAAGCAAAATAACGATGGATTAAACCCAGATCTGACACTGGGGGTGAAGGTTTGCCAATGTGCAGCATTCCGTCCATCACCTTGTGTAGTTTGAAGAATGGCATTTTTATATTCTTTCAGCTGAGTTAAGAATATAACCTTTTTGTCAGAGGAGTAGTGGCGTATCCAATTACGTTCTGCTTGCCTTAAGGCGAGTTTCTTTGATTTTAAGTCGTCGGAGAACCACTGTTGAGCGTCATGGGGTCTCATGATTTTGGTTTCCTGATGGGGGCAATACTATCACTGGCCGATTCAAGCCATGTCTTAATGCTTACTGCCTGATCGTGAAATGACTCCTGAGCTTTCGGGGCCGTGGCGGTTAGCAATGAGCAGACTTCTGCAATATTTGCGCGCCTCCAGTTTCTCGCAGAATGATTTTCTATTCGTGGGGGTTTGGTAGGGAAAACACTTGCGATAGTGAATGTAATAAAATGATGGTCCGACCAAGTACAAGTGGAGATCGATAACATAGAGATTTCCAAGTTAGATGTCCAAACTTGGTCTAAAATATGCCCTTTTATATGGGTGGCTGCATTCACATGCTGGGTACAATTCATTCCAGAGAGAAGATCTGTCATTTCAATGGAGCTAGCACTCTCTAGAGTATCGTTGGGCCAATAATTAAAATCTCCGATTATAGGAACTCTAGCGTGGTTAATAACTAAATGGGAGATCATTTCGCCTTGTTGCTGGGGGAATGTAGGCATGTGGTAAGGGGGTCTATAAAACAAGGCGCAAATAAAAGAGGAGTGAGGAGATTCAAATTTCAAAACTAGGCTGTCAACTGAGGGTAGGCCAGTGATCACTAGTGAGGTAAACTGAAGTTTTTGATGAATGATGGCTGCAACCCCCCCAGC
Organism: Calotriton arnoldi; assembly: GCA_963921515.1. NCBI lineage: Eukaryota > Metazoa > Chordata > Amphibia > Caudata > Salamandridae > Calotriton > Calotriton arnoldi. The sequence continues at coordinate 524,401 of CAWUFW010006163.1, forward strand.
TTTACCTGAGGTCCTGTTTGCCTGAAGAATATAATAGCTATTGGGTACTGCTGCTAGAATATCAGGGACAGACTCTTCAGTAAGCCATGTTTCAGTGAGGAGTATATCCGGTTTATCAGCCTCTAGGAGGTGGAATATTTCAAGCTGGTGTTTCACCATAGAGCGAGTGTTCAAGTAGCTAATTTGGAGTCCCTTCAGCTCCTGTTGCTCGGGGGTGGCTAAGTGTGGTGAGCCTATATCCTTAGGATGACCCTCCAAGCGGGAAGGATTAAAGTGGATTTCTGGGTAGGTATCTCTAAAAGTAAAAATCCCCGCTTTATCCAGTTTTACCCGGGTATCAGCATCAATTAACCGATTACCGTGCAGCAATTTCAATTCTAGTGCGGAATGACGGAAAGATCGGGCATAGAGTGTGGCCCCTGGGCCCGGTCGGCCACGGATGGGCGCAGATGGGCTTGCCTTTGGCGCGCCGGCGGCACGCCCGCTGCGCTCCTGCTCTGCGGGCGTCATTTGAGGCAATTAATGGAGATAATCTCCTCCCCCCGCCCAACCTGATAGGTTCAGGGACAGAGACCGGAAGAACAGGTCTGATGACAGGAAACAGACAAAGTGCAAAGAGCGGAACCAGATAAACTAGTCCGATTCAAGTTTAAAACATTCTATGCATGAAACAATAAAAGGATTGGTAGCAGGCGTTTTAAAGCAAGTGGCGGTGCAAGGTACAACTAATCAGATTCAAATTCATTACATTCTATGTAAAAACCGATAAAACGATTTAGTAGCAGGCATTTAAAAACATGTGGCAGCGAGCTTTAAAATGTAGTTTTCTATTCGAGGTTAGCAGCAGTGAGAGCACAACCAGCGCAAATTCCGTAAAACCCACAGTGCAGCACTCGTACCCAAGATCATTTTTAAACATATATACTAACCTACTACAAAAGTTAAATTAATATACTAAGTTCACTACTACTCAGTGATACTGCTTCTAACATGTGAGTGGCTGTGTGACTGTATGTATCTGTTGGAAAGTGGATTATTGGTAGGGGCAAATGTAGGTCTGCCACTGGCAATAAGGCCACTAACACATGATAGGACTCAGCATAGGTCTTAGAAAATTATTCCCATGCTCAACCCTTGGTAATGTGGCTGCGAGCAGACAGGCTTAACTTCAAAGACAGGTATGTAAAGCATTTAAAAACAATTCAGTAAATAATTAAGACAACACAATAAAAATCCAACACCAATTTATAAAAATAGGAAATACTTTTATCTTTAAAATGACACCAAAACGACAAAAATCTAATGTAGGGAACCGGAGATATGAATTTTCAAAGATTTAGCAAATTATAGCACTTAGAAGATTATAGCACCATATTGGGATACCTGCTCGCGATAGACCGGGTCAAAGTTTCAGGCAGACCGCGATGGAGCCCTGTGCGGCTACAGCTCGCGGCAGGTCCCGGTCTCAGTTTCTTTCTTCACACTTAGAAACTTTTCTGGAGCTTTTTCTCGCTGGGTCTCTCGATGCTCTTCATGTAGCCGGATCCGGTGAGGGTTCGCCGGCTTCAGATTTCTTCTAGTCCCGGTCAAACTCTGGAAGTTGGACCGACAGAGCTTTTAGCGTGACGAACCTGGGTGGCTTGGCCGGCTCGCGGTTTAAGGCAGGCGGCTTGGCAGACCAGGTTGAGTCTGTCCCTCTATGGAGCTTTTTTCAAAGTTCCTCCAAGGTTCTCCAAACTTCTTCCTGAAGTTCCTCAAAGGGTTCCAAAGTGTCTCAAACTCACTCCAAGGGTCTGGAAGCTCCAAGATGGTCCTTGAAAGTTGAGGACTTCAGTTCCCACAATCCACTTGGACGTCACCCGTACAAATCCACTGGTAGTTCTCCAAGGTGCAGATTTAGTTGCTGATGTTCCAGATGAGCTCTTTTAACCTGTAGCTTTCAGGGAGTCCACTCTTTAGTTCCTTTTTAGCAAGATAATCCACAGGGCTGTAGTTTCAGATGGTGCAGTCTTCAGAGGTCAGGCCTTAGAAATCTTTGCACAGCAAAACTTCTCAGCTTGGCAATGTCTTGCTTCAGTAAGTTTCAAGCAGCAGATCTGGAGGGCTCTGCCCCTCTCAGATACTTATTCCATGTTCCCTGGGTCAGACAGGAGGTCACACCTGACCAATGGGAGCAGGGTAACTCCTCAAAGATATGACCACTTCCTATAGAGTGTGGCATTATTTTGTCCCAGAGTGCATCAAATCTTCCAAATCCATAATGGCAGAATTTCCAGCAAGAGCTGGCTAAACACACCCCTAGGATGGCTAATTTACTTAGACTCTCCCCCCTGCATCTGCTCATACCTTCCTTAATCCTACCATCTGCCTAAGGTGGGAAGTTCAGAGTTGTAAATGACACTGTTTTCTGCTCTCTTTGATGAACATAGTTTACGACTCCTCCCCCTGGCGTGGCATTCCTTTGGAACAGCACACTGCCCTGCCAGCAGAGCTGGTTGACCCCAGGGGCTCTTTATCACCTCTTCAAGGCAGCCTGGCTAATCCACTTAACTCTGACCAATCAGGGCAGACCACTGGAAGGCTGAATCTGGTCTTACAAACAAGAAAGTCTTATAACTTCTTGTATGTACACTTTAGGAGAAATTCAACAATGTCATATTGTTGAATTTATTAATACCATTCAGGGAAGTCTTTGAATGGCACTTCTAGCCCTCTCCTATCAAGCGGTATTAGTTAATAACTTTCTACCATGATAACAGGGGATTTGCAATGGGGAAAAAATGACTTGGGCCATTTTTCCAGCACCAGGACTTACAAAAACATATTTTATAAGTACTTTGCTTATATCTACAGGACCCCCACCCCATGGGACAACTAGGGGAGACTTTAGGGGTTCGGAAATAAAGTAAAAATATTGCAGATCCTCACTTCACAGTGCTCCTAGCATCAAAGTCGAATTTGGGCAGCACTTTCCCACAATGTGGGGAGTGAAATGTGAAATTTCACTTAACCCAGGGCATATAAAACTCATTTTACAATGGTGTACCTTATAAATATCTGACCCCCCACCCCGGGGAGACCCTGGGGGTCCCTAATATGCCATAACATTGGTTATCCATTTTTAAGTGCCCCAAACACCAAAGTAGAGTTTGGGCACAATTTACTTTTTAAAAGCAGTCCTGGCACCCAGGGCTGCTTTTAAACTGACCTCAGGCTTCAGCAGTGCACACATGCAAGTGCAAAAAGAGCTGCTGGCCTCTAAACTGCCATGCCCTAGGGTACTGGGGACTTTTAGGTAGTTTCAATCCCCCTGCCCTATTATATACTAGGGGCTTATAGGGTAGGTCATGCCAATCAAAGGGGTACCCCACCATACCATTGTGTACCCTAGTGTATGTAGGTGTTTTAACTGTATTCTAATGTGTCTCTTTCAGCATAGCACTGGCCCTGGTTAGGCAAAGCCCAGGGTCAGTCAGAGTCAGTTACCACCAGTACCAGTCAGCAAAAAGTTGGGGGGTGCCCAGGATGACTTTGCAACAGTATCCTTGTGTGTATGGGTGATCGAGTCCCCGGGCCGATTTTGGCCCTGGGGACTCTATCACCTTGGGCCCAGCATCTCCATTGGGGACCTCGTGGGAACTTGAATGCCCCCGCGGTCCTTGGGGGCATGGCTTTGACACACATGCAGCTCCCAGTGTATGAAAGCAAATGCTCCGTTTCCAGAAAGTGAGAGCATTGCTCTGCTCACGCTTGCTGGAAGCGGAGTGTTTGCTATGGCTTGACGGGAGCGGTAAAACTCCAGCCAAGCCATAGCAAACAGCTATGTCCCAGGGGTGGGCACCCCAGAACATAGCAGGAGCCAGGGCCGTTATTGGCTCCAGGAGGGGAGTCACGCGGTCACACCTCCTTTCATTTTAACGGGCCGCCCAGGTGAGGTGGTGGTCCCAGAGATGTATATGGCCTGGGAAGAGGGGGGGGGTCTATGCGCCCCCTTTCTGTTTTTAAAGTTAAGCCCCGGGGAGGTGGTGGTCCCCTGGGAGTCTGCAAGGCCCCTCTATGCATTTCAATTCAGCCCCGGTGGGTCTGAGATGCCCCCCTTTCTCTATATGTAGCCCCGGGGAGGTAGCGGTCCCTGGGTCGGACCGCGTGCCCCCTGTTTCTTTGTATGTAGCCCTGGGGAGGTGGTGCTCCTTGGGCCAGCTGGGGGGAGCCGTGGGGCCCCCGCATAGTTTATTATCAATACCCCTGGGGAGGTGGTGGTCCCCAGGGTTTTATAAACCCTAGGAGGCAGGACTCATTCACCCCCCGCCTCCTTTATTTTTTACATGCCCCCAATCTCTGGCCCACCTGGGGGCTTCCTGTCCCCAGATATCTATATTTTTTAACCTTAAATATCTCTAAAACTACTGAACGGATTTTCACCAAATCACAAACAGCCTGATTCAGGCCCAACATTTTGCTTTCTGGCAAATTTGGTGTAATTCCGTCAAGGGGTGCGGGCTGTAGTCGTGTTCAAAATCCCTATGGGAAATTGCATGGGAAAAACGCATTTTGGAACCCCCTTTTGTCACAGGCCCCGCTTGATGGATCACCCCGAACCTTTCAACATAGCAGCTAAACCGACTAAAGTATGTTTTGAAAATTTCGGGAAGATGTGTCAAATGGCACCAAAGTTATTTGACAAACAAAAAATGCTCCTCCTAGGAAAACTAGGTCCCAACTATAACTACCTACATGCAGAAAGACAGAGACAAACACACACACATTATAATTAGGACCGCGTTTCCATAGGAAATTGATTTTTTGGGTTTTCTAATAACTTTGGAGCAGTTTGAAGAACCTTCACAAAACAATTCCCCAAAAAAAAGTCTCATCCACCTCAGCTCCTTCCTGGAATGTTTTGGGGTGATCCATCAATCTGGGGGCCAATAAAAAGGGAGGCCCCAAGACACAATTAGCCATGCAAATTCCATAGGAATTTTTACACAGTGCTGCAGCCAAAACTATTCACTCCAAATTTGGCAGACAGCTAGATCTTTATCCAAAAAGTTTGCTTTCTGTGATTTGGTGTAATCCGTTTAGTAGCTTTTGAGAACTTAAGGTTAAAAATTTAAAGATATCTGGATATCTAGGTAAATGAGAGTATCGGAGATTCCTGCTGGAAATAATGGGAGCGATCTTTTTTACTGTCCGCTATCTTGCCGGGGGCTCCCACGGGGGCACTCGCTCTGACTGGCTGGCCGCAACACAAACAGAAATGTTGTGGCTACCATTACAGAAGAAAGGAACTCTATCCCAGTGTCCTGAAAATTAAAAGTAATCGAGGTATAGGGTGCAGGGTAGTGTTACCCTGATTCTCTCGCCCTTGTAGGGGAGGTTAGCCATACATGGCTGTTGGCACAATTGCTTTATGTTTACAAAAAAAAAAAAAAAAGTAGAAATTCACTGAAAAAAAAGCAAAGGTTAAAGTGACATTAAAGTTAGGTGAAAATGTCAGCTAATATAACATTTTAGATTCCCCAAGAAACCCACTGAAATTCAACATTTACAGTTAACTGAACAAACTAGAACTCGAGCCCACGCCATGCACCGCTTATGATCTCACATATTACATTTATGAAATGTTCTATGAAATCATTGATAAGATCACAGACTTCAGAAATGACATTGTTGACAACACTGAATATACACAAATTAATCAGTTATACACTGTACTTTCTGTTGTAACTGGACAGTACTTACCAGCAAGAACAAATGGTTAATCCAATTCTCAGTTTAATTTTTATTTTGCGAAGTTTTTAAAAACAGCAACAAATATGCAAACTAGTAAACGAACCAAAGCTGCACATATAGGAAACATGAGACCAATGAAGCATAAGATTAATTAAAAAAATAAATACAAAAAAGTGAAATAATTCAGATGAAACGCTCATTTAAAGTCACACAAGATGAACTCCGTTTTAGAAATATGGTTGTCACCTTTTTTGCTGGCCTCCATAGAAAAACACTGGCCAGGCAGATGTAAACCGGTCGAGGTGTCAACCCAGTTTAGAAAAGATACTTTTGATGGTCCAATTTACCAAACTGCAATGATGTTCAGCCAACAAAAAAATTAAACAGATGTTTTTTTTCAGTTTGCAGATCATAGATCCTTTGTTTAAATTTCACGTTAAATATACTTGAATACTTTCTCAAGCATAGCTCAAGGATTAGGCAGTTTATACTAATCAATAGCCATGGCCTTGACAAGCTGGTGTGATGATTATTTTTTCTTATTGCGAGCATACTGATGCCAAAAAATAGAAAATATGCTCCCATCGGGACAAAGCTGCAACAAAATTGGTAGATTAAAGAAAATCCTAACCATTAGATATATATGTGGTTCCAAGCACGCAAGCATAATTAGAACAAGTATAGAAACCCTTTTTGTATTTTTAATGCATGTATGGGATTCTCACTAGTGCAAAGAAAAGGTGCTACTGGCTTTGAGTTACTGTAACAAAGATATAGTTTAAACACACAAGGATGACTAAAAAAAATAAAGTGAACGAAAATAAAAAGAAAGCATTGGCAAAGTACAATATTGGTCTACAGGCTCTGGCACTGAAGTACACTTCTTTTAAGGCAGATCTGCACGTGAGCAGACAGAATGCCTTCAACTCACAGTGTAAAAGATAGATGAAGTGGGATAACCCATATCCCCATGCTCTATACTGTAGGCAGAAGCGAAATGCCAATGACAATTGAACAAACCAATGGAGCAAATCCACTACGTATATATGCAAACATTTTTTGTTATTGTTTTTTCATTACACAATATTGAAGGCTGTCTGTAGGCCAGATGTGTAAAAAAAAAAAAAATGTGGTGTTCTGCTACATTTGGAACATAGAGCAGATCTCTCCTGGCGCTGTACAAGACTGGTCCAAGTAACATACAGGTGGGTATGGTAACAACTCAATTACTTTTATTTGAAAAATAAATTACGTAAGGCAAAAAAACGTACACACACACTTTAAAGCTTCTAACATGCATCTCCCCCCAAAAATTAAAAAAAACAAATACATTTAAAAAAATATCACTCAGATACGGCGCATCTTACTTTTGCTAGCTACAGGTGCCTTACCTCGTATGTTTGCCGAAAAGGATCCGAATGAAGTGCACATATAATGAATGACATGTTAGGGTTCACAGATATTAAGAATATACATTATACTTGAGGGAAAAGTAGAAATCTAAACTCTGTGAATTACTAACAGACAGTCTTCAATTTTGGAGAATATATATATATATATATATATATATATATATATATATATATATATATATATATATATATATATATATATTCCACCGCAAAGCAATGCTCGCGCACAGCAATCGCCTCACCCGAGCCTCTTACGACGGCGTTCCACGGCAGGATGGCGAGTCCTCAACATCCAAAAACGCGCTGGTTGGAGATTGAAAAACAGCACACAATGGCCCAATCTTTTGCACAGCAATTCCTTTATTTAATGGTCTGACACACTCTACGCGTTTCGGGGAAACCCCTTGATCACGCGAGTGTGTCAGACCATTAAATAAAGGAATTGCTGTGCAAAAGATTGGGCCACGGTGTGCTGTTTTTCAATCTGCAACCAGCGCGTTTTTGGATATATATATATAATATATATAAAAAACACACACACACACACACACACACACACACACACACACACACACACACACACACCATTAGCAGTTCAAGACCCATTACATATTTTATTTAGTCTGCAAAAAGGAGCCACATGGACAACACTTTAACTTTGTATCACACCATCACAGTAAGAGTGGTTGTGTTTGGAATCTTTAGCTTCACTCACTGTAACACTACAGCTTCAAGGCACAGGGACTTTGTAGGACACCTCAACCTATACGAAGACTATACATTTTCCAATAGGAAGGTCTTAAAGCAGGACACCACAAATCATAGCCCCTTTCCTAACGCCATGACCGCCAGGTGGCCAAGGTTACTTGAAAGGTACTACTTGATAAATTACACATCAAGTTAGGCACAGATAGCAAAATGATTGCTACCCAACCAAAAACAAGTACGTTGAACACTGTCAAGAAAAATGTTAAATACACTTGTGACAAAAAAAGGCAAGTGGGTAGGAAATGAGAATATGCGTAATCATAAATTGTAAAACCACAACAAACTGCCAAAAATGTAAGGAGAGAACAAAAAATTCCTATACTAACACTACTCCGTTCACAGTTAATAAATAAACCATTTGACACAAAGGGGAATCGCAAAGAGTAACTGAGAACAGGTCTGAATCCCAGTCTATAGGTAGTCCCATCCATTATGAAATTACAGAAATATGAGAGAAGGTTCTTGGGTTGGAGCTACTTGTATTTATTTATAATTGAACTCTTCCAGGAAGTAAACTTGATAGTCACGTGCCAACAGTAGTACTACCAACATCACACCATACAAGCAATGCATTTCATTTCCCTTCCACTGTTAATAAATAAGAAATAAAACAGCAGTATTCTGAACACTATCCACAGAGCTAGTTGAGGCAACACTTCTCAGCCTCTGATAGACCTTGAGCCTAAATGACAGTATTTCTTCACAGTAATGAAATAATATTTTATCATGGGATGCAGCAACAATACCTGGTATGACAAGACTTAATGTTGAGAAGGCAGGATATTGTATACATTTTAAGAACCCTTATCTTACATTTAGGGGGCAAACACCAGTTTTGCACAGAAAAATACTTTTAATTAGGACATCTAAACTAATAGGCAGGACTCAACTCAAACGTATTGTGTTCCAAGTCCTGCAATTACAGTTAACGTAGATCTCAGTAAAATGAAAGCTTTAGAGGAAGGAACACAGAATATTATTGGTATTCAATATGGTGGTGTGTAGTCTATTTCTAGATAAATTGGAATTTGATGATTACTAGGCCAATTCGTAAAGAATTAGCTAGATATTAATGTTTGAAAAGGTGATAGTCACAAGAGCTGAGAACTATCCTGTTTGAATATCGGTCACTGTCTACATTAGTCAATACAATTTCAACTTTGGTTCTTAAAAGAGTGGCAATGAAAAATTAAATCCAGAGCTCATTCGGCATGCAAGTTCTAATATGAACTGGCGAGGTCCCAAACTACTCCGAGTTAAAGTTTTGTACAGGTGACAATTATGTGTGTCTCTATATTTTGCTGGCCCGAGACTATATAACTAGATGCTGCAGTTCCCAAAGTAGAATGGACCAATAATGAAATCCCTTATTATGGAGGACAAATTGCTAATAAATGCAACAGCTTTGCCTATTTAGAGTTTTGTCTATTTTCTATGCTCTATACATCTATTTGCAGTTGGTATTGGGTGCTCAAATGATAATAGTTTTTTTTGTAATATATTTGACATATATTACTATTCCCATGTTCTTAAGATCTTATAGGGGTAACAGAGTTTCCAACAATATTGCATGCAGATGGGCAACATATTCGCTGCAAGCTCAGCCCATCAACAACAAAAACAAACAATTCTATATAAAAATTGGATATAAATTAATTTTGTATCCGCCTTCTGGAGCAAACTTAGTAAAGTACATCTCTAGCCTTCAAAGCTACCTTTTCTTTGCCAATCAGGTCCTATCAGTAAACTGATATTCGCTGAAGATAAAAAATCCTCTTCTGCTACATTTCACTGTTCTATAGAGAAGTTCATGTGTATTGCCCAATATTTTTAACCAAATCAGTTTTAATTTAGATTTTAATCCGGTTGACTTTGTAGCCACGTTTGAGGAGCAAAGCAGATGTTACCCTCTCATTCCCCAACCTGAACAAAGGTGGGTATTTTGATAAAGTACTAGTATTATGAAGACTGGTCTCTTAGTGGATCTACGTACAAACAACTTCTAGCGTGAACACAATTATCTAGAAGATACATACACACATATATATATATATATATATATATATGTGTGTATATATATATATATATATATACACACACACACACACACACACACACATATATATATATATATATATACACACACATATATACACACACACACACCTTGCTTTAGCTGTTAAAAACGTTAATCTTAACATTGTTTTTGCAAATAGGAGTTGTTGCAGCAGAGCAGATTTACTGTTTTCATCGTTTGCAGAGGTTTAGGTAGAAACTGTAAACAACCTGAACTTGATTCTTCCGGCTACTGTTAGGAATCTTTAATAAACCCTTTGGCATGTTCATAGGCATTTGTACGCTCACTTGCTATAGTGTTTTTTACATTATACTACCATCAGGCTTTACTTTGAAGTCAATAAAGCTTTTAATTTTAGTAGTGGTTGCATATTGTATAGTGGTTTACAAAGACTAGAAAAAGAGAATATCTGACATCACAAGATGTGCATCCATTTAGCAGACAAGGACAGTAGTCCAAATTGTAGGACACATTAATGAGTGATTTTGGTATTAGGTGGAACTGGAGCAGTGACAATAAATCTCACTGAAAATGTTTATTTAGAATAGTTTATACATTCAATGGAAACATTCAATTCCCTTGCATATTAAATAGTGAAATACTGCTGTTAAGCATCATTTTCATTAATGTTAAGCAATAAGGGCACTTTTTCTGGAACCCTAGGCATGTGATAATGCAGGTGTTGAAAAGCACAGAGTCCTGCGTTCTTTCATGAGGTTGGTTTCTGGTCATGAGTAAGTTGTAAAGAAGCATTTCAATACCTCCTGCTTCCACCTCAGCTTTCATCTAGAGATTTTTTTGCTTCATCCATGAATTTAGCACACAATCTAAGCTGTGGATCCTCCCGATAAGTGGCATTTAAATATTACCACCTATTGCATGTGTTGTGTTTAGATTCATCACTCATCCACAGTAATTATGATAATTCATGTTGAATGCACCAAGTAGTCAATGTACATGCACGCCAATGTCATGTTCTATTGCTGCAAGTCTTAGTTGTGTTGGTATGAGACCACAAAAGAATATTCTTAAATGCACATTACTTGAAGCATAAAAATATTTTGCATATCATTTTCATACCTTCATTGAATGTATTTTTATTTTTTTATCGCCTTTTTCCTTCCCAGTCTTTGTACCTGGACATGGACCTAATAGACAGCAGAAAGGGACTTTGGATCTGGTCACACAGTTAGAAAACTATTTTTCATTTGAGTCAACGTACATTTGTAACTAGGAAATCCAGTTTACATTTTTTCATAGTGAATTATTGCCTAGTCCCTATGGAAGTGCTTAGAACGGTATTGGTAGGCTGCTTCGTTCTTTTTTTGCTGTGCGGTTTTACAGCTCTTATATTTTACAAACATAATATATATTTTCTTGAGTCTTTGTGCAATTCTTTTCTTGATTCATTCAACAGCTTCTGAAAATTGGTCTATATTTACATATTTCGGAATGCTTCTAGCAGTGCCCCTTCCTTATAATTCTATAGCAAATTCAATTCTGTATCTTCAAGGGGTTGAAACTGTGGTATCTTTTCAATCTGTTGATTGTGTTTTTGTTGATGTTTGATCATACGAGAAGGGTGACTAAATCTCTTACCACATTCAATACATGTATAAGATTTTGCTCCTGTGTGTATTCGTTGATGTGCAACAAGATTCGCTGACCAGCTGAAACTCTTTCCACAATGTTCACATGTATATGGCTCCTCGCCTGTATGAGTTCTCTGGTGATTACGGAGATGAGAATTCTGACTAAAGCTTTTCTCACAAAAACTGCATTTATAAGGTTTCTCCCCTGTATGGGTTCTCAAATGATTAGTAAGATTTGCATGGTTGCTGAAACTCTTTACACATAAAGTACATGCATATGGCCGCTCTCCTGTGTGGGTCCTGAGATGGGTAACAAGGTGTATATTCTGACTGAAACCTCTGCCACATTGACTGCATTTATAGGGCTTTTCTCCGGTGTGGATTCTCTGATGAGTAATGAGGTTTGTGATATTACTAAACCTTTTCCCACAATCAGAACATATAAAAGGTCTTTCTCCTGTGTGAGTTCTGCGATGGTTAATAAGATGTGTGCTTTTACTAAAGCTTTTACCACACTGATTACAAGTATAAGGTCTCTCTCCAGTATGGGTTCTTCGATGATTTACCAATGTTGCATCATGACTAAAGCTTTTCCCACAATCAGTACATGTGTATATTCTTTCTCCTGTATGACCTCTTCTTTGCTTGGTGGGATTTGTTGATTTTTTTATACCTTTTTTACCTTCAGTGCATGTTTTAGGTCCCTCTTCAACAGGATTTCTCTGGTTTGGTTTTGGAAGGTGAAGTGTATTTATGAGGGGCTCTTGCTCTGAAATTTGGAGAACCACCTCTTTTCTGTTCTCGGATGTTGCCAGAGCCGATTTTATTTCATCTGCACATTCCTGATAATTCATCTCCATCCACTCAACCCTGGTTTCTGGCTCTACTGGAAAGAAATAAAATATAGATTTTATTCTATTTTTGATCAGATACAGTTATTGTAATGAAGAATATAATACTAGCCTAAACAGTTTGATGACAACTCAACAGTACAAATTTATCCTGAAAATCATTGCAGTTATGGACACAAAAAACAATTGAACCCAAAAAGAAAAGATCTGAACATTGTCAGCTGTGAAAACATCAATATACTTATCAAAATCACAAATACTATTGCCTTCCTTACTGAAGTACAACGGGGATTGCATCTACCACTCAACAACCAGAATCTGGAATTAATGTATTTGAGTAAAGTGTCATTAGCATAATACTCATAAAAAAGCCTGCCAATTTCAATAAATAGTGAGATAAAGCTCAGGCACAGTGAGGTACAAATCAGTTGAGCTTACTGAAGAGATGTAAACAGTACAACAGGAGCAATAAGGAGTCTCCTTTATCGGTTCAGCCCTGCCTTCAAACTGCATCATGCATTCAAGAAACTCTGATGCTCACACTCCACATCTACATTCTATGTTCTGTAATTTGCCAGGGAAAGCTCTACGATACCACACATCTCCCTTTTTTAAACAAGAGGATATTATCAACATTGGAATTACACTAACAGATCACACCCTGTACATAAATTACACTCCATATATTATGTTACATAAAACTGTGGCGGTTTCACAACACGAGTAAAAGTAATTTTACTGTAGGGAATGGTTTTTATTCCACAAAGTCATCAAGATGCTTTGTCCTAATGAGATCTCATTTCGGGGTGACACTCTCAGTACTCATTTCTTCTGCTTTAGTTCTTTATCCTCCACCAGTTTTCTCTTCCACTGTCACAGTGCCTCTGCTTACGTTACAGACCATTTTATAGTATTTGCTGGATTTCTCAACACCACCTTCACCTTCAAGGTTCTAGGGCAGTGATTCCCAAACTTTTTTGACTCGCGGCTCCCTTGACCAATTGGCAGAGACTCCCCATTACTTTTTTGGCGGTGGAGGGAACAGAATTTGCGCTGTATAAAACTGGGAAAAAAAATGTTATATGGCTAGATGAGTCTCTGCTTAGAAACCATATTCTCGATCAAGAGGTGTCTTTAAATCAGGATATGACAGTGCACTGGACACCTCTCCTGGATAAGGAGAAACTGCATTGTTTGATTTGTCACTACCTGGAACCTTTTAGGTCGGGTGTTACCCACAACCTTTTGTTTTTAATTTTAAAAAAATACATACTTTCAGCGGCCGTCAGCCCTTTTTATCCATTATTAGTCTACTGTGGTGTCATTCACATTTTGCTTCTGCCCACCACAAAACATGGAATGGGGCACAACGTAGGCCCACTTCAACCATTGATTTACCGGACTGTGAGTAATGGCGCTTTGCTATTGCATAGTATGCACTGGAATGCTCATTCATCAGTCTTCTAGCAGAGACCTTATATAACTATGGCTAATGCAGCAACAGTTCACAGCGAAGGGAAAGAGAATACATTAAAATGTCAGCTGCAATCCAGGCAGCTTGTTGTTTCTGTACATCACCAGATACCGAAAGAGGTGACATGTAAATCCCTACTGCATACATTCTGGAATCAAAATGATATCACAATTTGTTATAGTATTAAGCCTGAGAACCTATGGTAATTTAAAGGCCAGACTGACTGTCGTGAACACAAGACTGAATGTAGAAAACACGTTAACAAGAGCATGTTTCACCACTTCAAAAGAGAGTCCTGATGTAAAATATCATCAGTATTCCGACAAAGCTGAGAAAGTGCAACAGTGAAAACAAAAGGGAGTCGCCCCGAGTGTAAAGGGCAGGGGTACCATTCTTCTGAAAAACTGCGCTTTTGGTCTGGATGAGGTGGCTTACAAAAGGGTAAACAAGATCAGTAGAACTTGTCCTTCAGCAATCACAATGATGCAACTAGAGCTGCTGTTCCCAATTCTGGAGGTATGTGCTCATACTGGCATCTAGCGGCTGTTATAGGAACTGCAGTACATTGAAATGATATGCAAAGCTTCACTGTTGAACAATGTTGTGTCCAGCATTGATAGTTTTGTAGTGACCATGGCGCCCCTTGCTGAATTTGGTGGCGCACAGGGGTGCCGCTGCGCAGTTTGGGAACTACTGTTCTAGGGAAATTAGAGAACTATTTGACTCCAGCTGGTGCTTTTACAACTATTAAACCTTCCACAGCCACTTTCGCTGCCTTAAGCGAGTTAAATCCTGCTTTTCGCAGCCTGTTTCAAGACTTCTGTGAGAACCTCAATCTATGCTCCAAACATCTTGCGCACCACCCTTTGTTCCAGTCCATCGACCCCGGTGACAGATACGTATTAGGCTTCTACCCCTCGAAAAGTTCAAATGGACTCCTACCCATAGATGCCAAGTTTTCAGATTGCATGTGTAACACTTCTATGGTTTCAGTGTGCATATGAAGGTAATTCCAATGTCAAACATTGACACTTCGAGTGACACTTTCTTGTGAGTAAATCAAAGCAATAATTAATGAGTGGCTCTGAATTTTCTGTTACTGTATCCAGATATATCACACAGCAATGAACATATGCCTAAAGCTAGCCATACCTAGTGTCTTTGCAAATGCCTGTTAGCAGTATAGGATCAATGATTAGTAACAAAAGATTTTGTTGTGAATAATTAGAATTTAATATGTTTCAATTCTGAGAATATTAGTCGGTCAATTGAAAATTGCTAGGCATGTAGAAGTGATAGTGGTCTTCAGAGCGTCTCAGTCACTCCTGTTCTTTCACACCACTTTCCTCTGCATTTTCTCACTCTGATAGCTACTTACTCCTTTTCTTTCCCTCACATCTTTTGGAAATCCTACACCTGCATGTCACATATCATTTACTTCCTCTTCACTGCAGCCTTTTTATTTTGTCGCTCAGCATTACTTCCTTGTGTCATACCTTATGCCTTGCTCTCACACATACACACACTCTCTCCTCAATTGTAAAAACTGCAGTATTTCAAAAACTGTATACCTCCTACACACTCCTTGACATGAAATGGCAATTACAATTGTGACGTGCGACAACTGGTCTGTGAGCTCTGCAGAAAAGCTACCGATTGAAAGAGCGTGTAGTTGAAACATTGTTCTGACTCACTGAGAGACACTGTGAGAAACTTTTATTGATTTCAGCCACCTCCAGAGCTACTGATTGTATGTACACCGTTATGCACACCCAGCTATAACCTGAATTTACCCAGATACCTAGATGTGTTCACAACGTACACTATACAAGTCAGATTTCCATAAAAAAAATTCTAAATCGTCAGTCCTACTGACATTCTTCACAATCCTAATATAAAATCATCCTCACCGAGAAATCTAAGTAAATGATCCTTGTGTTTGGGTACATGTTCAGTGGCTGAAACGCAAGAGTCTCTAGGCTATGCATCCACAACAGCTATTTAGTGCCCTAAATTCTATATCCGACCTAACTGTTTTTGAACAGCATTTTTCAGCTGCAAGTATAAACTAAATCCTCCCCAGAACTCGTCTCTTATTGTAGCCGCATAGTTGGCACAAATGTGCATGGCAAGACTAGTTTTCTTATGGCAGGGGCATATTATTCACGTTCTCCCTCCCAATGCACCCTTACAATAAAATGATATCTTCCCAGCATAGAACTTACTTGCGGTAGGATGGGGTTTGGCAAGCTTAATGGAACAAATTTCATATTCATTCAGTACACACACACACACCAAAACTCACACACACACACACACACACACACACACACACACGCGCGCACACACGCACACACACTCACCCCCCCCCCAAATCTTTGTGAATACTTTCTGCCATTTGTTACATCTGATTGGGTCCCCTAGCGAGAGTAAGAAAAACAAGCATTGGCATAGCCAATAGGTCTCGCTTTTGGGACCTTATAAGTATTTAGTTATGCTGCACAATTTCCTTGGTGCAACAACATCAACTGTTGCATGGCTAAACACATAAGGTCCCAAAGGCGAGACCTATTGGCAATCCAGTGAATCTAGCGAGTGTTCGAGCTGTGCAAGACAGACAGATGGGATGCAGGGGAGCAGTAGGGCGAGGATTAAATAATTACAATCCCGATGTTCTCCATTAAACGATGACGTTTAATCTTTTAATATGCAGTGCATGTTGTTCTTGTAATGAAACCTCTTCGAAACGAAGAGAAAACGCCTCTGTAAACCCCTGATGTGCTTTTTTGCCCCTCTTTCTATAATCTACTTTTGTGTTAGAAGTCCTGCCCTTGCAACACCTCTTTCTACTAATTCCTACTCACACCCACTCTTCTGGTGACAGCCTCCCACACAAGATAACATGCTGGCACTATAATAATAGTAAGTGTGTACCAAATTAACTCATCGCTGATCGGCAAACTTCCCACTTGACAATACAAGCTACGCAAATCTCTCCTATAGAGCCCTACCACACTAAACACTTATTATTTAACGTTTCTACCTTCCAGTGATAACCTCCCACACAAGATAAAGAACTGGCACTAGACTATTTCGTTCCTGGTTATTTTCATATTGCAGATCAGACAAGCTTCACATTTGAATACACAAGCTATGTATCTGTCCTGTGTTGTTACATAACACATTAAACATACTATTTAACACTGCACAGATTCTTAATTTCCAAAACAGCCAGGTTTCTGTGACATTGAAGAATTACTAGGGTTTTATACACTGCATATTGAAGATATCGATTTTAGTGCTTTAAACCGTAACCACCACCTCGTGTTGTGCATCTTTAAGCAAAAATACAGAAAACTTCACATGCACCAATCTAAAACTTGCAGAAGGATCACGACAAGAGGGGAGGCACTGGGGTGAAATGGTGTAGGTAGGAGTAAGGTCATTCGGGTCTAGGCAGCGGCCAATGCATTGTGGAATAAGTAGGGGCAGAGGTACTAGTTGTAGGTATGGATATAGGAGGGTATAAGTGGGGCTTTGAAAGGGGGAGCACTAAATAGATATAGGTAGGTATAAGTGTATTACAGCATAGGTAGTCCTTAAGATAGTAGCGTATAAGTAGGGGCATATGAGGGTTTCAGTGGGGTATCGAAAGTGGGAACAATAAAAGCTATGAGTAGATGTAAGTGGCTTAGGGTTCAGGTAGGTATTTAGGTACTAGGGTTCAGATAAGGGAGAAAGTAGTAGGGTGTGGGTAGGACAGAGGCGCTAATTAACAATTAGCAGTAGATGTGGAAGAAAATAGGTAGGGCTGGGGTTACTAGCATCTATGCAGGACAACGGGAGTAAAGAAAATATATAGTTGTATATAATAATTAGAGAGTGGCAGTGGCCACTGTGTAGTTATAGTTAGGACCGGGTTTTTACAGGAAATCAATTCTTTGTTTTGCCAATAACTTGGGTACCATTAGACGGATCTTTATGAAACCTTTCAAAGAAGGGTTCATCGCCTAAGTTCCCTCAAGGAAATGGGAAAGTGAGAGGCAGAGAAGGTGGAGCAAAAAGAGAAAGGGACGGGGCCAGGAGAAAGAGGGGGACAAAAGGAAGACGAGGAATGGTGACGAGGCAGAAGGAACATGGGGCGGGTGCAGAAGAGAATGGAGAGAAGAAAGGGACAGTGGACCTGAGGCCCACTTGGAACAGCGATAAACAGTGAGAGCAGGTAATGGGAAGGAAAGCGGTGTGAGGCGTGGCAAGAGGTGGAGGAAGAGCTTCAAAAGGGTGGCTGCAAAATGAGGGAGAGGAAAGTGAATTGGAGACGTTAAATAGAAAAGTTGAAGGAAGACAGGAACTATGGAAGAAGTATGGTAGAAGACAAACTAAGTGGAAGACAAGAGGAGCACGGCATTGAAGTTGGAAGGCAACTGAGGGGAGAGACCGGTGGAGGGGAATAGAGGAGACAGATCTAAGGCGAAAAGAGCCATGGCGAGCTGGAGTAGAAGGGGTGGGGGGGGGCAGGAAACGGCAAGGAGGTACTGCTGGACGGGGTGAGAGAACAGAGGGAGAGGTGATACAAAGGTCCTGCGGAACAGAGGTAAAGGGCAAAACAAAACGTTGAAAGGGCAAGAGGGACAGGAAGTGGTCGAGGGGCTGCAAAAAGAGTCACTGGACACCGGAAGTCTCATAGTATTCATCCTCCAAGAGGGGTCAGTTAGGTGCAAGTGGCTGAGACCCTGCCGATGTCAATGAGTTGAGCACAACGTTTAAACGTTGGGTGACATTTATTGGATGATGTGGCACGGAAGCACGCAGCACAATGCATTCTGTGTAACCTGCTGCCTCTTAAAAAGGATGGAGTCAGACGGGGGGGGGGTCCCATTCAGATGACCAGAGGATGGACTGTGTTTGGAGGGGGGTCCGGTTTGCAAAGAGAGTGACCCTATTGAAGTCCACGGAGGCATTGCTTGTTAGGGTGTGACTGTACGTGAAAAGAGGGTACAGGCAGCCATCAAACGGGTGTGAGCTGACAGCTATATGCGAAGAGGGTTACAGACAGTTATGAGGTGGAGGTGCGATGGGGCTGTGAGGTAACTGTATGAGGGTAAAAGGAGATGAAGGACCGGGTGGGAGGAAAGAGAAGCATTGGGTGAAAACAGATTAAAGATCAGAAGAGAGGGCGCTGCAGCACGGGGCGGGCGGCGATAAAGATGCGCAGAGACGGTACAAGTCAAGGGCAGGCTTGGAGCATGTGTGATCTGAGGTACCGCTCTGATGCGGCCTCGTTTGGCGCAGCGGGTCTCATCATGAGAATTCAAGTGGCACTTCATTGGCATGACCGTCCAAATGAATGATCCACGTGCGTGCTTTCACCGTGACCTGCCCCAGCCCTGCAGGCTTCCCAGGACCACGCGTGACCTGCTGTTCCAGGCCAAGGGGTTTTCATCGAATTCTGAGACTTGTAGTTTTGCTCATTCCGTTATACAACAAGTCCTAGACAAGCACACGAGTGGTGCGTGTGTGGGCGAAAACAAGCCCGGGAGTTGTGTGCGCGCTAAAAGAAAATAAAAAAAAAGCACGCGAGTGGTGCGCGAACCCAAAATAACTGTAAGAATGACAGGATTAAATATAATCATCTCAAAAGGGATAATTAAGCGCTTCAGCCGCAAATTACATTTTTGTAATCTTGCACTGATTTGGAACCCCTGGGAAAGGATTGCCCAATAAAGAACAAAGAAACAGGGTAACTACCAACTAAAAAGAAAGGTGGAAACCGATGACGGCACTCACTGGAAACAGAAAAAAATAACCACCACTGGGGATGTCACTCTCAAGACAAACTAGATTTCTGTCTGCGATCGAATTTATGCAACTCGATAGAAGGTTCTCTGCCCTCGTTAGTGCTACAACGCTATAAAAATGGCAAAATATCAGTACAAATATAACCCAACACATGCCTCACAAATGCATTTTTAGCCTCAAATGTGTTACTTCATAAAAAGAAATCTGAAAAAAGCGGATTCATCACGTCACCCAAAATGTGCACTGTTCCCAAACATGGTGTTCTGAATAACCGCGTCACCTTTGTTCCCTACAAAGGCAAATACACTGGGCACTAGAGGTTAGATTCCAACCGCTGACATACAATAGTAGACACACAGACCCCCAATTCATTTAAAAATGGGAAAAAAACACGTTTTAAAACAATTGCCAGAAACAAGCTATAACTTAAATGTTACTGAAAAGGTAATGCCGAGGGGGTGGGGGGGGGGCCGCTGGCAGCAACGGAGCACCAGCAGTTTGTACTTTCCTTATGAAAGTGCACCACACACTGACTCCACTAGCTTATATTGTAATGAAACCTATTGTGCATTGCTGTTTTGCCATACATCGAGTAACTGCCTGAAGCAAGAACAGATATTAATTTAACGACTGTTAAACGTACATAAGGTCAACAAAACAAAACAAGCATTGGCCGCGCGGCCGTGAAACTGACACGGCCACGCGGCCGTGAAAGTGAAAGTAAATTGCGAGCGATAAAAGCCGCTGCGAGTTATCAGGGTGGGAAGCCAGATGGCGAGGGAAGCCATATGGCGCCTGTTCGCGCGTGCACGCTCGCGTGCACGCAAGCTGGTCGCCAGCAAAAGCCCCTCTGTTTGCACTTCCAAAACGCGCTTACTAAAACTCTCGCCAGAGCAGCGCATGCGCTGGCTCAGGCGAGACCTAAAAAGGAGGGGATTTAGCATTTCCTGAAAAATGGACCACTAGACACAGCTAGTACCTTGGCCCCATCTACTACTTACTTGGACCGGTCCTCCAACCAGTCCAAAGCCCTTTCGGACTCAGCCTTGGGCCTCCAGGTCCCGTCCCATTCTTGCACTCCTCTCGCTCGCTCTCATTCCTCGAGCGCTCACTCCTATGCCAACTTCTCTGTTGCTCTCGCTTTTTACTGCCTTTTTTCCACTCTCTCTCTTGTACCTGCCTTCTGTCATGCTTGCTTTCACCCTTTTGACTGTTTCGCCCTCTGCTTTCGCTGTGTCTGTTTTTCTTTAACAGTCGCTCTCACCCTATTGTCTGTTTTCTCTCGCTTTTGTGCTTACCTATTTTCAGTGCCTATACTTCAGTGCCCTTTTGTTCTTGTGCCTTTTCTTCCTCTTGTGCAATGTTTTGCACGTTTCTTCTCGTTCCCCCTTCTTCCTCCTTGATCTCCCCCTTGCTCTGGGGAATCTCCATCCTCCCCCCTCCTGCGCTTTCCCAGCTTGCCTTAACTATTTTCTTCAAACTTCATCTTGTGCCTTCTCCTGCCTGTTGCATCTCACCCCCCTCCATGCTCCTCCCCCTCCCAGGTCCTACTTAATGACGGCTGCTGCACGCCCATGCAGCAAGCATGCTGAAGACGCACCAAAGGCTAGCCCATCTGCGACCAGCGCCATGACCCTGATTCGCCCGATGCAGGAAACTGCCCCTTTCTGCATGGTTACCCACCACTTTTGCCCGATATCTGATGCGTGTGGACTGCGTGTTCACTAGGTCCCTGCCAATCAGGTTCCAAGTGCCTGTGTTCTTTCTCAAAACTGTACCTTTGTTTCACAATTGGCACACCTCGGGCCCACATGTAAGTCCCTTGTAAAAGGTACCAGAGGTAAAGGGCCTTGTGACCACAGAGGGTCTCTAAGAGCTGCAGCATGTATTATGCCATTGTGAGAAGCTGGCTTGGAATATGATGCACACTTATGTAATTGGGCACCCTGCACCAATCCAGACAACCCTTAAGGTGATTTTAGTGGTCTTAGACAACCTTAGAAAGCTCTCCAAGTGGTAGCTGTGGAGAGCAGCCTTCAGGCTTAGTCAAGAAGTAGTATAAAGCAGCTTGTTTTACCAGTACATAATCTTATTGATATAGATTAAGTGAATAAGAACCACACAGTGTACTTCTAAAAATATGTATTTATTATATAACACTCACTAACACATACAGGTATCTCCTAGCCAGAGATACACACAATGCACACAATACTTTTCAATAGAAACAGGTAAGTAGCACGTAATACACAGTGGTCACCAGGGGGGGACCAGACTATATAATAAAATAGTGGAAAGCGAACCATGACTGGAGTCAAGACTATACCCAGAAGACGTAGAAGTGTCAGGGACCCAAGGAACCACCCAAGGTAAGTAACTAGGAGCCCAACGGAGGCCGTGTGCAGAGTGGGAAAACAACTGCCTGATCAATGCAAGTCAATGGGTAAGTCGCGGTTGCAATTGTAAAGAAGGACCCTTCCCAGTGGATCCTGAAGAAACCCCGTGGAAGACGGAAGGTTGGAGAGCCACCCCACCCGTGGATACCCTAGGAATCAGGATACCTACACCAGGGAAGCCGGGTGCATAGGTGTGAAGTGACATCGGAAATCGGCATTGAACCCAATGGAGGACTTCAGAAAGATGCCGCTGCTGGAGAAGGAGAAAGTGTCTGGTGGAACCCAAAGGTGGATTCAAGTCAAGAAGTACCTGAAAGCAGAGGGGACAGAGTCTATGCCACTTGGAAGTGACCAGGAGGCACGGAAGACGAATGCCCACCAATGTCTGGTTCTCCAGGAGAGTTGACGGTGACCTTGAAGTTGCAGCTGTGTGGACCAGGTGACGCTGTAGAAGACCAGGAGCCGTACACGAGCTGTCCCACGTCGAATGTCGAGAGTTGAGGGGTCGGTGTCCGGCAGGAGCACCAACAAGCCTTGGCAACTGCAACCAACGTGGAAGTGGAGAAAGGTGCACTGTCGGGACCAGCAAGGTCCAGGAGACTCACCACAAGCAGGGGAATCAGGGCAGGCCCCAAGCAATCAAGGGTGCCCAAAGAATATGAAGATGACCCTCAAGAGGACCCACAGGCTGGAGGCACTGGAGCCGCAAGAAGACCTCGAGCAGCTCACCAAAGATGCAAGCCCACGATGCAAGAGATGCGGTGAGGGTGAAGATCTTGGTCACTGGAGATGCTTGACGTTGGGGCTACCTGGAGCCCGAAGATCTTGATGGAAGGAAGCAAACAAGCCTTTGCAACTGTAAGTCGACGCAGTGCACAGGGGTTCGGCTCCTGCGGCTCCAACGAGGGATACTGGCCTCAAACCTGGTGAGAGGGCAGGGCAGGCCTGGAAGGATGTGGAGAACCACCACCAGGGTTGCTGAGCCTTTCGGAGTCCGTGAGAGCCCAGGATCAGCAGACCGGTCAGCTTAGTTGCGGTGCCTGCAGAAGCAGGGAAGTGACGCCTTCACTTCAAGGGAGATTCCTTCAGGTGTCTTGGATGCCCACAGGCCTTGGAAGGTTCCTGTATGGTGCACAGGCATGGACGCTGCCGCGTACGAGCAGGGCGACGAGATCAGGAGAAGCAGGAGTCTTCCTAGTTGCAGCCTTGATGCCCAGAGTGAAGTCCAGAGTGCCCAGACAGTTGAAGAAGAAGTGGTGTCGGAAATGTATCTTGTCCCACGACTAATCTGAGGACCCACCCACAGGTAAGCCCTTAAATACCCTAAGGAAAGGGATGGGAAGATACAGGGGTCCATCCCTAAGGAGGGGCTGGACAAGGGGGAGATACTGCCTAGTCCTTTGTCCAGAGCCAGAGCGGGAGCCAACGGCTCCCTGGACTGGCTTGAACTGGACTATGCATGGAGGGCACCAAGTGTGCCCTGCACGCAGACTGTGGCACTGGCAAGCGCCCCCACACTGCCCCAATACACTAAATCCTGTCTGGGAGGTGGTCACACCTCCCTGTAACAGGATACCTATTGTTCTGCCTTCCTCTGCCCGAGCTTGGCTCAGCAGGAGAAGGGCAGAAACGTGTCTCTGGCCGGCAGCAGCCCTAGCTTGCTGTATGGGTCTGGAAAACTGGTACCAGGAGCACAGAGGAGCTTTACGGTGCATGGAATCATACCTCCCACACTGTTTACGGTCTGGGAGGTATGATTCCAACATGTTTGATACCAAACATGATAGGATTCATTGCAGCCAGTTTCGAGATGGTCACCACGTAATGACGCGGTGCCCCTCTATATGTTATATGGCTGCCTCACAATCTGGGAGAATGGACTCTGTAGGTCGTAGGGGTGTCCTGCTCATGCCCCACACTTAGAACCGAGCACCCTGCCTTCAGGATTGCAAAGGCCTGCTGTAGTGGTGACATAGGTTTTAAGTGCAATGACCTTAGATATAGGGAAGCCTATATCTTTCGTAAGTGGTGCTAGCACCAGCTTACAGAGGCTGCAGTGGCAGGCCTGTAGTTATAAATTGAGTGGTCTTCCATGGGTGGCATAATACATGCTTCAGCCCATGGAGGACCCCTGGTGTACCTATGCCCTGGGTACCTTAGTACCATATACTACGGACAGACAAGGTAGCACCAGTGCCCAATCTGGGATGTACCCAAGTACTAACCAAACCAAATTAGGGGAGAAAGCACTGGGGTCCTGATTAGCAGGATCCCAGTCAGACTAGTCAGAAACAGCATTACATCAACATCAAGCAACAAGCATTTTCAACGCAATAGGTCTTGCATTTGCGAGCGTTTAAGCTATTGGCATTGAAAATGACAATGCCTTTTATTTATGTGTTTTTAAAAGGAACACATATATAAAAGGCATTGTTGTTTTTAATGCCAAGAGCTCAAACTCTCGCAAATGCGAGACCTCTATAATGGTGGCCACGCCCCCTTTTTTTAGACGCTGCTCGCATGTTCAGGTTACCGTGAGCAGCGTCTAAACAAAGGGGCGTGGCCACCATTATAGTGAAAGCGCGTATGGTGTTTTCACCTAAAGTTTATATATAAAAGAAGTAAATTGAAAAACTTTGTAGCGCGGCCGCTAAAGTGTATGCGGCCGACGCTGGAAATTAAATAATTAAATAGGCGCGGCCGCTGAAGTGAATGCGGACCACGCCGTATATTAAATAATTAAACAAGCCTATGTACGAATCAGAAGCCAGACTTTACGATGGGCAATGACATAAGCCAATGACAAATATGGGAGGAGAGTGGGAGGGGCTTCAATAGCATACTCCATCACAGCATGCCTAGCAGAGCTAGCAGCGCATGCTCGCTGCCCGTATGCTCAACCTAAAAAGTGGGCGTAACCATGAAAGCAGATCCTACTTTCCTACAGACACCCTCAGACTCCTCACGAAGCACATACAGACAGCCATTGCAGACTGTCTATTCTGGTGCAGACAAAGTCGACATGGCACACATCCCTGTGTGCCATGCCCACAACCGCTGCCTGTGGCATAGGTAAGTCACCCCTCTAGCAGGCCTCACAGCACTATACCACAGGTGAGGGCATATTTGCATGCGCAATATGCCCTACAGTGTCTAAGTCCATTCTTGTACATTTTGAGCGCATTGAAACCATACTGAGTACATGGGCTGGGAGTCTGTCATTACGAACTCCACAGCTCCATGATGGCTTTACATAATACTGAGAGGTTTGGTAACAAACGTCTCAGCACAAACCCACACTGATGCCAGTGTTGGATTTATTGTAAAATGCACTCAGAGGGCATCTTAGAGATGCTCCCTAAAAAACTACCAACTCCCTCGTGTCCAGCTGACTGGTCTGTACCAGCCTGCCACACCCAGACATGTTTCTGACCACCCTGAGGTAGAAGCCCTTGTGCTCTCTGGGTCAGGTACAAAGGCTGCTTGGGGAGGAGGTGCTTCACACTTACCCCCAAGCAGGACCAGCATTCAGGGCGGTGAGCCTCAACGGGTCTCTGCCGTTTGATTTGCTAGCCAGGGCCTCTCCAGCTAGTAGAGATGCCTGCCGCCCTGACCAAGCCCCACTTTTTGGCAGCAAGGCCGGCGGGAAAATTAGTGGTCAGGAGAGGTGTGTCCCCTCTCTGCCAGGACCACCCCTAAGTTGCTCTGGAGCGAGGTGACCCCCTCCTTAGGAAATCCTCCATTTTGAATGGAAGGATTCAACCCAATCAGGTCAGGGGATGCCCTCTCCCCCCAAAGGGATGGAGCCAACATATAGGGTATAGTCACCCTAAAAGGCAAGTAGCCCATTGGCTACCAGCTGCAAGTACCTGTAGCACCCCTAAATTTAGTATTTAGGGGCACCCCTGAACCTTGATACACAGATTCCTGCAACCTACAAAGGACGACGAAGAAGACGCCGTGCAGCAAAGCTTGAAGACAGCGACTGACTAGGCCCCAGCCCTAACGGCCCGTCTCCAGCTAAACTGGCCTGTTTTGAAGATGCCGCCTGTCCTGTGGCCAGCGACTTCCAAGAACCCCTGGAAGACCGCCACTCTTCAACAAAGACCAGATCTCCCAAGGGCAGTGGCCCTGTCCAGAAAACTCAAACTTCATGGGCTCCGTATCCAGGTGGATCCGCGACCCCTGCCCACTCTGCACCCGACGGCCCGAGTCTTGAGTGGCTCACCGGTCCAGTGAACTTTCCCCAGCGATCCGGACTTAGACTCCATCGGTGGCTCATCTCTCCTAGACCCCACAAAATCGCCTGCAGGCTCTACACGAAGGATACCCCTGACTGCGACCGGTTCTGGTGAAGAAAATCCAACACCAAATGCATCCCTGCATCCTCCGCCCCCCAACTTTGGGGAGCCCAGCCAACGGTGGCCAGCCCTCCTTCGACATCTCTACTTGCCTGCCTTGCCGGTAGTCCCCTTTATCCAGCCCCCTGGACCGAGCCTGCAGACTCTGGGCGACCAAGATTCCCCATTGAAACGCATTGGGCGCCTGAGGGCGATTTGCACCCTGCCGCCACTGTGCAGCTGGTTGTGTAAGGTTGGTGCTGCCTTGTGGCCCCCCGTGCTTGATTTAACACCTTTGCCTGTGCCCTGAAACTGCTGGTACCTACCTGCAAACCGCACCTAGTGTGTGTGCCCCCAGTCTCCATTGACTAACATGGAGCCCAGTGACCTGGTGGTGCAGTACCTACCATAAATTGACCCTTTCCCAGTGTTGATCTAAACCCTCGAAGACTGGAAGAGTAAGTAGTGTACTTACCTGCTAATGCATATAACTGTTTTCTTTACATTGGATTGCATTGCATTTCTCCTATTGCATTAACTGTCTATATTTTACAACTGCTAAGTTGCTACTGTGTCTGATAGACAACACAAAAGTATTTCTCATAAGTATTCCTATGAAAAACAATTCCTACTGCATTTTTGAAAGTATTACTACTCTTGAAACTATTGCTTACCTGCAACGGAGTTCCTCTAGGTTCCAAAATAAAATAGCAAAGTAATAACTTTTTATACAAAACAATTGGTCTTGGATTCAGTCTTTGAGTGTGTGTAATCATTTCTTGTCTACGTGTAAACAACAAATGCTTAACACAGCCTTCTGATAGGCCTAACTGCTCGACCATACTACCACAAATAGAGCTTTTAGTGTTATCTACTTAAGCCTCTGGGGATCCACTGGACCCTGTGCACACTATACCTTACTTTAGTATAGTACATACAGAGCCAGCTTATTACACCCATATGCTGCCACTACCTAACCTCTGACCTGCAAGCACTCAACAGCGGAAGCGCCATGACAGATTCCTCCGCACCACACCTCTCTCCACAGTAGCACCATTCTTGTGCGCTCACTGCTACTTCTCCTGCAGCAACACTCCTACTCAACACAACACACATGCCTTACTTGCATCAGATCTCTCGGCACACATGCTACCAAGGTTTGGGACCTCCTCGAAATGCACTCCCCTGACATTCATTTTCTCACAGAAACCTGGCTCAATCCGCCATCCACTCCAACCAACAGCACTGCCGTCCCATCGGGCTACAAGATCACCAGACAGAACAGGCCTCACAAACCTGGAGAAGGCCTCGCCATCATCCACACAGAAGCAATCACCTGCATCACCACCACAGGTGAGAACACGCCGTTCATGAAGCACAAGCACTTTCGACTACAAGTCAGCTACACTACAACCAGCAAAGGCATCCTCACCTACTGACCCCCCCCCCCCAGACCATGCACCACATACAGAAGTCTCTTCACTGACTTCATCGCCCCCATCGCCATCAGCTCCAGCGACTTCACACTGCTCAGGGACCTCAACTTTCACCTCGATGACCCTACTGACCCAAACACCACTGCCCGTCTCAAGAGTCTCGACAACATTGGACTCACACAGCTTATCCAAGGTCCGATACAATGCAGAACTCGCCCTCGACCCCATCTTCACAGCCAGCAACAAAGTTACCTTCAACCGCCTCACACCGCTCACCTGAACGGACCACTCCATTGTACACTCCCACATCAATCCACCCTGCTCCACAATACCAAGTTCAACCATCAACTTCAGACGCAGCTGGCACAAGAGAACGGAAGTGAACTGTACTCGCATCCTCAGATCAACCAAACTGACCTCACCGGCGACCTGCAGAATGACATAAGGACCCTTCAACAACTGGCTGCACACTAGCCCCCCTGAAGGAACTCAGACAAACAAGAACCAAAGCTCACGTTTTCTGGTATTCGGAAGATCAGAAACTCCAAACGTTACTGCAAATAGCTGGAAAGAAGATGGAGAATCAGAAGAGATGCCAGCCGAAGGAGCACCTCAAATCCGCACTTAGAAGGTACCACACCCAGATTAAAGAAGCAAGGAAAGCAGCCCTTGCACTGAGACTGGAAACCAGCTCCAACAACGTAAACTTAGACAATTCTCCAACCCCTATCACCATCACAGGACCTCCAACAACTACTTTGACTTTTTTCACAACAAATTATTCAAGATATACAGTAACTTTGATCACCAACACACTTCAGAAGACAACATCAGACTACTACCCACCACCAAGAACAACCTTTAACTAGCAGACTGGAGCCCCTCACTGCAGAAGTCACTGCCAAAATTGTGAAAACTATCCACTTGGGAACCCCCACCAACCCCTGCCCACATCATATCTACAAACTTCCCAGGCAACTGGCAACACACCGGAGATCAAAGCTTTCCTGAAAAAAAAACCTCTGCAGACCCGGAAGAACTCAGTAACTACAGACCATCTCGCTCTTACCCTTCCCTTCCAAAGTCACGGAGAAAGTGATAAACATGCAAATGTCCAACCATCTGGAACAGCATCACTCAGTCAGGATTCCGCAGCAACAACAGCACAGAAACTACCTACATCGCAATAACCAACCGCATCCGGACCATCATGGACAGACGGGAAACTGCTGCTCTCATCCATCTCGATCTCTCTGCAGCTTTTGACACCGTATTCCACAGCACCCTCAGCTCAAGACTCCACAACTCCAAAATACAAGGAGCCGCCCTGAGAAGAATCGGCTCTTTCCTCTCCGATAGAACCCAGCGAGACAGACTTCCAACGCACACCTTCGAACCCAAGAACCTCATCTGTGGAGTCCCTCAAGGATCTTCCCTCAGCCAGACTCTTTGTACTGAATAAATGGCGCGGTATGGGGCGCTTTTACAAAAAAAAGCATCCGTTTGTCAAGTTTACAAACAAATGCTTTTTTTTTTTTTTATTTAAAGTGCCTTATGCGGCGGTTTCATTTTATTAGCGGCGACGCGCCTTTCTTTAGACAATGCTCGTCTTTTGAAAGGAGCGTGCCCGATATTAAAGTGAAAGCACAGCATGGGGCACTTGTAAACAAAAAAAGTGAAAAAATAGAAAAACTGCATCAGCGTGGCGTGCCCTGCTATGAAAAAAAAAAACGTTGGGGAAGAGCGTGTCCTGCCTGCAACAGCAAGCTGTAGAAAAACATTTAACCAAATAGTGCTCGGAGGCTGTAATTAAAAGCCTACCGAGTAACAACACATGTAACGGGGGGGTCCTGATGGGCAGTTACAAAATGAGACAAGGCACTAAGGAGGGACAACTAAGCCTATTGACCAATGAAAAGCCACAGTTTCCACAGGACCATATCACAAGCCAATGAAAAATATGGGCGGAGAGTGGGCGGAGCGTCAAGTTCATACTTGAATACAGCATGCCTCGCAGAGCAGCGTTTGCGCTGCTCAGGCTCGACCTAAAAAAAAAAAAAACAGCGTTCACAATACCATACCTCAATCCCCCCCAATGCTGTGAATGCACCTTGAGAAGGTAATTTATAGCGTGACAGGGAAAGTACCATCAAAACTGGAGCATTCCAGAGTTACTTTATTTGTTCTGCACAAGGTGTTAAGAAATTGAGACTCTGGCATATGAATTAGAATGCAGCTGTCAAGTCTTAAACAGAAACTCATTTATGGTGTGAAATACAGACACAACTTGTTAGATAACTCAAAATGATAGATGTCCTTTAAATAATAGTGATTTCAGACCAACATGCAATATCAGTAAAGAGTACCACGGAACTTCTGTATGGCAGACAGTTTTAGCAACCAAAAGAAACCTTGAAACTACTGAAAAGTAATGCAGCTCTAAAGACCCATGTGGAAATGTCTGATATGTGCATTTTTAACAACGTTTGAGAAAATCTTAAATATAGACATGGTATTTTCTATTAATAAAGACTATATGATTTAATTGTTTGGCGATATATGCGGAACAAAAATTATGAATATTGCACATTTATGCAGTCCCGCATTGGTACACCAGCACCCAGAAGTTCCGATACCAGAGGTAATAGTAACTCTGGGATGCCAGAGTAAGGTCCCATTTTGGTTTTGCTCTTGAGAAATGTGGAATAGCAGAATCTGCAGCCTTTCCACAATGATTTATGCCTGTTTGTCCCTCACAAAAAGCACCATTGCTTACATGTTGGTGCTTAAATTCAAAAAACGTAAACTGACATAAAAGTATTTCATTGGCGGCCTTACAGGACAAAACGTTAGCTCCTTCTACTTGCCTCCCATAAAAATAAGCACTGGCAAAGGCAATAGGTCTGGCTTTTGAAATGTAGCTGCAGGGCTATTGACTTTACCAATGCTTTCTTCCTTACTTTATTAGTGGCTTACTGCTTCAAGATAGCCAAATGTTGCTTTCAAAATCTCTATCTTAATCAATCAATCAGGGAATTGTAAGCGCGCTACTCACCCATGAGGGTCTCAAGGCGCGGGGGGGGGGGAGGGGTCAGCAGTTCCATTCAGCCGAAGAGCCAGGTCTTGAGAGTCTTCCTGAAGGAGTTCAGGGAGGGGGCGCGTCTGATGTCGATCGGGAGCTCGTTCCAGGTCTTGGCCGCGATGTAGGTGAAGGATCTTCCCCCTGCTTTGGCTCTGTGGATGCGTGGGGTTTCAGCGAGGACAAGGTTGGCTGATCAGAAGTTTCTTTTGGGTACGTGGAGGGTGATTCTGTCGTTGAGGTATTGGGGTCCTGTGTTGTGTAGGCATGGGTGAGTAGCTTGAAGGTGACTCTTCTCGACGGGGAGCCAGCGGAGCTTCTGTAGGTGTTGGCCGATGTGTTTGTGTCGAGGGACGCCGAGGACGAGTCTGGCGGCGGTGTTCTGTATAGTCTGGAGCTTACGGAGTAGAGACTTGTTTATGCCGGCGTAGAGGGCATTTCCGTAGTCCAACCTGCTGGTGATGAGTGCGTGGGTGACTGTCTTCCTTGACTGGGGGGGGTGGGGGGTGGGAAGGATCCATTTGAAATTCTTGCGGAGGGTGCTGAAGCAGCTGGAGGCGACGGCGTTGACCTGTCGGTTCATGGAGAGGGAGGAGTCGAGTACGATGCCAAGGTTTCTGGCGTGGTTCGTGGGGTTGCAGAGGGCGGTGGGCCACCAGGTGTTGTTCCATGCCGATGGGGTGGTTCCGAGGACTAGGACTTCTGTCTTCTCCGAGTTGAGCTTTAGGCAGCTGTTGCTTATCCAAGCTGCGACGTCTTGCATTCCTTCCTGGAAGTGGAGTCTGATGGTGGTGGGGTCCTTGGTGAGGGAGAGGATGAGCTGGGTGTCGTCGGCATAGGATACTATGCTGAGGCCATGTTGTCAGACGATGGCGGTGAGGGGGGCCATGTAGATGTTGAAGAGGGTTGGGCTAAGCAATGAACCCTGTGGGACCCCGGCAGTTGATTTCCGTGGGTTCGGAGAGGAAGGGTGGCAGTCTGATCCTTTGGCTACTGCCGGTGAGGAATGATCTGATCCAGTCGAGGGCGGTTCCTTGTATGCCGGCGTCGTGTAGTCTGGCTACGAGTGTGCGATGGGAGACGGTATGAAATGCTGCTGATAGGTCGAGTAGAATCAGGGCTGCGGTGTGGCCTTGGTTGAGGAGGGTGCGGATGTCGTCTGTGGCGGCGAGTAGGGCGGTCTCGGTGCTGTCGTTGCTTCGGAATCCGGATTGAGACGGGTCGAGGACAGCGTTGTCTTCGATGAACCTTGTCAGTTCTGCGTTGACGGTCTTCTCAGCGACTTTCGCTGCAAAGGGGAAGAGCGAGATGGGCCTGACTTCTGCGAGTTTGGAACAGTAATGATAAAGAATGGCAAGAAGCATCAAAAGATTTCCATTTGGGTGGCCATCTTTGAATGTTTTTGGCATGCTTTACTATTAAATACCATTCTAAGATGTCCAACACGTTTCAAAGCAACACATCCGCCATCACGAAAATAATGAGAAAAAAGAGCATTCAAAGAGGAGGCTCAGACTGTAGTTCAAACTGTGGAAGGTGATTATCCACTCACGGTTAGATTTCTGGTCCTATGTTCACAAGATATTGAAAATAAACAGACTTATACATGAAATTGCCCCTCTCTGGGAAAAATTGCAGCATCCAGAATGGAGAACATGCTATACAATGCTTGTGTTCTATCCTCTTCTACCCCTCCGGTACCCAAAATCCGCATAGTCCCCAACCCCTATAATGACTGTAGTCCTTTTTCCCTACTATTCAATCCCTCTGGAAATGATTCTTTAAATAAACATTTTAAAAAAGCATTGCGCCAGAGGGAGTTTGCCTCCAGACCCTGTGGGTATGCATTACATTCAGTCATTAATAGCCCTTAGAACTGAATTGCCAGTGCTCTATTGTCCATCATGAAGGTGCTGTCCTCATTTAAATATTTTAAGTTTGTATGCAGCAGGAATGAGTGCAATTGTGCTAGCTAAATAAAGAGGAAAAATATAGTACATCTATGTGTTGTAGTTTATAATCCTGGATGGTACAGGATTCATCATGCAATGACTTTTTTATATTCTTTATCATAGTGGAAAAAAAGTGTAAAAGGAAAAGACAAGGACAGGCAATAACGTTAAATAACTTGCTAAAGATATCCATAGGCAATCATATAGGAATGCTTAGGGTTATAGGACTTAGCGCAGTGTATACACACATGTGCATGTTAATTAACTTAAAAGACTGTGATAAATGTGAATCCCTAAGGGGTCAACCCAACTGAACACAGTATGTTGAAGTCTATATTGAATTTCAGGATGAGCATTCAGGATGGGGAGAAGCTCCCAGAATTCAGGAAGTCAGCATGGTATATCAATTGCAACCAAATAATAACTTATCAGGAGACTGGGCGGGTTAATGCATGGAATGGCAGATACCCAGTTAACTGATATTTATAAGAAATGCATAACAGATTTTAGGTCAAAAGGTGGTGATGTAGCTGCTGGTTGGTTGGCAAGCAAACAATCGAAGGACGCGGTAAGGTGGGGGTTGCCGTTGATTGCTACATGGGACATGGGGTGCGGGGGGGGGGTCCGACTAGAGAGCAATTAGCTACAAAAACTAAAATCATAAAAAGTGGCTAAGTGGCTAAGAAGCATTGGCAAAACCAATGCTTATGTGAGCTACTGGCTTTGCCAATGTCTTTCAGCCATGTTGTAC
The DNA here is from genome assembly GCA_963921515.1 of Calotriton arnoldi. NCBI lineage: Eukaryota > Metazoa > Chordata > Amphibia > Caudata > Salamandridae > Calotriton > Calotriton arnoldi. The sequence continues at coordinate 558,061 of CAWUFW010006163.1, forward strand.
AGCAGCGTGGCTGCTGTTCAGCATGGTTAAAAGTTAGTGGCATGGCGTAGAGGACAGTGGAGTTAAAAGGCATAGAGGAGACTGGTGTGGAGTGGTTAGAGTGGCAGAGAGTAGCGTGGAGTGACAGAGGCATAGCGTTTCTTAAGGTGGCGTAGCATGGTGCAGAGTTGAGTGGCGTAGAATAGAGTGGCGTGCAGTGGCGTAAAATAGAGTGACATTGTGTGGCATGGTGATGAGTGGAGTGGCGTAGAGTGTAGTGGTGAAGAGAGGAGTGGCAGAGAGTAGTGAGGTGTAGAGTGGCATGGCATAGAGTGGTGTAGAGTAGTACAGTTGTGGGTGTACGTCACTAAGGCGTTTAATAGGGATGGCAAACAGGGTGAAAGCAACATAAATGCCTGCGTTGAAAGTAGGAAAGCACATTGCGCATCCAGGAATTATAGGGAAACGATCAAAAAAAAAATGCATTGCAAAAAGGACAACAACAAAAAAACAACAAAGAAAAAGAACACACATTTGGTCAATGCTCCACAGAGGAGCTAATGCAAGAAAGGAAGAGAAGCCTACGGGAGCTTAGAAATCAAAAGATTGCTAATGAGTGCAACAATGAAAAACAACTAATGGTATGTTGTTGGCAGGTTGTAAGTCCACTGAATAGTAAACAATACTTCTCGCAGCACAGCACATGCACTCAGTAGGCAAAACCTAAAAAAACGACTGCAGCAACTAAAGCAGGAGAAAAAAAAAAAGAAAAAAAAAAAAAGATTAGGCAGCCTTCTAGACATGTTGGGACTAATAGAATACATCAAAAATAGTTGACTGGATGGTATTCTTATGATATACACAATAAATAAATCACAGAGGATGGATGTGGAAAAGAATTACACAAGGTAGATGTGGAGAAGACCAAGAAACGGGGTGGTTGAACAGAGTGCAATCACTTTCACACAGGACAAAATGGGGAGAACTCCAAAGTATACTCATCCATTAATATGCAATAACAAAGCTTCACAGAGTGATTTTCAAGCCCGTAGCAAATACATGCTGCATTCTGGACAGCTGGCAGAGGATTACTACTCTTCCAATTAACAAGAGGGATGATAAGTATGAGCAAAGCAGGTACTGTTTCATCACCTCAATAGCAAAGGTAAAATCTTTGTGGGAGCTACCTTAAACCATCTACTATACTTGGCAAGAAAGTTTAACATGCTGTCTTTTGAGCAGAGTATATTTTGTTAACTGCTTAACCTTGTAAAGGTTGATGGAATGTTCATTTTATTACACTGGCAGATTCTGGCTCCTAATATGGCTATGTCATGTAATAAGTGTTTATTCATCATCAACTTTAGAGTAACAAAAGGCTAAGCTAAAACATGCAAGCATTCACACCTAAATTTTAAGTTAAGTATAGTGTGGTTTGATAGTAGAAAAGGTTGAATGCTTGCGGGAGAGATGTGTGTGGGCAACAAGGGATCGCTGGGAGGTGAAAACAGATCTACGGTGGGAACTAAGCATGTGCTCCACCTCTTCATAACAGCTAAAGATGCTCGTCATTGTCTGAATCTCCAAACTAAAACTCAACTACACATTCCCTCATATTAGAGATGGTTCTGCTACAATAAAAATGTAAAAGCCCTGATGTTCAGAAGTTGTGAAAATACTGGAAAAACCAGCACTGACAGCCAACAGGTTTCGCCTTTGGGACCTATTGCCTTTGCCAATGTTCTTTAGCCATGCTGTACAATATCCCTAAAACTATGCAGCATGTCTTAAAAAAAAAAAAAAAGATGCGTCCAGCCACGTCATTTAGAAGGCATGCATACACTTACAAAACGTGGCCACTTTTTTTTTTTTCTTTTTTAGTTACCAATCTGTGTTGGATCAGTAACTAAAAAGAAAAGTGTGATTGTTTTTTGAAGGGGATGGCAGATAGTGGGAAGCAACCAGAGGGGTGGGGGAGGGGGGAGAAATGGGGAAAGAAACAAAGTGGTGGACAGATGCTGGCAAATAAGAGCATTGTGGAGCTGGAAGGAAGAACACTGGGGAGAAAGCAACAATGGCCGGGAATGTGGGAGAGGTACACAAATGAAAAAACTTACATGTGCATTCTCATGGAGTGCTTGAACAAAAGGGAAAAAGTGGTGCTTGCAAAGCAGGAAGTGAAAGGACACAAGTAATGAGCCATTGCTCTAGGAGAGGGACACACGCTCTAAAAGTAAGGAAAGCCCACAAGATTTAGCAAATAAGATGCAAGTAAATTAGAGTGACAATAAAACAAACCCATGGTAAGAAATGGATGGGCTATAAGCTTACTGTAAACGAACAATAGGCCTCACAAAAGACAGTGCATGCGCGGTCTAGCAGTCAAGACCTAAAAATAAAATTCATAAAATAAACTGCAAAAAAAGAAAAAATCTAGGTTCGAAGGTTTGGAAGTTAAGTTTTGAAGTTTAAAGTGGGCTCTCAACCCTTAAGAGAAGCAGTGTGAATTCGGATTGGGGAGAAAACAGAAGAATAGACGTACTCTAGATCTAGTTTCACTACAGCCTGCTTGGTGTGTGTAAGACATTGGTTTATTAGTTGCAAAGGATGTGGTGGGGGTCTGCATACTTCCCCATCCCATCTAAAAAAAAAAAAAAAAAAAAAAAAATAGGATTGCGCTAGTCCCTGGAACACGGCCCTAAATCGGGGAAAGTTCAAATTTTCAGGAGATGCGCAATGTGCTCCGTTCCTGCCTGTCCCCTCCTCTCCCACAGGAGACCAGTCTTTAAAGACTGGTATCTCTGGCCCAGTAGGGGCCAACTGGCTCAATCGTGGTGTCGTTTTGCTCCTGTTAGCGAGCTCTAGCCACCAGGAGCATTCTCTTCAGGCATCCTAGCCTTTCAAAGGCACATTCTATTGAGGGCTTGATTTTCCAATTCCCTGCACCAGACCTGTCCTCTGCCTGGGCTCCTGGCGCTCTTTCCTGCTTGGTAGGCATCTTCCACAGCCCATCCAGTGCCAGCAAGTAGAACACCATCTCTGCTGCACTCCCCAGGTGCCACAGCCTCATGGCTTCGTAAGAGGGCACCTGTGTCTCAAAAAAGAAAAGGGTGTAAAAGTCCTAGGGGACCGCTCGGGACCCTCCGGTGGGCCCATTTCCCCAACTGTTCCTCAATAGGAATCCTTGTCTTGTGGTCAGCTAGAGGTAAAGTTCTTTAGTCCACCTTCCAGGGGCATCAGCTTCCTGTTGGGCATTCTGTTGCGGTCGCCGCTCCCAGGTTCAGTGTCTTCTCAAAATTATTTCCCTTGTGTAAGGGTGTTTAAGTGGGGGGTGGAAAGTTCAGAAGCCAGGCACTCCTGACTAATACTACAGTGCCACACCATCAATCCACCCCATCCCCAACCCTCCTACACAGCATTCTGGGGCATTTTAAAATGACAAAATCGGTGGTCTATAAAAGACCTTCCCTGGGAGCCTTCAGTCCACCACACCCTTACACACCTGCCTGATCCCTTCCCACCAAAACATCAAAGAGAAACTCCCTCCTGTGTTTGGCTTCAACGGTCTGACATTACTTTTTCGAGTGTGGCTTTCCCAGCCGAGGCGCAGTGTGAGGAGTTAATTAGCAGATTGCCTCCCTACCCCTTCCTTACCTAGGAACTAGGCCATACACTATTAATGGCTCATTTGTGTGAGGAGACCATTGAGCCTCCTGCAGGCCAGCAGAATAATTCACTTGGCCCAGCAAGGGGGGTAAAGACCGGCATTTCGATTATGGCTGAGCCAGGGAAATGTGATATTTTTTAAAGTGCCATAAGGCGTGTTGCTAGAATGAAAGGGACTGTGGCTTTACACTCAGGTTGCATGTTTACCATAAGATTGATTGCTCACTGGTACATGTGAGCCTAAGTGAGGCAAATCTGTCCTTTGGCGCAAATGTGGCGTTTAATGTATAACTTCATCTAGCACCACAGACTTTCAGTAAGCACTATAAACATAAATGATGATTGTCCATTCACATTATAAGGCCTACCCCCGGTCAGCACCAACACTGGAAGGGTCTCTTCTGCGACAGGCTATCTAAAAAAGATACAGGGCTACGCCAGACAGTAGTCTCAACGCGCATGCTCACATATTTTGTGTAGCCAGTCCAGAGCCTCATATCGTAGCTGCACAGCAGTGGCCTCGTCATAAAAGGCAGGCACTGGCGGTTAGCAGTAGAAGTCTATTCCTCCAGGATTTATTCTGAGTGAGACTAACTCGCAGTCAAAGTTTTTTAAAAAACTGTCATTAGCGAGAAATCCAGGGGGGCTTAAATGGGGGTAACTCATTTCTTACCATGTGCATCATTAGTTTGCAAAACTAGGCTTGAGTTGAGAAAGGTGTTTCTGGCCTTCGTTACTAAAGTGTAAATTTTAGAAACATTGATACAGTAAATACTGCTTTGACTTGCAGGCCATGGCTGTATTACAAATGGTCTACTAATTTTAGGATCTTTCTAAAACTTGCACTACTCATGCTTAAGCCAGAATATTTGGGTCGATTACAAATATTTGAACAAACTTGAAAGACGTTAAAACATTCCCTTTCAACAACTGCATCCACAGACTATCCATCATGTTTCTTTTTCTCCCTTTGTTCTTTCTCGAACCCTGGAATGCACAGACCTCCATTTCTTTGGCATACTGTAGGCTGACTTCAAACACAGCGACCCTTGACCCCGTCCTCAGGCAGGTCGCTCCCCATCGCCGCACAGCTCCACCAGTGCCTCTGTCTGCCTCTGTTGCCCGTCACCGCCGCTGCCGCAAGTTCGAGGCCCCTCCGCCTCGGTAGTCCGGTACTGCCCTAATTGTTCACTGCTTGCCTCATTTTGTGCTCTGCCTGTGTAATTTTGTTGTTTTGTTTTGCTCCTTGTTTCCCTCTTCCCCCTTTTTTTCTCTGTGCCCCCTTTTTTGCCTTCAGTATCCCTGATCGCCGTTCCCGCCGCTGCGTCCCCGCCCCGTTTGCCCATTCGCCGCCCCGCTCCCGCCTCCCAGCTGCTCCTCCCTCCCACCTCCCCTTATATGGCGGCCGCTGCGCGGTGAGGAGAGCGACCCTTGACCCTGTCCTCAGGCAGGTCGCTCCCCCTCGCCGCACAGCTCCACCAGTGTGTCTGTCTGCCTCTGCTGCCCGTCACCGCCGCAAGTTCGAGGCCCCTCCGCCTCGGTAGTCCGGTACTGCCCTAATTGTTCACTGCTTGCCTCATTTTGTGCTCTGCCTGTGTAATTTTGTTGTTTTGTTTTGCTCCTTGTTTCCCTCTTCCCCCTTTTTTTCTCTGTGCCCCCTTTTTTGCCTTCTGTATCCCTGATCGCCGTTCCCGCCGCTGCGGCCCCGCCCCCTGCTCGCCCATTCGCTGCCCCACTCCCACCTCCCAGCTGCTCCTCCCGCCCACTTCCCCTTATATGGCGGCCGCGCCGGTGGCCCGCCTAAGGCAAGCCCGTCTGCGCCCGTCCGCGCCTGGACCGCGCCCAGCGCCAGAACCCCTGGCCCCCGCGAACGCCACGACGCCCGTCTCAGCTACGACGCCAACACCCTCCACGCACTCAACACCGGACGAGCGCACACCTGCTTCCTGGCCGCCCCGAAGCGCACCAAAGGACCCTTCTCCTGCCGGAGCTGCAGCTTCCCCAGTCTCCGAGCCGCCAACCCGCCCACCAAGACAGGACGCAACCACCTCAGATGCATACTACTGAACACCCGCTCCGCACGCAAACACGCCGTCGAACTCTGGGACTTGCTTGACACATCCTCCCCGGATGTCGCCTTCCTGACAGAGACCTGGATGAACGACTCCTCGGCACCGGACATCGCCATAGCCATCCCGGACGGCTACAAGATCACCCGCAGAGACCGCACTAACGGAGTAGGAGGTGGAGTCGCCATCATCCACAAGTCCACCCTCAAGGTCGCGACCAACTCCGACGACACCCTCAGCACCGCCGAACACCTGCACTTCCAGATCCACACTGATCCCAACACCACCCTCAGAGGAACTCTGATCTACAGACCCCTCGGACCCCGGCCTCGGTTCAGCGACTCCATCGCCGTCTTAGTCAGCACGTACGCCCTCGCCTCCACGAACTACATCCTCCTCGGAGACCTGAACTACCACCTCGAGAACAACAACGACACCAACTCCACCACCCTGATCGACAACCTCGGACTCCGACAGCTCGTCACTTCGCCCACCCACTCCGCCGGCCACACGCTTGATCCCATCTTCTCCTCAAGCTCCCACGTCTCCTTCAGCCACACCACCGAACTCCACTGGACCGACCATCGCTGCATCCACTTCACCTTCAGGAAGCCCACCACCGCACCCAACAGATCCCCCGCCGTGGCTGGAGCAAAATCACCGAAGACCAGCTAAACACCGCCCTCGCCCGAAGCCCACCCACCGACCCCGACGCCGCAGCCAGCAACCTCAGGCGCTGGATCGACGACTGCGCCAACACCCTCGCCCCGATCAAGAAACCCTCCAACAGACGCACCAACAAGGCCAGCTGGTTCTCCGCGGACCTCCAGACCTCCAAACAAACCTGCCGAAAACTCGAGAAGAAATGGCACCGCGAACAGACACCAGAGAACCACGCAGCCCACAAGAACGCCATGCGCCAACACCATCACCTCATCAGATCCGCCAAAAGGACCTCCTTCAAGGACCGCCTCGACAACAACGCACATAACAGCAAAGAGCTCTTCAACATCGTGAAGGAACTCTCCAACATCAGCTCCAACACCAACGACATCCCACCTTCGCAAGACCTGTGCAACTCCCTGGCCACCTTCTTCCATCGCAAGATCACAGACATCCACGACAGCTTCGACAACCAGACCACCACGACAGCCAACAACACCTCAGACCCCACGACCACCACCCACAACGACCCCCTGCTCACCTGGACTCACATCAACGACGACGACACCATCAAAATCATGAACACCATCCACTCCGGCTCCCCGTCAGACCCGTGCCCACACCACATCTTCAACAAAGCCAGCGCCACCATCGCACCCCATCTCCGCAAGGCCATCAACATCTCCTTCGAGACCGCGACCTTCCCGGAGAGCTGGAAGCACGCCGAGATCAACGCCTTGCTCAAGAAACCCAAGGCAGATCCGCGGGACCTCAAGAACTTCCGGCCCATCTCCCTGCTCCCGTTCCCGGCGAAGGTCATCGAGAAAACCGTCAAACAGCTGACCCGCTACCTCGAGAACATCATCCTGGACCCGTCCCAGTCCGGGTTCCGCAGCAACCACAGCACCGAAACTGCCCTCATCGCCGCCACCGATGACATCAGGGCCCTGTTGGACAACGGCGAAACCGCAGCCCTCATCCTCCTGGACCTATCAGCCGCCTTCGACACGGTCTGCCACCGCACCCTCCTCCACAACGCAGGGATCCGAGACAAGGCTCTGGAATGGACCACCTCCTTCCTCTCCGGCAGAACCCAGAGCATCCGCCTCCCCCCTTTCCGTTCCGAAGCCTCCAAGATCATCTGCGGCGTACCCCAAGGATCATCCCTCAACCCGACATTGTTCAACATCTACATGGCCCCGCTCGCCCACGTCGCCAGACTACACGACCTCAACATCATCTCCTACGCCGACGACACACAGCTGATCCTCTCCCTCACCAAGGACCCCCTCACCGCCAAAACCAACCTCCACGAAGGAATGAAAGCCGTCGCAGAATGGATGAAGAACAGCCGTCTGAAGCTGAACTCGGACAAGACGGAGGTCCTCATCCTTGGCTCCACCCCCTCAGCCTGGGACGACTCCTGGTGGCCGACCGCCCTGGGAGCAGCACCAACGCCCACCGACCACGCACGCAACCTGGGGTTCGTCCTCGACTCAACGCTCTCCATGACCAAGCAAGTCAACGCCGTCTCATCCTCATGCTTCAACACCCTCCGCATACTCCGCAAGATCTACAGGTGGATCCCCAAAGCACACAAGAAGAATGGTCACCCAGGCCCTCGTCAGCAGCAGGCTGGACTACGGAAATGCCCTGTACGCGGGAGCCCCGGCCAAACTACTGAAACGACTGCAACGCATACAGAACGCCTCTGCCCGCCTGATCCTCGACATCCCCCGACACAGCCACATCACACCCCACCTGAGAGACCTGCACTGGCTGCCCGTCAACAAGAGGATCACCTTCAAGCTCCTCACCCACGCACACCAGGCACTCCACGACACCGGACCAGCATACCTCAGACGACTCACCTTCTACACCCCGAACCGCCAGCTCCGCTCCGCCGACCGCGCCCTCGCCACCATCCCCCGCATCCGAAGAGCGGAAGATCGTTCTCCTACCTCGCTGCCAAGACCTGGAACACCCTCCCCATCCTCCTACGGCAGACCCAAGACCTACTAACCTTCAGGAGGCTACTCAAGACCTGGCTATTCGAGCAGTAGCGGCACCCCCCCCGCGCCTTGAGACCCTCACGGGTGAGTAGTGCGCTCTACAAATAGATTGATTGATTGATCTCAGATTCCTTGCCCACTAGGCTACTGAAATTCATGCACAAATTATGGCCATTATCTGGCCCAGATATGTCCGTATTCATGAATAGCATACTGCCTTGGAGGAAAAGAGAGGTGCCTTGGTAACAATGAATTCAAAATCCAATATTGTCATCTCTCATTCTTTCACTCCAGCTGACGAAGGCTTGGAAATGCTTGTCACTGTGCTTTCTCCTATGGCCAATCAAACTATAGTCATAATGCCAGCATACCACCTCCAAGCACAAATACTCCCTACTGCTCCTCCTTTGAAGAAATAGTAAACAGCTATATTTTTGTTCACTGTACGACTAATCTTAGGAGTTTTCAAATTTTATATTAACAAAAATTTGTTAGCCCTATTCTTTGGCATAATATATTCAAAATGCAAATTCCAGATTTGATTTTTGCTCCACAAGAAACGGTTCGACCATTACCCGATTCACTTAACAATTCTATTTGCTTCACCTATTTCAGTTCTTGCTATATTGCAGAAAATATCCAGCAACTAGACGATCACACTCGATTTATCTGGCTCCTCTCTAACTAACCCTCCTAATACAGAAGACTTCAATTCTGGCTACTCAAAGTATTAGACCTGGATCACTGCGAGCCTAGGCTTGATCTCGCCTGCAGCCACTAGGTACTCTAAATCTAGAAATAAACTGTACTCCCAGGTCCTCTGCAGTCATGACAGATAAAAAGAGAAGTCCATAGACGCCTGGCGTTACAATTATTATTAACAAATGACAAACATAAAATTTGTTTTTCATACTATGTATCTGAGAGTTCGCAAGAATTTTACGCAAAGACTGCTCACCACAGAAACAGAAAAACAATCTCATCCAGCACAATGGATTCTGCCAACCAGTTTCTTAAGAATTCTACATTTTCAGAACTCCAGGTTTGGATTTTGGTCCTTTTCTGTTGTCAACGCTTCTCTCTGAAACACTCTTCATGAAGAACTCCAAAAGCATCCGCCCTTCTGCCTTTAAAAGAAAAGCTCTTCAATCATAGCTTTTAGCTTTCTTCGGAAACGTAGGTTACCTTTTTAGCACCATGAGACTCGAATGGAGGAAACTCCATTTTAAAGACTGAAATACTTCATAAGACAGACACCTCTAAAACTAAATATATGAGCATGTTGAATTCTAAAAAGGATATGTTTAGCCTTTCATTTGAGCCTTAAGTACAAGACCCAAATGTTTCAATTACCATTGCATTTGTAAAGAATTCTACAAACATCCATGTTAAATGGCCTTTATATCCTTACCACCTTCGATCAAATGCTGAGATTGCCCAGCATCTCAAAATGTTTATAGTGCCTACAATAACTAATGCTATTTGCACAAGATGGAGAGAGCAGTAAAAGTGAATGGTGAACACGTGTTAGGAGAGATAAGGAAGAGGTGAGCATTTTAATGCAGATTTTCAATATTCATAATTAACAGCAGTAATTCTTACGATGTGCTTGCCATAAAAGCTAATTTATTTAAAGATCACGTAAAACTGTTCAAAGAAGTCAAGTTGCATGCAATGATGCAAATAAATCCTTTAAAAGTATCTATTAAAAGGGGCGTGGCCAAGATAGCGGCGAGGTAGGACGCTTATTGCTACCTCTCCCGCCGACCGCCATCCATAGCACTGTTTCTTGGCTACCCAGAGCTTCAGAACAGCCGGGAAACGCAAATCTGCATGGCGCGATTCCGTGAGCGCCACGGGAGTCCGGAGACGGCGTTCGTAGGCGCTGTAGACACTAGCGACGGGCCGAAGGCCGCGGGGCTGCGCCGCGGTCCCTCTGGCAGCAGCCCCAGTGCGGGAGGCCGCGGCAGATGCAGGAGCGGGCCCGTGAACACGCGAGTGGGCCGAGAGCGGCAGCCAACTGACGAGAGACCCCGCTGATTACCTGGGAATCTTTCTCCAGAGGCACAAGCGGTGGGAGCAGCCGGGGGCGGAGGGACGAGACCCTGAAACGGCGAGGCCTGGTCTGAGTCGTAGGCCTGGAGAGCTCCCTCAGCATATTGATCGGCGGCGTCCTGGACGTTCCGGCGCAAAGGTGAGCGATTACGTACACTGCCCCGGGCAGTGACTGAGCCCAGCGGCTGGCGATATGGAGATCAGGGGGCGAGTAAGCAATTCCATTGCGGCCCACTTGCGCCGGGAGCGGTGAGGACGAGCAGCGGAGAGAAGGGTTAGGCCCAGTCACGGGCCCTCCTGGAAACACGGGCGGGCGTGGCCCTGCGCCAGAGATCCGGTTTACGCCGCACTTGCCCGAGAGGCGTGAGAGGCGACGCCTGGTGATCCGATAGCCCCTGGACAAACCGGCGCCGAATTAAGGGCGAGGCCTGAAGGCACCGGGAGAGACCCGGTGCGAGCACACAAGTTTAGTGGAGGAGTGCCTGCATTCCCCTGGGCAGTGTTGGGCCGCGGACCAGAGGAGGATATTGGACGCTCGGGGCACACTCGGATAAGCCGCAGTGAGGAACAAAGGGTGGACTCGAGGCGTGGGGTAGCAAGAGCTGGCGGCAGGGGCCTGCTTCCGAAACACCCCGAAGGCTGAGAACCCGCTCCATCTGTGCAGCAGCGCAGGGGAAGCGATCTAGAGCACGAAGGCAGGAGTCTCGGCAAAGGCGTCACCCCACTATAAACCCCTGAGAAAGTGACTGTAGTGGGATACGGGCACCCTTCTCTGGCACGAGTATAGACCCTCTTGGTCTAAAGTTTTGTACCTGTTCCAGACACTGCCTCTGCGCCCACCCACGGGTATGATCCCCAAATTGCAAGCGGAAACCATGACCTTTATTTGGCACGGCCGTAAACCCAGGATGAAACAGGGTCTTAGCTTCTTATCACCTGGCGAAGGCGGGCTGGGCATCCCCAACCTCCAGCTGTATTTCCAAGCGGCACAATTAAGACACCTAGTAGAATGGAACCGGACGGAATCAGGGAAGCATTGGCTATTTCAGGACCGGGCAGTGGCGGGTACCTCGTTGATGAAGATCCCATTTTTAAAGAAAGCCCAAAGGCCCCGTAGTCTTTACGTTTCAGATATCACTAGGACCACCATTTCGACATGGGACCAGACTAACCGTAGACACCAACTCACGACGTTTCCATCCCCCCTGACCCCACTATTCGACAACCCAGACTTTGAGCCAGGGCTACGGGAAACTAAATTTCAGGCATGGCGACAGTCCCAGTGTCGCTCCATGGGCCATTTTTTCGATGTTCAAGGGGTACTTTCATTCTCACAGATTAAAGCAGCCTATGGCATCCCTGAGACAGAGCGCATGCGATACCTGCAGCTTAGACACTGGGTCCTACAGCCACATAACAGAGAGGCGGCTAGTCGACATCTTACTACCTACGAGAGATGGCTCTTGTCGAAGTCCTCAGACAGGGGTATAATCTCCGACTTATACAAGCTGCTGAATGCCCGAAACTCGCACTTATACCATGCTGGACGTGGTAGATGGGAAAAGGACATTGGGAGACCTCTTAGCAACAAAAAGTGGGATGGCATATGTTACAGGGCACGTCACACTGCTAGCAACATGGCGTTGACTGATACGCTCACAAAAGTGACCACTTATTGGTACTACACGCCAGAGCGGGTGCATAAGATTAATCCGACGGCTAGCGCACACTGCTGGAGGAACTGTGGGGAAATAGGTACATTGCTCCACTTACTATGGGACTGCCTCCATATTCAAAATTATTGGACACAAATATTGGGTGATGTTGATAAACATCGAGACTCAGCTTCTCCGTTTTCCTGCACACATCCTACTGGGTGTGCCGGATCCACTGGCATACCCACTGAAGTCCAGGAGGGGTCGCCTGATAGGAGTGGCGCTGGGAGCGGCCATGCAGAACCTTCTCTCGCATTGGGGGACCCCCATTGCCCCCACACATACCGGATAGTCGACACGCCTATGGCACATCCTGGGCATGGAAAAAATAACACTTCCACTCGCTGGTAAAGGAGCAGACTTTCGGGAGGCATGGCTTCCCTTCCTAGCTCTACTGACGCAGGAATTCCGCGAGCTCACATGCCCTAAATATCTACGCTTGCTGCGATTGCCGGAAGACGGAGCACCACCCGCTCTCGATTAATCTTGGGGTATGCTGTTTGACTTCGTGCTCATCTCAAGGCAGGGTTGATTGGAGGAGGGGTGGGGGAGGGAGGGGTTGGGGTTTCGTCTCTTTATTTTGTATTTGTTGTATATCTGTTTTTAAGCAGGGGCTCATCGTAGCCCACGAAGACAGCTTACGGTCCATCGGCTATGCTTATGGCCTTTATTGTCCCCTTGCTATTCGTTTGTTCAGTTTTGAATACAACAATAAAACAGATTTAAACCATAAAAGTATCCATTAAGATGGAAGGATGATATATACACACGTCCCTTTCAAAGGAAGCAGTCTATCTGTGATATGAGAAAACTAACTGATGCTGCTGAATCCCAAAGCAGAATTTCCATGTGTGGTCTGGTATTCTGAGACTCTTGTCCCAGGTTATCTCTTGTCCCATTACTGCAGCAACCACGGAGAAAGCTTATGGCATCCAGGTTCACATAACCAATCAAGCAGGTGGAAGGAAAAATGTTAGTTACCTTTTAGCTATCGGTTTATAGCTTGCAGTGCTGCTGAATAATGTACTGCACACTCCTGTCATTTAGTGTTGGGTGCAGACAATGCAAGTAGTTTATTTTCTAAATATGTTTCAGTTCGGGGTCACTTTTGACCCCCCACCCCACCACCACCCCCAAGAAACTGCCACGCACCAGACAAAGACTGCACTAAAGATTGTGCCTTAACACCCAACGGGTGAGTGAAAGTAAGTGGCAAGAAGTGAAGCCAGGCAAATAAATGTATGCAAGTGCATTGTGAAAGCATGCATAATGTAATTAGTTTGAGGCATTTGTAGCATCTGCTTGAGTCTATGGAGATGGGAGGGCACATGTGAATCTACAGAACCACAAACTACAAATAGATAGTTACAGGGCAGGTAACTTTTTTCTGTTAGTAGCATATGCAGCTATAGATCACATGCTCTGCATAGTATGGAAAGCAGTGTTCTCCAATTAAAACAATGTCTTGCGAAAGGCTAATGCAGATGTTTGGAATAATGGTTTATGAACCGTCTGCCCGACCTGTGCTTCTTGTCAGGTAAGAAAGACCACACAGCAATGTTTCATGAAAGTGTGTGGCATGGATCACATAGCAGCGTTGCAGATATCTGCAAGTAGTAGTTTTTCTAGAAATCCCAGTTTGGCTCCCTTTATGCAAGTAGAATGTTGTGTAACTACTGTGGAAAGAGTACATTTAGCTTTAGCTTAACATACTTGGGTACACTTTACTATAGGACTTTAAATTGGATTTCTCAAGTGGAGTTTTGCAAAAGCTGTGTCTTGACAATGGATTTAGTATGGTCAAAGTAATACATTAGAACCTTCATTAGATCTAAAATGTACAATGTTCTTTCTGCCACAGATTGAGTTTTGGGAAAAAGTATGGCAAGTCAGTGGTCTGATTGAAAAGGAATGGCGAGACAACCTTTGGCAGAACACGCAGATTTGTCCTCAATTAATTCCTGGTTTGTGGCATCTGAGATAGATAGATAGGATATTTCTCACCTACCCTGGGATTTATTGGCTAGTCCATATGCACTTCAGCTTTAATGTATTGGCTACCAATTTGACAAACCTCTTCAAATTTAAAATAAAGATTTTTCCTTTATTGCAATAGTCCTTAAATCCCTTTTAAGCATATTACAGAGTTAAGTTTGGTTTAATCTGGCTTACTCGGAGGGAGCAGAATACGCACATTATATATACAGCTTTGTCCTCAAAACAATTCCATCATTATGAACCTGAATGAAAGCCTCTACAACCGTTAAGGCCTGCAATGAAGTGATCGATACTAGAAATGGAACTTTCCAACAAAGATACTGCATTTGACAAAAATGTAAGGGCTCAACCGGAGTCCCCATAAGTCTTGTGTGGACTACATTAAGGTCCCAGATTGGTTCCTGTGCTGTCCTTGGAGGAATAACTTTTTGGAAGCCCTCCATGAATGCTTTGACTACTGGGATCTTTGAACAAAGAGGCAAGCTGTCTGGTTTGCATATAAGCAACAACCATTGCTATATGAAATCTAACACATGTGCATGTGTAGCCTGACTTTTATTAAGTGTAACCTGTAGCAAATGATGTCCTGAACAGAGGATTGGATTGCAGGGGTTGTGCTTGCTTACTCAGTAGTGCACAAATTGTTTACTTTTTGCAGCATTACACGCTTGAGTGATATGTATGCGAGCCTCATGAAAAAGGAGAATATATTACTCTGGAAGTTGCAGGTAACCAAACTCTAAAAACCTCAGGCACCAAATTGCAAGGTTCATTTCCTTTAGCTATGAATGTCTCATCGGAGCCTGATGCTTAGTTGGGCAGTCTGCACTTCTTCTGTGGTTGAAAAGACATTTCCAGCAGTGCTGAGCACCCTGCATGCTTTGCCCAAGTCGGAGACTGCACTAAATAAAGGGACCAGAGGAAAAGAGTAGGCAAATATCCCTGACCAGTTCATCTATAGTGCATTGCACATGGACTGTGGGTGTGGTTACTTGGAGGAAATACTTGGTCCCCTTGCGCTTTCTGCAGTGGGAAACAGATCGACTGTGGGCATCCTCCACGTTCTGAAGTACTTTAAATCATCTCCCACTTGAGTACCTGCGGATGCGTCCTGCTTAACAGGTTTGCAAAGTTACTGCTCACCATGAATAGATGCTTCCCTGGAATCAAACATTTGTGGCAACTGCCCGCTGACAGCTGAGGTAAGTTAGTGCATCCTTGTTTCTGAACGTAATACACTACTGCCATGTTGTCCGTTTTCATTGTTTTGCTGCAAATCTGCATGTAAAATGCTTTGCGTGCCAATCGAATTGCAGTTGGCTCTAATAAATGAATATGCATTTTGATCTGCAGTTTTTTTTGTATTCGGTAGAATCCAAAAAAATCTAAATATACAGCAATAATCAACAGTTCCTTATAAATAAAGGAGTTTAGACAATATTCTCTGATCCAATCAATTCATGCAATGCCAAAAATTGTTAAAAACAGATCTGGCAAAATCACAGCTCCTCAAAGTATTGACATATTCCATCATGCTTAACCACCTGATTGATTTGTTTAGTTTTGAGTAAGTTAATTTAAGGAACTTTACCAGAGCCATGTTTAGCTGCTATTGAATAAACAGTGGCGCCTCACTCAACTTCCAACACTGTAAAATAAGCGAGTGGGCAACAAACGTAGCAATGAAAAAAAAATCTGCTGCCTCCAGAGAGAACATCTCTTTTAACTAAACCAAACAATTTTAAAAACCGCTGGGAAGAGATGCTCTCATTTAATTTTTCTGTATGGGATCTCTCCGATATCCGCTTGGGTCATGGTCGCGATATGCACATCTATGTAACGAATGTTCTTTTCCCACTATTGTATCCTACCTACCTTAATTGTGAAGCGCTCTAAAACCCGCTTGGGTCATGTTCATGCTAAACAAAACTTTATAAATGAATAAAAAATAAATCTCCCTGAGGGGCTCGGTGTTCGGTATAAGCCTACCTCTCCCATTAGGTACTTGGATATCTAAGTCACATCCAGCTATGCAGATTTGTTTAAATTGATTTATGCAACAACTTTGATCAAAGTTCAAAATATGTTAAATAGATGGAGAGTAGTGCTGGTAAAGGTCTATTCTACCATAGTTAATTTTTCTATTCAATAACATTCTTATTAAGGTATGGATTTTTTTATGGAAATTGATTTCTTAGTAAGAAGTTTAATTTGGAATAACCGTTGCCCCTGTGTGAAAGTTTGCTATTTGCAATTAGATAAAGAAAACGGAGGGCTTGCTTTATCAAATCTTCGATTCTATTATTTTGCTGCTTTCTCGGTTGAATGATACTTGTTCAGCCCCAGTTTATGATAACTGTATATTTTATGCAATAGCAAAAAAGCTAGAGATCTAGTCACCATGTTTTCTTAAATTGTTTATTTTGCCCAAAAAGTCTTGATATAAAATGTATTCATGTACCTGTTTTTCATAAACTTTTAATTTTCAATGAATATAAAATACCAGACTGCCCCGAGTTTATCACTGCAGGAATCCTGTCGTTTAAATTTGTTACTCGCAAAGGAGAACATTTCAGCATGAAATAACCTAGGCTTTTGAACTATGGCAGACTTCAAGTATAACATCTCATTGAAATCATGGCCGTAGTTAGAAATTTGTTATCCCCGGCGAGTAGAGCGAGGGCTTTGGTTTAGTTTTTTTAAAATAACAAATCTATTGCATCACTACCATTGGTTGAAGGGAAAGGTGGCAAGATTTTAAAAATGTTGTTCAAACACAATCTTAGAGGGACTGGTAGTTGGTATAGACACCTGAAAGATAACTTGCATATGCGACTCCTTGCTAACCATTTAGACAGAGTTGAAGAAGAAACAGGCTTTAGACTTACTCCTAAGGAATGGCAGGAACTCTCTCAACATAGTTATAAATTATTCAGAGCTGCCAATTTTAAGAACCTTTTGTTGTTTGCTCTGTGGCTAATTAATTATACTGCAAAAGCTATAAATACATTTTACTCATCCTTCCCAAATTACTGTTTTAGATGTTATATGGAGGTGTACGGTGACTGGCAACATGTCATTCTTTCATAGGCCAGCGTCTGAAAAGACCATTTCCACCAAGCACCTCGATCTGTCAGATTCCCTAGATGTGCTCCTGACCCTGCGGTGGAGGCATCGTAACGTTCTCCTACAGCTGAGGGTCGAGAAATGATGTGCCCAGTAACAAGTACTTGCTCTTCCACCATTTGAGACTGTGCTGATGTTTGCGCTTTACCAACACTAGAACTTCCCATTTACCTATTCCTTGTGACTATTACCTGGCTAGACACTCCTGTACTGGATGCATGCACAGTCAAGCATGCAGCACTACTGCAATGAGCAAAGCCATTTTACCCAAGAATTACATGAATTGTCTCACTATTAGAAGTTGAGATGTGTGATAAAGAGGAAGCAGCCCCTGAAATGCGAGGAGTCTCTCTTGGTTTGGACAGGTTTTGCCTAGGACTGTGTTTATATAGTTATAGGGTTGTATCTGGTGAAGAGAGAGAGGAGACTTTTTGGCATGACTCTGAAACCTAACTTGTGTGACAGCAAAACAGGTAGTGCTAGGCACTGCTGGTAATGGCAGTTCAATCAATTTACTCTTTATTCGATCAAGTTAAAAATGATCATAAAAGTACAAATAAGTACATCATAAAAAATTGTACAAAATTTTGTTTTTAAAATTACAAATATTTCAGCAATGATTCTAGAATAAAGACAAATGCATTAAAATCGTTAAAATCATTTCATATGCTAAGTCTGTATAAATATATTGTTATTTAGCGATCTCACTGGTCTATAAGAATAATGCCTAGCTGATTGGATGAGTTCGTCTCACTGATCTGTACGCCGTCCCCTTCCTCTTCCTCATACAGGCCCATAAGAAAGACGCTACCGAATAACAAACCAAAGGGTCAGATAATGTTTTTAAAAAATATAGTGCCACCCAGCACTGCTTAAAATTCCCTTTCTTTAAAATTGGTTTAAGGTGGTCATTCCTTTCATTCTCATATAGCCTGCAGAATAAAACTAGGTGCAATTCAGTTTGGGGTGATAGGTTATCACATGGACACGCACTTAAGTCAGAATAATTATATGTTTTTTCCGGATAACCTAGCATGAGAGGGATCAAGTTAGTGCGAAACCTCAATAATTTAAATCTGTGTTGCGACCTATTTACATTCGCTAGATAAGAGAACCCCCCCCCCCTCTGTTAATGGTGGGTTAAGGCGGTATGTCCGGACAACGTATTTCTCTTTATAATGTTTCTTACGCTTGTACTCAGACATCAGCAAGAACATGTTAGTGACCTTCTGTTTAGAGACCTTCTTGCAAGTCGGTGGATCTTTAAAAAGATCCGGGAGACCAATCTCTCTTAATACGGACCCTACATAGCTGAGCCACCTAGACCTCTTCCACTTATCCATGGCTAAACAACTCATTATTATTAATTGAGTGAGTGGCACTGTATCTCTCCTTCAAATTGAATGCCAGAGAAGGAGTGGGGCTAGTTGTATATGATCGGAGATAAAGGGCAAGCCCAATTCCATATGTAGGATACAGTTTGTAATAGAGGGAGGAAGACCCACTACGGATTTAAAAAATTTGTTCTCAATAGTTTGCAGTGGTGTCGGTACTACCACACCCCAAACACCAGCCCCATAAGTCGCTGCTGCTTTTACTCTAGCCTGATAGATATTTTTTAATCGGTAGTAAGGGTTTGGCGCCCAATTTTCTAGCAAAGGATTTTACGGCAATAATACCCCTCTCCATCACCATCCTTCTTCCTTCCATCAATTTTGCCCTTGACAGATCTTTATCAAAAAGGATCCCCAGATAGGGGAAAGAGTCCACTACCTCTATTCTTTCCGCATCAGCGTGGAAATACGGCATTTTTCCTCTTTGTTGCCCCGGCTACTATTACAAAAGATTTGGTTTGGTTCACTTTCAATTGTAGTGAATCCATTAATGAGACATAGGCGGTTATCAGCCTTTGTAACCCAAGCCCTGTTCTGGCAATTAGCACCGCGTCGTCTGCATAAGTCAATATTGGTAGCATTTGATTTTCAAAGAAGGGGACATCCCAAGTGGCCACGGTGAGTGCTTTCTCTACTCCATTTGTATATAAGGAGAAGAGAAATGGGGCCAATACACAGCCCTGCCTTACTCCCCTGGAGATTTTGAAAGAATGCGTACAATCTCCAGTTTTGGTATAGCGCACTGATGCCGTCGCATTTACGTACGACTGCCTGATAAAATTTAGTATAGCTGGGTCGACCCATCGTCTCCATTATATTCCATAGCTTATCATGGACCACGCAGTCGAACGCAGCGCTCAGGTCCAT
Organism: Calotriton arnoldi; assembly: GCA_963921515.1. NCBI lineage: Eukaryota > Metazoa > Chordata > Amphibia > Caudata > Salamandridae > Calotriton > Calotriton arnoldi. The sequence continues at coordinate 577,605 of CAWUFW010006163.1, forward strand.
GAATGCCATGTATATTTTCCCGTCCTTCATTCTAGTATACTTTTCTATGGTCAATGCTAAATTCAGGCATTGATCCACAGTACCCCTTCCCTGCTGGAAACCATACTGGGCCTGGATTAAGATGTTATTCTCCTTTGCCCATCCCTCTAACCTAGAAAGGAGAAGGTGGCCCATAAGCTTTGATGTTGTATCCAGCAGGGAAATCGGTCTGTAATTCTTTGGGTTGGCCCGGTCTCCTTTTTAGGTCTCGTCCTGAGCCAGCGCTTGCGCTGGTCTGGGCGAGACATTTTGTAGTGTGGGCTTCAGAAATGCGACCACAACTTTTGGCTGGCCTAGAGCATGCGAGAACGCGCACAATAACGCGCTTTGCTCGCATGCTCCAGGCCATCTGCCTTTCCTGTCACGCTCTCCCAAGCGCCTCGCTCTGCCCCTCCCCCACCACAGAGCGAGCGCTTGTTTTTTATAAACATAAACTAACAGGAAGGATTGCTGCTTGGCTTTTTATGTACAAATGAAAAAGCTTCGTAAAAATGCATTCCATGTACTGACATGAAATGCATTATTACAAAGCTTTTTCATTTGTTCTTAAAAAGTGAAACAGCACAATCTTTCCTGTTAGTTGTAAGATTATTGATGAAGTGCCCACCCTCCTCCTATGTCCGCAGAGACTGCTTAACAATGCATTAAAGACACATTGTGTCCAAAACGCGCTGCCTCTGCGGACATAGGAGGAGGACGGGCAATTTATAAATAATCTAGTTATGCTTATATGTGTAGTAACAGCCCCTTACATCTTTCAATAACGCGCAGCCCCTCGACGGATATCACTCAATCTTTGCGCTTTAATGAAAGTTTCTTTATTTGTACAGCGTTTTCTACCAGATATTATACAGGAGCCCTCTGCTAACCTCTGCCAATAAACATAAGCATCCCCTTGCATCTTGTAATAACAGCCCTTTTAAAGCCCATTTACTGTCACTTAATGTAGTTTTCTGGCTTTAATGCAAAGTGAGCGCACATGCACGAGCTGAGGGCCATGTGGCATTCCTCTCGCTCGGCCAAGCGTGCGCGCCTCGCTTCAATGCCCCTCCCTCTCCCCCACCACAGAAACGTCTGCCATGCTTCTGTTGTGACCCTTTTGATGCACGGCATTGGAGGAAAACATGGGCATTTTGTTTGTTTTTTCACGTTGAAAGTTTTAACAGACACTTCGAGACTGTTCTTGGCATGATGTCAACCTGCGCCTCTTTCAACTTCAAAAAGTTATTTGGTAGCTTTGCAAGGAAAGTTATATCATCAAAGGAATCTGCAAATATACCTTGGCACAGGCGCTTGGTGGTAGCCACAATACACATATCTGCACCACCACTCCACCACTCAGCATCACAACAGCACCACTCCACCACCTCAGCACCCCTCCACCACCTCCGCACCCCTCCACCACCTCCGCACCCCTCCACCACTCCACCACCTCAGCATCACCACACCACCACTCCACCATCACTCCACCACCACTCCACCATCACAACACCACCACTCCACCACCACTCCACCACCACCTCAGCACCACTCCACCACCACCACCACCACTCCACCACCACCTCAGCACCACTCCACCACCACCACCACTCCACCACCACCTCAGCACCACCACCACCACCACTCCACCACCACCTCAGCACCACTCCACCACCACCACCACCTCAGCACCACTCCACCACCACCACCACCACTCCACCACCTCAGCATCACAACACCACCACTCCACCACCACCTCAGCATCACACCACTCCACCACCACCTCAGCATCACACCACTCCACCACCACCTCAGCATCACACCACTCCACCACCACACCACTCCACCACCACACCACTCCACCACCACACACCACCACCACACCACTCCACCACCACAACACCACCACCCCACAACACCACCACCCCACAACACCACCACCCCACAACACCACCACCCCACAACACCACCACCCCACAACACCACCACCCCACAACACCACCACCCCACAACACCACCACCCCACAACACCACCACTCCACCACACCACTCCACCACTCCACCACTCCACCACACCACCACTCCACCACTCCACCACTCCACCACTCCACCACTCCACCACACCACTCCACCACACCACCACACCACCACTCCACACCACCACTCCACAACACCACACCACTCCACTCCACACCACTCCACCACTCCACTCCACCACTCCACTCCACAACACCACTCCACAACACCACTCCACAACACCACTCCACAACACCACTCCACAACACCACTCCACAACACCACTCCACAACACCACTCCACAACACCACTCCACAACACCACTCCACAACACCACTCCACAACACCACTCCACAACACCACTCCACAACACCACTCCACAACACCACTCCACAACACCACTCCACAACACCACTCCACAACACCACTCCACAACACCACTCCACAACACCACTCCACAACACCACTCCACAACACCACTCCACAACACCACTCCACAACACCACTCCACAACACCACTCCACAACACCACTCCACAACACCACTCCACAACACCACTCCACAACACCACTCCACAACACCACTCCACAACACCACTCCACAACACCACTCCACAACACCACTCCACAACACCACTCCACAACACCACTCCACAACACCACTCCACAACACCACTCCACAACACCACTCCACAACACCACTCCACAACACCACTCCACAACACCACTCCACAACACCACTCCACAACACCACTCCACAACACCACTCCACAACACCACTCCACAACACCACTCCACAACACCACTCCACAACACCACTCCACAACACCACTCCACAACACCACTCCACAACACCACTCCACAACACCACTCCACAACACCACTCCACAACACCACTCCACAACACCACTCCACAACACCACTCCACAACACCACTCCACAACACCACTCCACAACACCACTCCACAACACCACTCCACAACACCACTCCACAACACCACTCCACAACACCACTCCACAACACCACTCCACAACACCACTCCACAACACCACTCCACAACACCACTCCACAACACCACTCCACAACACCACTCCACAACACCACTCCACAACACCACTCCACAACACCACTCCACAACACCACTCCACAACACCACTCCACAACACCACTCCACAACACCACTCCACAACACCACTCCACAACACCACTCCACAACACCACTCCACAACACCACTCCACAACACCACTCCACAACACCACTCCACAACACCACTCCACAACACCACTCCACAACACCACTCCACAACACCACTCCACAACACCACTCCACAACACCACTCCACAACACCACTCCACAACACCACTCCACAACACCACTCCACAACACCACTCCACAACACCACTCCACAACACCACTCCACAACACCACTCCACAACACCACTCCACAACACCACTCCACAACACCACTCCACAACACCACTCCACAACACCACTCCACAACACCACTCCACCACCACTCCACCACCACCTCAGCATCACAACACCACCACTCCACCACCACCACTCCACCACCACCACTCCACCACCACCACTCCACCACCACCACTCCACCACCACCACTCCACCACCACCACTCCACCACCACCACTCCACCACCACCACTCCACCACCACCACTCTACCACCACCACTCTACCACCACCACTCTACCACCACCACTCTACCACCACCACTCTACCACCACCACTCTACCACCACCACTCTACCACCACCACTCTACCACCACCACTCTACCACCACCACTCTACCACCACCACTCTACCACCACCACTCTACCACCACCACTCTACCACCACCACTCTACCACCATCACTCTACCACCATCACTCTACCACCATCACTCTACCACCATCACTCTACCACCATCACTCTACCACCATCACTCTACCACCATCACTCTACCACCATCACTCTACCACCATCACTCTACCACCATCACTCTACCACCATCACTCTACCACCATCACTCTACCACCATCACTCCACCACCATCACTCCACCACCATCACTCCACCACCACCACTCCACCAACATTAAACACATTGGCAAAGTCAATAGCTCTGCCTAAACACTTATAAGGCCCCAAAGACGAGACCTACTGGCTATGCCAATGCTTGTTTGTAAATGGGTACGATGACCATGAAGAGGGAGGGCCTACCAAAGCTATACTATTCAGGACGTTCGTTAGGAGTGGTATCCATAAATCTGGGTTGTCTTGAAAAAAATCAATTGGAACACCATCCGGTCCCGGGGCCTTTCCCAGACTACATGAATCCAGCCCTACTTTAACTTCAATAAAAGAACACGATAGGGGCACATGGTGCATTTCCTGCACTGCCACATATTGGGATGGAGTATCAGGGTTTAAAGGAAAGATAGTCTCAAAGTAGGAAACCCATGCCTCCTCCGACATTTATGCCTATTGTTGGATCACTAGAACTTTTAAAATATGGGGCATTTACTAACTTGCAGAAATCACAACTGTTTCCCGAATTAGTTGCCTTATCAAGGTCGGCCCATAAGTCCTCCCTGATTTCCTTTTCTCTGTGTTTCCGTGCTAGTTTATATGAGGCCCGCAATGTTCTTATTTGTTCCTGGCTACTAGGCCTAGCCTTTAGAGCATACAACAGAGCCTTCCTCGCTTTTGTGCATGGTGAATCAAACCAGCCCCTGCCTTTTACTTTATTTGGCGCTTTTTTTCTTGTAAGGGCCGTTTTTATGTTTCCTAGGATATCACAGAAAGCTAGCACAACTTCCCCTGCATCAGCTTCTGGGTCTAAACACAATTGTATATTATCTTGTGTGTTTAGTATGATTTCTGGTATCAACTTAATTTTATCTGTGTGCGCCCATTTTAACTGAACCCCATTTTTCCTTGCCACAATTGGTGTTTCGACATTGCTACGCTTTTGTCTCTCCCATGTTGATATCTTCAGCTCTATTGAAACAATAGCATGATCGCTAAAAGTCGTAAAGGAATTGCCTACCTTAACAACCCTTGCACTGAGAGAGAGGGTTAAAAGTATGTAGTCAATCGTTGACTCCACCCCATTTCGGTGAAAGGTTTTCGGCAAAATATCTGTTACGGGGTCTGGATCGCAAATTATTTCCATATTTAGGGAGGCTAATAGCTTATTTAAACCATTGCCATACTCACTGTGTGTGAATTGATATATTGGGTTTCCCCCCCATAGCAGTTCTTTATCAGCCAATCATCCAGATATGGAAATAAATGGATGGTGATGTGGCGCAGATGAGCTGCAATCACCGCGAACGCTGTGTAAAAACGTTTGGAGTTGTTGTGATCCTTGAACAGTAGAACTTTGAACTGGTAGTGTTGTCCACTTACTACAAACAATGGTGAGTTGGATGAATGAGGGATGTGAAAGGAAGTGTCCTCGAGGTTGATGGTCACCGTAGGATTGTCTGTGCAGAACAGCGGATTGATGTCTTGCAGGATGGTCATCTTGAAGTGCTCCAACATTATGTAATGGTTAAGCAGGCTGAGGTATAAGAATGGTGCTTTCCCTCTCAGTAATGGACGTATATGGTCCTTTTGGTGCAGAAGAAAGGTTCTATGGCACCTTTGCTGAGAAGTGCATGTACCTCCTATTGCAGGAGTCTTTGATGCTCCTGACTGATGGTGAGGTGAGATGTTTGGTGGTATGGTATAAAGACCTTAGTCAGTATCCCTGCTGGCTGATAAACAGGACCCACCACTCTGAAGTTATTTCCTCTCATCGTGGAAGTAATAACATGCTTCTTCCCAGGACAGGTGTTATATGGTCTGGGGAAAATGAGGTTTAAGTCATCTTTTGGAGGTAGAGACTCACCCTTTCCAAGGCAGTCTCTCTGCGGTACTCCATAACAATTTTTTCAAATATTTAGAAACATACTCGTATTTTTCCCTACCGATTACCACTTTAGTAAAGTGGTAATAGGCAGGAAAAAAATATAAAAACCTAATGCTTACGTAGATTTAAACCCCTAACCCAGAAAACAGCCAAAATGTGAGTAAAACAACACAGCTGCCTTTAACTTTTGTAAAGGTAGCTAGTTATTAGCAAATCACATAATACCTTATCATCATCATCAACATGCACCGCAGTAGTTTCGCAGAATTTTGAGAAACTACATCAGTATAATGCAGCCACATATATCTACCTAATAGATATATAATAGATATTGAACATATAACTACGTTAAGTGCCTTAAAAAGTCCAAAGATATCCTTTCCACATCATAGTCTATATTTCTGACAAATTTCATGAAAATGCTTTCAGTCGTTTTGGCACTACGTCTGTCTAAACAGTCCACTGAAAATGCATTAGGGAAAACTTGTTTTGAAACCCCTTTTATTCTTTGCTCCTCCTTGACGAACCACTGAGAAACTTTACATAGTCTGTCAATGTAGAAAAAGCAATAGGTCTGCAAAGTTTCATGGAGATTCGTCAAACAGGGGCAAAGTTATTAGCAAGCAAAAGTCCATGAAATGCCTATCTCTGGGATAATAACAGAGTGGCTACTGCCACTGTGTAATTAAAACACACACACACGTTAGAAATACTACTTACCACCAATGAGGTCACATAAAGGTCACATAAAAAGTCACAAGAACACGCATTATAATAGTAATCACAAGGAGATTACTGCAATGTAATGCATGCCGTTGTAACAACCGACATTCATGAGGAACGTGCAATTCCTTCGAAATGGCCTCCAAAAATGTCAGCTTCCTCTTCTTTTTTTTTTTTTTTTTTTTTTAAATGTTGGGCTTTGTAGCTTGCAATGTTGCGTTTGGGATGCACTGCTTTGATGAGTAGGAGACGTTTGCACGGCAGATGCCCCATCTCTACCTAGTCTGTGCATCTTAACTGAAGTTTCAGGAGAAAAAAAAACTGTCAGTGACTTTGCAGAATTCGGCAATTTTGAGGAATGGGGACAGACCTTAAATTCAACATGCAACATAATTTCCAGTCAGTCCTGAAGAAAGTTTTCACACCCTGTTTGCGCCCGCGATTTAAATATAGTTTGGCCTCTGACAAAGGAAGGCATCGGGCAGCATTTAATTTCTATGGATAGCAATCAAACCCTTACGTTCTGAAATCAATTGTTCATCCCCCTGTTCTTGCTTCACGACTATGGTAGACGGCTGCTCTTCTTCTACAGTAGCCATCACCTCATCTGCAAACTGGATAGCGACAATATAAAATGTAACTGGTGTCTGAAAGAAAAGCAAAAATATCGAATCAGTTCCAATTGCTGAATACAATCTCAACTCTCACTGCTGCAGAAAAGAAAGTCAGTGCTAATGAAACAATCTTTGGTCCCATAACGAATATAGAGATGTGTAGGTTAATGTGTTAATTCACTTTCCTAACCTTATAAAGTGTAGAGTAAGCACTGAAAAAATCAAGAGCCATGTTATTACACCTGGTCAGCATAAAAAAGGTCACAAAATTGATTTCAACATTTCTGCCACAGAACCAGAAAGACATCAAACCGATATGAAATCGCTTAAATCAAGTGAAATCAATGGCAGTTGAAATGGAGACATAACAATCAATGATCCACACTCTTAAGAGATTTGCCATTACATCTTAGCAGCCGTGTACCTCCACTATTCTACTAGCGGACTAACCTATTCAATACACATCGGCAGGAAACCTCAGATGGCAATGTTGTAAAGGTCTACTCTCCAAACTCAAGATCAGTGACTCTCCATGACTCCGGAGGGGAGGGGCTGAGGGTTTCAATGGATATATAGGACTTCTTTTTAGTCGATCACTGTTCTTCATTATTCAGTACTTAGGAAAATCATGTAGTCACTTTATCTATTACAGTAATTCTAATGAAAAAATATACGTAAAAAGGGAGTGCTTAGAAAGCCCCCCAAAAATGTTCATCTAAATTTAAATTAACTCAATACAATGGCAGTCCAAATTCTTATTCCAATCATGCAACTTCTTCTTTCAGGTCCAGCCAATGCACAAAAATTGCTTGGGAAGCCAAGTAAGTATTATTCCAAATTTGGCTTGATGTAGTTATCATTCAAACACAGAGATTTTTCTCATAGATTTCAATATAATGCAGGAGCCAAGGTATGATATTTCAAAGCAAACGTATTCTTTACCAAATCCAACAGCAGCCCAGCCAACACATTTGGTCTCCAACAGGGACCTCACCAGGGATTCGAAAAAGGATTGTTCTTCTCTTTTAGTGATGCTTTTCTAGATAGAGATATACCATATAAATTATGCCATAGAGTGAATGTATCCCAAGTAGGACCTGCTACATACAATAAGCAGAATGACGCCAGCTCAAATACCCTTGGGTCTTGCCAGCGCTATATGAAACTCAAATAAAATTAATCCAGCCCTTTTTCGATATTATTTCGCCATGCTAATTTGTTTTTCTGAAGTACTTGAATAAACATTTGGTTAGTTATGCTCATCCAGCACAATGGATTCTGTCAACCAGTTTAAGAATTCTACATTTTCAGAACTCCAGGTTTGGATTTTGGTACTTTTCTGTTGTCAAATCTTTTCTCTGAAACACTCTTCATGAAGAACTCCAAAAGCCTCCTCCCTTCTGGCTTTAAAAGAAAATCTCTTCAGTCATAGCTTTTAGCTTTCTTCGGAAACGTAGGCAACCTTTTTAGGATCCTGAGACTCGACTGGAGGAAACTCCATTTTAAAGACTGAAATACTTCATAAGACAGACACCTCTAAAACTGAATATATGAGCATGTTGAATTTTAAAAAGGGTATGTTTAGCCTTTCATTTGAGCTTTAAGTACAAGACCCAAATGTTTCAATTACCATTGCATTTGTAAAGAATTCCTTGGGGACGCTGCACCGCACTGCCACTGCCGCCATCATTTAAGGTGACTCCAAGCCCCAGAGTACTTTGCTCTCCCAGGAGGGAGGAGCTCTTTTCCTTGCGCTTCAAAAAGCGCCAACGCTTACCGCAGCACGGGACGCTGCACCGCACTGCCACGATCATCTAAGGGGACTCCAAGCCACAGAGTACTTTGCTCTCCCAGGAGGGAGGAGCTCTCTTCCTTGCGCTTCAAAAAGCGCCAACGCTTACCGCAGTACGGGACGCTGCACCGCACTGCCACGATCATCTAAGGGGACTACAAGCCACAGAGTACTTTGCTCTCCCAGGAGGGAGGAGCTCTCTTCCTTGCGCTTCAAAAAGTGCCAACTTTTACCGCAGCACGGGACGCTGCACCGCACTGCCACTGCCGCCATCATCTAAGGGGACTCCAAGCCCCAGAGTACTTTGCTCTCCCAGGAGGGAGGAGCTCTCTTCCTTGCGCTTCAAAAAGCGCCAACACTAACCGCAGCACGGGATGCGCGCGGGCCGTGCCAAGAGCGGGCCCGTCCTTGCCAGGAAGAGGCAGGGCAGGGCCACCTCTCTTGGCTCTGCGCCCCGAGGACAGCATTACTGCGAGTCTTGATATAAATTCCCCTGGTAGTATTTTCCTGGCTCTCTACTCCGTTTGTTATCCTGGTACCAACATGCTGGACTCTTTCCTATTGGACTCATATTGTGACATTGCTATAGCTCTCTCTTGGTTTTTTGGGTTTCCGACATGCTTACTGGTCGTAGATATTGATCCTAACGATTGAATTGATTTCAGTATTTTGAGTATCTTTTTATAGCATCACTGCCTTTTTATATTCCGACATGTTTTACTGTTTATAACAAACATCCAAATTAATGGGTAAAAGAAAATCAGCTATGAACGAGGGGGGAGGTGGGACTGGTGGTCATTGCCCGAAGGCCACTAGACGTAAACTGGCCCACAAATCAGTGGCAACTAATGGTGTTTTAGATCGTATTGATCACCTTCTAGTTGAATGTGAGGAAATTTTGACACCTGCTACACTCCCCGATACTCTAGGCACTCTGTACCCCTGTGTGGAGGTATTGCATTCTAACAACGCATCCTCCACGGTCAATCCCCTCCCGGATCCCAACTCTTCCCCCATTTCCTCTCCTATCCGTGCGAGACGTGTACCGGCTATATTTGCAAAGCGGAATACACGTAGTAATAGAAACCATCTGCTAGGCACCCAAGCTAATCTTAACGATAGTGCCATCACAGTAGTATCTAAAGCATCAGAGAATAGGGTGCCATCCACTGACACCAACACTTCCAACTCTATAGATAAAACTATAGGTATCACAGATACTACTGATAATATTGGCTCAATAATTGACTCCAATATCATTTTGACAAATAGGTTTCTCCCTTTACAGAATATGGCCCATGATATACAAAATGGAGTAACTGAATCAGGAAGTATTTAATCTGCAGGGAGTGTTCTGAGTGAAAGAACAAGTGATCATAGGGCTAAGGGCACTCTAGATGTATTGTCTGAAGGGGGTCAGGATTTGGTGTCAACTGTGCTAGGTCTAAGGGCTGAAGTTACTTCACTTAAGACACTTATAGCAGCACTTATCGACCAAAATAAGCTCCTCCAAGAGAGAAGCATTCCTTTATCATCCCATTGTAAATCAGAAACAGTCTGTGCCCTAGGATCAGTTACCAATATAAAACCCGTAGTCCCCTTGAAGTCTATCCCCACACGCCCTCCTGGTTTTACTCTCAACAAGAATAGTCTGCAAACCCAAGGCAGAATACAAACTCCCAATGGCCTAAAAGTGAGTTATAGCCAACACCTGGTTCAAAACCAGGGTAGGAGCATATATATGATCAATGCACCTAAAATCACCTCACATATAGGATATGAAGATAAAGATTATTTGACTATTAAAGCTATACATTGGATCCGTAAAGTGAGAGGGTGCAGATCAGTTATCAGAGAGGATATTTTATGGGCTAAAAGACTAGCTGATCCCATTTCTAATATGGATTGAATGGAGTTATTTTTTAAAGATGAGAATATCGCCCACAATCTTGTAGCCCTAGAGGCTAGATGTTGCTCCCCGACGCCGACCAGTATTCAAATAAAATATAGCCCTCGAACTTCTTTTCAATCACAAATCAACAGTGGCATTGACACTCTAATGGGGTCTGACTCTACACTTGCTACCGTTGACTGATTGTCCGATGGAAAAGCCAGGCCCTATATTGAATCATAAGCTAACTGCAGAGAAAGGCTCAGGTGAAGGTTACTATGACCATTCACAGACAGATATTGGTGTCCACAAAGATGGCCTCTGCCTACCACAGGAGTTAGCCTTAGACTCGCACTTAAGTTGTAACTCGGAAGGGAGTTGCCTTTTGCACTTGTCAACAGGAGGCTCCACAACAGTGCTTAGGATGATTTCCTGGAATATAGCTGGTGTGAGGTCCAAAATGGCACTTGCGCACTGGGTACAATACATAGAACAATACGATATATGTATTTTACAGGAAACTTGGTCGACCACTCCAGTCTTTATACCTGGGTATGTAACATTTGGTCGTCCGGCACTTAACATTCTTCTTGTGTCCGACAGACAAGTCGAGCAGACTTGACTATGGGAACGCCCTCTACGCGGGAGCCCCGGCCAAGCTCATCAAGCGACTGCAACGCATACAAAACGCCTCCGCACGCCTGATCCTCGATGTACCACGCCACAGCCACATCACCCCCCACCTGAGGAACCTGCACTGGCTCCCCGTCGACAGGAGAATCTCCTTCAAACTCCTCATCCACGCACACAAGGCACTCCACAAGACTGGCCCAGCCTACCTCAACAGCAGACTCCTCTTCTACGTCCCCAACCGCCAACTCCGCTCCGCCGACCTCTCCCTCGCCACCGTCCCTCGCATTCGAAGAACTACCACCGGCGGCAGATCCTTCTCCCACCTCGCCGCCAAGACCTGGAACACCCTTCCACTAAGCCTACGACAGACCCAAGACCTGCTGACCTTCAGGAGGCTACTCAAGACCTGGTTGTTCGACCAGTAGCAGCACCCCCCTTTTTTCCCTAGCGCCTTGAGACCCTCGCGGGTAAGTAGTGCGCTTTACAAATTCTGTGATTGATTAACAAAATGCATGGACGGCCTGGGGGGGTGGGGGGGGCTAGTGATCTGGGTTAAAATAGATCTCCAACTAACTTTAAGTGAGAGCGATACTCATAGCCCGGATATTCTAGCCATCCACATTAGGGGCTGAAATGGTGTTGGTCTAGATCTTTTTAATGTCTATGCCTGAGGTTCTAAAACTGGCAATAGGTCTCCTACCATGCAATTGCTGGAAGATTGTCTAGAAGGGAGGGAGTCGACTGACCCATTGATAGAAGCAGGTGACTTTAATGTCACCTACGAACCGCTGGACGTAGAGGATATAACGGACAGTGGTATAATCGTTGAGTTATGGTGCGTACCAGGGCTTGATTTACCACCCATTAAAAAATGGTCATGCACAGCATTGCAGCTTCATGCATTAACGCTTGAATATGGGCTTAGGGCAGCAAATGTGCGGACAAAGTCAGATAGGAAGGGGGCGAATACTTTCAATAGGACAGCTGGTATGAGTCGTATCGACTATTTCTAATTAGTTGTCAAGCTGTGGCCTCGGGTGTTGGATATGGTGGTTGGAGCGACCACTGATAGTGATCATAACCCTCTTGAGCTCACAATGTCATTGTGGTCATTGGCCCAAACTGCCCCAAGTGTACAACTCACAACTAGGGAAATCTATCCCTCGAATAACAGGCTAATAAAATGGGAGCGAGTCGCTATTGATACAGCGAAAATTGGAAAAATAAAGATTGAATTATTAGATAGTTACAGCGAATTGGGAAGTTTACTTAAGCAACAGCATGAGCTTCACAAGATCATGGAGTGCCACTCAGCATTTTTAAACAACTGACGTCCTATTTTACCATGCCCCATTGGCCCGAGGGCAAGCCCAAAACTAACAAACGCTGGCTTCAGTTGGTTCAACAAACAGTGTAGGGCCTTAACATCGGAATTAGCAATTGCCATTAGAGCAAATATTTTGGCAGAAATAAGAGAAGTAAGGAGAAATTATAAGGCAGCATTAACCAAGGTGAAAAAGGCTTGGGAGGATGACCGTTGGCTCCAGATAAGTAATACTTGTATGAGGAAAGACTCTCGGCAGTTCTGGCTTCCTGTGACAAGGGGGGGTTGGGGTAGAAAAACCAATTCCACCCTCCAATAATATCCCCATATCCACTTGGTATGACCACTTTTCTGCGGTATATACTGGATCAAGGGATATGGTTGATGAAGCTTTCTTCATTGACCATAGCAGCCATCGGACCTCAAGTCTATTCTCCTTAACTGATATTACACTCAGCATAAAATCCATTGTAAGGGATAAGGCTCCGGGGCCTGATGGCATCCCTGGAGATGTCTTCTTAAGCGATATTCCCAATTGGTCCAAATACTTCTTGGCTCTGGCAAATGGCATTGCTGCAGGGGCTCCTATTCCACCTTTGTGGAAGGGAGCCAAGGTGATCCCAGTTTTTAAGAAAGGTGATCGTTTACTAGCAACCAATTACAGGCCTATCAGTCTGATCGATAGTGCACAGAAAGTTTTTTCGTGGGCACTTTTAGTTAAAATTACCGCTTGGATGGAGGAGGAAGACATTCTGTCCCCTTTCCAGGCAGGATTTAGAAAGAGGATTAGTACGATCGATCAGGTCTTTCGTTTTAGTTTGTTGGCCTGGAAAACCGTGTGTATTGAAAAGGCGGGCTTATATATTGCTTTTATAGATCTGAAGTCTGCTTTCGATCTAATCCCCAGGTGTAAGTTGTGGTGTGTCTTACAGGAGCTGGGCCTCCCCCAGGGCTCCTGGCGTTGGTTGTCCGACTCCATGAGGGTAACTACGCCAGGGTCCGCTGGGGGGGATCAGGGGCAGTTGTCGGACCCAATTAGTGTGGAAAGGGGGGGGGGGTCAGACAGGGGTGTGTGCTGGCCCCCACTTTATTCTCACTATTTATTAACGGTGTTGTCCGATATTTATCAGATGTCCCAGCGGATGCCCCGGTACTAGGGGGAGTAAAGGTAACTACTCTCCTGTTTGCGGAGGACACATTGATAGTGTCTAAAACGCCCAGTGGTCTACAATTGCTCTTGAATCGTTTTAAGGCCTTTTGTGATCAAAGAGGCCTCGAGGTTAATACCTCGAAAATAAAACTTTTGCTAATAAACCCTCTCAGAACAGTCAGGGGCAAAATACTACGGGGGGGATACCGCTTGAGAGTGTGGCTACCTTTGAATATCTGGGTATTACCCTATCCGAGAAAATGGTATGGAAAGATCACATCTCAAAGCGGAACCTCCAGCAGAGACAGACCATTGGGGCGCTGATTCAGGAACACAGAACTTCCCAAACCAGGCCAATAGCTGCCCCCCTGCAGATATATGAGCAGAAGGTAGCGAGTTCTGCCCTCTATGGGGCCGAACTCTGGAGATTGGAAAATACAGAAAGTTTGCTTATTACTGAAAACAAATTTTTAAGATCTTTATGTTTACTCCCCCAGAGCACACCACTCCATCTTTTGCGATTAGATATGGGTAGACGCACAATTGTGGACAAAGCTAGGCTGCGTCCTCTACTATTCTGGTTGCTTCTTAGGCAAACCCCTGAGCTTTCCCACTATATGGCAGCGCTTGATGAGGTTTACAAACTTGATCGCTTTAAAAAGATTAGGTGGCTTAAGGAAGTTAGATCACTAACAGCGATAGGCCTGGGAAGTTCTTGGGAAAGTAGAGACGTAGGCCAATTGCCTAGCAAAGAAGTGGTCAAGACTCAGTACTGGAGTTGGGTAGCACAATATTTTGTTGCACAATCAGTGCGTCACCTTACGGTGGAATTCATGGAATTCAAAATACAAAGCACTTTTGAGGCCTATTTGGATTTTATCACCATCCCTCAGGATAGAAAACTGTATATACAGTTCCGATTAGGTTGTCTCCCCCTGAATTCCTTCACAGCTGCTTGGCGCCAGCCCTCGTCCACTACACAGCATTGTCCGGGCTGCGCCGCAATGATTGAAACAATTGGCCACATTTTCTTTGCTTGTACACTTTATAATTATCCAAGACATCAGTGGCTATCCCCAGTTTGCAGGTTATTAGGAACCCGTTGCCACCAGGAAGCGCTTCGCATTCTCAAATCAGATTGTAGGCCTTTTGTAGCATGTGGTGTTGCAAAGTTCCTGGGTAAAATGTGGATTATCCGAAGACGCGATAGTCTGCTCTCTGTAATTACCATAAAAGAGTTATGCTATGTAATACCCATGTATTGTTACAATTTGTAAATCGATCAAATTCTGATAATCTTTGGATCTCTTTTTTAAATATGTGGCACATGTTTTAAGATATTAATAGATTTTATTCTTTTAGAATATGTTTTATTACATCAGTGGTGATTTAATATCTTTTTAACATATGTGTACTGATTAATGATGTTTTATCTCATGATGTTGGATCAATGTATTGCAAGCATTCGCACTTTAATGGTCGTAATGACCGAATAAAGTTATAATGATGATGAATATATGAGCATGTTGAATTTTAAAAAGGGTATGTTCAGCCTTTCATTTGAGCTTTAAGTACAGATCTCTCAGTGGGTCTATGACTGAGTGTCGGACTGGTTCTGTGAACGGGTGCGTGAGTCTAAGTGTATGAGTAACTGGGTGCATAAGTGTGGGTGTGAGTGAATGTTTGAATGGGGGTGTGAGTCTCTGAGACTGAGTGCATAACTCTCTCACAGGATCTGTGACAGTGTGTGAGAGTGGGTGTATGAGTGTGAGAGTGGATCTATCAGTGGGTGTGCAAGTGTCTCAGTGGATCTGTGAGTACATACGTGCATGTGTTAGTGGGTCTGTAAGTGGGTGAGTGAGTGGGTCTGTACATGGGTGCGTGAGTCTTTAAGTGGGTGCATGAGTATCTGGGTGGGTCTGTGAGTGGGTACATGACTTGCCGAGTGGGTGCAAGAGTCTCTAAGTAGGTATGAGACTCTGCGCATGAGTCTATGAGTGGGTCTTTAAGTAGGTGTGTGAGCCTAAGTGGGTCAGTACATGGGTGTGTCACTCTCAGAGCGAGTCTGTAAGTGGGTGCAGGAGTACCTGAATGGGTATGTGAGTGGGTACATGAGTATCTGAGTAGGTATGTGACTTGATGTATGTGTGTGAGTAGCTATGTGAATGGGTGTATAAGTGTCTGAGTGAGTTTGTGAGTGCGTACGTGTGGCAGTGACCAGCGAGTGTGTACAAATATTTAGATTTAAAAAAATATATATTTTCAACAATATTCGCAATGTCCCCGCAATGGTATGCGGGAGGCCGCACAGGAGGTCGTGGCAAATATCGCAGGCGATAAAAAAAATCCATTTTGGACACACAACTTGTGCCACTAACAAAAAAAACAACACAAATTGGCAACCAGGCAAACTACAGAATAACTGGATGCTCATCATATAGGGCAAGTGTAATGATGAAAACTGTGTATCGGTGCTCCTAGGGAAGAGAGGTCGGCTGCCAATTCAACCATGGATAATCCCACTGACGAAGGGGGTACAATGACAATATAGTTCATCCCTGAGCACTCAGAACTGTGGGTCCTTTCCGGCCCGGGATCTTTTACTGACATTATCATGGACTCGTGATTACAAGTGATCATCATAGTTACTTTGGATGCGTCCAGTGAGTCTTTTACATGAGACTTGAGCCTTTAACTTGCAACACGTTTGGAGATATCTGAATTAATTGGTACTTCAATATATACCTGGAGTGCTCCCAAGTAGGGGCCATAAGGCTACTAGTGTATAAGGTATTACTGGTGGTTTATTGATCGACTGGATGGTGGATTTGAACTTGTTACAGAATCAGCCCTGAAGAAGTCATGGTGTGTAAATACACACGACGAAACAAGTGTTGGCTGTAGATTGCTTTGTCGTATATCAACATCTGTGGAAGCTGTATACTGAATGAAAATGTACTGAACATCGGACGCTGAGTACCCGAATAAAAAGTGGAACGAAAGTACAACAAGAGACTTCATTACTGTTGGACTCTTCATTTACAATTCTGAGTGCTCAGGGAGAACTACATTGTCATTGAGTCACTAACACCACCCCATTTCTCAAACATGGTGTGGAGTACCTCCACCCTGACCCCTTATCTTAGCTTTCACAGAAATTTTCAACCCCGGGAACCGTACGCGATCGATAAAGTGGCAGCAGAAACTTTCTTTTTAAGTTGCGCCCAGCCAATCACAGCATTTCTGCTGGTGTGCTTTCATGATTTACCTCGAACACATTGCGATTACCGTGAAACCACCGCAACTTTCTGTTCGGGTTGCATCTAGCTAATCGGAGCATCCCTGCTGGCACGCGATTTACCCTTTCACCACGATCACTGCGCGAAATATCTGCAGCCAGATATATCATTATAATGTTCGGATTTGATTTCACAAAAAAACACTGAACGGATTTGCACCAAATAACAAAAAGCACAATTTCCGCAACAACATCTAGGTTCGACAACGCGTTCCTATGGGAATTAACCTTACAAACGCACCCTTATTTTGCGCCCCTATTTCTCGGTCTCCACTGCATGGATCACCCCCAAACTTTCCATGACACACATAACCTACCTTGACACTTTTTTTTTTTAAAGAAAATTTCATGCAGATTGGTCAAACTACACCAAAGTTATAGGCAAGTCAAAAAATGCTTTCCCTATGGAAACTAGGTCCCAACTATAACTACCTACTGGCGACCGCCCGTAGGTAATACACATATGCACGCACACACATACATATACACACACACACCAGCACTTTATGCATTAGCAATAGGACCAACAAACGTTTTATCTACCAAAGTTTGGGGTCGGATATTGGCACATGGAGTTAAACATACTGACTGGCGACTTGTAACGTTTTCAGAATGTGTACATACCAGGAAATGTACTGGTCGCAGCTCAGTAATATTTATTTTTCCGTTTTTAGCTTTTTTTTTTTTTAAACATAATTTTTTTAACTGCTTTGCCGATTTTTAGATATTTATACAATGGTAAATATTTAACTAAATTAGTGCTTTTACATTTAAGTGAAAATCATTACGATAATCAAATGCGATTATATGGTGCTTTGTGAAAAACTCTTCCATATCTATAAATATGTTTGTCACCTGTTATTGCACTTGCACTTTAAATATTGGGAGGCACTCCTCATGCGCCTCATGTGATCAAGGCCTTTGGAAGGCCGAAACGCGTCGTGGCGGTGGTGCAGGGCGCGTAATAAAAATCCTTTGCACTGATCAATGGGTCTACAGTGTGTTCTTGTAAACCTGGATTTTGGTTGGCGAAATCTCCAGCATTAGTTATACCGAGAGTGCTTCATCGGTAAATGTGGACCCCTCCTTCGAAATTGGGCCGTGCGGCAGGAAGCAGTTCTTTCTGGTGTGAACCAGAAGGAGAACAAGTCTCTTGTAAGGAGTAGCCGCGGAAGCCCCCGGAGAGTGAAAATTTCCCACCGGCAGCGAGGACGACGGAGCCCGTGTCGAAGGACAGGAGCAACGCTTGATGTTTCCCTAAAGGTAGGGACTCAGAGTCTGGTGAAGGAGTGTGCCCAGGACAAGAATCAGCATTCATCCGAGTGCCTGTTTTGGATTTGAATTGCCCATACTTTCGCGGTAGCAAGTGAAATGTTTGATGATTCCCCAGGCGGGGAGTCTCAGAATAATGCACAAACAAGCAGTGTATCAACGGGGAATCCTAACGCAAGGGACCTGTTCAAAAGGTTGGAAAAAGCAATGAAAGCAGAACAGTCAAAATGGTGGGAACATAGATCCCTATCAAGGTATTTAGAGGTTGGCAGAATTCCTAGGGGGTTACGTATAATGTTGGCGCCCAGCTATGAAAATCCAGACCCCAGGATGCTTGCGGAATGGGCGGACTGCAACCTCGAGACATCACGCAAACTGGCCGAAATACTTGTTAAATAAGCTGAGAGTGACCGCGCTGCACTACAAATCAAAATTGATGAGTTAAATAATGAAATAGGTCAAATGGAAGTCACGGGTATAATGAACAAATACCGTGAGGATATGTTCTCACGACTACAAAGGAAGGAGGAAGTGATCAAGAAACGCAAGGCGTTTAAGTTCCAACGGGACAAGTTGGATTATCAAAATGGCCAAGTGTTTACGTTCTCTAGGAGATACGATTCTGTAAAAGCCTCAAAAAAAGAAGGACACTCCCCTAACATGCAAGCTAGTACCAGTGCGACTGCACCAATGTCGACTTCAGCCTCAGACCAGAGTTCCGTGCTCGAAAGCGGCTCTGATAACGAGCAAGCATGATCCGGCACAATGCTGGGGTTTCCAGGGCCTTCCCTAGCGCAAGAGGTGGACTGCCTCCGCCAGGACAGGCGTCAGACTCTACGCCCCCATGTACAAAATGCCAGCAACACCAAAAAAAACAATTAAAAGCGTCGGGAACGACGACAGCGTAGTCGCCAACGAAAAGCGGAGCAACAAAAAACCTGCCAACAACAGGTGGAAGCACCATCAGGTGCCACGGTAGACTGTGGTGACTCACGGACTGTTATCAATTTGTCCAGCATGACACTAAATGAGGCAGAAAAGCAGATTTTGGCATTGGGTTTATCGTATAGCCCTGAAAGTAACTTTAGTTACGCGCAAACCCGCATTGATGTATTCAAATATATACGAAAATTAAAGTTGCTAAAGTACCACCTGATGCAAGGTAAATGTTACCCATGACTGCAAGTCCGTCAGCATTAACAGTGGGGGATGTGGAGCTCTTGCAAAATTTGCAGCAACTTCAAGATGAAAACATCGGTGTTGAGTCGAATGAAAGTCTTAACTCACCTAATACCAGTGGGACTGTGCGCACTCATTTTAAACCAAAGTCTGCCTTCCTCCCAATAATGCTACATGATAATCTGGACACTTACAATGAACAAGTGACACGGAACTTAAGAAACTATACAAGTCTACAACTCGTGCTCGTCACAAATACATACATCAGAACAACCGCTATTTTCAACTGATGAAAAAACTGCAAGCCAATGAGAACATTATCGTACGCCAATCAGATAAAGGCGGTAATGTCGTGCTATGGCCAC
Organism: Calotriton arnoldi; assembly: GCA_963921515.1. Classification (NCBI taxonomy): domain Eukaryota; kingdom Metazoa; phylum Chordata; class Amphibia; order Caudata; family Salamandridae; genus Calotriton; species Calotriton arnoldi. The sequence continues at coordinate 597,794 of CAWUFW010006163.1, forward strand.
GTCAACTGTACATGGAAGAAGCCCTTAAGCAGTTGGATGATAGAACATGCTATAGGACAAGCAACATCCAAGTTGTTAAAAACTCATGGAACAGTTATTATGCCAAACTCTTGGCATGGAAAAGAGCCGGTCTTATGAGCACAGAAGAATTCAAGTTCCTAAAAAATGACCATCCCGTCATTCCCGTATTTTACCTTATACCCAAAATTCATAAAGACTCAATCACACCACCAGGCAGGCCGATTATATCGGCCCGCAAGAGTTTAATGGAGAACACCTCACGCTATGTGGACTACTTTCTTCAAGAACATGTAAAGAACTTACCATCCTATATTCAGGATACAGGTGACTTTTTAAGAAAAATTAGCGATGTCGCATGGGACCCTGAATGTATCTTGATTACACTTGACGTTACGTCACTTTATACAAGTATCCACCACCATGATGGACTTAAAGCTGTGGAATTTTATGTAAGTACTAAACCAATGTATCTGTATCACCATAATAAGATGCTATTGACTATGATTAAGACATGTTTAGAGAACAACTACTTCCTCTTCCAAAATCAAATATTCCAACAAGTCAGGGGTGTAGCTATGGGGGCCTGTTTCTCCCCTAGCTATGCCTGCCTGCATATGGGGCTGTGGGAGAAACAGGTCCTTCAAACTCAATATGGGGAGATTTTGACAAAACATGTATCGTATTGGTATAGATACATTAACGATCTGTTTATGATCTGGAGAGGCACAGAGGAACAAGCGCTCCACTTCATAGAACAGATCAACAAGAATAACTTGAATTTACAATTCACTGCTCATCTCAGTAAAGACTCTGTGTGCTTTTTAGATGTAGAGGTGTTTGCAGTGGCAGGCAAACTTGAGACCAGATTGCATAGGAAGCCCACAGCGGGCAACACGGTGCTCCATGCAACTAGCCACCACCCAAGACCTCTTATTCACAGGATTCCTTTCGGGGAAATGCTGCAAATCAGGCGGATTTGTAGCACTGACTTTGACTGTGAACAGGCTCAAAGTTTAGGTGGAAAGCAGGGGCTGCTTTTATTCGTTTCAGGTTGGTTTGGATTGTATTTTACCAATCCAAAGCTGTAAAAGTGTGCCTGGAGTGGTAAACGGCTTTGGCCATTTTACAGCTTGGCATGGACAGCACTGTGCTAATCCTATGCTTAAAGACTTTGCTGTGGAAATGGTAAAAGACTTTGTCCCTTTCTATCTCGGCGTGCATGTATATATATATCTGTGGCGCGTCTGCGGTAGCGTCAGCATGAGCACCACCTGCGTTCAGGCGCTGAACGGCAGACCGCAACTTGAGGAGAAGGCGGATTAGCATACCGTTTAGCCCCCGTACCTTGCACAGTGGCTTGCCTAAAGGAGGAGGCCGGAGGTGCTCGCTGCGGCAGTGTGAGGACTTCAACTCGCCAGCGAGATGTGCAGGCACCTTGTACCGGAGCCTGTTTCCTGGGGATGTTCGCGTGTGTGAGGACTTCGGAGCAGGGCACTGTTATGTTAACAGTGAAGAAGAGGGTGAGGCGAGCCAGGGTTGGAGGAGAACATTCACTATCTGCGTTTATATGGACCAATTGTGCTGGGTTAAGTTTAGTTGAGATTTACCAGCAAAAACATTTTATAGTCTTTTTTCAATGTCTACCTATGTTTGAAGATGGGGGAAGGCTACTTATACCTTTGTATTGTTGGTGCCTCTCAGATTGATAAAGCCTGCTGCGCAGGCGAAACGCGTCTCTCTCTTCATTGCGGGGTCGGGGTGATCTGAAATATCATTAAATCAGCCCCATTCTTGCAGACCGGAGTGCGTGCCTCTTCTTTGTGGAAGTTGGATTGTTTTTGTGGATATATATATATATATATATATATATATATATATATATATATATATATATATATATATATATATATATATTCACACATACATACATATACACACATTTTTTTATGAAGCTCTACGTTGTCACCTTATTCTCATTTCAGGGTAGTCTAATCTTAATTTGGATTTACAAGCTGCGTATCAAACAATACCAGAAGGAATATTGACACTCATTAACCTCCCTTTCATTTAAGACTCTGGTCACTCTCCATCACTGAGCCGGCTTCCACCCTGGATGAGGCAACAAATTCTCCATGATCACTATCTGGGTATACCTGAAGGCTAGAGCGGACAATTAAATTTGTATCCCTATTGTTTCAGGATCTGTATGCCGTGTCTGACATAGTCGGCCAACAGGCCTTACTACTGATGCTAAAAGATCATGACACTAAATTAAACATCTGTTGAACCTGTCCCAATTTGCAGGGTTATCCCCAAATTTTTGCCTTCCGCCTCCTATTTTTATGACCTTCTGTTTGTTGGCTTTAAAACTCTGCGTACTTTACCACTGCTAATCAGTGCTGCAGTGCATGTGCTCTCTCCTCTAAACATTGTATGATTGGTTTACACCTGTTTGGCATATATGATTTACTTGCAAGTCCCTTGTAAAAGTGGTAAACCATATACACAGGGCCTGTAAATTAAATGCTACTAGTGGGCCTGCAGCACTGCTTCTGCCCCCCAAAGAAGTAGCTTTTCAAACCTGTCTCAGGCCTGCCAGCACAGGGCCTTTGTGCGCAATTTACTGCCACTTTGACTTGGTATTTATACCTTCTTGCCAAGTCTTAAACTCTCTTTTATTACACATAGGTCACCCCTGAGGTAGGCCCTAGGTAGCCCTATATGCAGGGTGCTTTGTAAGTAAAAGGTAGGACATGTGTCTTTATATGTGACATGGCTTGGTAGTGACAAACAGCCTATTTCGTTTTCACTACTGTGAGGTCTACTTCTCTCATTGGCAAGCATTGGGAATTCCCTTACATACTTTTAAGTGGACTGATAAGAAAGGAGTGGTGTTGCCATGTTTGGTATGTGGTGGTAAATCCTATTTACTGGTGTAGTTGGATTTTACATTACTACTTTAGAAATGCTACTTTTTGAAAGTGGGCCTTTCTCTGTGCTTATGACTCTTTGTGCTTTGCAGCCTAACACCAATACACGTCTGGGTTGGGTGACCGCTACACTTTGTGCATACTTTCTAGACAGCCACCACACAGGAAGGGCTGGGTGTGACAGGGGATACACCCGCATTCATCTGCATACCGATATTCTTCCTGGGCTGGGAGAGGTGGTTCACATTTAACATTTGTAAAGCTTGTGTCCTGCAATCTCACAAAGGGCTGATTTACCCTCTACTGATTATCTGGAGCCAGAGCTGGGCTGAAAGGAATTCTTGTGCACTTCTGAGAGTTCCTTTGAAGTCACCCCTTCATCAGACATTTTTGAGCATACATACTGAGGCTCTGACCCCATGTTTTCAGACAATGCATGGGACTTGTAACCAGATGCTGCTGGCTCTACAATCTGCATATTGCCAGAGGACTGCTGTGCTGCCATGAAGGACCGCCATTTGACTGACTGCTTTGCTATGTTGGTCTGTTGCCTGCTGATTGCTGGGCTGCAGGAGGAACTATTACTCTGCCTTTATGTGTTGGTCTGCTGCTGCCTCCTTCTGCTGTGCCATACTAGTGCTTTTCAAGAGCTTGTTAGCTTGCCCCCCGTTTTGCAATCCCAGGGCCATCAAGGATTGCCCCTAAGCACCTCTGCCGTGGGACTAGGTTGCATGTGAGTCCGGCAGCAGGGTCCCGATGAAAGACTTACTCGCTTTATTTTTGCCCCCATGCTGTAACCACAAAGTGCTTTGTGCGCAAACAAAGCACTCTGCCAGGGAAAAGGGCATCAAGGGTGACCGAGCAGCGTTGCATGCTGCGACAGCAAAATTCTTTGTCTGCTTGCCATCTTTCTGCTGTGACCAGGGTTGCCGTGGCAACAGCTAGCCCCACCCCCAGCATTGCTTGCGGGAGGCAGCCACACTCCCGAAAGGAGATCCCGTCCAGCCAAAGATAGAACAGCAATGCCGTCACAGCTACTGCTCCCCGCTAGGGAATCCTCGGGGGACACAGGTCCAGACCCCCCCAGTCTCCAGGAACAGAAGTATTGGGGTGAGGGTAGCCGTGTGGGCCCCTCTAGTCGCACGCCCGTCTGAACAGGGAGGGCCCTTGGTTTGGCCCTGCGGTTTCTCAGAGTTGGGCACTCTTTATGGTTGAAATTTACTCCCCACCTCAGTGGAGTGCCCTGGGGGAGTTGCACAGCTGTCCCGCGCTACCTTCATGGGCGGTACAGTTATGTGTCAATCACAAGGGCTCGACCCGGTGGCCATGGAGGGCTCCGGACTCGCCAACGTTTAGGGGGGCATTATTTCTGTCACGTGGCACGGTGGAACCCTGCCCATGCCCCACTCAAATCCAGTCTCTTTGGGAGACCCCAGAGAAATTACCACATGACTGCTAATAGGAGCGCAGGTGCTTCTGTACCACTTTTGGTTTCCTAATGCCATCAATATGCTTTTTCCTGCAAAATGGGTGACTATTTCTAGGGAAACAGCATTACTTCGGAAAGTACCTATGTGATATATACATGTAAAGTAATATTTATGCAATGGTTATTCCCTGCATTTAATGCGACATTACAACCCTGCATTAACTGCACTTCTAATGTGTTTCATGTCGTTTTGGTCCCAATGTGGTTACAATATAGAAAGCAATTTTTTTATATACCTGTGGGTGTAGTCTCTATTGTTGTGTATCCGTTTTGTTACTGTGTGAGAGTGTTGCACAAATGCTTTACACATTGCCTCTGAAGATAAGCCTGTCTGCTCTGCGACAAGCTACCAGAGGGTGAGCACAGGTTATCGTTAGTGTGCAACTGACTTGCCTGACAAGAGTGGTGGGTTCTGCCTGACTAATATGTATACCCTAGCCAACCACAAAAGTGCCTTGCCTAAATGGAATCCACCTTTAATCCTGATGACCTGTTTTACAATATGGGGGGGGGGGGGGGAGTTAAAGGGTTTCTGCAGGGAGATGAGACTAGCTGGGAGTGGGGAATCGGCTGAAAATACAGGCTGTGTCAAGCTTCTGAAGGGTGTTTTAAAGAGAATTATAACTGCAGCAAAGTCAGTGTGTGTGTCTAGGGGGTGGGGGGGTTGCACTTCACAGTTCACCTGAATCAACATAGGTTTTGTAAAAGTCAATGGAAATGCCATCAGGGCTGTACCAGAGCCAAACTATAGCCTTTATCTCAAGAAGGGGGGGGGGGGTTCTTTTCAGAACTGTGTGAAACACGTCAGTGGTAAGGAGAATCAAAACAAGAAAGTGGTCCTTCTGGCCCGACAGAGCCGGAGTATGACAATTGCTTTTGTAAAGCTTAGTGAAGGATATCCTCATTAACAATATACCATGAAGCTCAGATTATGTGCATTCTGCATAATTTTGGGAATTCAGTTTAGAGATTGTTCGCCTGTGAGCAAATGAAAAATAACAGAATCCTTGATGATTCATAGGCTGCAGATAGATACATTATAGCCATCCAAGAAGTTCCACGTAAGTTAACAGACCCATGATTAATTTCAAATAGTCGACAAGAGATGGTCAAAAGGCTGCGGCACGAAAGCAGATTTAAACTGTCACTGAGAAGGAGCCATAAACTGTTTGCCTATCTTGGTTTGTGTACGTTTAGTAGGGCAATGAGGCCTGTTCATTGCAAATGCGAAGGAAAACAAAACATTTTTAAAAACTTACGTTTAGCCGGCGGCCGCGTCCAGCATCGCATCGCGTTCGCCGCCTCTCCTCTTCCTTGGCCCCAGCAGTCCCTGGTACAGACTCCATTCAATCCCTCTGCTGCAGAGCAGCGTGAGGATTGGCCTGAGTGGGCTAGAAAGACGCTCCGCCTGGCCAGGGAGTCTGTGGAGGTTTCTCCAGCCCGGCTGCTCAATGGAGCCGGACTGGAGAACCTAAGTGTGCATGTGTGCTTTGGTCAGCCTGTGACGGTCAGCCAAACACACATGAGCACTTAGGGAGTGCACGTAGCACTCCTCCTCCCCCTCCCATGCCTCGGACCTACCTCCCTTCAGCGCTGGCTAAGATCCGGCAAATGCAAAATAAAACATTGCAATAACATAGTCTTATTTTAAATGTGCTGGCTTTGATCCAGGCAGTGGGGCGGCGCTCCTCTGCCATTGCAGAGTAGCCGCTGCTGGATCAGCTTTCACAATCAACCCGAGGCCAAACGCACCTCGGACAAGGCACCTTACAGTAATAATCAGTTCTTTTATCAACAAAACACAGCTTTGAAGATGACAGGTTTTTTTCTCAGTTCAAGGTTAGTAAACAACCAAGACAGTGGTTCAACAAGAACAAAGGGTAGTGTTTCACCTTTGGAGCACTATGCAACAGTACAGCGGGTATAGGAGGATGTTGTACCACACCACTAGTCAACCAAGGGTAGCAGCAGAGACCTGCATTAGTACTTTTAATGTGGCAACATCCCTAGTGGAAAGATGGGGCAGACAGGAATAGTTTTGTAACACAGAGCACAGCAGCAGAATAATGATGGACAGACACAGGCTTGAAGCTGTGAGCTGGAGATATGGTAAAGAATGAAAGCCTCAAGTTTCAGGATGCAGAGCTGAGAAGCAAGGTCATACATTATTAGGCTTGCATGACGGCTGACAATCAAAAGGACTGGACCCAGCAAGTGTCTAGTAGGCATCAGCAGACAACAGCACTATGCTGACCAGAAATAACAGGAGTGGGTAAAGCAGTGAGAGGAGGTCAATCTAAAGGTTGCAGTCTGCATTCTCATTAGGAAAGGCAAGTCACCACCTTTTCCAAATTCCACCAAAGGGAGACCAGGTCTGGGTGCTAAACATACAGTCTCCTCCACAGCGGTACTAGGAGGAGATCCACATATTGAATGGTGAAGGACAGAGTCTGCAGCACACTGGCATTCAAGAGCCCACCTTCACCGTCAGGCCGGTGTCATCGTTCGGTGCCATCACTTCCACTCTAGGCGAATGCACATCAGGTGCTACTGTCCAACAAATTATATTAACACCTCTGTAATTCTATATAGTGGTACTGAACTTGGAATAAGTGGCACAACTAGGGCATCTACTCTGGCTTGATGCACAGCTGCCACCGACCTTTTGTGATAAAAATGAAAATGAGATTTAAAAAGCACTACTGAAAGAGGGGCTTTGGTTTTGACTACGTTGATCACCTTGAGTACAGATTTTGATTGGACAGAAGTTAGGTTGCTTCTCTCACAGGAGTGGCGGGGCTCCTTGTATTGCACTTTTAGGCATGTGGGAAAGCCTATGCTCAATACAGCAGGTCGGATTTTGTTATGTTGACAAGTCAGCGATCCATGCCATAGTCCAGATCTGTTTACTATAAAAAGTCACATCTACACCTACAAAGGCACTAAGTGTGACTTATTGATTGTGAAAACCGTATATTCAAGCCAAAATGCCTTTAAGTGTTTGTTGTATTTAGACTGTGCTCCCCTGTTGATAGCTATTGCATTACATGGATCCTCACAGATTACTTTAGTAGGCAAGTTTCTTGGTGTTGGTTCCCTTTCTGACAAACCTTGCAGGTAGAAGATTTGCACTTTGATATTCCTTGTTTACCCTCTTAGGTAGGATTGAATATTTATACAGCCAAATGTAATTTGTGTATATTTAAGATTTTCTGACTGCATGCCTAAGGGTTACCCTGTGGGAGATCCTATGGCGAATTCAGTAAGCCTGAGGTGATTATGGATACAAGCTTATGATGAAGGCTTTAGAACTGAGTGGTTCTTTGGAAGAAATTACGCCAGAAGCATTGATCTGATATACTTAACCCCTTCGGTGCCCATGACGGAATGGTTCCGTCATGAGGACAGGGGCACTTAATCCCTCTGATGCAAACAGCAGAGAGATTTCCATTTTTTGGGGGGGCCTCGGGAGGTGGGGAAGAGCTTCCCCGACCTCCCGAGGCCCTTGGCTGATTTTCAATGTAATGACGATCGCGCGCATGGCGCGCTGTCGTCATTACATTGAAAACGAAACTGAAACTAAGTTTCAGTTTCAATGTTTCGGTGCTCGTGGGGCTATCTCAGCTCCCCGAGCACCGAAACACTTGGGAGAGGTATCGTTGGAAAGGGGAGAATCTCCCCTTTCCAATGGTACCCTTCCCTAGTGGATCCCTGCTTGGGGATCGCCCCAGGAGGGCGATCCCCAAGCAGGGATCCACCCACTAGGCACCAGGTCGGGGGGAGCGGCCACTTGGGCAAGGGCCTTTGTTCCCCCCTATTACATTTTGCCAGACAGCCTTTCTGCCCCCCAATCTGCCCCACCGGGGGCAGAAAGCACCCTAGACGCCAGGGATTTTTTTTTTAGGCCAGGGGTGGGGGCTGCCCAGAATGGGCATGCCAAAGCCACCACCCTACCCCCCAAAAGAAGGCATAAGACACACTGCCCTCCCAGGAGGCAGATGGGGTCAATAGCCCCTGATCTGCCCCCCGGGAGGGGCAGAAAGCCCACTAAGCCCCAGGGATTTTTTTTTTTTTATATAGACGTTGGGGTGGGGGCTGCCCAGAATGGGCATGCCAATGACCCACCCAAAAACAAAATGCCAGAGTCTTTCTGCCCCCCCCTGGGAGGCAGATGGGGCAATAGCCCTTTATCTGCCCCCCCCCCCCGGGGGGCAGAAAGCCCACTAGGCACCAGGAATTTTTATTTTTCCAAAGTTCGGGCGGGGCTGCCCAGAATGGGCATGCCAATGCCCCCACCCCTAAAAAATTACCAGTCTTTCTGCCCCCCCCCAGGAGGCACATGGGGCAGTAGCCCACAAGGCACCAGGGAATTTGTTTTTCTATACGTAGAGGTGGGGGCTGCCCAGAATGGGCATGCCAATGCCCCCACCCCTAAAAAATAACCAGTCGTTCTGCCCCCCGGAGGCAGATGGGGGCAATAGCCTCTTATCTGCCCCCTTGGAGGGGGCAGAAAGCCCACTAGGCACCACGGGTAAAAAAAAAAAAATAAAAAAAAAAAAAAATTTAAAAAAAAAAAAAAAATCAAAATTTAGGGGTGGGGGCTGCCCAGAATGGGTTTGTCAATGCCCCCACCCCCCCAAAAAGATGCCACAGTCTTTCTGCCCCTCCCCAGGAGGCAGATGGGGGCAGTAGCCCCTGATCTGCCCCCCGGGGAGGGCAGAGTGCCCATGAGGCACCAGCGATTATGCTGGCTTTTTTATACGTAGGGGTGGGGGCTGCCCAGAGTGGGCATCCCAATGTCCCCACCCACCCAAAAAAATAGCCACAGTCTTTCTAACCCCCTTGGGGGCATATCGGGGCAATATCCCCCGATTTCCCCCTCCCCAGGGCGGCAGAAAGCCCACTAGGCACAGACTTTTTTCGGAATGTGCCTACCTGTGGATTTTGGGTCCTAGCGCAGCTGGCACCCAAGGAAACCTAGCAAACCTATACATTTTTGAAAATTAGACATCCAGGGGAATCCAGGATGTGGTGACTTGTGTGGCTCTCACCAGGTTCTCTTACCCAGAATCCCTTGCAAACCTCAAACCAAAGTCTTCCGATAAAAATGATACCTCACTCATGTGGGTGGGTCAAGTACCGCGACAGGAAAGGGCCCAAAACGTATTGTGGAGACATCAAAATTACCCATCACAAACCAATTTGCTTTTGCAAGGGGGGGGGGGTCACATGAGTTTTTGGTCCCGATCTTGGCGGCCATCTAGGGAAACCTACCAAACCCACACATTTCTGAAAACTAGAGACCTGGGGAGTCCAGGGAGGTACGGCTCGCGTGGATCCCCCAAAGTTTCACTACCCAGAATCCCCTGCAAACCTCAAATTTAGCTGAAAAAAAGAAAAATCACATTTTCCTCACTTTTCTGTGTGGGAAAGTTGTGGGATCACCGGGCTGACACAAATTTCCTACCACCCAGCGTTCCCCCAGGTCTCCTGATAAAAATGGTACTTCACTTGTGTGGGTAGGAATAGTGGCTGCAACAGGAAATGGCCCAAATCGTACTGTGGTGACTTCAAAAGTACCTATTTTAAAACTACCTGGTTTTGAAGGGGGGGGGCACCTTGTTTTTTGGCCCCGGGCTCGCGGCCATCTAGGGAAACCTACCAAACCCACACATTTCTGAAAACTAGACACCCTGGGGAGTCCAGTGAGGTATGGCTTGCGCGAATCCCCCAACATTTTCCTACCCAGAATCCCCTGCAAACCTCAAATTTAGCTGAAAAAAAGCACCTTTTCCAAACATTTTTGTGTGGGATCACTGTGCCGGCACAAATGTCCTACCACGTAGCGTTCCCCTTGGTCTACCGAGTAAAATTATACCTCACTTGTGTGGCTGTCCAATGCAGAATCTGCTAAAAACGTTTTTTTGTTGTTTTTTTTAAGTAGCACATAAAATTTGCGGTGCTATACTTTTAATCCCTATGTTTTTAGCTCTTCTCAGTCACAGGCATTTGGCCCACCCACACAAGTGAGGTATCATTTTACTCTGTATCATTTTACTTGGGAGAAAAAGGGGAACGCTGGGTGGTAGGACATTTGTGCCGGCACGGTGATCCCACACAAAAATGTATGGAAAAAGTGATTTTTTCAATCAAAATTTGAGGTTTGCAGGGGATTCTGGGTAGGGAAACGTTGGGGGATCCATGCAAGCCACATCTCCCTGGACTCCCCAGGGTGTCTAGTTTTCAGAAATGTGTTGGTTTGGTAGGTTTCCCTAGATGGCCGCCAAGCCCGAGACCAAAAACGCATGTGACCCCCTTGCAAAAACAGATCGTTTTGGGATAGGTAATTTTGATGTCTCCACAATACGTTTTGGGCCCTTGCCTGTTGCGGGTACTTGACCCACCCACAAGAGTGAGGTACCATTTTTATCGGGAGACCTGGGGGAACACTGGGTGGTAGGAAATTTGTGTCAGCCAGGTGATCATACAACTTTCCCACACAGAAGTTTGAGAAAAATTAGATTTTTTCATTAAAATTTGAGGTTTGCAGGGGATTCTGGGTAGGGAAACGTTGGGGGATCCACACAAGCCATACCTTCCTGGACTCCCCCGGGTCTCTGGTTATCAGAAATGTGTGGGTTTGGTAGGTTTCCCTAGATGGCCGCCAAGCCATACTTTTCTAAAATGTATAGCTTTCCAGGATCCATTATTGCTTTCATACCCATTTCTACCATTAACTGGAAGAAGGTAGAAAGCACAAAAAATAGCAAATATAGGCTATATCCCAGTAAAATGCCCAAACTGTAAAAAATTGTTTTTTTATTGTTTTGTTGTTAAATTCTGTTTATTGGCATTTGAATATACATTTACATAATTTTGTAAAATGAAAAGGAGAAAATATAACAGACTAGGATATAACATTACAATGCATCTGCCCTTAATATTACACATGTTCAATCACAGTGTTGCTAAGGCTTGGGGGCCAGTATTACCAGCATATTACTTATTGCAAACGGTTATGCAGTGCCATGGACAGAGGGAACATACCGGTCACCGTGCATCCCCAACCTGCTAACATTGTTAGTCAATTGCATTCAATTCAGATTTACATTATACTCCTGTCCTACATTTAGCTGTAGTATGTCTCATATATAAACAAGCATTGCCATAGCTAATAGGTCTCGCCTTTGGGACCTTATAAGTGTTTAGCCAGAGATATTGACTTTGCCTATGTCTTTAAGCTGTGCTGTACAGAAGTCTGCAGCATGCTGAAAAGTTATAATAAAGAAGTGTCAGAAGCATTTTTGTTACCTTATATATGACCAAGAAAGCATTATGTACAACTGAACGACCATATTAAACTAGGGCTGACAAATAATCCAATTATAGCGAAGAACTAAAAAATTAGAGCACAGTGCATATATTGTTAGAATCCGTATCTGTCCACAAGTGAGGTTGTACACACCGAAGTAAATTTAATAGGGTCATTCATCATCAGGACAAAGTGTGGTAGCAACAGTGAGGGAGCAAAGACTTGTCTCTAATGTTTATAAGGATTTCTTGTTGTAAGGGCACTACAGGGAATGAATTACTACTGTATGTCGCGGATAGTTTTGTGAAAATTGCGAGGCAAAGGAGTCTAGGCTAAATATCACCCCTTTTAAGGGAACCATTGTACTGCTTTGTTTGTTTACAAAACTACAGTCAGCCCTACTCTAAAGGCGGCCTGAATTTAACTATAATCTCAGGCAAGACGATTGAGGATTTGGATAAAAACGACATTAACAAAAATACTCACTAACTGCATCAGGGTAAAGTTATGTAAACGCTCCTTGAATAACTTTTCAGACATTTAGGACCTATATAGGGTTTTAGACCAGCCAGAAGATAGTACAAATCGATGACAGCAAATATTACTAATTGCACACACAAATTAACATTAAAGGATTTACTGTGTCCCAATACCACCATCAAAGGCTAGTGTTAAAAACTAGGATACAATTTGGTAGAACGATCTTATTCTAGGGACGGGGATTTAGCCTGTTTCAAAGAAAAGCACCAGACATTTCTTCCCATTTTGATGTTCTGGGAGGGCTTGGAGGGACAAGGACTGCTATTTACATACGAATCTGTCAAATCCTCCGTATTGTTTTACGTGGTAATTCTGTCACCCGTTTGCTTTAATAATCATGTAGGAATAGTTTTGAAACTCTAATAAACATGTAGTTATTTATTTGCGGTTTTATGTTTACATTTTAAAAGGGGGAAACGGGAGCTTCGGCTGACTTTCCAAACTGTTTAATCAGCATTCACACGAAAATGCATATTATGTCGGGAAATTCTAATCAGGTGGCAACCTTACTTAGCAACTTATGTGGTACTGTGTGTAGTGTCAATTTTTCGGCACGAAGTAAAAATGTGGCTAAAGCACAGCAGAAAATACATTTCCACAAAGTTAACTTGGCCTAAACAGCTTAGTTTTGTTCTTTAGTTAGTTCAAGGTCGGGCACTGACACGCCCCCTTGGTTTATGTGGATTGTGTGAACTGCGTAAAAAGGAGAAAGCTCCACAGCCACCCCTAACAACCGTTTAAGTGTAACGAGTCGGGATGCGTGTTCCGCAGATAAGGGTTTCCAAGTGCAGACCGCGCCAAATACTGTACGTGTCCTAGCTGACGCCTCCAGCATACTGAAACTATGCGGATAACGTATTCCCCAATTATGACACATGGTGTACATGATCCGCAACAATCTAGTCCAAACAACTGAATCAGAAAATATATACTAGAAATAAAATAACAACACACTTGCCAACCAGCGATACATAGATATAAGATGCATGCAGTGATGGCACTCGACTGTTCCTATTTAAAGCAGTGACTTCGAATGTCAAATAGAGATGGGTAACAATGTTGCGAGAGGGTTGCCACTTAGCATAACAACTTAAATTACGGACAAACTCAAGAACACCGAAGATTATAAACACGCCTCTGTGTAACTCCATGTAGTCGAGTGCACGTGTCAACATTAATGAACGGCTAGAGCTCGTGCGATGCTGACGCACCGGCTCCTCGGTTAGAGCCTCTGCTTCCTAGCATGGCGGGGGCAGAGCAGGCCCTGCTTCGGTCCGGCAGGCGCAGCCGCTCCGCTCGGTGACCCACCAGCGGCGGAGCGCAGCCTGCTCCGGAGCCCGAGAGGCGGGCGATCAGAAAGGAGAATGATCAGAATGCGCAGAGCCCAACTGCCACGAGCCCCGCCGCTTCTGGCGTCTGGCCTGAACGACGGGTGCAGTGGCCAATTAGGGACCCTCCTCCCTAAGCTCGCGAGCCGCTGACAGCGGCGGCTCGGTTGTGGCGCTCATGCCACTCAGAGGCCCCCTAGAAGCCACCATGGCGTACTAAACCGCCCACGGCCATCAGCCGCCTCGCACAGTAAAGCTAGAATCGTGCCCTGCCAGTTCCCACATCTGCTCCAGCTCCAGCTACGTCTAAGCTTCGGCAGTAACAAGAAGCGCGCAGGCACCGAGCCCGCAGCGTCCTGCGACTCCATTATCTCTGCCCAACAAGATCGGTGCTCCCTCCCTGCGACGCCAAGCCCGCTGTTTCGCCATTACTTACGTGAGAAAACGGCCAAAAGGATTTGGAAAATAGTCTTCGCTTTTTTGGCAGAATTTTTAAAGCGTGGAGGGAGATGCTAAGGGAGAAATGGAGGTGGCTGCTGTGGCCATAGGCTCCGGGGCAGCGGTGGTCGGCGAATGCTCAGCAGGGCGGGCTGCGATTACACACAGATGGAGCAGGGCAGAATCCGGAGCGAGGAAGAGAGGAGCGGAACGCAGCGTAGCAAGGACCGACGTACGAAGCAAGCACTGCACTGTGCAAGTCCAACCCACTAAGCGATGGCGATAAGACAGCACATACAAAAGCGGAGAGTGCCACGCGTGCCAGGTCGGCGGCGAAAGTGAAAGCGCCGCGTTTGGAGCAAAAGTGCACCAGGGCCAGCGCGACCGCCATCTTCAAATTCAAAACAAGCTTTATTCGGTTAATAAACAACCATAAAAGCATTCTAAAAAAAAACATCAAATATAAAAACATTTATCATAATTCATCACAATGGGATATAATTAATTTGTCACAGTGAGATATAGTAAAATTCATGTGAGGTTCAATTACAAGCTAGGTTATCGTTATACATAAAGTGCTAAGTGCATTTTGAGGAGAAAACCATATTTATCTTTGAAGCCAATCGGTTCGTTTAAGTTCAATAAAAAAATTAATAAAATTATTATTGCTATTGCCGACATAAAAAAATAAAATTCCGCATGGGTATTTAAAACACTAGTTAGGCTAAAAACGTTATATTTCCATAGACTAAAATCATTTCATTTCCCTGCCCGGTTCAATTACTGCGTTCCATATCGTCTCCTAATACCCAGTGCTACTTTAATGAAACTCATCATTGCAGAACAAACAATAGAATTTTCCAATAGTTGCAAACACTCATATCCCTCTAAATATGTACATGGAGAGATATTTTTAGTATTGGTCTCAAAAATCTCCTTCTCGGATCATCATAAAGTGTGCAAAAAGTGTAAGGTGCATAGTGCTCTGGGGAGTACTATTATCACAGGGACAGAAACTAAGGGTTTCCACCCACCCAGATTGTCTAGGAAAAGCAAACAAAAAGTGCAATGTGCCAAGGCGAAATCTAGTTAAATAAAAACGCATCTGACAATTCGTGGTGAAGGCTAGATAATATTGCTGGTTAGACAAAAAAGCACATTTCGGGCCAGGCGCCTCTTGTTGAAAATGTTTCACGTGTGCCCAGTCCCCGTATTGCTTCTTGATTATACCTTTAGCATTTACGGGGATATTTGTCGGATTTTCATAAAACTCACCCAGCCCAATGTCATAAAATCTTTCCTTCACATACCGAAACCAGGGAATAGTCATCACCTTATCAAGGTTAAGGCAGTCTTCCATTATTTCCCTAGTGAACTGTAGTTCTTCTTTCAGCCAAATTTTAGACCATAAGAGCAAAGGGGCAGAGCTAATGCGATCCTCCAGGTAATCCAACCCTACCTCTCGGTGAGAGAAAGAGGTGGCCGTACTGATTGGGATCATCAATAAGCGTTTTATGAATTTATTTTCTACCACTTGTAGCAAGCGGCTTTTTTGATGACCCCAGATCCCTGCCCCGTATGATGCCACCGATGCACATTTTGCATTATATAGGGTAACAAGCTGTGGCACCGGCCTATGACCTAGCTTGCAAGCAAATCTAAAAAGCCCCTCCACTACTCTATTGGTTTGTTGGGCCCTCGTTGGGCCCTCGTTGTAATTAAAAAATCCCATTTAAGATCCCTGCTGAACGTATTTCCTAGATATGTAAATGTCCACCCTTTCGACCGGTTTGCCTCCGACATTAAAACTCCTGGATTTTGCATGTTTTGGGCCACAGACCATTATATAGGACTTTAAAAAGTTAACCTTTAAGTCTAATGTCACCATATAATTTGTAAAGGCATCCAGGGAGATTTGTAGGCCATTCGCTGTCAATGACATAAGGACCGTGTCATCTGCGTACAAGAGTAACGCAACCGGTTGCCCCTTGACTAGGGGGAAATCAATTTTCTGCCTCAACAGGAAGTCCTCCAGGCCATTAGTATATACTAAAAAGAGGAAAGGGGCTAAAATGCACCCTTGGCGCACTCCTTCTGTTGAAGCAATAGGTTTTGTTCTTTCCCCGTGAGTGCCAAATATTATTGAGACAGAGGTGTTCGAGTGTAATCTTTTTAAAAGCTGAATTAATGCATTTTCGAAACCCATCTCTGCCATCAGTACCCACAGTTTCCCCCTATTAACAGTGTCGAAAGCACTTGACAAGTCCATGAAGTAAGGTGAACAGAGCCACTCTTTGCCTTCATGTACTTGCCCGTGATCAGGGACAAGTTCAGACACTGTTCTGTGGTTCCCAGTCCTTTACGAAATCCATATTGCGTTTTGGAGATGATCCCCCTACCATTGGCCCATGTCTCCAGACGTGCGAGGATTACCCTGCCAAGTACCTTCACTGTGGAATCGATTAGTGAAATGGGCCTATAGCAGGCGGGGTCATCTCTCTTCCCTTTTTGAACACTGGGACAACTATAGCCTCTTTCCACGATAGGGGATCGGGCCAACCATAATGGATTTAAACAGGTTGGTCAACAGGGGAGCCCAGAGATTTACAGTCAGCTTAAAAAGTCCAGTGGGACTCCATCGGGGCCTGGGGCCTTTCTACCTATTCCTTTTAAAAGTGCTTCCTCCACCTCTGCCACCATAAGTGAACTACTAAGTTCTATTGCTTGTGCCATGTCGACTATTGGATCCTCGTGCCCTGCAACTAGTTCCCCCTACCATTTGGATTAAAAATTGAAGTAAAATGTGTTTCCCAAGTGTCACCCAGAATCATGCACTCCACTTTCCCTACTTTCTCAGTAAACTGGGGGCGATTAATAACAGCCCAAAAACTTTTCGTATCTTTTAGGGCACTAGCCCTCTCCAAATCCTGCCAAGCAATGTGCCTTAGTTCTTCTTTTCTGGCCTTAATAGTAGTCCGTTTCCAATTAACTCGACCGCGGGCACGATAATTGGAAACAGATGGCGCTGCTGCTCGCTCCCTAGGCCAGGGGAAAGAGAAGGCGGGACATGCACCCGCCTTTGGCCAATTGCGTGCTGTCTTTCTTAGAAATACGCATGCAAAGGCCAATAGCTGGTGTGTTCAGAGTTTAAAGCCCTTACTAAAAGCCTTGCAGAGCAGCGCATGCGCGCTGGCTCAGGCGAGACCTAAAAACTGGTCGGGCTGCCCCCTGCGCTCATTCATTAGGACCTACCAAGCCTGGACTCATCGCCATCAGAGATAGGGGCAGACGAATCCATTGCTCAATATCTTCCTCCAATTTGTTGACAGCTCTCCCAAAATTCTCTTTAAAGACCACTTCTGAGTTAGTATGTACTTTCACACCCAAATATCTTACCGGCTCAGTTGTCCACTGTAGCGGGTATTCAGGCTCAAAAGGCTTTGCCGCTGGGGTCAGAGGGAATATGAGTGATTTAGACCAATTGACTTTGAGACCAGACAACTCCCCAAATTTGACTACCTCACGGAGTACTGGAGACAATTGTTCTCTGGATCTCTTATATACAATAGTGTGTCATCAGCATAAGTGGATATAATCAAGTTATACCCTGGGAAGCGTATTCCCCTATGGCCATGATATTCTCGGAGAGCACAGGCCAGGGGCTCTGCAATCAATGCATATAGCAGTGGCGATAGAGGGCACCCCTGTCGCGTGCCTCTAGATATCTTAATGGGGGTAGTAACCGTGTCTCCTATTCTAATTCTGGCTGTAGGTGAGTTATACAGGACTCCTATCATTTGTAAAAACATCTCCCCCAGCCCCATTCTTCTCAATACCTGCCTCATGAACGCCCATTCCACAGAATCAAAGACTTTTTCCATATCTAAAAAACACAGTGGTAGCTATTATCTCTGGTCTGGTGTGTTGCATAGCCCCAAATACCGTTCTTAGGTTGCATGTCAGGTTACGCCCTAGGACGAATCCCGCCTGCTCTGGCCCCACCAGCAGTGGCACCAATTAGGAGCGAGAGCGGACTAAACAATGAGCACTCGCTAGGGGGCTTCCCAGGCTTCAGAATTGTTACCATTAAAGCTTCCCTCATCGAATGGGGCATCTGTCCGCCCTCGCACATTTCCTCAAACAGCGTTATTAAATTTTGTATAAGTTGTTCTTTAAACTCTTTATAAAAAGAGACAGTCAGTCCGTCTATTCCTGAGGCTTTGCCCGATCTCATCGTTGTTAACACAGCTCCTATTTCGTTAGCATCCAGTGGCCGCAGTAGGTATTCTCTATGTTCTTCAGTCAGCCATGAAAGTTTAATATACTCTAGATACTCTTGAATTTCCTTGTCTTCCGCTGTCGCCTTAGTGCTATATAATGCGGAGTAATACTGTTTAAATCTATTGGCTACATCAGCCCCCCCCGATCGATCCCGAGCCGGATCCATCACACAGTTTAAGTCACCCCCCCAGATCTGCGGGTGAGTCCCATACTTAATTTCATCAAAAGATCTAGGTAAAACTGTGGATTGTTACAATTTGGTCCATATATGTTCACAGCCATCATATCCAGTCCCCTCCCACTGCATCTAGAGATGGCATTATCTGCCCTCCGGGTCCGTCTCAAGCGCCTCCAACTGAATCCCAGATTTCGTGTCTACCCATGTTATTACGCCTCTGGCGTGAGTGGTAAACCCCGCTGCATGATAACATTTTGCTACTAGTGGGCAGGTGGGACTCTAGTAGGAGAGCAATGTCTATCTCATGCCTAGTAAGATAGGCAGTTACTTTTCGCAGTTTTCTATGGTCATTAAGGCCACAGACATTCCATGTTAACATTTTTATACTACCGACCTGGTGCTGCATCATGTTCAGTTACTTTGATTAGCTTTGCACCATATTTGCGTAACTTGTTGCCCCTCTGTACCTTATTATCTTGCATTGTACCTTGCATGCCAGTAACTCGCCATTTTGTCTTCATGTTTGCCAATAAACTAGGTCCCTTAGCACCCCCCACCACAATGTGCCTAATTCCATCAAAAAACCTTTCTGGCTTTCAGCCACAGTGTGGATCACACTCGAGGGCGGATGTTGCCGGCTCGCCCTCAACTTCACCACTGTATATTGGGTGTGCCGTAACCTTGCCATCTCATCTGTGATATTGCATCCGGTTGCTAACTTTGTACCAATTAAGATAATAACAATAACTTATAAACTCTTTCTGACTGGGTTGCCAATCTGGCTAGGTTACCCGACAGTTCTTTCTTATGTTCAGAGCATATATACACACGTCTCAGTTTGGCCGTTGCCTATCCACTACCCACACTGCTATACATAACCTCAATACATCCCCGCCCCCCAATAGTTCCAAGAGCTTAGCTGCGAGTGTAAGCGGTATCTCGTTCAGTCCTGGTCGTCTAGGTCTCCACCGTGTGCCCCTTCCTGCTCCTCTGTCTTTTTGCGTCCCTCTCCATTTTTGGTCCATTCTTTGAGAGATTTATGCAGGATTTTTGGATCTGTGAAAATATTGGATTTCCCTTGCATATTAACCCTTAGCCGTGCTGGGTACAGCATGGCGTATTCCAAGTTCTGTTCACTTAGCTGCTGCTTCAGGGGAGCAAATTGTCTTCTCGCTTCTTGTACTCGCATTGTGAAGTCCGGAAATAGTGATATTGTAGAGCCTTCATACTGCAAGTCTCGTTTCTCTCTGGCAACCCTCAACGCCGCATCTCTGTCCCTGTAATTCAATAATTTGGCTATAATGGGCCTCGGAGCGGCACCCAGCGGAGGCCTTGGGCCCAGCGAGCGGTGCGCACGTTCCACCACAAACATGGTTGAGAAGGTTTCCTGGCCTAGAAGTGAAACCAATAATTCCTCCACATACATCTCCATATTAACAATACGGGTGGTTTCCGGAAGGCCTGTAATTCGGATATTACTTCTCCAGGAACGAGCTTCCAAGTCTTCTGCTTTGTCCTGCAATGTGCTTAGGAGCTTCCCCATCTGTTTTTGCGTGGTGTCAGTTTCCGTCTGGGCCTCTTCTACTTCCATTACTCTTCTCTCCGTCATATCGAGTTGCTCAGCGTGTTTATCCAGGCGCTCAGTCATGCGGTCTGCTAAGGAGTCTATTTTGCCATCTATTGTGGACAAGCTCTTTTGCATTGCGGCTAGGATATTCCTTATATCGCCTTCTGCTGTCTCCGGCCCTTCATTTGGTGTTTCGGCCACCAGGTCTGCATCAGTGTCTCTTTGCCTCAATTTTCGAAGTGCAACTTTGCTGCGGGGATTCTGCACCTACACAAAACTATGCGCGGGAAAACAGGACCTCTGTGTATAGGGGTGTACCAACCTAACACCTTAGTACCCAAAATCCCAAAACCGACTAGCTATAGTGTCTCATTCGTTCTCCTCCAAAATCGGGAAGCCACAAATGATTAGACAACCCACAACACAACACTGCCGACTCTCTCAGGAATCGCAGTGGCAAGACATACCCTTTCGCTCGCTCACTCGTACTTGTCCACAACACGATTAGGCAGAGTCCCTGTAATAGTTCAAAATGTTTATTTTAACTATCGTGCTCTATAATACAGTATAAGAGCCACTACCAGCAGCAAAATGCATAAACTCAGAACAATTAGCATGGTTACAATTCCATAGAGTA
The DNA here is from genome assembly GCA_963921515.1 of Calotriton arnoldi. Taxonomy (NCBI): domain Eukaryota; kingdom Metazoa; phylum Chordata; class Amphibia; order Caudata; family Salamandridae; genus Calotriton; species Calotriton arnoldi. The sequence goes on from CAWUFW010006163.1 coordinate 618,515, forward strand.
CAAAGGGGGAAGTCATTATATAAAGACAGTGGAAAAAGGACTATAAGGCCTAACCACCCTCCCCTTGCCTGGAAGAAGTTTATTATAAAAAAGAAGATCTCTGGGCTTTGTCAGCAGACCCCATACCTTATAGCCTAGAAGTAAGGTTTACATCATAGGAACAGCATAGCTCTTCTCCATGGAAAGGCTCTCTCCAAGTGTGTGTCAGAACAACATGCATCCCCGTAATATCAAAGCACGAGTCTCCAGCAGTGCAGTTGTGTTTAGCATGTTATGTCTAGGTGCTAGGGACTGACCAGAACAGAATAACAAGGGGCATTGTTTATCAACCTTGCACATCGTGTTCAGACTAAACTCAAGGAACTTAGCAGAGAATGCGAAAGGCAGACAGTTCTCATGTGAAAGGCATAAATAGAGTCTTGCAAAATAAAGTCATGTAGTAAGGTGCGCAAAAGCAGCATCATGGCAGCAAAGCTCATGCCAACTTAGCAATGTTGAGAATGACACTAATGGCCATATAACAACTTAGGTTGCATTTTGTCCACTTTGCCCATGGCCACGTACTTCTCGAACGCCAGTCACGACCTGGAAGGATTGCTGCTGTGCGCACTCGTTGCTATTGTGTGCCTCCAAAGGCTTATCTCCTCCCCTCCCTCCTCTCCCAAATCCATTGCACAGCTTCAGACCGCTCCAGAAGTCCTCCAACTGTTTACTCCCATTAGGTATACTGTTACAGTCTCTGCCACCCAGGGGGCCGTACCATTCAGTGAGTTTCTCTCATTGGTCGGGCAGAAAGACTTCACCTTGCGGCGGATTTCAGAGACTTCTTTGTGTCAACGTAAATCTCTGTAGTTTATGCCACCCCTCCTCTTTCCTTCAAAGATTAACTCACGATATCGATCTTCACACTTTAACTGCTAACCGGCATGGGTCATGCTTCCTTTCTTCCGGCTTCACCCGCAGCGTGTCTCCCTGCGTCACAACTTGCAGTCCCCCTGCGCGCCGGGATGGTGTCCCAGGATCACCTGGCGCCAGGCTTGGTTCGTTATCTCATGCTTCAGAACTGTGTTGTAATCTGGTGCGTAGGACCGCTGTCCCTCGCCAGGAGAATGCGTGCCTCTATCTCCCTTCCTCTTATTGCGCCGTTATCAGCCAGTCTCAAATTTACAGTGTTTTCATAAAGGGGGAAGGTCGCCCAGTAATGCTTGGCGTGCCCCGACCGCTCCTCACCTCCCAACGCAATAGCAGGTATTCTGTGTCGCGGCGCACCGCCAAAGGCACAATGTGTCCCCGTTCCGTCTCTGGGCAGCGAGTGCGCTCCGCGTCACGGCCGAGACTAGGCCCCTCCCCTACCGGCTCCTCGGGTTGCACTTCTTTCGCTTTTGGTCACTCAGGACCAGGGAAGGGCGGGTCCACAAACAATGCTGGCGCTTCCCTACCAGTTTGTCGTTTTCTCTGATCGCTTGGGGTCTGGTAGCACCGCAGGCCGACTTTACGCCTTCGGTCCTCGCGACACGCGTTGTGTGCCAGCAGCCTAGGGTAGGGCGCGGCCAGGTTTTCTCCGCGTCTCTGAGTTCCGCCCTTCCGCTCCGCCGAAGTGTCTCCCGAGCAGATCGCTAGTCTGGGCTCTCGCTGCACTCTCTCGGGATTGTCAGTAAAGCTGCCTATTCTTACTCAGTTGCAGGATTTTTGACGGATTTTCTGATGGCGTAGCGGAGCTCGCTCACTTCGCGGCCATCTTGAACTCAGGCAAGCTCCGCCCCCGTAAAAATTTTTTGGTTTTCTGACAAAAGTCTGTCAGTCCCTGAAAGCTGGGAAAATGGCGATTTCATCCTCACAAACCCTTTGTTGATACCACTTGCAGGGAAAAAACCAGACGCTTTCGTTTGCATCACTTTTTTCCCCATTCCCCCCCCCCCCAAAAAAAATTAGCTGTACTTTGGCTAATTTCTAGGTCCCCTGAATCCACAAACCCTGTGTACCTTTAGAATCCCCATGATGTTGGAAGAAAAGGAAGCAAATTTGGCGTGGATATCTTATGTGGTCAAAAAGTTACAGGGGCCTAAGCGCGAACTACCCCAAACAGCCAAAAAATGACTTAGCAGGGGGGGCGGGAGGCCTAGCAGCGAAGGGGTTAAGAAATATTACATGAAAGGTAATAAGCCTGGCCAAATTGTTGTGAAATGTGTTTATTACAGCCTGTAGGAGTTTACGGGTGCATTGTTGCAACAGTCTTGTTGATGGTTGTAAAATGGTATTTTGTAACACACAATCTCAGATTATCATAGTACAAAGGGATTTTGATAATGGTAACCACATCTGAAAAAATTTGAAGTTAAAAATTAGTGGTGTAATACTCCGTTATGCCATTTTCAGGAGTTGCAAATTGTTTTACCAGCTGTAACTTTGCATATATATTTGCAATTGTATATGTGCCTGATGATTAACAGCTTTTATGCAACGTAAGAGGCCTTAGTTGGTTATGGCAACAAGCCACTGATAAAGGCTGTACATTTAATTAATTGTTTGAGCAACATTACGTTAAATGCCGCAAGTCCAATCTGTTTATTATGGAAATTCATGCTAAACAGAGGAGGCTGGACATATCTATTTTTTGGCAGATCAAATGTGCACATCCAACCTGAAAAAAATTGTATACAGTGTGTGGACTGGATGTCAGTTCTTTGATTTTCTGTTTGTAGGTCCTTTTTCTTTACTTTATTTCATTTAAAAGCAGCTCCCCAGTATTACCGACCTTTTGTCTGCAATGTGATGCATCCCATGCAGTCACTAATACTAAAGTGGGCAGCCATCTTGGGATGTTATTTCTCATAGAGTATCACTGTTTTACCATTTCCAAGGCGGCCACCATGTTCAGGCCACGTTGGCCACCTTGGAACAGTGCAACACTATAGCATCTGAAGATGGTTGCCCAGAGCATTTACAGAGTAGCCATCTCTGAATGATATTCCATTGATCTTCCATGATCCCATATCCTAGTTTTAATCACTTGAAGATCGCCAACCGGTTTCTTGCAATTCTGGCAGGTATGTTCAGGGATGTGGAATTCCTATAGCCCGACGCCCGGGACATATTGTTTGGGGTCAAGGGCAACAAGTTTTCATGTGTATTTTGCCCTTGGGACAAGTAGGCCAAACCCCCTACAGCACAAACCCTTTGGCTGCCAATTTACAGTACCACATTATAGATCAGGGAAAAGGCATTGCCTGCAGTTAAGGTAATATTTGTGTCCATGTGTTGATGCTGTTCAAACTTGTATTTATGGTTCATTAATACAAAGCCTTTATTAGGGTGAGCGCTCTAAGTAAATGTTGTAAGCTCAGACTGCACTAACAATTGTTCCAGTATAAAAGCGTGTACACGCATTTTCAATGTTTAGCAATATAAGGCTATGTATACTGCTCCCAGAATGCTCTCTGATTAGATGCAAATATTTGCAGAAGCTTGAAAGCAAGATTTATGATTCTTTGCTTTCAAAATAAAATGTTCACAAAAAAATGCAAAAACATTTCGCTAAACTACTGTAAAACTCTAGGTACCATTTCTTTGTAACATCATTTAGTAAAATGTGTTGATGTATGCTAGTATTTCCCAAAAATATTTATAATGGAAAATCAGTATAACCAGTTTTAAAAAGATTATGGGAAACATAAAAACAAAACAAGCATTGGTAAAGCCAGTAGGTCTGAAATTGTTGGTCAGCCTTTTGGTTTTGTCAATGCGTGACTTGTTTTGGCATGGTTTTTGTAAAACCTTATTTGTGTGGGAGATGCCAGGCCCTCACCATTATAACAAACATTGACAAAAGTAAAAATAAATTGGTCTCAAAAAGCACACATTGCCACAGTAGTTCCTGGCACTGAACAAAACGCCTGTGTTGATATGCTCCTTGTGAAAGAACAGAATGCTGTCACTCGCAGTGAAGCTAACCAATAGACAGAGAGAGGGAGAGAGAGAGACAGAATTTTAATAAACACAAAAGGTCATGGTTAATGCCAGACCTAATTAGGGGCCCAATTATTAAACAAAGTCTCAAAAGTGCAGCCATGCCCTTGCATTAAGTGCAGATATACTACGTTTGTGAATTCAAAAGACTTTACACAAGTAGACCAAGAAATAGTACTCCTAGAATATATTTGTGAACTGCATTTCAGCATGAGCAAATGTCCAGGTGTAGATTTGCTCATGCAAAAATCTGAGTGTTTGCAAGTTTATTTTCCCTCCAACCACTTTTTTTTCCCAACCTTGGAAGAAGTTTTATGTCTGCCATTGTCAGGAGTAAATGTCCAACCTTTCTCAGTATGGGAGAATATTAGGGAAGAGTTAGTGAAAACCCTTAAAACATGCAAGTTAGTATGTTTGCACAGACTCAAAAGGGCATTCCAACCCTGGAACTGTTGCTTACCACTACCTTCAGCCCCAGTATGTAGATCTGCAGAAACGTGGCAACATAATGGAATTGCTAGTATTCAAACCCTACTATGGAAGGAGCCCTGGCATAATCAGAGAGGATATTTCAGAGCTCTTATATATAATGAGATTGCTGCCATAATTTATCACCGCATTACATGTCACAAAAGGGACAAGTGGATTTTGTTACAGGGCAAGCAGATTTATGAAGCAACCTGCCCCATGGACAAGTAGATATTTTATTAAATTTCACACCCCTGTATGTTGGAACTTTACACAATGATACACTATGTGGAATCATCAATACACTTGAGGGCTTGAGGAGATTTAAGGACCTGCGTGAGCTGACTCCCCACCAAATAATGTAGCACACAAAACAAGCCACGGGTCCGAGTTAGAAGGAGGTTAGTGTGTTATGTAAAGGGAGGAAAGGAGGATTCCCTTTTAGGACGGTTCCCTCACACACCAGAGGTGTCATGCTTCATCATGGGGGTACCTCCTCACACGGAAGACCTAGTCTTCGTGTGGGCTACAACCCCCTCTCTACGAGGGAGGAGCTCAGGGATGTGAAGTGAAAAGTTAAAACTGGCTAACGGGTTAGCTATATTGTAACTTTATTCAGCTACCCGGTGTCAGGATGTGCTTTTAATGTCGGCACGTGTGTCATCAGCTCCTCATTGGTTTTAATCCTGACACCGGGTAGCTGAATAAAGTTACAATATAGCTAACCCGTTAGCCAGTTTTAACTTTTCACTTCACTTTACAGCACTGCACTTTTTTGCTCCATATACACACACACCTGCTCACATAGGGGTTTAGCATACCCTGCCTGACCAAAATAAAAACATCCCCGAGCTCCTCCCTCGTAGAGAGGGGGTTGTAGCCCACACGAAGACTAGGTCTTCCGTGTGAGGAGGTACCCCCATGATGAAGCATGACACCTCTGGTGTGTGAGGGGAACCGTCCTAAAAAGGGAATCCTCCTTTCCTCCCCTTTACATAACACACTAACCTCCTAACTCGGACCCGTGGCTTGTTTTGTGTGCTACACTATGTGGAATACCACTGCGAGATGGCCGGTCGTTACTATGCTTAATTTGCATTTTTAGACTGCAAGAATATGCCTGCCAAGTTTTGGGTGCTGCCATGTTTTTTCTCTAATTTTGATCTTTTCTTTAACATACGCTTGTTGAGTTTGGGGGGGGGTTGTTTCATTATGAGCAGGTTAATGGGAGAATACAAGAATGAATCAATGCATCAATAAACGGATTCTTCTGTAACAAAATCACCTCCATATACAGCATCTTCAACCCTCAACCAGACCTCGTCACCATCACAACTCACTTCCCATTTCGGACAAAAAACAAACCATGACTTTGTGGACTGCCATCACCACAGTTGATATTGCTTCTTGCCACGAAGCCCATCCACCCAGAGGCCCCATCTGAGCCTTGCTCCCACCATGCCTTCACCAAATGACTCTTTCTGATCAGCACAGCACTAACACCTAATCCTCAACACCTCCATCAACTCAGCCACATTCCTGAACGTCGAGAAACATGCCACTATCATGCCCCTGCTCAAGAAACCACCCACTGAGCCAGCCACGCTTTCCAACTACAGACCCAGCTACCTCCTACCACACCTAGCAAAGGTCTTAGAGAAACTAATCAACCGATGCCTCACCAACCACCAGCCCCTTAAAGCTACGCAGTTAGGATTCAGACCAAACCACAATACAGAAACAGTAATAATCGCTGCCACAGATGACATCTATATGAACCTTGACACAACACCACACCTCAGGGAGCTCTACATAAAGTTGCTCAGTTCTGACTCCTTACACACACAGATTCAAGGCACTACACACCTTAGCCCACTACCTACCTGAACAGTCACTTCTCCTTCCACCAACTATCTAGACACCTCTGCAGGACTCCTACTCACACATGCCACATGTCCACCAGATCAGGAGGACAGAGGTTCCCTTACTTCGCTCCTAAATCATGGAACGATCTCCCACTCCACATCAGAGCCTCCTCCTCTCTTGAATGCCGCAAGAAACTAAAGGCCTAGCTTTTCAATTTACCAACCTACCATAGGCATTGCTAGCCACACACACCTGCTCAGCCTAGGATACCCTCACGGGTGGTAATGCGTTTTACAAATGGACATAACATGAGGAGTGACAGAGTGCATGTATGACAACTGGAGTGCCTAAACTCATCAGCAACTGAAGAAGACCTTTCAGTTACAAGCTAGACCTACTGGCGCTGCTAATGGTTACTTTTTCTAATGTCGCGGCTAGTTAACATATGTGCTTCAGACCGGTTACTCATCTATCTTGTCACATTTAAGAAGTTAAGTCCAAATGAATACAAATAAAATTAGACTAAGAACATCCTAGAAAGTTGTCATCTTATTTCTCCTAGTGACAGACCTGAAATTAAAGATATTTTGGTAATTTGTTGACCCATCTGTGACTAGAAACGTTTTCATACGCTGAAGCCAGCAGGATTCTCCAAACTCCGTTCCACATATGTAAAATCTGGTTATACTAATACGTACATCGAGATATGTCTTAGCCGTTGTCAGACAAACCTCGGCGCCGTCTTTATGGACCTGGCTTTGCTGCCCAACCGGGCACGGTATGTTTCCAACTTGATACTTTATTTTCCTTCGTTTAGATCAAGCATTAATTCTAACAGTCTCTCAAAACCCTCATCCACCATCCGGTTCTCCCAGATAACCTAAACAACCTACCAACTTCTGGCGACAATGTGTCGATGCAACCTTTACTCATTCTACCGCAAAAAAACAGTAGCATTGTATGCTGACTGAAATTAATTCCTACCTGCTCCGCCATTTCCATGGTGGTTAATTATGCTGCAAATTTTCCAGGAAAGTTTTATTTTTCAGACTGAAATCCGTGTTCCGGTGATACACCCTTAACGAACGCCGCTTGTCCCGTAATAACGCCAAGTACGGCCAGAGTCAAGGGGGACACCCGGGTCAGTGCAACCAATCATATTGGAGGAAACATATTGAAGTTATAGTGGGGGAAGCGTGATGACCTTGGGTTGGTTGTGGAAACTCTTATGTTTGGATTGGGTATAAGATTTCTCGATGTTTATTGGCTGTACTGTATCATAGCCTGTAACGTGGCAGATGATTGGGTTGGTAAAACGCTGCCCAGTTATTCATTGGCTACGGTGGTCGGGAAGTGCATGTGATGTGCGGCTTAGCACAGAATTTGCCCGCCGGTCTTCCGCATCTTGGTCGGTCGGCAGATTTTTGGAATTGAGGGGGTAGTTTTGTCTGTTTCTGTAAACATGCGTCCCGGTTGATAGCACCCAGAAGTAACAGCGATCCATGTAATCCTATTCAAAGCTGATGAGGAGACATTTCTCTACTAAAGTCTGTGTAGCTCGATAGGGAGAGGATGTGGCCTAATGGCCAGAGCTGCCGACTTTGGAGCTGGGTAACCAGGTTTGAGCCTCGGCGTCCGCTCAACGTCCTGTGATTCTAATAAATCACTTAATCTCCCAGTGCCTGCCAATAATGAATGTGTCCTTGTGTAACGTAACTGGTGCTCATGTCGAGTTCGCGCTATATAAAACCGCAAACCCCCCAAAAATGCCACCTGTTCTTTCCTACGTCATGGCTCTGCTCTTTATCATAGACTCCACCCTATGTAGCTGGCTCGGATTGGCTGCTCCTGCGCTCTTACCACCTCCGTCGATCAAGTTATGGACATTTGAAAGCGTAGTTGCATTACAGTGAGGAATAACCATAGATCAGCTTATATATACCTCCTTCGGGCACGTTTTGGCAGCAAGTTGAAGCAGAAGGAGACGAATATAATGCTGGTGTTCAAAATTATTACGCTTGAGATTTTTGCAAAAGTCCAATAAAACCAGTTGACAAATTGATAAAGCACTAGTGTTTTTATTTGATTAGAAGTTAACAAGAATTGGTTCGGAAGTTTCCGTAATGGGAGACCACACGCATCCATTCAGAGTCAGTAGGGCAGGGTTTGAAAGTCTTGGAACCGATCATCCCACATGAGTTAATTTCTTTAAGAATATTGCTTGATCAGGAGAGAAAAGTATCCTGTATCTAATGTGGTGTTGAGTAAGTTCCAGAAGGTAACCAAAAGCATCTCGGCTCCAATACTTACATCCTTCTGCAGGGCACAAGTCGGGGGTGCATGGTACCATCCCACTATTTTCACAGGGTGGATGCCATCTATCGTGCCAAGAAGTTGGGCCCCACAGAAAAATGCTGAACTTGTCCCAGTGTCATTTTCAGACATGGAGACCAGTGCAGCAGCGCCTGGAAGTTGTCTCCTTTCCATTCCCAGCAGCAACATGCAGGGAGGGGGAGATTTTAACCTCCAGCTGGGCCGAAGTTAAGGGGTCATCAGGGCCTCACTTTGCTTAAGTATCCTTTCTGGATGCTGCCTGGAACCTCACACCTATATGCAAATGCACCGGAGGGGAATGAAAAGCACACAGCTTGTTATCTCTTCACAGGTACTTAAGAGAGGCATGCTTTTGACTTTGTTCAGTCTGTGGATATAAGTGTGTAGTGATGAAGCTTCCACGTATGTGGAAATAAGTGAGCTTTTTCAAAGATGTGTAGTAAATCTCCGAGCTACAGCCATGTTCCGCTCTCCAGGGCTATACAACTGTCACCTCTGGAACAGAGCCTTAGGATCATGAGCGGTGGAATGATGGCATGGAACGCATTCCATGCAATGAGTCACAACATATTCTCTTTTTATTTACAATAAACAAAATTAGACAATTTAACAGAAACTAACACAAAATAATAAAACTAGACTATAAGACATAAAACAAATAGCAAATAACAGTGGAATGATAATGAAACAACCGTTACATTTCTATCAGAAACTGGCATCATAAGAGACCATAAAGACACACTAAAAATAACATAATGCTGCACAAATTTATGAGCTCATCTTAATCTCATTGGCACAAATCTCTTGGGGATAGATTTCTTAACGCTACGCCCTATAACTCAGAAGACCCTTGAGCAAAACTTTGACTGAGGTATGGCCCCTGAGGACTATCCTGAGCATCATCACCTTGACCAACCTTTTCCTCTTTGTTTTGTATGAACTCAGCAAGTGAGCAACCTCTTACATCAGTAACCTTCACAATCTTACAGAAATTCCACCAATGTCCCCATTCCACACAAACATTACTTCCACAGGGCCTTTCAATCTTAACTGGAGCCCCATATTTGGCCTTTCCTTTCTTAACAGAACCTGATTTTTTTTTACCCACACTAAGTTACCCACCCGCAGAAAAGCACATGTTTTACACAGTTACTAGCATCATACCTTTCCTTTTGTTTCCCTTGGTTCACACTCTTTGACATAAGGTATTCCAATCATCAATATTAATAGCATTGTGTTTGACAGACCTAAGCAACCAAGAGGGATACAGCATAGAGGCAGGGAGACATCCCCTTAGTAGGCTGAATGTAGACTGTTGAGTGACAGTGGGTTGTCGTACGATAAAACCACAACATAGACTTGACAGCTTCTTTCACATTGTGGTTGTTTTTGGCTCACTTAATGCAATCACCCACAACACTTCATCCTCTCGACCAGTCCGTTGGTCTGGGGATGATAGAGGGAACTTTTCAAATGCTTGACGCCTGAAGATTTAAAAAACTCCTCCATTTCAGTATTAACGTTTTGAACTCAATTATCAGAAATAAGATGTTCCGGAAACCTTTCCCTAGAAAAGACCTTCTTGAGAAATGATATAGATTCTTTGAAGAAGGCGTGGAAAAAAAACCAAATTTCTGGCCACTTGCTGTAATAATCCTTTAGGACAAACGCATAATGCACATGATGAGGCAGAAAACTAAATGGTCCAACCGTATCTATTCCCAATTTAGCCCATGGTCTGTCAGGATATCGAATAAGTTGCAAAAGTGGCAACACCACTCTAAGACCTTTCTCTGAATTACTGCACACTACTCATTCCTTGACTTCACAGTCAATATCCTTGTCCATTGAAGGCCGCCAATAGTGAGCTCTGGCTCTCCTTTTTGTCATTGTTGCCGCCAAATGCCCCCCATGAGACATTTTAACGAACTTTTGGCACAATGAAACTGGGGAATACTCTTGTCCCCTCTCAAGACATCATCACCCTCAATGGACAGTTCCTCAGCAATTTTTCAGTAAGGTTGAATCACCTGGTGTTCACACCTTTCCTTTGGCCACCCATTAATAATATAGTCCTGGACCTTTTTCAACACAGCATCACCCTGACTAGTGTGTTTCCACTCGTTTTCTGAAAACGCTTCAAACTCAGGCATGTCCACTGCAGCTACAAAACAACTCTCAATGTCTTCAGATCAATAATTTCTTGATCACACACGAGCAACCTGGACAACATATCTGTAGTTACATTATCCTTTCCAGGAATGTGTGTTTTTAAAAAGTCATACTGTAAAAGCTTTGTAGTAAGACAAGCTATACTGAGAGTGTTATACTTGACTCTCTCACCACTCCGAATGTTCATCAGAGGCTTATGGTCTGTCTGGCGGCAACATTTCCTACCCCACACATATCGCCTAAATGTCTCTATGGCCCAATAGCATGCTAGCAACTCTTTCTCAATTACAGAGTAATTGAGCTCTGGGTCACGAAGAACCCTTGACACGCAACTTACGGTGACAGACTCACACCCCTTATTTTGAGTTAGAACAGCCCCCAGGCCATACTTGCTTCCATCAACAGTAATAGTGCATGGGAGTTCCGGATCATAGGAATGTAACGCTCTTGCCCCTGTCATTTCATTTTTGACAATGTTGAAAGTCTCTTGACAATCATCATCCCACTCAAACTGTACAATTCTTTTTAACATATTTGTAAGATTTTTCATTTTAGACATATTCCCTGGAATTAATCTGGCATAGAACTCACAATGCCCAATAAATGAGTTCAACTCATCTTTGTTTTTTGGGGGAGGACAATCTTCAACCACTTTTGCCAGACCAGGTCTCGGGTACATACCCTCACACGAAATAACATGGCAGAAAAATGCAACTTTCTCCTTCCAAAACTCACACTTTTCCTTCTTAACCACAATTCCTTTATCAGAAAAAATCTGGAGAGCCTTCCGTAAAATGAAGTTATGATCTTCCAACCTCTTCTCAAAAATCAGCACATCGTCCTGAAAAACAGTGACTCCCTTGATGTTGCCTAACAGCTCTTGCATGATACGCTGCAAGACTGATGCTGCGGATGCCAGCCCAAAAGGCATGCAACAGAATTGTAATGTTTCAGCAGGAGAATTGAAAGCCGTGTAGTGCCTGGATGATCCCTCCAATTTGACCTGATGATAAGCCGAGGCCAGGTCAATTTTCGAAAAACACTCAGCTTCACCCAGCATTCCCAACAAATCACTAATCTTCAGCTACGGATGGGAATCAACCCATATCTACCTAGTGAGACTCCTCAAATCAACACATACCAGAATATCTCCATTTTTGTTTTCTAGCCACCACTATTGGTGATAACCATAAACTTGACTCTATAGGTTCTATGACCCCAGAACTTTGTCCAAATCCTCTCTTAAACTGAATGGAATAGATCTAATCTTATGTTTCACAGGTACAGCTTCCTGTTTAACTTGTGTTTGAAGCCTACAATTTGTCCCAACTTTTAGAGAAGACATCAGGGTATTCTTGTTCAATGGAATCTGACAATGACAAATCCTTTACCATCATCATCATTTACTTTATTTCGACCATAGGATCATAAAAGTACACACAGCATGGTAGAAAATACAGTTAAAAGTGATCGATATGAAGTAAAGGTAAAAAATACAGATAAAATACAATGATAAAATAAGAATAAGAAAAACGAGCGGGCCGTCATATAGTCCGGATAGAGTGATCATATGTTGCTTCAATAGGATTTAATCTAAAGTCCATATCGATTTTGTCCATCACTTTACAGCATCCATCAGTGCAAACATTTGGACCTTTTCAACCACAGCGCATACCAATATCTAGACAAACCAAAAACCACAACTCTGCACATGTCCGTGCTCAGAGATCTAAGCACCTCCAAGTAATGTCCGGTCCCAACAATTTTGCAAAGTGGAAAGATCCACTTGTCCCTCAGAGATTTATACATCGGACAAAAGAATAGGAGGTGGATGATGGACTCAGCACTTGCATTACAGGCGGGACATTGATCATCGTTCTCTATATCCTTCCTCCATTTTTTACAAAAAGTTTTAAGGGGTAGTGTTTTGTAACGGAACTGGAAAAACAGCTTCCGTGCCAAGGGAGGGACAATTTCATCCAATGTGTCCTCAAAACGAGGAACGCATTTAAAATTGAGGAAATGAGTGGTCAAACTGCCCTCGGCGTCAAGTGCAGTTTGCAGAAGTGTTATTTCCCAAAACCTTTCCTTTAGCTGGGGTCTCGATATGGAGTTCATGCTTCCAGGGTCAGACCAGAACCCCGGCATTCCTAGCCTCCCTAGAAGCACCTTTAGGGCTCTAAACCAAGGGATTGTTATAATAGAGGGCATTTTCATGAGCTCTAAAAGTGGCTCCCGGTGTGGGCAGAGCTCTTCCACGGTCCACAATCTATACCAAAACATCAGGAGCTTATAGCTGATCTTGTGGGCCAGCTGTCTGTGTACTAAATCAAGGAAAAGGGGCATCAGTGGTGTGCTTGCAGGAAGATCTGTCAGGGATCTGAGAAAGCGATTTTCTACTAGTGAAAGGGGATTAGTTGAGCCTGTGCCCCATAGTTCTGCCCCATAAAGTGCGCCCCCTAAGATTTTTGTGTTGTAGATTTCGAGGGCTGGCGCTAGCTGCCTTAAAAATGTATTTCTATGTATTTTGGCCAAGTTTGTGGTCTGGTGTATGAGTTGCATCTTCACCTTTTCAATATGTTGATCCCACTTAACTGTTGGAGTTAGGCGAATGCCCAGGTAGTCAAAGGTGTCGACGCGTTCTAGCTTGCTACTGCCGGCCAGGACTTGTCTTTTGTTTGATTTGGCCTTGCCCTTCCTAAAAATCATATATTTGGTTTTAGTTTCATTCAGCACCACGCCTCGCTCGTCACAAAACATAATGAAATCATTTAAGAGCTGCTGAAGTCCCTGTGGAGTCTTTGCAATTAAAAGGGTGTCGCGGCAAAGAGGAGAGCTGGAACTCTCGTACTGCCGACTTTCGGAGCATCACACCCATCCCTATCTAAACACTTGAGGACATCATTGATAAAAAGAATAAAAAGTGTGGGGGCAAGGACACAGCCCTGTCTCACACCACACTCGACTGGGAAGGTGTCAGTGAGTTGATTGTTCCCACCCCATCTCACCTGTGCTGTGTTGAATGTGTGGAGTCTGATTAAAATATCTAAAAGATTCTGCGGCATACCTTGCTTCTTAAGAACCCTCCACAATTTTGCTCTGGGGACTAAATCAAAAGCAGACCGTAAGTCTACAAAAGCCACATAGAGTTCCCCTCCTTTGATATATACTTCCTTCCAATATAGACATAACAAACGAAAAGTTTGGTCCAAGGTCCTAGTTTTGGCTCGGAAGCCTGCCTGGAGGTTACTCAAAACTTCAGACTCTATGATCCATTCCTGCAGCCGAGCTAAGATCTGCTTGCAGAAGATCTTTTGTAGGGAATCAAATAAGACTTATTGGCCTGTAGCTAGATGGCTTTGCTCTGTCCCCTTTTTTGTAGATCGGAACGATCTCAGCATTTTTCCACGATGGAGGAATGGGGCTACCTCTGAGGATTGAATTAGATAATACATTTATGTATGGACCCCAGAGAGCCACATCCTCTTTGTAGAGGTCATTGGGAATTCGGTCAGGGCCAAGCGCACGAGCCAAAGTGCAGGAGGCAATTGCTGCTTTGGTCTCTTCTAGCGTAATATGGAGGTCGATTGCCCCCACAGCATCGCTAATCAGGCCATCATCTTGTCCCACAGGTACCACATCCCTGGGTTCGTATAAGGTACCAAAATGGGTTTCCCAGGCCTCAGGGTGTACTGTAAACTCCAATTGTCGCTTGTTACCCTTTAACCAATATGCTGCTAGACTCCAGAAGTTTTTCGAATCTCTGCCTAGCAATGCTCTCCTCAGAGATGACCATAGGGAACCCTCCCACTCCCTTTTGGCACTAAAATAGGCTATGTTGTGCCTCGCCTGAGAATCAAATGGAACAGCCCCTGATGATATCATCCTAAAATATTTAAGCCCTTCTTAGCTACATATACTATACCAAATATTTTCCGGCCTCTGAACTCCAATGTGTCTTCAAGAAATCCTCTAACTTTATCTTTCTGCCCTCATAGGATACAGGTGACCTATCTGGAGAACGTAACTTCATGTCACCCAATAGTAGTTCGTGGTACAACTCTGAAGTGATCATCGTTGATCCTTGCCCCGGAATCTACCAATAGATGTAGCATTTTGTCTCCCACTACCACATCTATATATGGGTCAATGCATTCCTCCAGATCACCACTTTTCATTTTGTTTTCCTTGACCACCAGAATCATATCTTGAACCGCCTTTACAATCAGCTCATCATCCCCACACTGGAATTCCTCTTCTACCACACTACTAACCTTCGCACTCGCTGTCAAATTGCTCTGACATACCTTTGCAAAATGACCCACTTTCAAGCACTTGCAACATGTTACCATTCTAGCAGGACAACCTCTTCCTCCTTTACCATGTGGATTATTCCCACAGCTAAAATAAATTTTGGTTTTCCTAAACAAATTCTTCTCAAGTGTCTTAACATCTTTCCTATTTTGCTGACCCTCACAAATTGCAGTTACAGTTTCTTTTGCTCCAGATTGGGCACCTACCTCATTAATTGAGATTTGAGCTAATTCTAAACTCTTTGCCTCTTCAATCACTTCCTCTAATGTGGGATTACCCATAGTCAGTAACTTTTGCTGGATGTGCTTATGCGAGCAGTTGCCGATAAACTGATCCCTTATCAGCTGATCAGTGAATTCAGCAAACTAACACTTTGCACACAATTTCCTTTATACACTGATATAAGCGTCTACATTTTCTGATTGGGATTGAGTCCTCTTAAAAAACGTATGTCGTAACACGACTAAGCTAGGTTGAATATCAAATCTCTTCTTCAATTTCTTTATCACTTCCTGATATTTGTCCAAATCTTCACCATCCACCGGACGCCCATCAGGAAGATTTTGAAGACTTCTCTCCCTTCGAAACCTAAAGAATGTAGCAGGAGAGATTTCTTTCCCTCAGCCCTAAAACGAGATGCCCTTATGGCCCAGATACATCTGGAAAGCGTCAAACCACTGGTTCCATGGTATCGATGGACTACCAGACAAATCTAAAAATGGTGGTGGTGACTGACTGCATGCTAATCGCAGAAACAAAAATGCGTGACAAAGCAATATCTTGAAAAAAAAAACCTCCCTGGAACATTTTATCAAAAGAAAAAATTAATCTGTAATAATGTGTTTCTTTGTCTGAGCTTAAACTTACGCACCAATATCTTTAAATGTCACCCACTGCTGTGCATGCTAACGCTACACATGCATAAAACACACGTCTGGCCAACTGTGTTTCCCAACCTAATACTAAACAGATTAAAGCTGTCACCAGTACGGAAAGACACAACCAGATGGCACATCAGTGAAATCAATCATGCTAAACATGCTCTTAACTTCAAACTGTCGACATCAGTGAAAAAAACTGGCATAAAATGCATCTCAAACTGTTTGATGAAATAATAGAAATAATAGAAAATGTTGCCCATGTGCTTAAAGCCTTAGCAGTGCATCAGTGAAGAAACTGGATACATTTTACCCACACCACTGATTACCAGCACAGAAATGACCCAGTACACAATGTCACCACGAGCTGCGCACATCAGCAAAAAAATCCTGCTGAACGTGCTCCACATATCTAGAATATCAGCTGTGCACAGGGCTTTAATTGGGCCGGGTCTCACCGGGTCTGAGCACCGGCAGTTTTTTTAAAGGGGCCTCGAAACGGGTCTCTATCGGGCTCTGTTTTGTGCCCTGGAGGCGGTCCGTTTTTTCCGGACTGCAGTGACCGCAGGCACATCAATGTGCGCGTGCTCACACTGCTCCGTTTTTTTCGGGACTTCAGTGATAGCAGGCACATCGATGTGCGCGTGCTCACACTGCTCTTCTCACTAGTGGAGAAGTTACGGACGTCATGCCAGGTGAGCATTGTAAGAGAAGGGAAACCCTTTAAAGAGAGAAATTTTCTCTCTGGAATTCCCTTCTCTTTTTGATACGCAGGAGCAGCAACATCGTCATGGTGTCACCAGGGCTTTAAGTGGAAGCTTTTTCAATATTATATAAAACAAGCCATAGTTGCTGCTTATTTATCTTATGCAACTAACAACCATTGACAAAGCCAATAGTCCTGCCTTGTTGTAGGTATGATGTTACTTGTTGTATCATATATCTAGATGCTATGACAGAAACAGCAAAATACAAGCCGGGCAGCACACTATGCTAAGCACAGATTTTTAGCTTATGTATTTTTAAGCCACACCCTTAATTACATTGGCCACGCCCCTTTGAGAGACCCCCCAGTTTTTCCATCCCACTTAAAGCCCTGGCTGTGCACATCAGCGAAGATAGCTCTGGTTTGATGTGCTTCTGCGATCTAATTGAGCAAACATCAGTTGGCACACACTGTAGGTTGTGCATATCAATGAGATGTTCACCTCCCAAAATGGGGACAGAAATAGGACACTGATTCCTCCAAAATGCAGGCTGTACCAATAACCATGTGACAGCCTATGGCATCAAAATATTAAGAGGCAATAGGCAGGAAGACACCGCCTAACATGCAGTTGACCCGCCCATAAGTCCGCCCTTCCTTTCAACAGCCTGATACACTTTGCAGCACACATGCAGACAGACGGGTCAAACGGCCGGGAAAAAACTCGTGGAATGCAAGCAGGCAGGTGTGTTATGTGGCCAGATAAAGTTCGCAACAAAACGGCTGTGTATTTCCTGGATGGCTGGCACGGGACGACTAAACTATCAGCCATGCATCACGGAATGTCTGAAATACTGACAGCAACCTCCTGGAGAGCAGTGTTCCGGGTGTACGTTTTACGACAGTGTGTGGTTTGCGCCGCTATACAGGGAGTGCACCACTTAACCCCAATGTTCTGGTCAGCGTAGATCAGTCTGTTACTTACTGCCAGCAAAACCACCACCAATGGCTTTGCAGGTTCGATTCGGTGGCTCCAGATCATTGCCAAAATGTAATGATGAAGCTTCCACTTAAGTAGAAATAAGTGAGATGTATTCAAAGATGCTTAGTAAATCCCCGAGCCACCGCTGTGTTCTGCTCTCCAGGGCTATACAACTGTCACCTCCGGAACACAGCCTAAGGAGCACGCGCGGTGGAATGATGGCATGAAACCCATTCCATGCCATGAGTCACAATAAAGTGCATGCACTGTAAGAATGTCAGATGTGGTGGTTTGTCCCAGTATTTACAGAAATAACAATATACTATTTTATTTCTTTTATAGCGCTACTCATCCCAATGCAGGGTGTCAGAGCGCTTTACGTAACATACACATTATACATTGACAATAAATCATGTAAGTGTAAATCAATGTACAAGATTTGTTACATGAGACAGTGAGGGTTACAAGGTGTAGGAGTCACATCCTTTATAGCTCACTCTGCTATATTAGAATGATTTCAATTTATGAACTGCATGAAACAAAAGGATCTCTGTGTTCAAAGCAGTAACCCACTTACCTATCTACATAAAATAAAAATCATCTGCCATCTGCATGCTACGTGATGTGCTTTGCAGGAGACATTAACCTGGCCTGCTGATCTCTGCCCTGCTGAGGACAACGACTGGACCCATCTCACTTGAACCCAGAGTGACTCCAAGGGCACTGGCTTGCCCCCTGTTCTGAAGTCTCATGGCCATCAAAGACTTCTTTCAACTCTGCAAACCTCACCTGGGCTCTGCCATCTGTGAGTCCTGCCCTGCCAACTGGTGCTAGTCCTGGGCCTTTGAAAGGTGATTTCTGCTGTCCAGCACCATCAAAATCAATGCAGGGACGACTTTGCGCTGATCGGTACCGGCGCATTGCCCTTCGACGCCGATGTAGGAGGCGATC
This sequence comes from Calotriton arnoldi, assembly GCA_963921515.1. Taxonomy (NCBI): domain Eukaryota; kingdom Metazoa; phylum Chordata; class Amphibia; order Caudata; family Salamandridae; genus Calotriton; species Calotriton arnoldi. The sequence continues at coordinate 637,152 of CAWUFW010006163.1, forward strand.
GACAACATCGCCTCTATGGACTGCGCTGCTCGATGACAGGGCAATGCCTGCATCATAAAGGGGTTCATTGACTGCGCAGATTAGCACTGATTCTTCACCTCCATCCACGGGATCGACAACGATGTGGCGTCTCCTCACATCGAGTCTTCGACATCAATGCTTGCTGCATCCAAGGTACTTTCTCAGTGAGATCTGCGTGAGTCCTGTAGGTTGCCTGCCCTCCATTGCGGTCGGCCTGAACTTTGGATTCGCCCCAGTCCAGCGTGACCTCAAGTAACCCCTAACTGCTATTGACTTCTAAGAACTACTTTTTGATTTATTCTTTAAAAATTCCTGACTCTGGGTATACTTATTGGATTTTTGTCATTTTGGTCTTGATTTACTCATAAAATTATTTTCTATTTTTCAAAACACTGTGGAGTATTGTTGTGATGGTTTCGTTATGTTACAGTGTGTGTGTGTTGCACAAATACTTTACTCATTGCCTCTTTAGATAAGTCTGACTGCTCTGTGCTAGGCTACCAGAGGGTGAGTACAGGTTATCTTTTAGTGTGTATCTATCTTACCCTGACTAGGATTGTGGTCCCTACTTGGACATGGTTCATACCTCTGCCAACTAGAGATCCAATTTCTAAAACTTTTTGATTAAGGATGATTTTAATATGTTGATGTTTCCTAATTGTGTTATCATATCTAAATAATCCTACTGTTCCAGACTGCTGACAGAGATTCATTACTAGCCACTCGCCAATCATCTACACCGCAGCAGAAATATATAAACTGAGACCCTGGAGTAATCAGTGGAATAATCCCTGGCTGATAGACTGTAAAAGGCAAATCTGCCGTCTCGCTTGTAAGACGCTGCTCCACCCCTAAACGTAGATGTCAGCGACAAGAGGGAAAAGCCAAACTCTCAAAAGATGATCAAAGCAGCACTAATAAATGTCCACTCCCTCCCAAAACATTCTTCAGACATTTATAATAGATTCTAGATAGGTTCCTTTCTTTATATGCTACTGGTGAGTTGCTTCTGACCTCCTAGCACTGGGGCACTCTTTATAGGAGTAGCAATGTGCTTTATAAGACTCAAATTATTATTGTTTTTATAATTATTATTATTATCTGATTGAGGAGGAATAATTAGATGTCATCCTCATGGGGGAAACATGGCTAAACGAGGATTCATGCCCTGATCTTCAATTGTACGCCCCCACTATGCCTGCAACCACTGAGATCGGGAAGGTAGGAGGGGAGGAGGAGTGGCCATTGCTTTGAAAAAGTCATTAAAATGCTCCACTTTTCATATTGAAGACCTGGTTGGAGCAAAGGCCTTAGGCTTTATCATATCTCCTTCTGCTCAATGCTCCTTCGCTGGAGTTTTGTTATACCACTCCACTGAGCACGCATGAGATTTTATCAACTCTATCGCACAAGCGCTCAGTCACAAAACCATTCACTATGCTACTTTACTCTCCTAGGAGATTTCAACGTCCAATTGGAAAATCCATCGGACATCTTGGCATCCAGGTTGATCAATGCACTGGCGGACGTTGATCTCTCCTCAACCCTAAAAGGATCCACACACATAGCAGGCCATTTGTTCTAACACCTCACTTGAACCAGGCACGCCATTCGAAGTTCCTTGGTCCGACCATTTTATTGGACCCTTTTCCTGGCCATGGTCCCCACCTAAATGTTTAGGAAGAATAAGACCCATCCCCAAGAATCGTGCCTGGCACAAGGAGGACATACCCCTACTAAAAATACTCTCGCTACCACCAAACCCACATTAAAGGGCCACATTAGGCTTGATAATGTTAGTGTGAACAATTGGCTTTTGGAGGCCTCTTCTATAGCTTACCCTGTAGCAAACGATAGGACTCACAGACTTAAGCCATCAGCCCCCTTATTCACTGGTGAATTGATAAATGAGAAAAGAGTAATGTAAAAGACTAGAACGCGCATGGAGAAACCATTACAATCTTCTCGATAAAAGTCGATACAAAGCAGCTCTCAGCACTTACCACGCTAACCTGAAATTAGCTCACCGCACTTTTTACTCTAACATCATTGAAAAAGCCAACTCTAAAGCTAAGGAAATTTTCAAAATTGTCTCCAGTTTCACTTATCCTAAAAGCACTGCTCCCCCTCGAGACCAGTGCCTCCTTATGTGCCCCTTCTTTGAAACCAAAATCCCAAAAATTCATGACAACCTCGCAAAATTTCAAGCCAACGAACATTCAACTGAGGTAGAGCACCTTCTGCCCCAGGCTCAGGACAAACTGGAGATGTTTAGCCCTCCAATGATGGAAGAGCTGTACGGCCTCTTTGCCAGAAGTAAATCAGGCTCACCGGCGGACCCTCTTCCCCCACAAGTCATGAGACTGTTAGGGTATTGCCTATGTCCCACTTTTTACGATCTCTTCACCACCTCCTTGTGCTCTGGGGTAGTACTCACTTCCTGGAAAGAGGCCAACGTCATTTTGAAAAAACCCGAATGCTGAACACAAAACTCTTTCGAATTTCAGACCACTTTCACTGCTTCCTTGAACCTCTTAGATCATCAAAAAATCGTCAGTGGCCAACTAACTCACTTCCTGGAAAACTTCAATCTGTTACATCCTGCACAATCAGGTTTCAGGGCTTGCTACAGCACTGAGATGGCACTTATGGAAATCACAGATTCCATTAAATTCCTGCTAGATGCACGCCAAATCGGCACTCTAAATTTATAAGACCTCTCTGCAGCGTTTGAGACGATTTGGCATGAAATCCTGTTGTGACTCACTCACATTGGGGTGGAAGGGAAGTCCTTGGACTGGCTAAGTTCCCTTCTGGAGGACAGGAAGCAAGCAATCTGGCTCAAACCCCAATTGGAAGCTAAAACTCTTAAGCATGGAGTGCCTAGGGGCTCAGCCCTCAGCCCCACACTTTTTAATGTATATATGAGTCAACTGGCTTACCTAATTGAGTCCTTTGTTATTCAGGTAGTCTCCTATGCCGATGACATGCAACTCCTGCTGACCTATAACAACCATGAGACAGAGGCCAAAGTTAAATTTGCGGCATGCATGACAGCTGTGATGGGTTGGTTGAAGGCCAACTCCCTGCAATGCAACCCTGATATAACAGAGGTTCTGCTATTTGGGAACAACCCACTACCCTGCTAGTCAGGGGACTGTCTGGCTAGCTGCACTCCAACCCCCCTCCCTCCAGCTGTGCTGGCTAGAAACCTAGGGTATCTCAAGACTGATCTATCTCTAAACTGCTGCCATGGGAAGCCCAGAAGACTGATTCTGTCTGTACTTGACTATGCCAACTTCCTCTATCTGGGGAATCCCAGATTACCTTATGCTACAAAATGTTCAAAACATGGCAGTTTGTCTGCTGTTCATTCTTCCTAGACATTCCTCAATCTCCCTATACCGAAGCCAGGTACACTGGCTCCCAGTGAAGGCAAGAGTCTCCATTAAAGCACTGACAATTGCACACTCAGGTTTTTATAAGACCGGCCAAAGTTACCTTTTTAACAGGATGACCCCTTACCTCCCCAAAAGAGCCCTACGGTCAAAGTAGGCCCATTTACTAGCCATTCCATTCTCCAATAGAAAGAAAAGGGGCGGTTCTACCTGCTCGGTGATGGCAGCTAAACTCTGGAACGAGCTTCCCTTGGCCCTCAGATGCATTCCGGATAAAAAATTATTCTGCAAGCAATTGGAAACTGTTAGACTTGGCTTTTTCAGCGGGTTTACCCCCAGACTTTTTGCTTTTTGGCCTCCTGTTTTTGACCCTGTGTGTGTTGGTTTTAGGACTCTGGGCACTTTACCACTGCTAATCAGTGCTAAAGTGCATATGCTCTCTGTGTAAAGTGTGTTATGGATTGGTGTTTCCATGATTGGCCTATTTGATCTATGTGTCAGTCCCTTGTAAAGTGCACTGAGAGTGCCAGGGTCTATAGATCAAATGCTGTTGGTGGGCTGCAGCACTGGATTGTGCCACCCACGCAAACAGCCCGTAAAGTGTAACTCTGGCCTGCCATTGCAGAGCCTGTGTGCAGCCTGGGGCTGCCATGTCGACTTGGCAAGTGCACACACTTGCAAGTCCCTAAACCTTCCCTTTTCTACATGTTAGTCACCCCTAAGGTCGGCCCAAGGTACCCCTGTGGACAGGGTGCATTGTATGTGAAAGGTAGGACATGCCCTGGTGTGTGTGGCATGTCCTGATAGTGAATTACAGCCTATTTAGTTTTTCACTATTGCAAGGCTACCTGTTCCCCATAGGCCAGAATGGGCAGTTTTGACTATTACAGCTTATAATCCTAACTGACCCAGGGAACATGGTAGAAATTCGAGTTTAGTATGCCTGGACTCAGAATGATAAAATGCATCTTTTAGTGAAGTTGGTTTTAACATTCTGTGTTTGAAAATACCACTTTTAGAAAGTGGGTATTTTCTTGTCTAACCATCCAAGCCTGCCTCTGCTAGGTTGTGTATTCCTTGTCTGGAGTGTAAGTGACAGGGGCTGGGGGATGCCAGGAGACAGGGTGAGTCAGCACAGGGCTGAATAGCAAGATCTACATGTAGATGGGTGGGAGGAGATGCACCTGGGACCTGAATAGGGCTGGGCCTTCCCTCCACAATGCTGGCTCCACCTCCTGTGGTGCGTCTGATGTCCCTGGCCTGCACTGTGAAAGGAAAGAAGGAGACTTGTCAACAAAGTGCTCCAGGACTGACCAGAACTGGTTTGGACTAGGCAAAGGCCTCTCTGCCTTCAGAGAACAAAGAGAAATTGAGGATAAAAGGGGGACCCAAACCCCAGAAAATTGGAACTCTTTTGGATCAAGAAGACTGCCAAGAAGAAGAGCTGGAGAAGCTGTGAGGAGGAACTACCACTTTGCTGTGTGCTTTGCTGTGTTGGCCTGCAGTGGCTGCTTCTGTCTTGGGCAGTGAAAGGACTGGAACTGAACTTTCTGCAATCTACTTTGTGAGTGTCTCCAAGGGCTTGAGGTAGAGCTTGCCCCCTGTTCAAGAAGTCTCAGGAACAGCAAAGACTTCAAGTTCTTCTGCCCTCAGCACTGGGGACTGTGTGTTTTGTGCTGCAACAGAAGAAAAGCAACTCGACGACGACCGCTGCCGACTCCGTGTCCCGACGGCACCGCAGAGGGCACCGCCGCATGCCGCACCGCGACCCTGGTCTCACCGACGATGCCTGCTGACGCCGCCACCGAGCCGCTGCTCGCACCGCGACCTGTGGGCACTGCACTCCGCACCGCCTCGCTTCACGACGACGCCGTGGCCTTCCCGACGACGCCGCTCCACGCCGGACTCGACGCCGCTGCTTGCACCGTGGTTCGGGGGCACCGCTCGTAAGTTACACGACCACCCTCATCCCGCACCGTAGCCTTGGCCCACCGACGCCGGTGCCATCGACTCCCGTTTGTCAGCCGACGACAGCGCAGCAGCTACGACGACGCTGCTGCTGCACCGTGACCTGCCAGGCCCGTGACGAGCACCGCCTTCATCTCACACCGCGACCCTGGTCTCACCGACGACGCCATCCGATGCCGCCACCGAGCCGCTGCTCGCACCGCGACCTGAGAGCACCACACGCCGCACCGCTGCACTTCGCACTGCAGCACCCGACGCCGGCCGACGCCAGCGCTCCTGACTTCAACAGAGGAGATCGATCTGCAAAGCGTGTGACTTCGAGGGCCCCGACGACGCCGCACCGACCTCCGGAACCGACGCCTGCGGACGCCGTGTTTTCGGAAGCTCACCGCGAGGTCATCGACGCCCTGCATTTCTGAAAGGTACTGTTTGCGGGTCTTCCCGACATCGTAGTTGACCCGCGACGCCGCGGTCAGCCAGAACTGTTTGGATTTGTTTGTTCACGACGCCGTGATAGCCCTGGACGGAGCTATCGACATCAAGGAACTGTTTTTAATGACATTTTGAGTAGTAACTATTTCTGAAGTACTGTACAGTGGATTTTTATCGTATTTGGTCTTGTTTAAAGTATATAAAAATATTGGATATTTTTCTAAACTGGTGTGGTGTCAGTTTGTAGTGCTTACACTGTATTACTGTTGGTTATGTGCAAATGCTTTATACACTGCCTCTAGAATAAGCCTGACTGCTCGTGCCAAGCTACCAAGGGGGTGAGCAGGGGTTATTTTAGGAGTGTAACTCCCTTACCCTGACTAGGAAAAAGGGTCCCTACTTGGACAAAGGTGCAAGCCCTTGCCAACTAGAGATCCCATTTCTAACATTGGTTGTCAGCGGTGAGGATAGGACTTGTGTTTGCACTTGACTTACAGTGATTGGTGTGCACTACTACCATATTGCAGATCATTACGTACCACTTACAGGCTCTTTTTCTTTTTGGCCTATTTTTGATCTTGCCAGTTTGAACTTGCTACTTCATCATGCCTGAATCAAGAGCATCATCAGTTGCATCCTGGGAAATTGCCTTTGAGGAGGATAGGTTGGAATCCTACAACAGGAAGGATTTGAAAGTGATTTGTAAAAACCTGAAAGTCCAAATCAGAGGCCTCACTAGGAAGGAGGAGCTACAAAAGGCGCTGAGGGCCTGGGTAGCAGCCAGACATGCCAGTGGGCAGCCTGGTGATCTCAGTGGAGAGGCGGAGGAGCCTATTCCTAGGATGGATGTGCTTTTGGGAGGGGGGGGACCCTCCAGGCAAGGCAGCAGTGGCTTGTCCCCAGAGGAGCTGGAGGACAGGCGGGAAGCAAGGAAGTTCGAATTAGAGAAACTCAGGATGGAAAGTGAGAGGAAAGACAAAAGAATAGCCATGGAGGAAAAGAAAATGATACTTAGATCATGAGCTTAAAATGAGAGAGCTGGAGCTGGATTGGGAAGCCGGTAGGGCTTTGTCCAGCCCAGATGGTGGCAGCAAAAGTGTAGTGTCCAGTACTGAGGATGAGGTAGACACACACACAGATTTGGGGCCCTACTTCAAGGAGGGGGTTGACATACACCAAGGGGTTCAGGATTGTGAGGTAACTCCAGTGGTGCTCAGTGTCCCTGAGGTGGATTGGGGAACTAGCACAGGGGATCATATTCCTGGTAGTGGGAGGGACACTCTACTGACTCTAGATGAGAGGTGCAGGGAGAGGGGTTCCCCCATGGTAGAAGCCCTGGTAAGTGAGTATGAAGACCAGCCAGAAGAGTATGGGTTGAGGGACAGCAACAGTCAGACACTGTCTCGCCAGTCTTGTGAGAATGTTGTGGGGTACTTTTCTGAGGCACTGGATGGTTGTGTGAAGGGTAGTTTGGTTAACACCTGTGTGGGGCTGTGTGATTCAATTGTTGGAGAGCATATTTTAAGTCCCTGTTTTCCAGAGCTATGCCAACACCCAGTGGAGTGTGAGTTTTCTGACCCCAGGGAGCTTGCACTGGAGGCAGACCTTTCGGTGGATTCCAGAGGGTCTGGAGAAGCAACTGGGGGTGATCCTGGAGGAAGTGGCTTAGGTATTTCCCAACCAAGAGTGGTGGGAAAGGTTTGTAATAGCCCAGATAGGTCACGGTGTCATGGGAAGGGTGTAGGGACTCGCGTCCTGTCTCTGCGGAGAAGGAGTGAGAATGGGCTGCGGCCCAAGGTGCCCAAAACCCGGTCCCGGAGCCTGGGTGGTTCCAGGAGGGAACCCCAGGTGGGGAGCCTAGACTGTACTGGTAGGCCGTCCGTTGAGGGAGATCTCCTACTGACAGGAGAACCTGGAGCCTCTGTAAACAGAGCTCCAGTGGTTCTGGTGTCTGGCAGTACCGCTCCAGTTGGGAGGGTGCAGAAGTCCAGAGTGAGGGGTGAGAGGGGGATGTGTTCCCAGTGGGAGAACCAGTGAGTCAGAGGCCAGCCAGAAGGGCTGAGCCCCCTAGCAGTGACCATGGTGACACCACTTCTGTCCTGGGGGATCTTTGCGCACTGTCAGGTGGACAGTGGTCGGGAGATCTGCGCCAGGCAGACTGTCACGCAACACATGAGTCATGTGTTGCCCTCAGGGGGGGTATGCGTGCTCCCAAGGAAGTCATGGTGCGCGAGGCAGGTGCTCAGCTGCAGGGTTCAGTCCCTGGGTTAGGAGGCCAGGTTCAGGTCCTGCCTGACCTGGAGGGAAGGACGACTGTAAGCAGTGTCCTGACCGGTTTGTCTTCTAGGGGTACCACTCCAGGTGGGAGGGTACAGAACTCTGGAAGGGGGTGCAGAGGGAGGGAGTCCTCGCCTCTGACCCCGGTTCAACCTGAGGGTTTAGATCCAAGGGTGGTGAATCAGTTGCAGGGTCAAGGCCCTGAACTGGTGGAAGAATTGTGTAGGAGGTCTGGTTCCAGCATCCTGACAGTTTTTGGTTCTGGGGGTGCTTCTCCTGGGAGGAGAGGGCCGGACCCCAGAAGGAGAGGTAAGGGGAGGAGAGCCTCGCCCGAGACCTCTGGTGAACCTGAGGGTGCAGACCCTAGGTTGGAGGATCAGTGGTTCTTTAGAACTGCACTGATGAGAGGAAGAGTGGAGTATGGTTACTATGTACCAGGGGTTACTGCCCCCCACTCTGTTAGTTGGCAAAGACCAGAGACACCTGGATGGCCTAGGGCCTGGTCCTGGCCATCCATTGAGGCTGATCCCCTAGTGTCTAAGGAACTGGGGGGGACTGCTGTAACGAGCATCCCACCGGTTCCGGTGTCTGGCAGCCCCGCTCCAGTTGGGAGGGGGCATGAGTCCAGAGAAAAGGGTGAGGGGGGGGGCGCTGTCCCCAGTGGAAGGACCAGTGGGTCAGGGGTTGCCCGCTCTGAGGTCAGAGCACCCCAGGACTGAGCCTGGTGAGGCCACTTCTGGCCTGGGGGGTCTTCATGCTCTGTCAGGTGGACAGGAGGCTGGAGACCTGCACCAGGCAGACTCTCGCACGACTCATGAGGAGTGTGTTTCCCTTGGGGAGGGTTGGTGTACTCCCCGGAAGTCCTGGGTTGCCAGGCACAGGTTCAACCTAAGGGTACAGACCCTGGGTTGAAGGACCGGGTTCAGGGTGTCCCCCTGACCTGGAGGAAGGGGCGACTGCTAACAGTGCCCCTACCAGTTTGTCTTTTGGGGGTACCGCTCCAGGTGGGAGGGTACAGAGCCCCAGGGAGGAGGACCGGGTGTGGGGGAGGCCACCCCAGTCCCCTGTCCAGCCTAAGGGTACAGACCCTAAGCTGGAATCCCAGTTGCAGGATAGAACCCCTGAACTGGTGGGCGAATTGTGCAGGACACCTGCCACAGGTGCCCTGACAATTCTGTAAGGGGGTACTGCTCCAGGTGGGAGGCTACAGAGCCCCAGGGAGGAGGACCGGGTGTGGGGGAGGCCACCCCAGTCTCCTGTCCAGCTGCCGGGTACAGGCCCGGGGTTGGTGGGTCAGTGTCAGGATGTCATACCTGACCTGACAGGAGGGAGAGTGGACCAAGGGTGCCAGGCACCTGGGGCTACCGCCCCCACTCTCTGACACCACAGAGGTTAGAGAGCCCTGAGAGGCATAAGGCCTGGGTCTCCCCACTGACAACTGTCGGTAGCCACTGTGGCTTACTGTCCTGGTGGACAGCGTTGCCCCTGAGAGGGGGACAGGAGTCACACCCCGGGAGTGGACTGGGCCACACCACTGTGTTGGCCATGTGGGCACTGTCAGCCTGTTGGGACACATCTGTGAGCAAAGTAAGTTTAGTACGCTGCACAGATGGGGTTCACAGGTGAAGAGAAGGGTACCCCATGGGTCAGCTTAGTGGGCCCTGAGAGTATGGATAGAGGGATCCGACTGGGTTTGGAAAGGCGTAGAACCAGAACGTGCCCCCGCTGTTGTGGGCCAGGTCTATGTTCTATCGCCCCAAGCAGGGAAGTCCATCAAGGGATTGATTAGTCTACCCTGGCTTTAGGCTGGGAGGGGGTTGTGTTAGACTTGGCTTTTTCAGCGGGTTTACCCCCAGACTTTTTGCTTTTTGGCCTCCTGTTTTTGACCCTGTGTGTGTTGGTTTTAGGACTCTGGGCACTTTACCACTGCTAATCAGTGCTAAAGTGCATATGCTCTCTGTGTAAAGTGTGTTATGGATTGGTGTTTCCATGATTGGCCTATTTGATCTATGTGTCAGTCCCTTGTAAAGTGCACTGAGAGTGCCAGGGCCTATAGATCAAATGCTGTTGGTGGGCTGCAGCACTGGATTGTGCCACCCACGCAAACAGCCCGTAAAGTGTAACTCTGGCCTGCCATTGCAGAGCCTGTGTGCAGCCTGGGGCTGCCATGTCGACTTGGCAAGTGCACACACTTGCAAGTCCCTAAACCTTCCCTTTTTACATGTTAGTCACCCCTAAGGTCGGCCCAAGGTACCCCTGTGGGCAGGGTGCATTGTATGTGAAAGGTAGGACATGCCCTGGTGTGTGGCATGTCCTGATAGTGAATTACAGCCTATTTAGTTTTTCACTATTGCAAGGCTACCTGTTCCCCATAGGCCAGAATGGGCAGTTTTGACTATTACAGCTTATAATATTAACTGACCCAGGGAACATGGTAGAAATTCGAGTTTAGTATGCCTGGACTCAGAATGATAAAATGCATCTTTTAGTGAAGTTGGTTTTAACATTCTGTGTTTGAAAATACCACTTTTAGAAAGTGGGTATTTTCTTGTCTAACCATCCAAGCCTGCCTCTGCTAGGTTGTGTATTCCTTGTCTGGAGTGTGAGTGATAGGGGATGGGGGATGCCAGGAGACAGGGTGAGTCAGCACAGGGCTGAATAGCAAGATCTACATGTAGATGGGTGGGAGGAGATGCACCTGGGACCTGAATAGGGCTGGGCCTTCCCTCCACAATGCTGGCTCCACCTCCTGTGGTGCGTCTGATGTCCCTGGCCTGCACTGTGAAAGGAAAGAAGGAGACTTGTCAACAAAGTGCTCCAGGACTGACCAGAACTGGTTTGGACTAGGCAAAGGCCTCTCTGCCTTCAGAGAACAAAGAGAAATTGAGGATAAAAAGGGGGACCCAAACCCCAGAAAATTGGAACTCTTTTGGATCATGAAGACTGCCAAGAAGAAGAGCTGGAGAAGCTGAGAGGAGGAACTACCACTTTGCTGTGTGCTTTGCTGTGTTGGCCTGCAGTGGCTGCTTCTGTCTTGGGCAGTGAAAGGACTGGAACTGAACTTTCTGCAATCTACTTTGTGAGTGTCTCCAAGGGCTTGAGGTAGAGCTTGCCCCCTGTTCAAGAAGTCTCAGGAACAGCAAAGACTTCAAGTTCTTCTGCCCTCAGCACTGGGGACTGTGTGTTTTGTGCAGCAACAGAAGAAAAGCAACTCAACGACGTCGACAACGCCGCTGCCGACTCCGTGTCCCGACGGCACCGCAGAGGGCACCGCCGCACCGCGACCCTGGTCTCACCGACGATGCCTGCTGATGCCGCCACCGAGCCGCTGCTCGCACCGCGACCTGTGGGCACCGCACTCCGCACCGCCTCGCTTCACGACGACGCCGTGGCCTTCCCGACGACGCCGCTCCACGCCGGACTCGACGTTGCTGCTTGCACCATGGTTCGGGGGCACCGCTCGTAAGTTACACGACGCACCACCCTCATCCCGCACCGTAGCCTTGGCCCACCGACGCCGGTGCCATCGACTCCCGTTCGTCAGCCGACGACAGCGCAGCAGCTACGACGACGCCGCTGCTGCACCGTGACCTGCCAGCCCCGTGACGAGCACCACCTTCATCTCACACCGCAACCCTGGTCTCACCGACGACGCCATCCGACGCCGCCACCGAGCCGCTGCTCGCACCGCGACCTGAGAGCACAGCACGCCGCACCGCTGCACTTCGCACCGCAGCACCCGACGCCGGCCAACGCCAGCGCTCCTGACTTCAACAGAGGAGATCGATCTGCAACGCGTGTGACTTCGAGGGCCCCGACGACGCCGGACCGACCTCCGGAACCGACGCCTGCGGACGCCTTGTTTTCGGAAGCTCACCGCGAGGTCATCGACGCCCTGCATTTCTGAAAGGTACTGTTTGCGGGTCTTCCCGACACCGTAGTTGACCCGCGACGCCGCGGTCAGCCAGAACTGTTTGGATTTGTTTGTTCACAACGCCGTGACAGCCCTGGACGGAGCTATCGACATCAAGGAACTGTTTTTAAAGACATTTTGAGTAGTAACTATTTCTGAAGTACTGTACAGTGGATTTTTATCGTATTTGGTCTTGTTTAAAGTATATAAAAATATTGGATATTTTTCTAAACTGGTGTGGTGTCAGTTTGTAGTGCTTACACTGTATTACTGTTGGTTATGTGCAAATGCTTTACACACTGCCTCTAGAATAAGCCTGACTGCTCGTGCCAAGCTACCAAGGGGGTGAGCAGGGGTTATTTTAGGAGTGTAACTCCCTTACCCTGACTAGGAAGAAGGGTCCCTACTTGGACAAAGGTGCAAGCCCTTGCCAACGAGAGATCCCATTTCTAACAGAAACCCACCTGTTTAAGGGATAAGATGCCTCCAACCCTCCCTGCTGGCTCAGCCTAACGCCGGGACAGTCTTGTTGTATCCATGTGCTCTACAAATCCTTTCATTCATTGATTCATTTAGCTTCAAGAGAACTAAACTGTGGGCAGTATCTAGTTAAAGAGCTATTGGGTGGAATTAAGACAGAATGGCAGTGTTCTGTACTGGAAGTATTAGTTCTCCAATGTAATACAGAGTAACTTCCTGTGTTCCTGCAAGAATGATGCATGGGAACAGGCATCTATCTTGAAGGTCCACTGAATACAATCAGTTGTTGTTTTGAACTGCCACAGCTGTTAGCAGCTTGTACTACTCCAGGAAGGGCAACTGGTTTCGATTATAAATTCTAAGATCGGATGGACCCATCCTCTCTTTTTCCTACCAAGACAATATTGGGAGTATCCGTACAGGGTGTGGGAATGGCAAAAATGCATTGAGTCCATTCTATTTCCTACAGATGTTTTGGAATGCTGAATAGGCTAGAAGTGGCCTGGAGAGAAGCAGCAGTGAGAGCTGTAGTGCAGCATTACCTTTCTTCGCTACTGAAAGGGCCCGTCCATCAATAGTTATCTGGCATATTGGTAGCAGTAAAGAGAAAATCTTCGCAACTGTTAGAGATGACTGAGCCTCATGTGGTGGTCTCAGGGAACAGTTTGGCCCTGTCAGTGATAGGTCTTCTTGCCCTCGGTTGAGGCCGGGAAGTGGACATATTCTTCCCTCTGAAGTGCCTCTTTTTTGATTGATGGTGTTATGAGCAAGATGGTGCTCCAGCTAGGGGCTTTCAAGCCACAGGACCCATGACCTAGAAAGACAGGAAAGCTTTTGCCAGCTAGAAGGGAGATGGTCTCAGCAGTACAGCTTGCATGGCATTTGGCCATGACCATGCCTTTCTTGTTTTGCTGGAGGAACTAATTTATCTAGGAATCAAAGAAGTTCTTCCCATTAAATTGGAGGTTGCTGGCTTTCTCATAGGGCGCAGGGTTAAAATCCCAGGATTTAAGCCATGGCTGGTGCTGAATGGACAGACAAGATTAAGAACTCTTGCAGTGGTATCAATACGGTCTCAAGACATCAGCTGTTTTCTTTTTCTGCTTCCTAGAATGGTACATTTTCTTGCTTACCTTCCTGGACACTACAATTCCTTGTGTATGTGGATGAGCTCCACATACTCTTTAGGCCAACACAACTGACTGATATGGGCGGTTCCCAGAAACACTGCACAGTCTTTCGGAGCTGGGCACTTATGAGATTGTAGGATCAATAAAGGCTTTTTCCAGATCTCTTGAGGTTGCTTGAGGACTCTTGCTTCAAAAACCATTGTGAGCTGCTGAGGAACAAGTCTTGCTTCCATTAGTTTATAGTTAACCTCATCATCTGGCTTGGGTGCCAGGGCCCTGATGAACAGGTCTTTCAAAGTCTTGGCAGTGGCAGCATGATAGCCACTAGTTGGGCACATATCCTTGTTGTCATTAGGTGCAATTTGAGATTTATGAGGGAACTTGGGAGATATGTCAAAGGGGGTAGCGTCCATCTTTGATGGTCCTGCTAAAGCAGTCGGGATCAGGGCTGACAGCTGAACCAGAGCCAATGGTGCTGGTTTAGGTAGCGACAGGGCTTTAAGTGGGCCGGGTCGCACCGGTGCTGAGCACCGGCAGTTTTTTAAAGGGGGCCTCGAAACAGGTCTCTATCGGGCTCTGTTTTGTGCCCTGGCACAGGCGGTCCGTTTTTTTCTGGACTGCAGTGACAGCAGGCACATTGATGTGCGCTGCTCACACTGCTCACTTCTCACTAGTGGAGAAATTACGGCATGGCGTCATGCCAGGTGAGCGTTGTAGGGGAAGGGAAATCCTTTAAAGAGAGTCATTTTCTCTCTGGATTTCCCTTCTCTTTTTGAAACTCAGGACCTGCAACATTGTCGTGGTGTCACCAGGGCTTCAATTGGAAGCTTTTTCAATATTACATACAAGCCATAGTTGCTGCTTATCTATCTTATCTATCTTATCTTGTGTTGTCAACCATTGACAAAGCCATTAGTCCTGACTTGTTGTAGGTATGATGTTACTTGTTATATCATATATCTGGATGCAATGACAGAAACAGCAAAATACAAGTCGGGCGGCACACTATGCTAAGCACAGATTTTTAGCTTACGTGTTTTTAAGCCACGCCCTTAATTACATTGACCACGCCCCTTTGAGAGACACCCCGGTTTTTTCATCCCACTTAAAGCCCTGCGTAGCGATACTAGTACTGGCGATGGTCTCTGGAATATACACTGACGGTCAGAGGGAGCATTACTGGGGAAGGCACAAGTTGTGCCAGAGTGGACAGTAGCTGCACTGATAGTGGAGCCTAAGGGAGCAGGCTAACTCCCTATTTTTCGCTTTTGACTCAGCAAGAAGAATAGCATGAGAGGAATTAGTTGAGGATTGGCAACTGATGGATAAGACGAGTCTTAACCTGTCTGCCATAGAGTACACACCATTACAGTTGGGGTCAGGCTGGAGAGCAAGGGGAGAGTCTAAAGGCGACTGAGTCCTAAAGAGACAGACTGCCATGCTGAAAGGAAGCCCTGAAAACTCTATGGTTTTACCAGGGAGGTCGGCACCAACATCTGCTCCTTCAACATCACGAACAGCAAGGAGGTTGCAAAATCACAAACCACTTTTGTGCTGCATGCCTTCAATTTATAGTTGACCCCCAGACACGACAGCTGCAGTCTGGTGTCCTAAGGGACTAGTTTAGCAGGGGTCAGTGCATCTTCTTGCCTCACTTTTTGTGCTTCTTGAACCTCAGGGGAAGGTGGGACTGAAGGTGAAACCTAAACTCTGAGGGCGACTAGACTCTGGCATTTTTTCGTGAAACAAAGACAGGGGACCACTCTACTTATGAACTGCACCGGCACAGTACAGGAGCTAGGCAGAGAATACTGTCCATCCAGGAATTGCAGAACCAACCAGTTAGTTTATATCTCCCAAGGAGCTCCAGGGTCTCTATATAGGTCACTCAGGATTTTTTTTTTAAATTGTGGTGAGATTGACTCAACTGAGGACAGTGGCCAAAAGTAAGGGCACACATTGTTCCTAAAATGAAGGCATGTGTTACATCACTGGTGTAATCCAGCTACAGGACCACCCGTTGATTATATCTCCAGCTCTGTTATTAAATGTTCCCTTTAAAGCCTTTGTTGCAGCAATATTAAAACCCATTACTGCTATTCTGTAGCACAGTCTTAGAATTTCTTTCAAAATGTAAAATGAAGAGTTACTGTAATTCTGACCTAACTATGGTCTATTTTCTCCGTAACACAAAGTGATGTTTTCCCACTTTCATCACTTTTTCTCTAGGGAAAAATAGGCTTCTATGTATGTTTTCCAAGATTTCTGAGGGATTACTGTGACTTTATAAATGTTGGTTTTCGCCAGTGGTTTTGTTTTTCTTTGATTTGGTGCTTCTGTAAAGGAAAGCAATACTAGACATGTTCTCAGAAAAGCAGACTTTATTAATGCCTCTTTCAATAATTCGGTTATAGCTACGTTGATGCATGGGTATGTAATTTCTGCTTGATTTCTCTGGTTTCTAAAGGTCCTGTTAGTTACAGCACATGAGCTCACTCAAGCACATACACCCATTTTTGCGTTTTAAATTACATTACTGGGATTTGTTTTTACGTGCCATCATCGTCAAATTCGTTGTTTTCAAATTAAGCATATGTTTAGGATGAACACATAAATGAGTACAATTTATCCTGAAAATCACATAAAACACATGTAATAGCCAAAAATAGTCCTTTACTATTCAACATTGCTGCGTGTTAAAATAATGATTATAATAATTATAAAATATAAAGTCAAGGAAAATAATTGTTGCACTATACAGATCTCCCAGTTAAGTGTTAGATAGCTAAAACTGTCTAATCTAACTACAACACATCCAGACTTGATGAATGTACGGTAAAAAAGCAAAAAGTGTTTCACTACAAAAGAAAGATTCATTGCTGCCTGGACCAAAAACATACATTGTGTTTTTTAAGGAGAGGTAACCATTATTGTACTGTGAGAAGCTTGTAGTAGTGATGGAACCGTATAAATTTGGATACGGCTTGATATTGTTGTCTCAGGATCATGGAACTTGTGGTATTTTTAAAGTTTCTCACAGGCTGGCTCACATGGCCAACATATACCAGGACAGAATGGCAAAGTCTGTTGGGATTACATGGTGCCTAGCTAAGTTTCTCTATTGCTACAGAATGTAACTTCTTGGTATTTCGTCTATATACTAGTTAAGTTTATAGAATCAAAATTATTTTCAGCTACCCACAGAAAGTTGCACACTAAAGCAGAACCTTGTTTGGAAATGGAATCAGGTCAGTGCTTTAAATGGGCCGGTACTGTCCGGTACGGAGTACCAGCACTTTTTTATTTTGAGAGGGAGAGTACCGGCACTTCTCAAGAGAAATGCTATACTTTTAATTGGAGAGTACCGGCACTTCTCGGAAACAAGCAGGTACTCTGGTACAGAGTACCTGCACTTCCATTTTTCCATTTCAAGCACTGAATCAGGTGAATGTCACTGTTCCGAAAGACTAAAGAAGAATCGGAGATTTGTAATATGAGAAAATCACAGGAGATGCTCTGTACTGACACAGCCAAGTCAAGCCCAAGCTACATTATTCCACAAAGGGCCGTTAGAATTAAATTAGAGCTAGTCCCTGTGAAATAGTGGGTGTTAGGCTACTTGCTGGTTGTTTGACTTGGCCATTTCTGCAGGGTCATCCCTAAACGTTGGCCTTAGGACTCTGTGTGCTTTACCACTGCTAAACAGTGCTAAAGTCCTTGTGCTTTCTCCTCTAAACAAGACAAAATTGGCTTATACCCAATTGGCATATTTAATTTACTTGTAAGCCCCTAGTAAAATGATACTATGTGTACCCAGGGCCTGTGAAATGCTCCTAGAGGGCACTGCAGCACTGGTTGTGCCACCCACTTATGTAGCCTTGCAAACCTGTCTCAGGCCTGCCATTGCAGCCTGTGTGTGCAGTTTTAAATTGCCATGGTGTTGGAAGTGGAGGTCCCTGTCGCTTACCGCCGCCACCAAATGCTGGAGGCGTGCGCCCTCGACCCCTCGCTTCAACGTTAGGCTAAGTAAGGACACCGTTTGAGATAGCCCTGCTCACCCCCTTAGTCGCTTGGCACGAGCAGCCAGGCTTATCTCCAAGACACGAGTGTTCAGTATGTGCAACCACGCTCACAATAACCCCCTGATGTCATCACAAATAGACTCCACACGAGTATTGATAAAAAGAGTATAATCTTTATATAAGAAATTATACGATACGACCACACGATACAACTAATCCCAACCACTACGTCTAACCAACAGTTAAGCTCTTCTCTAACCGTTTCCCAATAGGTTAGACCAGTCACACACAGAAACACACACGTTGCATAAGGAAACAATACTGCAATGTGTAACGATATTCTCTTATACTGGGCAACAGAGAAATAATGCCATACGTAGCGCCACAGTCATGTACCTTGCAATTGAAGGAATAATGTAATGCGTATCACCACCAGCATGCCCTGTACCAGGAAGAAACAAAGCAATGCGTCACGCTACAATCCTGTGCGGTGCAATAAAGAAATAATACACTGCGCCACGTTATACTCAGACACTGTGCACTGACAAAATCATACAATGCACTACGTTACAATCAAATAATATGCATGGGACAAATAACGCAGTGCGTAGTCCACCAAGCATAAAGTTCGTTAGGCACAAATGAGGTCAGGCGTCATACGACAGTTCGATAGTTCGTTAGCAGCAATAATGCAATTGTGTAATACGACAGTTTTACGTGCTCCAGTAACAGTGCCCCTGTTATGGATCAAATGATGACACACAAAGTACTGCTTCCCACTCCGGCCACAGTACTGCCCCGTCCTGGGTCAGCACAGGCCGGGATTCGAGCCGAAGCAACGGCTCGCGCAGCTGACTGAGCGGGAGGCCGAGAGAGTGTCCCTCCGGGCCCGCACCCCACCCCAGGTGTTGATCCACGTTACCTGGGGGGGCGCAATCCCACTCTCCTCCCCGACGTCAGCGACTTGGGCCTTGATCCAGAACTCCGTCACGGGTTTTGGCGGACTCGGGCCGGCGGCTCAGCTCTTCCATGGCTGCCGGTCCGGGTCGCTACTGATGGACTCCGAGGGCCCTGATGACTTGGCCCTCACTCCGGCGGACTCGGTCCACACCGAGACCCGCACTCAGCACTGTGGAGACTTTACTTCAATTTGGTGCACAACCTAACCCGGCACTCCTCACCAGCACCTCAGGTTGTACTTCGACATGCATACCGCGCGTCCGAGACTTGCCTCTTCTCTGGTGCTCATGACGATCCGGCGCTCTTCACCAACGCTCCGCTTGCACCTCAACACGCACCCTGCGGGTTCGAGCCTCGCCTTTTCTCCAGGTGCACACGATGTCCAGGCGCTCTTCCTCACGCCCTGGCTGCACCACGACACGCACTCCTGCGCGTCCGAGTCTCACCTCTTCTCCCGGTGCACACGATGTCCAGGCGCTCTTCCTCACGCCCTGACTGCACCACGACATGCACACTTGCATGTCGGAGACTCACTTCTTCTTTTGGTGCCTACGAGGCCCAGGCGCTCCTCACCAACACCCGGGCTGCACCCCGACACGCACCCAGCGCGTCCGAGACTCACTTCTTCCGCTGGTTCACACGATGTCCAGGCGCTCCTCACCACCGCCCTGACTGCACCACGACACGCACACTGCGCGTCCGAGTCTCGCTGCTTCCTTTGGTGCACACGAGGCCCAGGCGCTCTTCACTAGCACCCGGGCTGCACCACGACACACACACTTGCGTGTCCGAGCCTCGCCTCGTCTCCCTGTGCACTCCACGACCAGACGCTCCTCACCAACGCCTTGGCCTGCACCACGACACGCATCTTAGACTTAGCTTACTCCTGCGTGCCCACGATCACACAGCACAACTTCTGAGGGTCTGAAGCGGCACAAAGCACGCGCACACCGCGTTGCTTGGGACTTCTCCGGAAACTTTTATGATCCTGTATTTCCAAACAGGGAGCCAGCTCACCTCAGGCCCTTGGGGTTACAAGACACAGCACAAAGCTCAGTCTTCTTCAAGCAGGGGGACCCAGCACCTCCAAGCACAGTCCCAACAGCCTCTTCCTTAGTTAGAACAGCAAACTGCAGACCAGCCCCAGATCACGAAGCAAGGATTGGTCTATCCACCACAGTCTCTTCAGTTGTTCCTTCTTTAGCAGCGGTTCCTCTTGACCACAGAATGGGTCCAAGCCTTTTCCGTCTCAATCCATATCTGTTTCATTCCAACGTTCAGGGGTTTCAGCTCTCATAGTTATACCCCTTACTGTCTTTGAAGTTTTTATGTGCTCAGGGGTCCCTGACCCCTCCCTAAATCAGTTCTGGGTGTCTCCCTCCCAGTGTCACCTCTCTCCCTTTGATACTGGAGGTCTGGATCCTTAATCACTCAGCAGGAGATGGGTCAATTGGTTTATAACACCAGACCAGGCCTTTTCACCTCCCGGGCTTCTCCTCCCCCTACTCTCCAGATGCAGGGCAGCCTGGTGCCATCTCAACTCCTCCCTGGGTCAAGACCTCTCCCAGCTCCTTTCACCTTTCAATTCCAGACAGACAATCCACATTTCAGAGACACAGAGAAATGCTCAGAGCACAAAACTCAGCCACTTCTAAAAGAGTGGTTTATAAACACACAGTGACAAAACCACCTTTACAGAAAGATGCATTATGACACTGTGAGTTCACACATACCAAACTTCACCTCTCCATTATAAACTGACAGGAAACTAGGCTAACAAATACAACACCTAGCCTCCCCCATTATGTCCTATGGGCAGAATGGCCTTCAGCAGTGAAAAACGAAATGGAGAGTTTTTCACTGCCAGAACACAACACACACCTCAGTTTATGTTCTGCCTTTTACCTACACTGCACCCTGCCCAGGGGTTACCTGAGACCTACCACAGGGGTGCCCCATGTGTATGTAAAAGGGAAAGTCAGGCCTGACAAGTGGTTGCACTTGTCAGGACAACATGCTAACTTAGCATTCTGCGCGCAGGCCCTACACTGAAGGCCTGAGTTCCCTTCTCTGCGTGCCCTTGCATTACTAGCCCTTGCACACACAGTGCACATCACTAGGGACTTTTACTAGTGAGGCAAAAATACCAATCATGGCCAACCAATCACCATACATTTTACACAGGAAACTCCTGTACTTTGACACTGATCAGCAGTGGCAAAGTACCCAAAGCATTTAAAAGCAAAGGTGGTAGAGGCAAAAAGTCAAGGGTAATCACGCCAAGATATGCCAGGTCTAACACCTGGCAAAATAAACCTTTTGCCAAGTCCAGACCTTGCTTTTTAATACACCGCTAGGGTAGGCCCTGGACAGCCCAGTGGGCAGGGTACAGTGTATTAAAAAAGTTGAACATGTATGTTTAAGTTCAGCTAACCAGTTTTTGTTTGGTGTCTTTGGAATTGAAATGAAAACTCTTCTCTTATGGTAAAGTCTGTTTTAAATTACAATTTTGAAAATGCCCCTTTTAGAAAGTTAGAAGAAAAAGAAAATGACCTGAACCTATTGTCAATTATCAGCACGTAAATATTTGGCTGTAATGATCAAAAAAAGCTTATTTCTTTTTGATCAGGTTTTTATTAACCCTTATTACTTTAAGAAAAGTTATTTAATTTTTAAACAATACATTCCAGTATGAAAAAGACACATTATCATATCAAGAAGATTCTGTACAATGATCAAAAAAATATTCAATAGACTAATTCACATAATGAAAAGAATATAAACAAATTATGAACACAACACTACAAAAATCAGTCCTGCTACAAACTAAGGAGAAACCTCCCCTCGAGGGACTAGTTTGTGTTTCAACATTCGGTCCAGCAACAAATAAGTTTAAACAGATAATTCTAAAAAACTGGCATTTGTTACAAAATATTGATTGCATCAACCAAAGACCACTATTCGCCATGAAGAGGAACCAAAGTATAGGGCAACAAGTTGTCAGGGCTGACATCTTTCCAACAAAAGCTAAAAATGATTTACGTACACAGTGGCAAATGAAGTCTATTGAGGGCCATAAGAAATATGGCAATTGTGCTGCCTGCAATACAACTTTGGAAGGCACTGAGTTTGTACATAATTCCATAAAGTGGAAACATACAGCGTTCACGAATTGTAAAACCAAGAACGTGGTTTATGCGATTGTATGTCCTTGTCCTAAAATTTACATAGGAAAGACAAATCAACAAATTAATCAGAGGATTACCCAACACCGCTCCCTCATTAAGAAAAAGGTGGTAACCGCTCCTATGGTTGACCACTTCATTGCAAATTCACATAGTGAGAATGATTTTAAGTGGACAGTGCTCTTCTCTCTCAATGCACTCAAACGAATGATGGATGTTGACAGCTTCTTACTTCAGAAAGAAGCATATTTAATTCTGAAATACAATAGCGCCTTAACAGGTCTAAATACAATGACTGAGCTAACGAAAATGTAAAATATAACGCACCTTTTATGAAGCACTTACAATATTGTTCCAATCTTGTGAGCCAACTGTGAAGCACTAATTTGGACCATGATTCCCAAAATGCACGACCATGGCAATTGTGTGGACCCTGCAGTGATTGGTCCATTTCTTAGGGACCACATTTCCCAAGAACTCCAGAGCATGACAAAATGCAATGGGACCTCGTTTTAAATGCAAACCGCCAGACATTCAGAGTGAGCCAGCGAGCAGGGTGATTATTACGAGAGGCTGTTGTAAATCAAAGGTAAGCCTTCATGCTTTTTGAATAGTTCATGATTACATGCGTTTTACCGGGTAGCAGATTAATCCATTAAATATTTCTGCTTCCAGCAATATGTGACGGGCACAATTTTGGACGTCTTTTTCAGCAAGCCAGTGTGCAATCTACACGAGCGGCTGTTTCATGCAGAGAGGTAAGCTCCAGCAAAGTAAAAGGCCTCTGTTTCGTCTTTGTAAACATTCGGGCTGAACCAAGAAATGATTATTGTATATTCTTGGCTTTAGAACAGAATACGAGGAAATCCCCCTCAAAGAAAGAAGCCTGTAGAAATCACGAGCAGGAGCTCGTGTTTCAGGTATGCATACATGTAATGAAAGTGGCCACTAGACCACTTGTTTTAAATAGAACTTAGCTGAAAACCCCTCTTCATAAAACGGGTGCCTTTTCACTTTCTCATAGAAAATCAACACAGTATTGATTGGATGCGGTGCCAGTTATCGAGCTGGTAATATAAAGTACCACGGCAGGTACGAATTTAATTCCCAATTTATTTTTGGTTCACTTGTTTTTAATGGAGCCTTAGAGAATGATTACACAAAATCCTTTTTAATTCTGACAGGTCTCCAAGATACATTAGCTGACTTGGTTTGGACGAAATACCTGTACGTCAGGTACAGTTCTGGCTTATAATTGAAAGACATGGAAAATTGTAGTATATTTGTGAAAAATAAGGAGCACTAATAATAGTAATGTTTGTTTGACTACTTTAGATAAACACCACTGCTCATAGGAGTGAAGCATAGTGTACAGTTTGAAATTCAGAAGCCCTGATGAGAGTCCTAGTACCTGGTGGACTAGGATCAGAAACGCGTCAGCATTGCCCATTCATGGCATTATTCATTCATTGAGGAACTTTTTGATTGAGTTTGGTTTGATGTCGAGGGATTCAAATTTTATTCCCCTCTTTCTTACATAAAATGCTGTTCCCTTTGATTAACATTTATAATATGCACAACTTCTGAATTTTTGTAAAAATAATTGGTTTTTTTCGTGATTTTTGTAGTGTTGTGTTCATAATTTGTTTATATTCTTTTCATTATGTGAATTACTCTATTGAATATTTTTTTGATCATTGTACAGAATCTTCTTGATATGATAATGTGTCTTTTTCATACTGGAATGTATTGTTTAAAAATTAAATAACTTTTCTTAAAGTAATAAGGGTTAATAAAAACCTGATCAAAAAGAAATAAGCTTTTTTGATGATTACAGCCAAATATTTACGTGCTGATAATTGACCATAGGTTCAGGTCATTTTCTTTTTCTTCTAACTTTCTAAAAGGGGCATTTTCAAAATTGTAATTTAAAACAGACTTTACCATAAGAGAAGAGTTTTCATTTCAATTCCAAAGACACCAAACAAAAACTGGTTAGCTGCTACCATTTGGAAATTAAAGCTTATTACGTGTAATAAGGAAACTCCAATGTTATCCTGTGGGAGAGGCCTTGCAATACTGAAAAACAAATTACAGAGTTTTTCACTACCAGGACATGTAGAACTTAAACATACATGTTCAACTTTTTTAATACACTGTACCCTGCCCACTGGGTTGTCCAGGGCCTACCCTAGCGGTGTATTAAAAAGCAAGGTCTGGACTTGGCAAAAGGTTTATTTTGCCAGGTGTTAGACCTGGCATATCTTGGCGTGATTACCCTTGACTTTTTGCCTCTACCACCTTTGCTTTTAAACGCTTTGGGTACTTTGCCACTGCTGATCAGTGTCAAAGTACAGGAGTTCCCTGTGTAAAATGTATGGTGATTGGTTGGCCATGATTGGAATGTTTGCCTCACTAGTAAAAGTCCCTAGTGATGTGCACTGTGTGTGCAAGGGCTAATAATGCAAGGGCGCGCAGAGAAATAAGCTTTTTTTGATCATTACAGCCAAATATTTACGTGCTGATAATTGACAATAGGTTCAGGTCATTTTCTTTTTCTTCTAAATTTATGGCCCTGACTGTTCCTTGTCCTTTTGGGCCTAACTCCTTTCTAGCCCTTTTAGAAAGTTGACATTTTCCTGCTTTACCATTTATTGCCTGTAGCATGTCTCTAGTTCACATGACTGGGTGTAGCTGACAGATAGGCTTTGTGTATTCCTCATAGACAGTCATTCACAATAGATAGCTAAGGTGTACCTGGACGGGCCATCACTGGCAGGATGGAAGGGCGGAGATGGGCACAGCCCTACTTACATTTAAATAGGCTGTTTCCGGCCTCCGCATAAAGAGCTGCATACCCCCTGTAGTTAGTCTGGAGGCAGGACAGGGAGGCAGGACGCCTGGGGACCTCAGAAGGAGCCCTCTAGAAGCTTCTCCCACTTTCCAGAGGAAGGGCACCATATATAAATATTGGACCTCAGACATCATCTCTCCAGTATACTTCTGGACCTGTGGATTCTCTGCCAGGATGAAGGACGTCTGTGCTGCTGAAAGGACTGTCACTCTACTGGACTGCTGCTCTGAAGGATTGCTGCTCTGCTATGCCAACCTGCTGCCTGCTGCCCTCTTGTCTGACTGAGAAGAACTGGACCTGCATCTGTTGAACCCATGACCCGAAAAGTAATCCAATGACTAGTGGGCTGGACTATTTGACCAGAGCCTCTGGGACAGAAGGCTCCAACAACCTTGAACCCAGCACCTGGACTCTGCAATCTTTGAGTCCTACCCTTCCAAATAGTGCCACCCCAGTCCTGGACCTTTGGAAGAGAGTCAGTAGGCGCTCTGCCAGCCCATCTGTGGATTCAGCAGAACTGACGTGTCTCCTCTGCATCGCAGCACATCTCCAGCAGAACTGGCGCATTGCCTTTGTTGTTCAACACATCGCCTTCGGAACCAATGCATCACCTCTGCTGCAAGGGTTCTCCCGATGTAAAGGACTCCGCATCGACCCCGCAGCCGCATCAGAACTACCCACTGTGCGAAGCTTTCCTGACACAAGCCCCTGCATCTCTCTTCAATGGCAGCCTCGACGACGGTGCAAGTTCTCGTACTGCAGTCTCACAGGTCCTCGGAACAGAGGTATCGCCTCCAATGTGCAACACATCTTTTGAGCTGGACCTCGCATTGCATGCCCTTGTCGACGGGATCCTAGATGACGATGCAGGACCTCACATTGCTGCTTTGCATCACCTTAGAACCAACCCATCGCCTCTGCTGCACGACGCATCCTTGGCATTAAACATCACAACTCTCTGCAAACCAGGATTTAAGGTTGTTGGACCTTACCTTTTCTGCAGGGTCATCACAAACGTTTTGCCTTTACCCTGCACTTTTTTGCAGAATTAGATTTGTTGGCCTTAAGACTCTGTGCACTTTACCACTACTAACCAGTGCTAAATTGCTTATGGACACTCAATTAAAACATGGCTAAATTGACTTATACCCACATTGGCATATTGTAGGCTAGTGCCTCTTTTGACATGGTTAGTCCCTATTTTTACTTGATGCATGATGTAATTTTAAAATGTAAGCGCACTGGGTCCCTGCTAACGAAGTTCCCAGTGCCAGATCTCTTTCCTAAAACTGTACCACGATTGGCACCACTTCAGCCACCCCTGTAAGACCCTAGTAAATGGTACCTCTGATACCTAGGGAATCAGTACTGAAGAGGGTCCTCTTGGGCTACAGCGCAAATTGCGCCATCCGAGAGACCCCTCACCCAGACCATGCAGACTGCCACTGCAAGCTGCGTGTCTTGGTGCAGAGAAAACCGAAGAGTCAACATTGCACACAGTCCTGTATGCCTTGCCACCATACACTGCATGAGTAATAGGTAAGTCACCTCTACTGCAGGCTTTATAGCCCCAAGGCAGGGTGCACTATATCACATGTGTGGACATATCTGCACGAGTAGATATGACCCTGCAATATCCTAGCCACTCTTGGATATTGTAAGTGCACAGGGAAGCATGGGCTGGATATTTGTCATTACGAGTTTCCTAGCTCCATGATGGCTTCACTGTACCCTAAGATGTTTGGTACCAAACATCTTGTCTTAATAAATCTTCACTGATGCCAGTGTTGGATTTATTAATAAATGCACACAGCGGACACTTTCGAGGGTTCCCTGAAAACCTACCAAGCACTGGTGTGGTCTCTGACTAGTCTTAGCCACCGTGTCACCTTTGAAGCTTCTAGCTCTGGATGGCCATCCTAACCTGGAGGAGGTGTGAAGCACCTCTGCCCAGAGCAGGCTTTGTTCCTGGCCTCTGAGAGCACAGGCTCTCACCCCATGAGGTCAGAAACATGTCTGGTGGAGGCTGGGTGGCTAAAACTAGTCAGCCCTGGAATCCCCAGAGAGTGGAGGATGCCAAACCCCTGCCAGCTGCTTCCAGGACTCAACCATCATGGCCTGCTGTCTTGTCCTGCAACTGTGAGGCCTCCAAGAACCCCGGAGCACCTCCAGACTTCAACAACTTGCTGGGCACCTCTCTTGGAGTACAGGAGCTACTCCCCCTGTAGGAACCAAATCGCGAAGTCCAGTTTACCAATTTGCTGCTCCTGGTGACTCCGACGGAGCACCCAAGCAAGAAGAGGTACATCAGCTCCGGAGTGTCAGGTCTGTCTCCCCACCAATTGTGAAGACACCAGGACCTACTGGACCCGTGCCGTACCAATGCCCGTGGTACTAGACCCCCTGCAACCGACACTGAGACGAAGAGTCCAATCCGGACTCCAACTTCTCAGGAAGCAAACACCTGTCGAGGGACATCAAAACCCCTGAGACCCACTTAGTGAGTGGCCCAGCTGTCCTGGAGTCGCCTCTGCAACCTGCCTGCCCCTGACCGCGAGGACCATCTCAAAGCATGATGCTTGGCTGCCATATCTGCTCTACACCCAGCCCGTCCAGCCTAGGTAACGACAAAACCAGCTGTGTTCCCGTGGTCTCGAGGCCCCTGCAAACTGCTCCCCCGAGTGGGACCCCCCCGGACTTACCTTTAAGTCCCGCTATGCAGTGTGTTTTCAGGTGGCCCCCTTCTTCAGAGCGTGCCTGCTACCAACGACCTCAGCAGCCTG
Organism: Calotriton arnoldi; assembly: GCA_963921515.1. Classification (NCBI taxonomy): domain Eukaryota; kingdom Metazoa; phylum Chordata; class Amphibia; order Caudata; family Salamandridae; genus Calotriton; species Calotriton arnoldi. Next base: position 664,575 of record CAWUFW010006163.1, read on the forward strand.
CTCCTGGCCGAATCCGGGATGCTCCCAATCTTCTGCTGCTGGAACATTGGACCTGACCTTGCTACCTACCCAAATCCAGAAGATGAACCTCAAGATCCCACTGTATGATTTTATATGCTTTCTCCTATTTTCTCCCATTGACTTCTATTGGGCGATATTGTGCACAACAGTGATTTCTTTTATGAACTTTAAAAATTCATAACATATAAAGTACTTACCTTAGAATGAAGTTCTTGGTCTGAAAAATTATATAAAAAACTTTTTTATTTTTACATATTGACCTCAGATTTATTCTTGAGTGTGTGTTTCATTTAGTGCCTCTGTCAGTACAACAAATGCTTAGCACGACCCTCTGATAAGCCTAGATGCTCGCCCACACTACCACAAATAGAGCATTAGTATTATCTACTTTTACCTCTGTATACCAATAGGGGATCCACTGGACTCTCTGCACAGTGTATTTCATTTTGGTACACTTTATAGAGAGCTAGCTTCCTTCACATATTTAATTTACTTATAAGTCCCTTGTAGAGTAGTATATCACATACCCATGGCTAGTAAATTAAATGCTACTAGTGGGCCTGCAGCACTTATTGTGCCACCCACTCAAGTAGCACCTTAAAACATGTCCTAGGCCTGCCATTGCAGCCTGAATGCATTGTTAAGCTCCCATGTCGACTTGGCATTTAAACCCCCTTGCCAAGTTTAAACTCCCCTTTTATGTTATGTTATGTTATTCAAATTTAATATAGTGCATGACTCCACCCGCAGGCATCTCGGCGCTGTGTAGTTGTAACAAGTATCAGCAGAAAGTAGAATAAAGGAATTTAAAATAAATGGGCTTTCAGAAGTTTCTTGAATTTGCAGTAATTCGTACAAGTGCGGATGTGTAGTGGAAGCTTGTTCCAATAACAGGAGGCAAGGTAAGAGAAAGTTCTTTCCCCGCATCTCGTTAAACGAATGCGGGGGACACACAATAAGGCTTTATCATGTGATCTTAACCTTCTACTGGGTGTGTACGGTTGAATTTTTAGACGAAGATATACGGGTCCTGTGCCTCTTAGAGCATTGTAAGTGAGAGAGCAGATCTTGAAAATGCACCTTTTTTTCACCGTCATCCAGTGCAGCTCCTTTAGCAACGGGCCGAAGAGGTGCCAGGAGGAAGATTGAGAACAAGCCTGGCTGCAGTGTTTTGGACTACCTGTAATTTGGTTACCAGCGTCTCATTTGCTGTCACCAAAAGAGCATTGCCATAGTCTAACCTGCTTATTACTAGGGCTTGTACTAGTGTTCTTCTGGCAGATGTTGGAAGGTAAGGGAATATTCTGCGCAGAAGGCGCATATTATGATAACATAATCTGGTGGTGGACAAAATGTGCTCTTTCATCGTGAGAGTGTGATGTCCTCATAAAGATGAGCCAGAGACAACTCAAGGTAAGAGGTACACTTTATTAAGCACCTTCACCAACGACGACACATCAACTGTCACTGCCCTCTTCCAGGTTCTAACGCATCATCACAGCCTATGAGATCATAACATTCCACGAGAGAGACAGGATGGCATTGATAGGCTATATTCCACACTTCTCCTTCCCCATACAAATATATATTTGTTTCCTATGAACATTCTCAGAAATGAAGAGTTTACCACTTGAGATATAAGTGAGGAACTAGAAGTGTCCTAAGAATTAATGCGCACCTAAGGAACTTCGAGAACATCAAGAATTATATATAAATTAAAAAAAATGAGATAGAGAATAATAAAACAAGTTAAAAGTGAGTACAATTCATTCTACAAAATCTCTAAGATATATTGGTCTTTTAATGACTCTATTACTCTTCCTTTGCACCACTTGACTTCCTCATGATTTTTGAGAATACCATTGATGGACAAATGTTTCGACGTTTGGTCACCTTTGTGGTTGACAACAGGAAATTCTTTAGGACCAGGAACAACTACCACTCTGCTTTTGTTCCAGATGCACCCATCATGTGTTTTTACCGCATTTTTGAAACATTTCACCACTTCTAACCTCCTGTTGAATTTTGACCAATCCGCACACCCTTTTGGCGCCTTTACCTTTACAAAATCACCCACTCTAACAGACACGCTCTTTACTTTTTTTGACAAATCAAATGTCTCTTTTCTCTTCTTCTGTGCAGCTATCTCTTTGTTTCTCCACTCTCCCACCGTGTTGTCCACACACCCTTTTGTCCAATGCATCCAACCAGGATTTACCCTGGTTGAAGATGCCCTTCCTTTGAACAATTCAAATTGGGATTTACCAGTGGTTGTGTGTGGTGACATGCGATACCCAGATAACCTCTTGGATAACTCTTCCTTCCAATCTAAATTATTGACCCTTGCCAATTGAATTCCTTCCTTAAGTGTTTTGATCACCCTCTCGATAGCCCCATTGGTCTCGGGATGATACAAACCAGACGTTTTGTGTACAATCCCGCAATCTTTCAAATATTTTTCCATCTCTCGTGAACAAAACTGTACACCATTGTCCGTTAAAATGTAACGTGGAAAACATTCACGTCCAAAATGTTTTCCAAAACTTTTATCACAGTAGAAGAAGAAATGTCATGGACATACGACACTTCCACCCATTTGGAATACAGATCCATGAGAACTAGGACATAAGGTGTGGCATGCTCCCCTCTCACTGGTCCCATAATATCCATCGTTACTTCCTCCTAAGGATATTTTGGAAGTGTTCTACACACCATGGGCGTCTGACTGGTTTTCAATCCTTTATCACAACAAATGCACTCCGTGCAATCCCTGATCATTTGTTCCACATCATGATCAAGGCCAGGCCACCAAAAGTCTCTGCCAAGTCTCCCTTTTGTTTTTACACTACCCATGTGGCCTTCATGAGACAGCAGTAATATCCTTGTTCTCAACTCTCAGGTGGAATTAATCTTGTACCTCTCAATAAAAATCCTTTATCCACCGCAAGCTCATCCACAATTTTCTCCCATCCTCCCTTGCAGTCCTTGAGCTCCTTTCCACTCCTCATACCCAAACTCCCTATATTCCTAACCTTACACAAGATTTCATCCTTCTGCAGCTTGGTTAACCACTCTTCTTCACTTATGGTACCATCTGTTACTTCACAAACACTCACTTCATCTTTCTCATCCAGCTCATCACCACCGTCAAACTGCGAATCAGACATATCCACTAGTCTAGACAAGCAATCAGCTGAATAATTGCTTGCCCCTGGAACGTACTGAACAGTAAAACTAAAATCTTGCAATCCCACAATCCATCTCCGTATACGTGACGATATAGAATCTAGACCTTTCTTGGTGAAAACTTCAACTAAAAGTTTCTGATCTGTCTGTACACCAAATTTGATACCCCAAAGAAATTGTTTGAATTTCATAACAGACCAATACACAGCTAAAGATTCCCTCTCAATAACAGAGTAGTTACGTTCTGCATCTCTGAGAGTTTTTGAAATGCATGCAAACAAATTTTCCTTGCCATCTTTCATTTGAATTAGAAGTGCTCCCAACCCTTTTCCACTGGAATCACATACAAGCTTAGTATCACACAAAACTTCAAAAGACTGAAGAGAAGGAGCATTGATCAACTTCTGCTTAACATTTGCAAATTCCTGAGTGCATTCAATACCCCACACAAAGTCAGATTTTTTTTAACAGTTTCCTCATATTAAATATCTTACTTGCAAAGTCTTTGATGAAACGGCTATAATATTCAACCATCCCCAGAAAAGAAGAAAGCTCCTCCTTGGATTTTGGTTCCTGCAGGGCTTTAATTGTGTCCACCAGCTCTTTCCTTGGTCTGATCCCTGTTGAAGTAACTCTGTACCCTAAGTAACTGACTTCACTAACACCAAACCTGCACTTGTCAGCTTTAAGTGCCAGACCAGCCACCTGAAGTTTGTGTAACACTTCACAAACTCGCTGATCATGCTCCTCATTTTTGGCTCCATAAATAATAATGTCGTCCTGATAACATTTTACACCAGTTTGATCTTTCAAGATGTTCGACAAGATCCTTTGAAAAACTGCTGCTACAGAAATTAAGCCAAACGGCATCCTCTTGAAGCAAAAAATGCCAAAAGGAGTTGTATAAGCAGTGAGATCATGCGAGCACTCAAGTAATTCAATCTGGTGGTAAGCAGACATAAGGTCTAGCGTGCTATACTCTTGCACCAGAAAAAAGTAGTGATCATTTCCTCAATGTTGGGCAAAGGAAATCTGTCAACTACTACCTCCCTGTTTAGTGCCCTCAATCCACGCAAAGATGAATGTCACCATTTCCTTTGTGCGCAACAACAATGGGAGCCAACCATTCTGTTGCTTCAACTCCTTCAATTACTCCACACTCCACCAATCTCTTGAGTTCATTAGCTACTGCCGTCTGTAAATGTATGGAAATCCTTCTCACTTTAGCCATCATTGGGATTGCATATTGCCTTAGTTTGATCCTGTGTTTGTAGCCAACTAATTTACCACGTTTGTTTTGAAATAACTCTTTAAATTCCTTCACAAATTTGTGTTGACCACATTCAATTTCATCTATTTGTACTTGTGGTATTTTGTTTGGATGTAGGCTGACCCCCAATTCTTTCTGATGACCCCAACCCAAGAGATCATCACCATAGCAAGAAACATATACTTTCCCACGTGTACATTTCCCACTCACACCTATGCCAGCTTCAAAATACACCAGCATTTCAATCTTGGACCCACTATAACCTCCAGGTTGTATGTCCATTTTAGTGAGTGCCTTTTTGTTGCAAAACATCCTCAAGAGCGTTTGTTCAGATATTATCGTGATACATGAACACGAGTCAAATTTCATTTGAATGTGCTTACCATCAATGCTCACCAGTGGCGTAACGAAACTTGAGGGGCCTCCCCTGCAAGGTACGGTGAGGGGCCCCCTCCGAGCTCAATCAGGAGCTCTCCGGCTGAAGTACTGTGCAGAGGGGGCCCCCTGGAGCTTGAGAGCCCCCCCACACCGCGTGGGCTGCGGGGGCCTGTGTTACGCCCCTGATGCTCGCAACTTCAGAAGGAAACAACTTGTTAGACTCACCAACTTGTAAAACCACTTCTTGACACACTTCTTTGCCTCTGCCCCTGTTGTATATTCTATACTTGTTTGTGCAACATTTACTAAAGTGTCGCTTGATCCCACAGGAATTGCATACTTGAGACAAAGCAGGACTAGATTTATCATTAGCTCTATGACCTTCAAACCCACAACTGAAACATGTTCCTTTGAAGTTCTGCTCTATCCTCCTGACACCTTTGGCTTCAAAATTCTGTTTCACCTCAGGAACATTCTGGGTCTTGACTGCATTAACTTCTGTCACATTTTCTTTTCCTGTAGTATTTACCTCTTTCCCTGCCTTGAGTTCTCCCACACACTTCATCATGTGCTCCACCTGTTTCGCAACAATAAGTACTTCCTCAAGAGGGGGTTCATCTTTCATCCATAATTCCTCTTGTATTTTGTCACTGTTACAGCGTAAAACAAACTGGTCTCTAATCCTCTCTTCAACTGCACCCCCAAAATTGCATTTCAAAGCCAATTTCCTCAATGCAGTCACAAACTCTTCTACGGATTCATTCTGACCCTGACCCCTCAGTCCAAAATGATACTTTTCTGAGATTTGACTCACCTGTGGCAAATAATGACGATCTAATTTAGTTATAGATATTTCAAACTCATTCAAGTCACGCGCTTCTGCATGTGGAAGTTCAGGTAAATTTTCTAAAACATCTTGTCTTTCCGCCCCCAAACAATGTAATAATAATGCATGTTTCCGCTCCACACTCAAATTAGTGCCACACACAAGTGCATAGTTCCCAAAAACCTTATTCCATTTCCCCCACCCAATCAAAGGTTCCCCTGGAGAGGGTAGGAAAAACGATGGTGACGTTACATTCTGCATTTTGTATCCCCTCCTACATTGTAAGTAGTAAGTAAGTAAGTAAGTAAGTCCAGTATTTGTATAGCGCACGAATCACCCCCGAAGGGGTCTCTCGGCGCTGTAATATAAATTAGTTTAGCCAACTGCTAACCAACTTGAATAAGCCCCACTCTGTTAAAATGTCCTAATATTTGTTTAAATGCAAATAAAAATGTGAATAATGTCACATTCCTACAATGTTGATGTCCCAAAATGAACGTAGACTCACATCAACAAAAACAACAATAAAGATAAATAAAATAGCTCCAAGAAGTCAATGTCCCCTTGTGAAGCCCAACTGCTGACAAGATGACTGTTAGAGTCTGCCACTTCTCAAAACGCGTGCACAGCAAGACCACACTTTACCTTTCTGTGACCTGCCAAAGTATACAAGTGTCTTCTCCTTCGTATAACATGATCCTGCACTGATAACTTAAAGCAGCCACTTGAGATTGATGCAGGAAATTAACTCGGAATTTCCTTTGTACACGCCGCCTCCGGAAATTAACTTCACTCACCAACTGCGCAGCCTCGTTGAAACGAAACTGCTGACACGAACTACACAGCCTTGTGGAAACGAAACTGCTGATACGACCTACACAGCCTCGTAGGTCTGGCTCCTCCTTCAATGACAACGCTACACTTCCTGCTCTCCCCCGCTATGCAACGGGTTACCAAAAGACCAGGACAGCGCTTACGACTCCTCGCTGAAAGCTGCTCCCCTGCCAGGGAACTCCTACAAGACAGGCTACAAGGGAGCAGGGCAGCGCTACAACTTCTCGCTGGAGGCTGCTCCCCCGCCAGGGAACTGCTACGCTTGAGGCTGCTTCTCGCCAGGGAACTTCACGAAAACACAGGCGCCTGCCCCGTGGACCATTAGGGAGCGCCGCACCTCAGGATCCAAGCTGCATCAGGCGTTCTCTACAACCGCTGACAGCTTGAACCAAAATGATAGCGGTAACAACCCAAACAACCTGTCAGAAATCACTGAGAATGGGTTGTCAGCAGAAAAAAAAGACACAGAAGATCCTCATCTGGACTCACGGCAGGATATACTTCAGCCTCGCTCCACAAATGCTGTAATGCCGGAACCAACGTCACACTATGTTGTCGCCTCGTTAAAGTGCTTCTTCAATCCTGATCCCATCCAGTTCGTTGCCAAAATTGTGATGTCCCCATAAAGATGAGCTGGAGACAACTCAAGGTAAGAGGTACACTTTATTAAGCACCTTCACCAACGACGACACATCAACTGTCACTGCCCTCTTCCAGGTTCTAAAGCATCATCACTGCCTCTGAGATCATAACATTCCACGAGAGAGACAGGATGGCATTGATAGGCTATATGCCACAGAGAGCTTGGTCGATTTTCATACCAAGATTCTTAACCGATTGTTTGGGCATAGGGGTAGACCCCAGTTGGCAAGACCACCACTCATCTGACTAGACAGAAGGGGCCTTTCCAAGCAGCATAATGTCCTTCTTGTCTACATTCAGTTGAAGACAATTCTCATTCATCCAATCCAGGTCTGACTCAAATGTATACATCAGCTAGGTATCATCCGCATACGAGATTATTTCAAAGCCATAAGGCTCTACAATCTTAGCAAGGGGTGCCATATAGACATTAAACAAAGTGGGGCTCAAACAAGAGCCCTGTGGGACACCCCTGTCTAGTCGCATTTTGCGAGAGGAGTAGGGACCAAGGATGACAGTTTGATGTCTGTCTTTCAGAAAGTGGTGGAGCCATTTAAACGCGGGGCCTTGTATCCCAATCTCTTGCCGCCTCTCCAGCTTCCTGACATGAGAGACCGCGTTGAAGGCCGCTGAGAGATCTAATAGCACGAGCATGACCGGACTTCCTGCGTCAATTGCAAGTCGCAGAGAGTCAGTCACTGTCAGGAGCACCGTTTCCGTGCTGTGGCCTGGTTGAAAACCGGATTGCGAAGAATCTAAGATTTTTTATTAATTAAGCCTTTGAGCAATTTGCCCAAAAGAGGTAACAGAGATATGGGGCGATAGTTAGCCAAAGACTTTTGGTCCAGGGTTGTTTTTTTTTAGGATAGGTAACACACAGGCAGCCTTCCATTCAGAAGGGATAGTACCTGCTTCCACTGAAAAATTGAGTATCTCTAAAATAGCCAGGGCAAGGCAATTAGATTGCAATGCCAATACTTTGCGAGGGCAGATGTCCAGAGGAGAGCCTAATTTAGCAGCAGCCAGAGTTCTACGAATTTCTTCTAAGATAAAGGGTTCAAATCTATCTAAGGTATAAGTCCTATCAGTTATCCAATCAGCTTAGATACTGGTATACCCTGCTATGGTAGGGAGTGGAGTGTTACATTTTAAATAGATATGGGAGTTTTCTCCTGAAAAAAATTGGCGAGTGAATCACAGAGTTCCTGGGATCCTGTGGAAGGTTGGGCACATGCCCGTAGGGTAGGGAAGTCTTGCACAATATTAAAAAGTACTTTAGAAGAATTGCCTGCCTGTTCAATTTGATTGATGATAGAATTTCGTCTTGAGATTTGATATTATGGTGATATCGAGATAATGCTTGTTTATAAAAGTCTTTATCATGAGGCTTCTTGGTTCTGGTCCAACTTCTCTCTAAGTTCTTACACACCGATTTTTCCAGTTTTAACTCAGTGGTAAACCAAGGAGCAGAGGGACGTCATTTGGTAGAGCTATAGTTTTTATAGGGGACTGTTGAATCCAGAGCTTTTGTTAAAGCAGTGTTAAACATATCCAGATTGTCATTGACCTCAAAATTGCTTCCCAGAAAGCTAAAGTGAAATGATTCACTAAAAGCTTCAGGAGTAAGTAGGTGCCAAGGCCTGCTAGAGTTTATTGCCTTTCTACTATTTCTCTTAGTGTTAAGTAGATGAGATGACTGAGCATAAAAAGGAATTAAAAGGTGATCGGTCCATGTAAGAGGCATTGGTACCTTGCATTCAATAAATTCAGAATTGGTGAATAGTAGGTCAAGCGAGTGACCCGCTATATAAGTAGGGCCTCTGATTCGTTGAGACAGACCGAGCGTTTCCAGGTCTCCTATTAGCTTCGCCACTTCGGTGTTAGTGTAATCTTCCCCGTGGTAATTAAAATCACCCAAGAGAAGGAATATTTTAGTGGCTAAAACATGGGTGGCTATTTCTTCCAATGTCATCACACATATAAAGAGGGGAAAGAGGTACTACTCCTTTTCCATCCTCCCTATCAAGAACACATTATACACACAAAATGAGGAAAAGGAGCAAGAGATCCGTGGCCAAATTGCCATTCATCTCTTGAAAAACGCGAAGTTGTTTAAAATTGCCCTCACCCACTATGTAGTGGCATGCTTCATCATAGGGCTGCTACAACATCCCTGCGCAGACCAACGCCTGGGATGGAGCAAAGGGAGGGGGAACACAAAATAAACATAAATGGTTTGGGATCTACACAGTGAGTGACAGATCAACAGACTGTGATTGTGTGAGTATAAAACTACCTCTGAGATACCCTTCCAACATTTTTATTAATCATGGGGTCCCGGGGTAGGATTAAAAATTAGAAAACGGAGATGATCTAGGGGAGAGATAGGACCCCTTTTCTCTCCTACACTGCTTTTATGTTGACACGTTTCGGCCTTTTCTGTCGCACATAAAGGGTCGTTTGGCCTTCTCCAGGATTAGCTATTCCATTTTTTACAAATCCCTTGGACAATCTCCAACTCTTCAGGGAAATATAAGGTTTAGGAAAAAGTATTTCTATGTACAATGACCTTGCGTGTCACTTTCTCTGTAGACACGAGTTTCTGGGATGAGAAACACATAACATAAGTCCTTTTACAACACAAAACAAAACACAACCCACATTCTCATATGTTAAAAAAGCGTGATTAGATATAGAGGGAAGTCCACCTCTATATTATACCATAATCACATGCACTCTTAGGTTAAGTGGCGAAATTTCCCTGGCCGTCAGCTATCACTTATTATTGCTCATCATACATTACCACCTCTCAGAAGTGAGCGGAACAACAATGGTGTAAGTGAATCTCCCAAAAGAAAGAGAGAAATATGTGAGCACATTGTATCTTACCTAGTTTCATCGATCAGACTGCTTGAAATAGGGTGTAAGTGGGAGCATCCCCCTGTAGTCACACTCTGTATTTGTGGAATAAGTGAAAATCACGTGAATCACATTCATCAAAAGACTCATAGTTCATAAAAAGGTTTACCCCAAATTAATATCCACCACTTCTCCCTGGCCAGGTGCGGGTATTTTTTTACTTATTCCCTGTTTTTTTTCCTTATCGTTAAGATGGCAGACTTATCAATGCTCATTTATCTGTATTTCCTTGCTCATCCAATGCACCGGAGGGGGAATAATCAGAACCCGATTACATTAGTGAGGCTAGGTCTGATTTATGCATTAATCATTTCCTCCCTTCGAGCCTTCCCCTTTTGCTGAATCTCACTAGTTTAGAGCAATACGGTTCCGTCACTCAAAACTCTGTCCGCCCTGTCCTAACCTACTCACTTCTTCAAGGGTTGGATGCCACTTCTGAGTGCCTCTCGCCACCCCGTGTAGTTACCACAGAATACTGATCCGCATCTTAAATCCTTTTTGACCCTTCAGTCACTCCGTTCCTCCGGCTTTTGGTAAAATCCTGTGTCACATGGGATCGGGTCGGAATTAGACCGCTAACTTCTTCTCATGTGTCTCTAACAGAGAAGAAAAGCGGATCCTGTTCTACCCTTCGCTCGCTGGATACTTGCGGCTTATGGTCAAGTCACATGGGCTCTGGTGTGAGCTAGACCGCCAACCTTCTTCTCATTTATCTCAAACAAAGAAGTAATGACAGATCCTGACTTCCTCCTCACAGATTTGTTTCTAATCTAATCTGCTAATGATTACCCTGGCAAAATCAGAATCATCACCTTAAATCCATACTGTCTCAGACTACTGCCAGTGTAATATTGATGATGTATATTTATCAGTATAAATGTTAATCGTTATTGGGATTCTAGTAGTCCTGTATACTCTCAACTAAGTGGAAAAATGGTCTCCAAGCCCTTGCTCCCACCTAATTAGGGGTGGTGAAATGGGTGGGGGAGGAGAGAGAGGAAAGGTTCATTAATCATTTTTGGGGGTTTATGATGTTAGGCAACAATCTTATTTAGAGGGGCTATACCATCTTTTGTCGGCATATCGCTTTTACTACGTCCAAAGACTGGAAAGAAGATGTCTTAGTACAGTGTAAGGAATATTGACTCCTTATCATAATCCTTTTTAGAGATTACTCAGCTGGTGCCAAGGGATCTCGTCGTTGATACCTCTAATGTCACTACGGATCCTATAGATCCATTTTTGTTCCCTTATGAGGAGTATGTCCTTGATGTTTCTTGCATTCTGAGGAATAAAGGGTTTATCTAGTACTGTCCAGTGGATATTGCCTACCTTATGGTTTGCCTCTACAAAGTGTGTCCTAAGTTCCGTCGTGGTGTTCTTGCATTTTATGTTGCTCTTGTGTTCTGTTATTTGTATCTTTACCTTGTGGGTCGTCATCCCTACATATAAATGATTGCATGGGCACTGGATTACGTAGATGACATCCTCAGAATTGCAGCTCGTATGTCTAGTCTGAACCCAGGGGTATTTGAGTCCCACATCTACTGTTTTGGAGCTACAAGTAAGGGAGCGCACCCCACACCCGTCACAGGGGGTGTGGCCTGTCACCACCGGGAGGCCCCATAATCTGGAGAAGTGTGGCTCAATGGTTAGAGCGGCAGACACTGATGCAGAGATCTGGCCCGGGACCAGGGTTCAATTCCCGCCTCGGCGGGTCTTGGGCTCAATTTCCTCGGACCTGATAATTCTCGCCTCGGTGCCTATTCTAATCATGGGTCCCACTCTGCAACTCTGGGCAATAGCTTGCTTAATCTCCACAACGGCCCCAACAGCGCTGGGATGCCTGGCTTCACCCTGGGGGTGCCCAGGAGTGGACATTTCACAGGGAAAAGCCAGGAAGGGTTCCACAGCGGTATGCGTACAGCGCCAGGACACCTCTTTGGGGGTATAAGTGCGCTTTACAAGTACGAATTTCATTTCATTTCATTCATTTCATAATCTGGGTTGCTGGGTTTTCGCCTTAAGTTGGGGTCTCGTTTGTACCGCCATGTCCCTGATGCTTGCACTTTTTTTGAAAGAGAACATGGGTGTTGTAATGTGTAGCCCATTTGAATTCAAAATCCGCCAATTCTTTGTGATTATTTTTTTAACATGATTGGAGGCCGTGCTGAAGGTTGTCACACATATTGTCCTGTCCACTTTCTTCCTTTCTTTGATTGCAGGAGTGCGTCCCTGTTGTTATTCCTTGCCCGACATTGTGCCTGATGTATTACCCGCTCCGGATAGTTCTTTTCCTTCAGTTTCTCCGGTAGTCTCTCTGATTCCATTTTGAAGTCCTTTATATTGGAACAGTTCCTCCGGAGTCAGAGGAACTGTCCAAATGGTAAATTCTCTCAAAGAGATTTGGGGTGAAAGCTTCTAAGTGAGAGTAAGTTGTTCCTGTTGGTCGGTTTGTGATAAACCTGTGTGTTTAGCCTGCCTGCTTCTGCTTTTATGTCAAGATCCAGAAATGGCAGTGCAGTGTTGGTAATAGTAGAGGTGAAATATAAAAAAGGATTTCTCACATTCAGCCATTTTAAGAAATTTGTCAGTGAGTTTCGGTCCCCTCTCCATTTCACTAGGACGTCGTCAATATAACTCTTCCATAGTCTGATGTATCCTGTCCATGGGGAGTTTTCTGTGTAAATATGTAGTTTTTCAAAAGCGGACACATAAAGGCAGGCTACACTAGATGCAAATGCGCTGCCCATAGAGGTCCCATGTGCTTGTAGGCAGATAGTCCCATTAAATTCAAAAACGTTTTTTGTCAATGCTAACCTTGCTAGGTCTAATAAGAATGCCCTGGGTGTCTGGTACTTCCAATTTCTCTGAGTACAAAGTATCCTCAATCACCCTCAGCGTCTCCTCCTGGGGTATATTTGTATAGAAGGACTCAATAGTCAGTCCTATCAGAAATTCTGTTGATAGATCAAATGCCAAACCATTCAGAAGGTGAAGGACATCTCTTGTGTCTTTCAAGTATGAAGTCATCCTCTTGACTAGCGGTTTTAAATAGAAATCGCAAAATTGCGACAATGGTTAGAATATTGAGCCGATTCCTGACACTATGGGTCAACCTGGAGGGGGTCTGGTTGGTTTATGCACCTTCGGTAGGGTGTAGAAATATGGGGTTACCGGCTTTTCTTCACATAAGAAGGCAGCTTCATGATCGGAAATCCATTCATTCCCTACTGCCTCATTTATCAGTCCCCCGATCTCCTTCTCCAGATCTGATGTGGGATCTGCTGTAAGAATTTTATAGTTCCGTCTGTCGGACAAAAGGCGTAAACACTCCTGCTCATATGCTTCCTTTGTTTGTATCACAATTGCTCCCCCTTTCTCTGCCGGTTTTATGACAATCCCTTGATTCTGTCTGAGTTCTTCAATGGCTTTCATTTCCTGTTTGGTCAAATTCCTAAAGGGACGGTTCAGTGGTTTGTTCATGTTTCCCACATCATGTATAACTGCCTGCTCAAAAGTAGCTACTTCAGGCGGTAGTTAAGATAGTTGTGGTGTAAATGTTGATTTTGGTCAAAACCCTGTATCTCCCTTCTTCGAGGGGATTCCGTCCGTGTCTTCAAAGTAGATTCTCAGTCGCAGTTTTCTAAAGAATGCCACCAATTCTTGCCTCAATAGGAAAGTGTTCACAGTATTAGTTGGAACAAATCCCAAACCCTTGTTTAGTACTCTGTACTGGACTTCTCTCAATTGTGTGTCCATCAGATTAATGACTAGGTTCACTCCTTGCTTGTCCCTGGCACAAAGTCTCCTGACATGCTCCTGGTGATCCTCTGGTTGAGATCCTCCCATTGGACTCCCTGTCCCCTCTTTTGCCTTCCTCTTCCATGCCCTCTGCCTCTCCCTAAAAAAGGTTCCATGTTCTGATAGTATTGGAAGGGTTGCATAGGATGTAATGGTTGGAAGTGTGGGTATACTTGGGGCCATCCATAATCATGGCTTTGTGTTGGTGGGAACGGGACATTGAACTGTCGGGCTGATTATAGTTAAACCCCCTCCCCCGTCCTCTTCTTCTCCGTCTATATTCGTAGTCGCTACTCTCGCTCCCTGAGCTGGATGTTCTTATTTCCCTTCTCTGACTCCCCTCTTAGTCTCAACCTCCTTCTGTTTCACGTATTTGTCCGGTGTAGGGGTAAACCTTCTCTTTGCAAACCATTTCAGATCTTTTGGAAGTTTACTTACCTTTGACTGCATTAAGTATTCCTTATATTCTGTTACCTCATTGTTTGTTTCCTCTAACTTCTTTTTGAACATCTCAAGCTGTACACTGGTTTTTAATGACTGTTTGCTGGTTTGGACCTGAATCAGTATTGCATCATAGATCTTTTTTGCAATATTAATAATCAGCACCAGCCAGTCCCCGGTAAACTTCCAGGCTATTAAAGCCCAATCTTTCCTAAAGGAAGCATCCTCTAGGAAAATTAACGGTTCATTCATAACTAGTAGGCCCCTCGGTGCTGCACTTGCTCTCAAATATTCAGTGAGGATGGCCCCATGTAGGATGGCTTTCACCTGTGACTTCTTGAGTTTCACCAATGTGTCCCACCCTTCTACCTGGGTGAGTGCCTGTGTAATGGTAGATTCTCATAATAAGGAGGGTCCTGCTAGGATGGATGCCACTGCATCCTCCCCATAAGACAAACCGTGTTCCTCCGACTTGGTTCTAAAGTTCACTTGGGGATGGGAAGTCTCCTGTGGATAATTCACCTTGTGAGATTAGTCTCTAAGTGGTTTCGTTTCCCCTTGCTAATTTTGTCAAGAAAAACAACCTCTTCGGCTCAGCGGCCGTACTCACGATGTCATCACACATATAAAGAGGGGAGAGAGGTACTACTCCTTTCCATCCTCCCCATCATGAACACATTATACACACAAAACGAGGAAAAGGAGAAAGAGATCCGTGGCCAAATTTCCACTCATCTCTTGGAAAACGCGAAGTTGTTTAAAATTGCCCTCACCACTATGTAGTGGCATGCTTCATCATAGGCTGCTACAACATCCCTGCGCAGACCAACGCCTGGGATGGAGCAAGGGGAGGGGGAAGACAAAACAAACAAAAATGGTTTGGGATCTACGCAGTGAGTTACAGATAAACAGACTGTGATTGTGTGAGTATAAAACTACCTTTGAGATACCATTCCAAAATTTTTATTTATCATGGGGTCCCAGGGTAGGATTAAAAATTAGAAAATGAAGATGGTCTAGGGGAGAGTTAGGACCCCTTTTCTCTCCCATACTGCTTTTATGTCGACATAAACAAACCACTGAACCATCCCTTTAGGAATTTGATCAAACAGGAAATGGAAGCCATTGAAGAACTCAGACAGAATCAAGTGATTGTCATAAAACCAACAGATAAAGGGGGAGCAATCGTAATACAAACAAAGGAAGCATATGAGCAGGAGTGCTTACGCCTTTTGTCCAACAGAAGGAGCTATTAAATTCTTAGGAAGCATATGAGCAGGAGTGCTTACGCCTTTTGTCCGACAGACGGAACTAATAAATTCTTACAGCAGATCCCCCATCAGATCTGGAGAAGGAGATCGGGGGACTGATAAATGAGGCAGTAAGGAATGAATGGATTTCCGATCCTGAAGCTGCCTTCTTATGTAAAGAAAAGCCAGTAACCGCATATTTCTACACCCTACCGAAGGTGCATAAACCAAACAGACCCCCTCCAGGTCGACCCATAGTGTCAGGAATTGGCTCAATATTGTACCATTGTCGCAATTTTGCGATTTCTATTTAAAACCGCTAGTCCAGAGGATGACTTCATACTTGAAAGACACAAGGGATGTCATTAACCTTCTGAATGATTTGGCATTTGATCCATCAACAGTATTGCTAATAGGACTGGATATTTGTTTTTTTTCCGGAGTTTTATATAGCGCAAACTTGACCCGAAGGTATCAGGTATCAGAGCACTTTACATGAGCACCAATTACGTTACATAAGGACACTTTCATTTTTGTTAGGCACGAGGAGATTAAGTGATTTGCCCAGAATCACAGGATGTTGAGCGTCATTGTCAGGACTTGAAGCCGTTTCCCCAGATTTCAGGTTGACCGCCCTAGCCGTTAGGCCACATTGAGTCCCTCTATACAAATATACCCCAGGAGGAGACGCTGAGGGTGATTGAGGATACTTTGCACTCAGAGAATTGGGAGTACAAGACACCCAGGTCATTCTTATTAGACCTAGCAAGGCTAGCATTGACAAAAAACGTTTTTGAATTTAATGGGACTGATAGAGCGTTATGCTCTCGTAAAAAGAAAAATTGTAGGGGTGCGTCATAATCATCGTTAGTCTGTACCCGCATATATCCAGTTATATATCAATGAATGGTTAGTAAAATGTAGCCGTAACTTGCATTATTAGAGTGAATAGGAGGGAAATTGTGCTATTATAATTTTGCAAATGTAATGCTTAACTGAAACGTGCTCAAACGATGTATTAATGAAGTAGGCCATGTGTAATCGAGATGTAGTAGTTTAAACGTGTACCATATTAAGTTGCACGTGTAGTTCACTTTTTGCATATGAAATGTAATGAACTAATGTTTATAGGAGTGATCATAATTGTGTGTTTATATCGTGTAAAGGCCTGACTGCACATACGCCAAGGAAAGGCCTGTTTGTTCTTATGTTAGCTTATTTTGTAGGCAGAGAAGGTTCTCTTGGAAAGGCTCTCTGGGCACCGACAGTAGAATTAATTAGCACAGTGGAAGGTTTCTGTTGAACGTATCTTCTGCTGCAGGTGCAAGGACACATGCCTCGTTAGCGAAAGACTGGCTCTTTGTTTCACAAGTTAGGGCGATGGGAGGCATGGAGATGGGAGTGCAATGGAATTTAGGGATGATACTTTCAGCGGAGAAGGTGCCTGGGACTCAAGGTCATCGTAACCGTCCTGGATGAAGTAAGAGCTTCGATGGAAAAGTACGGGAAGGAAGACCTGGCCGAAGAGGCGTGACAAGGGCGTGTTCAATTGTATTTGGGTTTTGTATTAGGGACAGTGCCCCGAGGGAGGAGGTAGAGAAGAGGTAGAGGAGACCAGAGAGAAAAGACAGAGAGGGATTCTAGGAAGGAGCATCTTAGAACGAGCTCGAAATGCTATGTGAGTGCACTTCTTAGGAAGTCTTCACAGCTGACACCTTTTCTTTACTCTTGCCTGGGTAACTCGTTAAGTAGGTATGTCACCTGCGTGATAGAGTAGGGTCAGCTAATGGGTTTTATGCTTATCTAGGTAAATGAAGACTAACATAGAGGTTGGAGCAGTTATCGCTTGTCTGGAGCTAACGATTCTTCTTATCCTGAGTCGGATGAGACTCCTGCGTAGGATGCTATTTGTATTAGTGCCCATCTATTTCTTTAACCTCGTGTTGAGGTGTTTGCACGTGCAGTTATTCTTGGAAGTAATAAATTCACAAAATTGAATTTGGAGTCAGTGGTCATTTAAGGTAAACTGGATTCTAAAATAATTGCATAACTGACATGATTTTCTTCCCTTCACGCTATTCAGCAGGTAAAAAGATCCTGGCGACCTGGAGATCCTTAGAAAAGATAAGATAAGGATCAGCGTTATCAGGACCATCTACCTACAGGTGCATGGGACCTCTATGGACAGCGAATTTGCGCCTAGTGTTCGCTGCCTTTATGTGGCAGATTTTGAAAAACTACATATTTACGCAGAAAACTCCCCGTGGACAGGATACATCAGACTATGGAAGCGTTATATTGACGACGTCCTAGTGATATGGAGAAGGGACCGAAACTCATTGACGAATTTCTTAGAATGGCTGAATGGGAGAACTCCTTTTTTATATTTCACCTCTACTATTACCAACACTGCACTGCCATTTCTGGCTGTTGAGATAAAAGCAGAAGCAGGCAGGCTAAACACACAGGTTTATCACAAACCGACAGACAGGAACAACTTACTCTCATTTAGAAGCTTTCACCCCAAATCTCTTCGAGAGAATCTACCTTTTGGACAGTTCCTCCCACTCTGGAGGAACTGTTCCAATATAGAGGACTTCAAAATGGAATCAGAGAGACTACGGGAGAAACTGAAGGAAAAGAACTATCCTGAGCGGGTGATACATCAGGCACAACATCGGGCAAGGAATAACAACAGGGACGCACTCCTGCAGAACAAAGAAAGGAAGAAAGTGTGTGACAACCTTCAGCACGGCCTCCAATCATGTGAAAAAAATATTCACAAAGAATTGGCGGAGTTTGAATTCAAATGGGCTACACATTACAATACCCATGTTCTCTTTAAAAAAAAAGTGCAAGCATCAGGGACATGGCGGTACATACGAGACCCCAACTTAAGGCGAAAAACCAGCAACCCAGATAATGGGACCGCCCGATGGTGACAGGCCACACCCCCTGCGGCGGGTGTGGGGTGCGCTCCCTTACTTGTAGCTCCAAAACAGTAGATGGGGGACTCAAATACCCCAGGGTTCAGACTAAACATTCCAACTGCAATTCTGAGAATCTCATCTACGTAATCCGGTGCCCATGCAATCATTTATATGTAGTGATGACGACCCACAAGGTAAAGATATGAATAACACAACACAAGAGCAATATAAAATGCATGAAAACCACGAGGAAACTTATGACACACTTCCCAGAGGCAAACCATAAGGTAGGCAATATTCACTGGACAGTACTAGATAAACCCTTTATTCCTCAGAATGCAACAGACATCAAGGACATACTCCTCATAAGGGAGCAAAAATGGATCTATAGGATCCGTAGTGACATTAGAGGTATCAACGACGAGATCCCTTGGCACCAGCTGAGTAATCTCTAAAAAGAATTATGATAAGGAGTCAATATGTCTTACACTGTACTAAGACATCTTCTTTCCAGTCTTTGGACGTAGTAAAAGTGATATGCCGACAAAAGATGGTACAGCCCCTCTAAATAAAATTGTTGCCTAACATCATAAACCCCCAAAAAACGATTAATGAACCTTTCCTCTCCCACCCCCCCACCCATTTCACCACCCCACCCATTTCACCACCCCAAATTAGGTGGGAGCGAGGGCTTAGAGGCCATTTTTCCACTTAGTTGAGAGTATACAGGACTACTAGAATCCCAATAACGATTAACATTTATACTGATAAACATATATCATCAATGTTACACTGGCAGTAATCAGAGACAGTATGGATTTAAGGTGATGATTCTGATTTTGCCAGGGTAATCATTTGCGGATTAGATTAGAAACTAATCCGCACGGAGGAAGTGAGGATCAGTTGTTTCTTCTTTATTTGAGATATATGAGAAGAAGGCTAGCGGTCTAGCTCACACCCGAGTCCATGTGACTTGACCGTAAGCCGGATGTATCCAGCGAGCGAAGGTTCAAACAGGATCCGATTTTCTTCTCTGTTAGAGACCCATGAGAAGAATGTTAGCAGTCTAATTCTGACCCGAGCTCATGTGAAACCGGATTTGAACGGAAGTCGGAAGTACCAAGTGAGTGAAGGGTCAAACAGGATTTAAGATGCGGATCAGTATTCTGTGGTAACTACACAGGGCAGCGAGAGGCACTCAGAAGTGGCATCCAACCCTTGAAGAAGTGGGTTAGGATGGGGCGGTTAGAGGTTTGAGTGACGGAACCGCATTGCTCTAAACTAGTGAGATTCAGCAAAAGGGGAAGGCTCAAAGGGAGGACATGATTAATGCATAGATCAGAATGATCTGTGTGTGCTGCAGTTATTCGGAGAAACCTAGCCTCACTAATGTAATCGAGTTTCGGTTATTCCCCTTAAAGTGCATCGGATGAGCAAGGAAATACAGATAAATGATCATTGATGAGTCTGCCATCTTAACGATAAAGAAAAAAAAACAGGGAATAAGTACAAAATACCCGCATTTAGCCAGCGAGAAGTGGTGGATATTAAATGGGTGTAAACCTTTTTATGAACTATGAGTCTTTTGATGAATGTGATTCAAGTATTCCACAAATACAGAGTGTGACTACAGGGGGATGCTCCTGCTTATACCCTATTTCAAGCAGTCTGATCGATGAAAGTTGGTAGGGTACAATGCGCTCACATATTTTTCTCTTTCCTTTGGGAGATTCACCTACACCATCGTTGTTCCGCTCACTACTGAGAGGTGGTAATGTATGGTGAGCAATAATAAGTGATAGATTGCGTTCAAGGAAATTCCGCCACTTAACCTAAGAGTGCATGTGATTATGGTATAATATAGAGGTGGACTTCCCTCTATACCTAATCAAGCTTTTTTAACATATGAGAACGTGGGTTGTGTTTTGTTTTGTGTTGTAATTGGACTTATGTTATGTGTTTGTCATTCCAGAAACACACGAGTGGGTCTATAGAGAAAGTGACACGCAAGGTCATTGTACATAGAAATACCTTTTCCTAAACCTTATATTTCCCTGAAGAGTTGGAGATTGTCCAAGGGATTTGTAAAAAACTCGATCGCTAGTCCTGAAGAAAGCCGAACGATCCTTTATGGGCCGAAACATGACGACATAAAAGCATTATAGAAGAGAAAAGGGGTCCTAACTCTTCCCTAGACCATCTCTGTTTTCTCATTTTTAATCCTACCCTGGGACCCCATGATTAATAAAAATTTTGGAAGGGTATTTCAGAGGTAGTTTTATACTCACACAATCACAGTTTGTTTATCTGTCACTCACTGTGTAGATCCCAAACCATTTATGTTTGTTTTGGCTTCCCCCTCTCTTTGCTCCATCCCAGGCGTTGGTCTGCGCAGGGATGTTGTAGCAGCCCTATGATGAAGCATGGCACTACATAGTGGGTGAGGGCAATTTTAAACAACTTCGCGTTTTCCAAGAGATGAGTGGGAATTTGGCCACGGATCTCTTCCTCCTTTTCCTTTTTTTGTGTGTATAAAATGGCTATTTCTTACACCAGCCTGTGAGGAACCCAGTCAGGGCTCTCACGAGCTATGCGAGGAATCCAACATGGGGACGGTGATGGTTCAACCCGGAAGTGAGGGACGCGCTCTAGACGTCCAAATACGTCTCGGGAGCGACGCGGGACAAGAAGGAGGAAGACGGATGAGCCGGGGCTTTTTGCCGACAGTAGCCGATGGAGTAGAGGAGCGTGGCGAGAATATCGGAGCAGAGGAGAACGGGAAAACCAGAACCGCCGTGGAAGCTGGAGAAGAGCCCCCAGAGGTCGTGGACGTCCCGTGAGCGGAGGGAGAGGCCCCCAGACCCGAAAAACTCTCACAGAGTACCGCTGTCGAGACCAGTGCTCCCAGGAGGGACAAGGAGGCTGTATCTCCCATCACCCCGGCCCAGGAGGGTCGTGGACTCAGGCAAGTGCTAACTACTCTTTTCTTTTCCTTAAAGGGTTGGTGGGCAGGGTTGAGGAGCATAAACCCCTTGAGCACAATTACTCCCCGCACCTAGGACTTTCACGGATAGGGCACTGGTGGAGGAGCACATTATCCCAAACCCACGTGAGTCAAGGAAACAATAGCCTGAACCTTTCTTTTGTTTTGTCTTTTGGGTTTCTGCATCCCTCCTGAGGACCACAACCCCAACGTGGACAAGGGCCAAACAGGAGCAAGAGACCCGAAACGTGGATATTTGGACCTAAGCAGGAAGTGTCCCTACACACCAAAAGTGTACTATGAATATTGAATAGTCCTTGGAGCAAGAAAAATACGAATAACTCCACCAACAAAAGGGCTGTGAACGTCTTGTCTGAGGGTGGGTTTGGGGTGCATGAACGGACCTCACTAGTACACAGCCGTTGGCTGAAGCCTGCCTTAGACCCAGGGTGACAATAAATCAAGGCTCCTTTCCAGCTGTCCGTGGCGGATAGATTTATTTTAAAAATACCTGTAGGAAAGTTGGATCTGCTTTCATGGTTACCCCCACTTTTTGCTTGGTGTTATGCTGTTTCTGACTAGTCTGACTGGGATCCTGCTAATCAGGACCCCAGTCTCTGTGCTTTCTCTCCTAAATTGGTTATGGTAAGTACTTAGGTACATCCCAGATTGGATACTGGTGTACCCTTATAAGTCCCTAGTATATGGCACTGAGGTACCCAGGGCACAGGTAGACCAGGAGTCCCCCATGGGCTGAAGCATGTATTATGCCATCCATGGGAGACCACTCCAACTGTAACTACAGGCCTGCCATTGCAGCCTGTGTAAGGTGGTGCTAGCACCACTTATGACTGATATAGGTTCCCTATATCTGAGGTCACTACACTTAAAACCTATAAGTCTCCCCCAAGGCAGGCCTTTCAATCCTGAAGGCAGGGTGCTCAGTTCTAACTGTGAGGGTGACCCTGCATGAGCAGGGCACCCCTATAACCTACGGAGTCCATTCTCCCTGGTTATAAGTGAGTCAGCCATATAACATATAGAGGGGCCATGCGTCATTACGCGATGACCATCTCTAGACTGGCTGTAACGAACCCTGTCATGTTTGGTATCAAACATGTTGGAATCATACCCCCACACCGTAAACGGTGAGGGAGGTATAATTCCATGCACTGTAAAGCTCCTCCGGGAGGCCCTCATTGCTACCGGTACCAGTCTTCCAGAACCGTACAGCAAGCTAGAGCTGCTGCTGATCAGAGACATGTTTTTGCCCTGCTGTGCCAAGCTTGAGCAGGGGAAGGCAGGACAAAAGATATCCTGTCACAGGGAGGCGTGACCACCTCCCAGACAGGGTTTAGTGTCTTGGGGCAGGGTGGGGGCGCTTGCCAGCACCACTGAGACTGCTTGCAGGGCACATTTGGTGCCCTCCTTGCATAGTCCAGTTCAAACCAGTTCAGGGAGCCGTTGGCTCCCACTCTGGTGCAAAACTGGACAAAGAACATGGGAGTATCCTCCCCACTGTCCAGCCCCTCCTCTGGTAGAGAACCCTGAATCGTCCCAACCCTTTCCTTAGGGTACTTAAGGGCTTACCTGTGGGTGGGTCCCTAGATTCATCATGGGACAAGATTCAGATCAAGATACTACTTCATCTTCGACCGTCTGGGCACTTTGGACTTTGCTGGACTTTGCTCTGGGCACCAAGGTTGCAACTGGGAAGAATCCTGCTGCTCCTGGTCCCATTGCCCTGCTCGTCTGCTGCAACATCCGTGCCTGTGCTCCATACAGTAACCTTTATAAGCCTGTGGACATCCAAGACACCTGAAGGAATCTCCCTTGAAGTGAAGTCACTTTCCTGCATCTGCAGGTACCGCAACCAAGCTAACCGGTCTGCTGCTCCTGGTCTCCTACGGATTCCAAAAGGCTCAGCAACACAGGTGGTGTTTCTACAACTCCCTCGAGGCCTGCACTGTCTTCATACCAAGTTTGAGGCCAGTATCCCTCGTCGGAATTGCAGGAACCAAACCCCTGTGCACCGCGTTGACTTGTTGTTGCAAAGGCTTGTTGGCTCTCTTCCTCAAAGATCTTTGCACTCCAAATAGCCTCCACCTCAAGCATCTTCTGAAGCCAAGATCTCTGTCCTCACCGCACCTCTTGCACCGTGATCCTACATCATGGTGAGCTGCTCGAGGTCCTCTTGCGACTCCAGTGCCTCCAGACTGTGGGTCCTCTTGAGGGTCTTTCTTGAGTCCAGCAGGCTCCCCTGATTACTCGGGGCCTGCCCTGACTCCCCTGCTTGCGGTGAGTCACTTGGACCTTACTGCTTCTGACACTGCACCTTTTTTCTCATTCCACGTTGTTGCAGTTGCCAAAGTTTGTTGGTGCTTCCGACGGGCACCGACCCCTCAACTCTCGACATCCGACGTGGGACAGCTCGTGAACGGCTTCTGGTCTTCCTCAGCATCGCCTGGTCTGCACAGCTGCAGCTCCAAGGTCACCATCAACTCTCCAGCAACACGCTACATCGGTTGGCATTCGTCTTCCGTGCCTCCTGGTCACTCCTGAGTGGCATAGACTCTGTCTCCTCTGCTTGCAGATACCTCTCAACTTGAATCCACCTTTGAGTTCCACCGGACACTTTCACCTTCTCCAGCAGCGGCATCTTCCTGAAGTTCTCCATTGAGTTCGACAGAGGTTTCCAACGCCACTTTACACCTAAGCACCCGGCTTCCCTGGTGTAGGTATCCAGGTTCCTAGGTTATCCACGGGTGGGGTGGCTCTCCAACCTTCTGTCTTCCAAGGGGTTTCTTCAGGGTCCACTTGGAAGGGTCCTTCTTTTTTTAAATTGCAACCGCGACTTACCCATTGACTTCAATTGAGCACACGGTCGTGTTCCCACTCTGCACACGGCCTCCGTGGGGTTCGTGGTTACTTACCTTGGGTGGTTCCTTGGGTCCCCAGCACTACTACGTCTTCTGGGTACAGTCTTGACTTGAGTCGTGGTTCGCATACCACTATTTTAGTATATGGTTTGGTCTCCCCCTGGAGACCACTGTGTATTTGGGTTACTTACCTTTTTTTTGCAATGTATTGTGTGCATTGTGCATATTTCCGGGAAGGAGATATTTGTATGTGTTAGTGAGTGTTTTATAATAAATACCTATTTTTATAAATATACTATGTGGTTCTTTTTCACTTAATCTATACCAAAAAGATTACGCTCTGGTAAAACAATCTGCATTACACTCCTTCTGGACTAAGCCTGAAGTCTGCTCTCCACAGCTATCACTTAGAGAGCTTTCTAAGGTTGTCTAAGACCACTAAAATCACCATAAAGGTTGTATGGATTAGTGCAGGGTGCCCACTTACATAAGTGCGCACCACATGCTAAGCCAGCCTCCTAAAATACCGAATTCCATTGAGTCAGTATTAGTGGTCGTAATCCATGTCACATTGACAGTGTTTTTAAAGGCTATAGCAATGCCGCCTCCTGTTTTCAAGCCACTGTCTAGCTTGATTAATTTATAATTATCAGGAATGGCTAACGTGATGGTTGGAAGAATGGAGGAATTCAGCCATGTTTCCGTCAAATAGCAAATATCAGGTGACTAAGTGGTAATTAAATCCCATATTTCGGTGCATGTTTAGCTAGCGATCTAACATTACAAAGAAGGCTTTTATGACTTTCTTAATAGGTTTGGGGTCGGAATCAGTCCCAATAAAGCTACCTTATTAGGGGGAATTTTGAAAAGGGCATTTATGACAGGTCATCAGGCCCTCTAGTATATGAGGAAAGCTGTTAGTGCATAAATGTTGTGCTGGGACATTTAGCTTACCCGGTGTCTTCAGTTGATGAAGAGTGGAAGATGAGTAGTGATACCTGGGGGGGGGGGGAGGGTATATTTCCTTTTTCCCTCAGACATCCAGGCGTGGGCAGGCACAGATGGGCTTGCCTTTGGCGCTCCATCGGCGCTCCCGCTGTGCGTCAGGCCCGGCATCGGCTTATATAGCCAGATGCACTGGAGCCTCACAGCCCCGTCGGGAGTGAGTCAAATGGGCTTTCTCCGCAACAAACAGTTTCTAAAACTGAGGTGGATGGAAAGCGGTGACTCAATGCAGGTAAGTTTAAAAACTGAGTGTTAAAATAAAATTTCAAGAGTCTGGTTAACGAGCACACACAGAAAGCATCTCAAATGCACATCAACTGAGTGGTAACCTGAATAGTAGCCTCAGAAAAACATACGATACTTGGTGGTGCTGCGCGTCCGGCCCAGCATCGGCTTTTATAGCCAGATGCACTGGAGCGCTAACAGCCCCGCCAGAAGTGAGTCAAATGGGCTTTCTCCACAACAAACAGTTTATAAAACTGTGGTGGAACGGAAAGCGGTGACTCAATGCAGGTAAGTTTAAAAACTGAGCGTTAAAATACAATTTCAAGAGCCTGGTTAACAAGCACACACAGAAAGCATTTAAAATGCGCATCAACTGAATAGTAACCTCAGAAAAACATATGATACTTGGTGGCACTGCGCATCCGTCCCGGCATCGGCTTTTATACCCAGATGCACTGGAACACTAACAGCCCCGCCAGAAGTAAGTCAAATGGGCTTTCTCCGCAACAAGCAGTTTCTAAAACTGCAGCGGAGTAGGCGTGGCCAAGATCGTGGCGGGGTAACAACTTCTCCACAGAGCTCCGCTCGCCATGGCCCATAAATAGGTACAAATCAGCCATCCCGGGACTCAACACGCCGGGGAAACAGAGACCGTGACTCCGAGCAGCCGAGGCTAGGGATGGGCTGGGTTTTCTGCACCCGGGCAGAAAGAAGCGCTGAGTAACGGAGACGCAGGTCGGTGCCGCTGGAGTCAGGCAGCGGTGCTGCAGAACCGTTGCATGCAGAGGCCCCGACCCGAAGTGACGGCCCACCAGAATAAACTGGAGGGCTGGGCAGTGCAGTGGAGCACTGGGCCACCTCTCTGAGAGGCATTGGAGTCTCACTTACCGGGGACAAACTAAGTCTGGGCCGGTGCCCTGGGGACACATCCGTGTGCGTCCGCGGACAATCGGCGGCCATTTTTTGAAGTCCAGCCTTGAGTAGGCCCCGAGGCAGAGCAGTCATGTACCCGGTGCCCATTTGCGGGACGCGGGCGCCCAGAGCGAGATCTAGCCGAGAAGACTCCTCGTGGAACCAAAGGCTCTCAGTGGCGGCCGTGCCCGTCACCAGATTCACGCAAGAGGCCTGCAGGGTAAAGGCCCCTAGACACAGCAACGAGAGCCCAGCCTAAAGGTAGGCCCGAATTGGCAATGGATGGGGGAAGTGGGAGTCTGCCACGACGAGGGCTGGGAAACCACAGCAACACCGAAGGGGGTAAGTAACATCCATCTCAAAGGGCTATAGATGAACTGAACCCCGGGACACCAGTAGCCATAGCGGCACCCCCAACATTAACGAGGCACCCCCTGCTCTTGTGAGGAGCGCCCAGGCCGTGGGATCCAGCTCATTAAAAGGGAGAAGTGGCTGTGCACTACGTACTCCTGACCCCACCTGGGGAAACAGCGACCTGAGACCGCACTGCTCCTGACTCTGGCAGGGGGCGAACAGACAACCTGCGTTGTCCTACTGGGAGGGATTCACCCGTTTCACTCGCTAGCGACCGGGGCTCACACTGCGAATTGGGAGAGGGTCCTCTGGCCCCATTGACTTGTAGCCCCCTCGAGATGACGTCCCATCGAACGAAGAAGGAGGCCACCATCAAAGATCTCCTACAAAAACCAGGCACTAAGAAAACAGACAGAAATGGCTCTGACCAGTTGCCAACCCGTCTGCAAGAGAGAGATAGAGACCCCGTGGGTGCGAACACAGAGGAACCGATCACTCGTCAATTTCTGGAACAACTGTTCGGTACCCTCCGGGAGGACTTTGCGGGACTAAGGCAGGATGTGGCCTCTGACATAAAACAGATCAGAACAGAGATCCTGGAACTGGGCGACCGCGTGGACTCACTGGAGAGATCTGGCAACCGTAGAGAAGAGGAGCTAACCAAACACGCTCGGGAACTGCTGGAACTCAGGGACCGCAATAAAGAACTTTGCCTCCGCCTCGAGGACCTTGAAAATCGGTTGATGCGGTCCAACATCTGCATCAAGGGAGTGCCACTACAGGCTGATGCCGGGAAATTGGAGGACTGGGTGATTTGCCTCTTCCGACATGTCGCGCCAATGCTGAATGACAAGGAGATTACCCTGGAGCATATTCATCGAGCTGGAAGACCGGCATCAGGCCCAGGCCAACCACAAGACATCCTCACATGCCTTCACTCACACAGGCAGAAGGATGCCATCATGAATGCAACCCGAGACAAGATGACCATACCGTTTGAGAGTCTTCAAGTGGGCATCTACCAGAACCTCTCTCCCCTTACTCTGCAGCAACGCAAAGCCCTGAAAACCGGCCACGGCTTACCTTCGGGAGAAAGGAATCCGCTACCGCTGGGGACACCCATTCAGATTGACCTTCGTCTGGAACAAGGAGATGCATGCGGTACGGACTCTAAAAGAAGCACAGAAAGCGCTTGGGGTCAACCTCGAGGAAGGGAAGAATCTAGAGTATCAAACCGGGGACGCAGCAACCTTAGAGAAACCGAGACCGGGAAAGGTGCGTGGGACCGGGAAGGGCAATCGCTTACGACCCTCCGAGTTGGAAAGCCAGAAAGAAAGAGAAGCCCTTCTCCGACAGTTGCAGAACCGAGATGATAGTGGGGAGACCTCTAAAGACTGAACCAAGCCTCTCTCACTTTGCCCACAAGCAGCAGATCGCTGCTGGCGAGCACCAGGAGGGAATATGAAATTGGCCTTGGTGGGTGGAGCTCACCTCTACCACGATGAAGACAGACTGTCGGCCATATGGACCCATACACTACGGTGATACCGACGCCCGTCTGAGGGCTGTTTTCTTGTTGTTCATGTTTACCTTGTTTCACTGTTCTCCTGACCTCTTCTCTCTCTTTGCACTTCTGTGCTAGCTAGAGGCACTCTCCCTGCAGTTTGAGACTGGGAATCAGCTTAATACACCGGTGATCCAAGAAAGGCTGCTCCCGAAAGGGCCACAGAATCACAGGGGAAAACGTAGAGCGTCACAGTGGAACCTCTCTTCGGTGGGCATATCTCTTGGTTACTCCGGTGGCACCAGATTTATGAAGGGATTCAACACAGGGGCCTACATACTGGGCAATACCTCCGGGGCCACTGCAGATTTCTCCCCTTGTCAACGCCCTATTTTAATTTAGTCCTCATAGGGTGGGGGTGGAAGAGGCAACAGCCCCTCACTTCTCTGGCAGCTGCTGCTTTCCCCTTCTGGCACTGGTTTTGGAAGGGCGGTCATGTGCCCCACCATGAGTCTGACTCCGACACACACCATGGATCTGCCTAGACCTTTCCCCATGCCCCCCCTTAAGGTTGTGATACTGAGTTTTAATGTCCGGGGTTTGAACACACCCACCAAAAGACACGCGCTCCTTGATGTGCTTGGTGACACCCACTACGACATTTGCCTACTGCAGGAGACTCACCTAATGCCAACTGATTGGAAAGCCTCTGGTCGAGGTGGTTCGCCCAACAATATTTCTCATCCATGGCCGTGAAGAGGGTGAGAGTGGCCATTCTCTTAGCAACACACTTCCTGGAGAAAGTGCTAGGCACACACGCAGAGATACCTGGTAGAATGATTGCGCTACGGGTGGCAATGGGGGCTCACACCTAAACTATCGCTTCCATATACAGCCCAAATGAACATCAAGAAACATTCCTTGGGGAGGCGTTGACTACCATTCTCAAATCCCCGAATGAGGACTTTATAGTGGGAGACTATTTCAGTATAGTACCCGAACCCCAAATGGATAGGTCTATACAACGGGTGGGACACTCTGGGTCGCTCTCGGACTCTATGAAACAAAGGCTAAAAGAAATCAGCTTAGTAGACGCTTGGAGGCAATGCTACCCCACTGCTTGGGAATACACCTTCATCTCAGTGGCTCATCAAACTTATGCATGCATAGATCTCTTCTTGACATCCCCACGCGTCACATGGGATACACGGGATGTTATGATAGGGGAGGCGGCTCTCTTTGACCACTCTCCGATTACCCTTGTGTTGCAGCTATCTGGGGAACCCACACGTCAGAAAACATGGAGGCTAAACCACAAACTGCTCACATATGACACAAACATTAAAGAGATTCGGGAGGCAATACAAGTTTACTTAGCAATTAATGATGACGGTTCTATCTCTGCTTCTCTGCTCTGGGACACACTGAAGGCAGTTATAATGGGGCAGTTTTTAACCATAGCAGCCAGACTGAACAAGGATAGGGGAGATAAAAGGGATCACTTGGAAACACAAATTAGGGAATTGGAAGGGGTGCATCGACGCACAGGATCTGTCCAAGCCAAGTGCCAGCTCACCAATGCGCGAAAGCAACTCAAAGCCCTGCACTATGACCGGGCGGAATATGCCCTCATACACACTAAACAGCGCTATTACGAAGGGGGGAATAAAGTTGGGAAGCTTTTGGCACATCAGCTCCGATCCCAGATAAATGCGCGCCACATTACAGAGATCAAAGGCTCCCAAGGGGATATTATTCGAACAGATAGTGCCATTGCTGCTAAATTTGAGAAATTTTACACTACCCTCTATTCAGTGTACTCCTTAGACATAGTGGCGGCTGAGGCATAAGTGAGCCACACATCAGTGGCCTGTCTACTGGCCTCGGAAGCCAATAAGCTAGATGCGGATATTCACCAGATGAAGTCCTGCGAGCTATACAGGGGCTTGCCTCAGGCAAAACACCTAAGGACGACGGCTTTTCGGCTGATTTCTACAAAGTCTTTGCCTCCAGTCTTACTCCACTGCTTACCCGTCTTTTTAACTCGTTTAGCGACACGGGGTCCCTGGCTCCTACCATGTACAAGGCGGCGGTGGTAGCGATACCTAAGCCGGGTAAGGAGCTGTTAAATTGTGCTTCATACTGCCCCATATCCCTACTGAATGTTGATCTGAAAATATTCACTAGCATCCTTGCCGCTCGCCTGGCCCCATATATGCAAGGTCTGGTGGACCCGGACCAATCTGGCTTCATACTGGAGCGCAGTTGCAGCGCTGGGACACGGCAAATGTGCCACCTGCTAGATAAGATCCAACCCACCCGGCAGCTGGCCCTGCCCAAGAAGGCCTTCGACAGAGTTCTCTGGCCATATCTGCAACTAGTACTGACTAGATTTGGTATTGGCGAACGGTTCTTGAAGTGGGTGGACTGTATATACAGCAGCCCAGAGGCGCGCATTAGAATGAACGGGGTTCCCCTCTGCCCTTCCGGATCATGAGGAGTACCTGCCAAGGGTGCCCGTTATCACCTTTATTATTTGCTCTCTATGTGGAGCCCTTTGCGGAAAGAATCCGCCAACACCCCACAATAGCGGGGATCCGGATGGGTGACAGGGAACACAAAGTCTCGCTCTACGCGGACGACGTGGTGCTCGTCCTCTCCCAACCGTTCACCTCTCTACCTCCTCTCCTACAGGAAATAGAAGAATTTAGCCAAGTCTCCGGCTTCAAAATTAACATCCAAAAAACACAAGCCCTTAGCTTAACTATGCCCAAAGCTGACCAAACACAACTGGCAGCGAAGTTCCCATTTCTATGGGCCAAGGAGGGCGTTTCTTATCTAGGGCTACAGGTATTCCCTACGGTCGAAAGGCCAGTCCAGGTGAATTATGCGACCCTCTTGTGTTAGACTCGGGGGGAACTTTTGACCTGGACATACGATGTCATGGTTGGGTAGACTAGCCACCATCAAAATGACTCAACTGCCCTGCATCCTATATGTGATGCAGTCCCTCCCACTGCATCCCCCGCCACTGCTGTTGACCAAACTGCAACATCTAATTTGTGATTTTATCAGGGGGAGAGAAGAGAGGTCGCATGGCACGCCACCAAACATACCTGAAACAGGAAGATGGAGGGCTGGGTGTTCCACACCTGGATTGCTACTTTCAAGCTGCCCAACTGCATTATATGATCGAATGGTACAGACCTGCGTCGGAGAAACACTAGTGTTTTATTGATCGCGCAATCGCGGGCAAACATATCTGGAAAGTACCTTGGCTACCTAAATGACACCACCCGCCCGGGGTTTACTTCTCCCCAGTCTTGAGGGCTACCCTCAATGTGTGGGACAGAGTGCAGGAGCCCCATGGCCTTTCAACCCCCACATCACTGCTGACCCCCTTCATATGACACCCGGAGTTCCCCCCAGCTAGAGACGGGAACCGTTACATCAAATGGCAAGAGGCCAATTGCAAAAGAATTGGCGATCTCTTCGATGAGATCTTGCTTGTTATTCTTTTCCTTTATTCAGTTTTGTTTTAGTTGTAGTGTAAGTCTACAGTGCTGAGAATCATTAGGTATTTGTGCTTTATAAAATAAATACGACATAACACAACAGATAAGGTAGTGGTAGATGAGAATTCTTTGATAAAGTAAAGACAAATTGTGTAGTGGGGTTTGAGGTAGTGCCATAGACTGACAAAGAACATTTCACAGGCAAACTTATAGGAAGCACCAGACAACGTCAACTGCCACTAACTGTTTCTCCGCAATTTTAAAAATGCAATTTTTTGAAGTTGGCATTTTTCTGCCCTTAGCCTTTTTGTGCATGTAGCCTGGCCTGGGTCACATGACTGGGTGTAACTGACAGTTAGACTTTGTGAATTCCTCCCAGACAGTCAAACATTAGAGGGATTAGGTATGCCTGAATGGGCGATCTGATGGCAGGATGGGGGGCAAAGCTGAGCACATCCCCACTTGCAACTGAATAGCCTGTGCTCTGCCTCGACACAAAGGGCCTAATGACCTTACATTGTCACTGCAGCCAGCTTGGAACCAGGGCAGGGGAGTCAGGAAATTCTATGCACTTC
Source organism: Calotriton arnoldi (assembly GCA_963921515.1). NCBI lineage: Eukaryota > Metazoa > Chordata > Amphibia > Caudata > Salamandridae > Calotriton > Calotriton arnoldi. Next base: position 697,028 of record CAWUFW010006163.1, read on the forward strand.
AAAGCTACTGTCTAGAAGTTTCTCCCACCTTCTAGAAGGAGGGCACCACAGTATAAAAAGGGGACTTCAGAAACCAACTCTTCAGTACACTTCTAGACCTGTGAATACTCTGCCAAGAAGAAGGATTGCTGTGCTGCTTGAAGGACTGACACTCTGCTGGCCTGGCACTCTGAAGGACAGGTGTCCTGCTGGATTGCTGCTCTGCTGTCCTGCTGCTTTCTGCCTGAGTACAAGGACTGGATCATCAACTGTCCCAGGACCTCCATAGTGATTCACAAGGGCTAATTTACTGGTGTTAAAAATGGGGGTCTCTAGTTGACAGTGGTTTGCACCTTTGTCCAAGTAGGGACCCTTGCTTCTAGTCAAGGTAAGGGAGTTATGCCCTGAGACAACCCCTGCTCACCCCCTTGGTAGCTTGGCATGAGCAAGCAGGCTTATCTCAGAGGCAGTGTGTAAAGCATCTGTGCCCAGATACAGTAGTACAGTGAAAACACTACAAATGGACACCACACCAGTTTAGAAAAATAAGTTCTCTTTATCGAAACCAAACAAGACCAAAACAACAAAAATCCAACATACAGTTATCAAGATATGACTTTTAAAAGGTAAAAAAAAGTTCTGTCCATGGCAAACTATAGATGCCACACTTTCAACACAAAGTACATTGGATGCATAAAAATCATAAACAAAAACAGCCGCAGGGAAGGTGATGCGTCGGTTCCTTACACACAGGGAAGGTGATGCGTTGTTCCTAGCTTCAGGGGAGGTGATGCGTCGGTTCCTTACTGCCACTCAGAGGAGGTGATGTGTTGGTTCCTTACTGAAGAGGAGGTGAAGTGTCGGTTTCTTACTGTGTGGGGAGGTGATGCGTCGGTTTCTTACTGCCGCCCCGGTGTTGTTGTAGACTTCGTGCCCTGGTGCGATGCGTGGGAATTTGGGGATATGTCGGCTCTCAATGTGGCGGGGACGGCACTGCATTGAGCTCTCCAGCGTGGTCCTACGATGCGTCGGTTCTTACAGTCGCAGAGCAGGCCTGCGTCGGAGTCGGTGCGGTGATCTCGGACTTTGGAGATCGGTGCACGAGACTCGGCATGGGGCGATTTCTCCAGCAGCGGGCAGGTGCGTCGGTTTCTTCAGCAGCACAATGGCCAAGCGTGGGAATTCTTCCCACACGGCGGTGTTGCGTCGGAAACAGGTGCAGATGTATCACGCTTCAATAGTTGCTTCTCTTTTCCCAGCTCCCAGCAGCAGGAACAACCTCCAGAGGCCCAACACAGGAACAGGCACCTGTTGGCAGGTCAGAACTCCCAGCAAGGAAGTTCAGGGGAGCTGGTGGTGAAGTCTTTGTGTCCCTGAGACTTCAGAACAGGAGGCAAGCTCTACTTCAAGCCTTTGGAGATCTTCTTCAAGCAGGATACACAGCACACAGCAAAGTCTTTGTCCTCTCCTTGGCAGAAACAGCCACTGCAGGCCAACCCCAGAGAGCACACAGCAAAGGGGCAGTACTTCTCCTTCAGCTTTCCCAGCTCTTCTCCTTAGCAGAGGTTCCTCTTGAGTCCAGAAGGATTCTAATGTTCTGGGGTCTGGGCCCCAAAATTTATACTCAATTTCTCTTTGTTCTCTTGTGGCAGAGAGGCTCTGTGCTCAGTCAAAATCAGTTCTATCCTCTCTGGTCCAGCTTCCTGGCAGGAGGTGGAGACAGCATTGTGTAAGGCAGACCAGACCCTTTCAGGTGCAAGGAAATCTCCTCCCCGACTCTAAATTCAGCCCAGGTCTATTCAGCCTAGCCCTGACTCATCCAGGCAAGGCAGGACACACCTCAACCCCCAGCGGCTGTCTACAGTGAATGCACACCTCCATCCCCTGTCACTCCAAAGCCAGACAGTCAATCCACAAACGAGCAGAGGCACACAGGATGGAGATCCGCGACAGCAGAACAGGTTTCCTACAGGTCCTGATCCACAAAGGCGGTCAGAATCTCTGCCGGATTTCTCCACAGGGGCATATGCTACAAAACGCTAGCTATTGGTTCGAGAGGGAATCCCCCTCCCACATATAAGGCACCTTAGCGCGTGCAACACATTTTAAATCACACTCACAATAAGTACAATACGCACTTACACATACCTTTCGGTCCTGAGGAAAGCCAGTATTATTGATAGACCTGGCTGAAACATGTAGACCACACCCTGGATGTAGGAGTTCTTAACACTCGCTCCACCAGCATCCACTGCCTTGTTTTTAAACGCTAACAGAGGCCCAGATATTAAATACTAAGCCCTTCGGGTACTGGGACCGCTGTATAGCTTTTAACCTTCGACCTTCACGTCACTCACACTGCACACTCAGCAATATACCAGCTCCGCTGTAAATACAGGCGTTGTAGCACACCCGGGACGCATTTGGTGACACTGGGTGGGCCCGATGATGAAGCATGCCACCAACTAGGTTGGTGGGTGAGGGCTTAACAAAAAACTATATGTTTTTTCCTTTTCTTCATACAGTCCTGAGTCCTAAACCAGTCACAAATAGGTCAGTCCTTTTTGATTACATATAAGGAAGAAAATACCCACTTTCTAAAAGTGGTATTTTCAAACACTCAATATAAAAATCATCTTTAAAAAAAATGCATTTTTATATTCTGAGTTTAGGCATACTAAACTCCATCTTTCTACCTTGTCCCAATGGGAAGTTATACTTATAAGATGTTATAAATACACTCCCATTCTATTGTATGGGACAGATAGCCTTTCAATAGTGAAAAACTAAATACACTGTATTTCACTATCAGGTCATGTCACACACATCAGTACATGTCCTACATTTCACATACACTGCACCCTGCCCACGGGTGTGATTGGGCCTACCTTAGGGGTGACTCACATGTAATAAAAGGAAGGTTGGGGCCTGGCAAGTGGGTGCACTTGCCAGGTCAACATGGCAGTAGAGACTGCGCGCAGACACTGCAGTAGCAGGTCTGAAACCCCTTTGAAAGGCTGCTTGTGTGGGTGGCACAATCAGTGCTTCAGGCCCACTAGCAGCATTTGACTTACAGGCCCTGGGCACACACAGTGCACTTTCCTAGGGACTTAGTAGTTAGTCAAACAAGCCAATCATGGAAACACCAATCCATATTCACAATTTACAGAGGGAGCACTTGCACTTTGGCACTGATCAGCACTGGCAAAGTGCCCAAAGCATCTAGACTAGCAAAAATTAATTCCAGCACACAGCAAAAATACAGGAGGCAGAGGCAAAAAGACAGGGGAAAACCATGCCAAAGATGCCAGGTCTAACAGCTTGCCTCCTGTTCAGAGCCACTAGGACACAAAAGGCTTCCTCCATCCTGACCCACACCTGGACCCAGTCTTAGTGGTGCCTTTCCAGTCCTGGACTCTTGGCAGTGTTGTTAAAGGGGCCAAGATAAAATCCAAAAGTGTGGAATTAGAGATTTTTTGGCTAAAAACTGCTCTGAGAAACAGGAGGAGACCAGGACTAACCTACTCGCCCATATGCCTGAGGTGCATCGCTGGTCGGATTGACTTTGCGGCTTTTCCTACAACGTTCTTCTTCGCAGCAGCAAATCCTTTTCAACGGTCCTTCACTAAATGGGTATCCGGGCTGTCTTTGGCTACAGCCCTCTGCTTCGTCCCGCTGGAGATATTTAACTTTCATTTTAGAGACTAAGGGCCTGATTATAATCTTGGTGGACAGGGTTACTCTGTCACAAATGTGATGGATATCCCGTCCGCTGTATTACAAGTTCCATCTACCGCCAGCCTTCCCATTGGTTATGGTCTATCTGGATCTCCCTTCTTGTACATAACGTGCAATGAAACAAATTATTTGATTACCTGTTTAGATCAATTGCACTGTTTTCTCATGGATACATGATTGTGTTGCACTGTTCTCTATGTATTGACAATTTTAATTATTTATCATAAGTTGAAAATAATGTTTTGATATTTAGATACAACAAATGAAATAACCTAAAACTAAAATAAAAAGTTTTTGATAATAAATAATTCAACATGGTCATAGTCATCATCTTATAAAAGTGCACAATGTTTTATGCATCATTATTGTTATGTTGTCCTGAAATTTGTAATTTCTGAATATTGTACACTTGCTTCTAGCGTCTTTTCTTCCCTTTAATTACAAGTTCCATAGGACATGATGGAATTGTAATTTGGCAGACGGGATATCCGTCACGTTTGTGACAGAGTAACCCTGTCCACCAAGATCATAATTAAGCCCTAAGTCCGAACGTAGAAATCTTCACAGCGGCTGCGACCCAAGGCTCTCCGACAATGATGCTCTCTCCTCGGACACCTCTGCAGCCTTGCCCTGCTGAATTTAACCTTCTCAAAACATTTTACAGCCATGCTGTACAGTTTGTAGCTGATGTGCCAATCTGTTCAGAGCTCCCCTATCATTAATCTTGTCCAGTGCACCCAGTATGTCGCAGCTGCTGGGAAAGGAGAAGCCTCTATCGTCTCTACCCACAGGACTCGGATGACGTCAGCAGCTAGCTGCTGGTCCCAGCCTCTTCTGCTTCATACAGGTTTCTTCTTGGTTTGGGTCCTGGGCCTATATAATGTCGGCCTCTGTTGCTGGCCGTCCCAGGTCCTAGCTTTTCCAGTTCCTCTATGTCTTCTTGCTGGACCTGGATCGCATTGCCTGCCAAAGCTGGCTGTTCCCAGTCCTGGCTCCAACGGCTGCTCCCTTCATTATTGTACCTTTTTCTGCAGTGCTGCTAGCTGCTTCTCTGGTCCTGGTGGTAATTTCTCATTCTAAGTCCTCTAGACAGTGCTGCTAGCTGCTACTCTGGGCCTGTCGGTAATTCCTCATTCTAAAAACTCCAGACAGTGCTGCTAGCTCCTACTCTGGTCCCGTTGGTTAATTCCTCATTCTATGTCTTCTAGACAGTGCTGCTAGCTACTACTCTTGTCCCGTCGGTAATTCCTCATTCTAAATCTTCTAAATAGTGCTGCTTTTCTGGTCCTGTCGGTAAATCCTCATTCGTAGTCCCCTAGACAGTGCTGCTAGTTGCTTCTTTGGTCCCGTCAGTAACTCCCCCATTTTAAATACTCTAAGCAGTGCTGCAGCTGTGTCTCTGGTCACAGTGTTAATTCCTCATTCTTAGTTCTCTAAGCAGTGCTGCTATCTGCTTCTCTGGTCCCGTTGGTAATTCCTTATTCTAAGTCCTCTAGACAGTGCTGCTAGCTGCTTCTCTAGTCTCACTGGTAATTCCTGATTCTGAGTCCTCTAGACAGTGGAGCAGCTGCTTCTCTTGTCCCATCGGTAATCCCCATATTTTAAGTCCTCTAAACAGTGCTGCTAGCTGCTTCTCTGGTCCCGTTGGTAATCCCTCATTCCAAATCCTCTAGACAGTGCTGCTAGCTGCTTCTCTGGTCTCATCAGTAATTCCTCATTTTAAGTCCTCTAGACAGTGCTGCTAGCTGCTACTCTGGTCCTGTCAGTAATTCCTCATTCTGAGTCTTCCAGACAGTGCTGCTATCTGCTACTCTGGTCCCGTCAGTAATTCCTCATTGTATGTCTTCCAGACAGTGCTGTTACTCTGTTCCCTTCGGTAATTCCTCATTCTAAGTCCCATTAGCCAGTGCCACAGATGCTTCTCTGATCCCATCAGTAATTCCAACATTTTATATCCTCTAGGCAGTGCTGCAGCTGTGCCTCTTTTCCCAGTGGTAATTCCGCCTTCTTTGTCCTCTAGGTAGTGCTGCTAGGTGTTTCTCTGGTCCCGTCGGTAATTCCTCATTCTAACTCCTCTAGACAGTGCTGCTAGCTGCTTCTCTGATCTCATCGGTATTTCCTCATTCCTAGTCCAACAGACAGTGGTGCAGCTGCTTCTCTCGTTCCGTCGGTAATTCCCATATTTTAAGTCCTCTAGGCAGTGCTGCAGCTGCTTCTTTGGTCCTGTCAGTAATTCCTCATTCTAAGTCCTCTAAACAGTGCCTCTAGCTGCTGCTCTGGTCCTGTCAGTGATTCCTCATTCTAAGTCCTCTAGACAGTCTGCTACCTGCTTCTCTGGTCTCATTGGTAATTCCTCATTCTTAGTCCTCTAGACAGTGCTGCAGCTGCTTCTCTGGTCCCAGTGGTAATTCCTCATTCTAAGTCCTCTAGGCAGTGCTGCAACTGTGTCTCTAGTCACAGTGGTAATTCCTCATACTTAGTCCTCTAGACAGTGCTGCTAGCTGCTTTTTGGTCCCAGTGGTAATTCCTCATTCTAAGTCCGCTAGACAGTGCTGCAGCTGTGTCTCTGGTCACAGTGGTAATTCTTCATTCTTAGTCCTCTAGACAGTGCTGCTAGCTGCTTTTTGGTCCCAGTGGTATTTCCTCATTCTAAATCCTCTAGACAGTGCTGCTAACTGCTACTCTGGTCCCGTCGATAATTCCTCATTCTGAGTCTTCCAGACAGTGCTGTTATCTGCTACTCTGGTCCTGTCAGTAATTCCTCATTCTAAGTCTTCCAGACAGTGCTGCTAGCCGCTACTCTGGTCCCGTCGGAAATTCGTGCATTTTAAGTCCTCTAGGCAGTGCTGCAGCTGTGTCTCTATTCCCAGTGGTAATTTCTCATTCTTAGTCCTCTAGGTAGTGCTGCTAGCTACTTCTCTGGTCCCGTCAGTAATTCCTCATTCTTAGTCCTCTAGACAGTGCTGCTAGCTGCTTCTCTGGTCCCGTTAGTAACTCCCCCATTCTAAATCCGCTAGGCAGTGCTGCAGCTGTGTCTCTGGTCACAGTGGTAATTCCTCATTCTTAGTCCTCTAGACAGTGTTGCTAGCTGCTTTTCTGGTCCTGTTGGTATTTTCTCATTCTAAGTCCTACAGACAGTGCTGCTAGCTGCTTCTCTGGTCTAACCGGTAATTCCCCCATTCTAAGTCCTCTAGACAGTGCTACTAGCTGCTTCTCTGGTCCCAGTGATAATGCCTCATTCTTAGTCCTCTAGGCAGTGCTGCTAGCTGCTTCTCTGGTCCCGTCGGCAACTCCTCCATTCTAAGTCTTCTAGGCACCTTCCCACGGATGCACAAGCCTAGAGCCGGAAGGAGATCCTTCTCCCACCTCGCAGCCAAAACATGGAACACCCTGCCTCTCCACCTCAGGCAATCCTTGTCGCTGCTAATTCAGGAAGGACCTCAAGACCTGGCTCTTCGACTGAACCCCAGCGCCCAGACGGTTCAGCCCCCCCCCCCCCCCACCTCCGCACTTTGAGACCCTCACAGGTGAGTAGGAGCACTTTATAAACCTGATTGATTGATGATTGATTGATAGTGCTGCAGCTGTGTCTCTGTTCCCAGTGGCAATTCCTCATTCTAAGTCCTCTAGACAGTGCTGCAGCTGCTTCTCTGGTCCCGTTTGGTAACTCTTCCATTCCAAGTCCTCTAGGCAGTGCTGCAGCTGTGTCTCTGTTCATCCGTACACTACACTCCAAACCAAAACACATAGGGTAAAAGCCATAGGCCAAAACACATAGGGTAAAAGCCATTGTCATTTTCAACGCCAATAACGCTAACTCTTAAAAATGCGAGACCTATTGCTTTGCTAATGCTTCTTGTACTAGCCATTATCTGGGAGCAACTTGATTTTTTTTACGTTTGTTTACAGCCAATATACATCTTAGCTTTGCGATCTTACTAGCGCTGGAAGTAAAGCGCATGAGCAGCTTTCTGTGTCCATCTGGCACTTCCTGTTTCAAGGCAGCTGTCACCGCCCTCTTGTGTCTGTTCATGGCGGTATTGGATAGGCTCTGTGCTGTTTGCGTGTCCGGAGCTAGGAGAAAGGAGCTGTATGTCTACGGACTGCGGTTATTCCCCATGTTCGCTCTACTCCTGCCTGTATCCGCATCATTTGACAAATATTTTGAAAACTGAGGCAAAGGAGCGGTGCATCTTCACAGGTAGGATATAATGACTGTAACCCGTTCTAATTATATGTTAGGGCTGCTCGATGTTAGGTTGGAATCGCGAAGAATGAGATTGGGCGCGAGATCAGCGAGATTAATTATGTCTGTGCAGCATCTTCTCTTTCGCCTTCGTTTATTCTAAATGTACATCAGTCAGACGTTACGTGTTAATGTAGTAAATTTAGATTAAATGAGGAAGATAGATCATATTGTTAAAATACAGTCTAAAGAGCCCAGAGCTCTCAAACGATTATGGGTGAATCCCCCAAAAATTGATATGGGAAATTGCTCCCAATACTAATCCGTGTGAGAATTAACACAGCAGCAGTTATGAAAACAATAATACTTCCTTCCAAAAATTGCCCCGGCTGGAATTATTTTCCGAAAAGCAACTGGACCCTCTGTTTGGTCCTTCTTGCTTTTGTCTCCAGCATGAATTATTACTCCTAGGACGATGATTCATATATTTTGTCAAGTCTTCAACCCACCAGAAATTCTGCTATTGCTTCTCTAAGTCTTCCGTCTGCATCCTAATATATCCATCTCCGAGTCAGACTTTTTCAAACTCTCAGCACCAAGCAAGTGCCCAGTGTTTATTCTCGTATGTAGCTTGCTCTGCATAACAGCATTTCGTCTGACGATTCTCTTACCAAACTTGAATACTTCACGTTGTATTTAACAATTTTATTGTATACGAAGAGTACGTTCTGACATTTTAAGTATTCAATAGTATTCTTTTTGTGAAAACTAGTGTATTACGCCTACTCAAATATGATGAATAATCTTTGAACACTAACCGAATGCTAATCTAATTAATACTCATGCTTTAATCTTGCGGTCGTCAATTCCACTCAGAAACACAAACCTGTCATTGCTAATTTGAATACTACTAGACTATGAGAAACACTAAAAGACTACTAAAGAAATAGTTATATTCTGTGTCGGTAGTGTTCACTTTGTATGCAAATATATGGAACTATAGATCGGTAACATTGAATTATGCTGATGTTTTAAACCAAGGGTTTCCGAGTGACACCAAGCAGACAATAAGAGCAAACTTTGAGTTGTCTATGATATGACTCAGAACCCCGAGGTGAAAAACTTCCCTGTAATACACTTTTCACTAATTTATATTTTTTGTGTTAGGTATAGCCCCCAAAATCATCTGCCCCTGCTTTAAGCTGCTACGCAGGGGCAGAGGAGTAAAGGGGGAGTCATACATAACATGGCCTCCCCGCCCTGACCCAAATGTGAACTATATACTGTACCTGCCATTCTTAACCAGCCCCTACGATCTTCCCTGCCTTCCTTGCCCCTCCTGCTGTTGTTCTTTCTGCTTTCAGTCAAAGCAGTCAAGCAGGGCTGCCCTGACAGGCTCTCAAAGAACCCTGTCAGCCTGACCTGAGAGGCCTTTATGATGTAGCAACAGTGGGTAAAGAGTTTTATTATCAACTGTTGCTACGTCATAGTTGTGAGTTACCAGATTTGGAATCTGGTGTAAACGAATTATGCTTCCTATGGAAGCCATGCATAATAACATCAGTTAAATACTGAAAGCTATACGAATACCAACTTTTTTCATCATTTGAATACAATCGGTCTATATGCAAAATTCACCTGTGTATGTTCAAAGCATTTTTTGTTCTTATGTTCACCCAAGTGCTTATTGGCGCTAAATTAGCTAACATGCGTTCCTATTGCACTAATTTAATGTGACAGAATTGATAAATAAACAATTGCAATTTTAGATGCTTCCCAAATAGATAATAGTAATTCTGGGTTAGTAAAGCAAGGGGAGCTGGAGACAATAGCTATCCACCACCCAAATGTCTCTGCGGAAACAAACTGAATATGAGAGAAAATGCATAGGCAATAGGACAGACAGTAATAAAGGTCGTGGCATGGGAAGATGATGCCTAACGTAGTCTTGTAAAAACTCTAAATATAGTCTTGCTACAAATATAATGAAATGTACTGGAAAATTGTTTGCAAAATGAGAAAAATATTCTTCCTAAATGGCCTCCCTTCATTTATGTAGAACAGTGATAGCTATATTTGTATAATCGTTCTCTGGCTTATTATGTTCTCTTTCTTTGTTCGCTGCTTGTACTGTAATTGGGGTGTGTGCATTAGCTGTCCAGTATTCCATTTTTCTGTTGCAAGCTGGCCCTGCTTTTTTGATACTAGAATGCCTGCTTTGTGCCTTGTTGCAGAGACGCAGTGGGGACTGTTTACGCACACTGTTGCAGAATTGATTACACCACAAGCCTTGAGCTCATGTGTGCTTTTCCGTCATTTGGATCTTGTCCCTGCAGAGCTGATCAGCCGCCAAATATCTGCAGAGGTCAGGTATCAGAGATGAGAAGACTGTTTCTGCAACCCAAGAACCTAATTTTTTTTTTTTTAAACTTTATTTATACTTTGAAAAAACATACAGATCAGGAAGAAACCACCAAGCTAGTTTGCTGGTTCTGCAGCAGTGTCTCCATACATGTTGATTTCGAACGCCAAAGTGGGCTGTACATCTTGCCCACATAACTCAACTGCGCAGGAAAAAACAACTGTAGCCAATGTTGATCAATTCGCTTATACGTACCCCGCAGCACACCCCTAGGGTAGCAGCTAAACATCCCAGCGGGGGATCATCTTAAAGAGGCACCCTACGTGCTGGGATCTGCGGAATCAGGTGTGTCTGTCTCATCAGTGACTCTCAGTCGGCGGTACATGGTGAAGGGCTCCCAGATGTCTTTTGGGCGGGTCTTCAGTGGCATAAGGCCCCAAAATGTAGTTAATTGTTCTTGAAAGTCTGAGACGTCAGACAACGGTGCTTTGCTAGTGGGCGTTGGCTTCTGTCCCCTCTGCGTTTGGCTAGCAAAAGTAGCATCGCGATTAGGCGGCGGGTCCGGGGCCTCCTCGACGTAGCCAAGGAGACACACCACAGGGTCGGATGGGAATGGGCCCCTATAATGACCCCTACAATGTCACAAACAGTCTTCCAGTAATCTTTTACCCTCATGCAGGCCCAGGCCAGGTATGAGAACGTAGCCTCTGGCGCCGATCAGCGTAAGCAGCTCGGGACATTGGACAGACACATTCGCTGCATTTGCGAGGATATGCGATATGTTCTCTGCAAGTAGTTGAAGTGTATTAATCTCAGTCTGTAATTAGGAGAAAGGCGTTCAGTTTGGCCACAGCAGTATTCCCATTTTGCTTCACGCATCTCGTCTCTTTCCCAAGCCATCCGAGCTTACGAGGTGTCTCCTAGGGATGCTTTTAATGTGAGTGAGTAGAGTCGGGTAATAAGTTTACGTGGCGAGGCTTTTGTGTGAATGTTAGGGGTGGGCGGAATTTGCGTAGTCGCGCTACGCAAAGCTCCGCGAAACGGTAAAACATCTCCGCAAGCACGCAAAAGTTCCGCGAATACGCGGAATTGCTTGTTCCGCCCGTTCGCGATGCTTTTTTCCTGTTCGCGAACGCTGTTTGCGTGCTCGGGGAGAAATATCTTGTGAACACGCATTTTGAAAGCGCGAACAAGCAAAAAATTCCGCGAAGCCGCGGATCGCGGAATTTTTGGTAATTCCGCGTTCTCCGCGGAACGCGAAATTACCCAAATTCCGCGAGCGGAACAGAATTTACCGCCCAGGCCTAGTGAATGTACTCTAGTGCCGAGGAGATTGGGAGCGGGGGGCAGGGATGTAGCATGCGGCAAGTCGCTCTGATTTGGTAGTACACTAGTGTATCTATTGGCGTAAGTCCGTGCTCGTTAGTGTCGGTGAATGGGGAGAAAAAACCGACCCTCCGGGTAGAAGTCTGCAAATGTTTTGATGCCAAGTGCGCCAGCGCGGCCAGTAGCGCCCCTGTCCTGTAGTGGAGGGAATATGGAGTTGTCTGCCAGTGCAGCAGTTGGCACGTATAGCGTTGTAATCCCGGTTCGCCGACGGATGCTGTCACATGCCCAACGCACACACTCCACAGTGCTTATTTCGGACTAGGGCGCCTTGTACGGCTGAAACAGTGCTGTTGTGAGCGGCCATGGGGACACCTGGTCCCTTTCCACTGCTAAGTGCGGTTAAAACGGGATGGGGTGAAGCCAGAAATGCAAGAAGCTTGCCTGAGCGCAGAGGGCATATAGCTACATGTCCGGCGCCCCCAATCCCCCGAGCACCAGCAGCCGCTTAAGAATCTTGTATGATACCCTGGGCTGTCGGCCTGCCCACGTGAGTGCGATCATGTTGGATCGGAGCCGTTTAAAAAACTGTGCAGTGAGTGGGAGCGGGACATTGACCAATTAATATAGAAACTTCGGGAGGACAACCATTTTCGCAATTGCTATGTGCCCGGTGAGGTATAATGGTACCATAGTTTACCCTCCAGAGTTCCTCCGGGTCTCTACTTAGCCATATGCCCAGGTATCTAGTTGGTGCCACGGCCCATTTCAATGGGTACTCGGTCTGGTGTGGGGTTGTGGCCTCTGTGAGCGGAAAGAGTACCGATTTTCCCCAATTTATCTGAATTCCCGAATATTCCCCAAAGCAGACCACTTCCAGTGTCATTGACTCTAGATTAACCTGCGGCGGCTCTAGATTAACCTGCGGCTCGCGTATGTGGATGGTGGTGTCGTCGGCGTACATTGACACAACCAGCCCCCGAGTGGTGAATCCGATACAGCGCTCGGCGTGATGTTGGCGCAGTCTTGCCACCAGTGGCTCCATAGCCACCGCAAACAAGAGCGCAGACAGTGGGCACCCCTGCCTCGTGTCCCGCGTGATTTCTATAGCATCTAACACATGTCCATTCATTCTGATGCGTGCTGTTGGAAGTGTGCATAGGAGTTGTATCTTTTGAATGAAGTTGGGACTGAAACCCAGGCGTCTGAGCAGCGAGAAGAGAAACGCCCAGTCGAGGGAGTCAAACGCCTTGGTGGCGTCAAGTAGAGCGGCTACAGCCGGTAGGGAGGGGTGTATGTGGTGCATTACCGAGAATATGGTGCGACGGTTGTGCGATGTGGCACGTCCTGGTATTAATCCCTGATCGGGCTGCACGATTAAAGTCATGAGTGGCAGCAGCCAGTTCGCCAGGAATTTCGCATATATCTTATTGTCTATATTTATTAAGGACGGTAAGAGTCGCAGAGTTCGGCAAGTTTTTCCGGTTTGAGTATTGTAACAATGATTGCCTCTCTTAGGGACGAGGGAAATCGCCCCGAGGTCAGCGAGCCGTGATACATCTCGCTGAGGTGCGAAATGAGTATAGGGGCGTATTCCTTATAGAAGGCTGACGTCAGCCCGTCCGAGCCAGGCGCCTTATCGCCTGGCAGGCTTGCAATGACCTGGGCAATCTCCTGCGGTGTGATTGGGGCATCGAAGGTATTCCCTATGTCCAGGGTCCAGCCGGAGTAGCTGGATGGAATCAAAATAGTTTTGCAGCGCCTCCGGATCGCACACCTTCCCTGCGGAAATGGCTGGGCGTAGAAAGATGACATGACTGTAGGTAACTCCAACGGTGTGGTGACTCACCAAGAGTTCCGGTCTATCAGTTCGGTCATGTATGCTAAAGCATGGGGGTTGCGCAGCAGTCCCGCCAGTATTCTTCCAGGGTGATCTCCTTCACCGTATCGTCGCGTCTGCACCTCGCGTCCCAGGTAGTGTACCTCCCTTTCCCCCTCCTTGCGGTATTAAAGTAGTTTGTCTCTGATAACAGCCAGTGCAGCAGGACTGGGGTCGCGAGTATATGTCTGTTCCAGGGTCCGGATCTCCAATTCCAGCCTGCCCAGTGACCCTCTAATCGCCCTCAGTACTCTGGCCTGTTTTGCAATGAGGCACCTCAGATTACCACCTTGAACACCTCCCACAAGGTGGAGGGTGATCAGACCTAACCTGCATTATGAGGAAAATAATCTATAATCGCCAATCTGATTTCGTCCTTGAATTCCACGTCCCGCAATGCATGTGGGGGCAGCCGCCACGTGAATACGCGGGGGAGGGTTTGCGGAATCTGGACAATCAAGCACACCGGTGCGTGGTCAGAGAGGGTGTGCGGGAGGTGCGTAACTGACTTAGTCCAGGTGACAACGTCTCTGGACACAAGCCATGAGTCTCTGCTGGATCAGGAGCTAAAATAGCCAGAAAAGCATGTGCATTCGCGTGTGGTTTGATGAATGTGCCACCAGACTTCTAGAAGCGAGTTAACTGTGATTAGTATATTTAGGGAGTCTGCGGTTATGTTGTCTAGGGCCAGAACGACCCAGGGCTCCCACCAATGTCACATTAAAGTCTCTGCCCCATATCACTGTACTAGGGCCATAGTCTGCTACTTGTCTCCAGATCTTCAAGAAAAAGTTGGGGTCATCAGAGTTTGGACCATATATAGCCACCATGGTTATGGGTTATCTGTACAGAGTGCCCACCAGGATAACGTATCGTCCGTCTTCATCAATAAGGGAATGGGTGGTGTGCCATGGTAGCCCCCTCTTGAGCAAGATCGAGACGCCTCTGGCGTAGTTTGAGTAGACCGAGGAGTAGGATTCCCCGCACCATCAAGCCCGGAAATGGGACGTGGTGGTCAGATGGGTCTCCTTAGGAAACACACATCTATTCCCTTTCGGGCAAGGTAGGCGTGCACCATTCGGGTTTTGCGGTGGTCATTGAGTCCTCGTACGTTCCACATTAGAAATGTGACATCGGCGATGGCGTCAGAAAATTAATGCAGTTGTCCCATTGTGTTGCAGTGCATGCGATGCGTGATTGTGTGTGGTGTTTCGCAATTGCGTAGATGGTGTATGCCCCCAGTAGAGACAGTGCTGCGCGGTTCCAACATCCTGACATGTAAAGTAAGAAATTTCCTCAAAAACAGCGGGCCCTCCCTCCTGAAGCACCAGCACATCTCCGAAAAAACTGTCAGAAAAATCCCCGATATGTTCCCTCTCACCCACTCCATCCCCCCAAACAGGTTGAGACAACTTACCCACCCACCCCAAATTACCCCTGTCCATAATCGTATTCAATACTTTTGGGAATTATCCAATGGGGGCATGGTCTCACGAGGCGGACAACCCTGTCACTTGGACCAGGGTGGCCGAGCAATTTGGCAGGGAGGGGCCGAAGGAATGTATAATCCCATTTCAGCAGGTATTTGGCCAACTTCTATCATCAAGCAGCAACGAGATTCAGAAGCCGGACGGACCCAGGTCCCAACAAAGCGGTTCTCTCAAGGGCGGCAAGATCGTCGGTGTTATTAGTCATTGTCACTAGATTAGCCCTCCTGAGGGGCACAAGTATCTCTGATGCATATCATACCCAACACGACCTCCTCTTCAAATACACAAAAGAGCATCTGCTAAAACTCCTGCCCAAGCTTCAAATGCAAAATGGATGGAAACGTTATCTGAGCTAAGGTAAATCATGGGATTTGTATACTTCCTACAAAAACTACGGTAAAACTTGAGTAAAAAATATAACACGTTAATGTAGTCTGAGGATTTAGCATCATATTGCAGTAAAAAATTGAAGGACACCAAAACAACACCACCTCAGGAAAATCGGTCTATCAATTTGTGCACAAACTGGTTAGTTTTATATGATCTATCTGTAAATAAATGATTGCCCCTCGAAAAGAATCCACTGTCCTGAAATACAAGGGAAGTCAGAAATGCCTGCTGTGTTGTCCGAAATTTGGTAAAAAAAATGCTTCTAAGATTCTTAAAAAGTTTCTTACTAGAACTTGTGAGGAACTACAGAGAGCTATTCTGAGCACTTCATAGGAAACTAAATGACAAGCATGTTGTCCGTGGATGACTATAGAATCTTTCAACAAACCAAAATTGATGGAAGAAATGCTTGAGGTAATCGCATACTCTGACAGTAACTAGCACCACATTTCAAACTTTTGCTCTTCACCCACTGTGCCACTCTAGAGAGACACTAACCATAGGCAAATCAATTGTGGTCTTGCTGCAATAGAAGCAGTCCAGTCCAAACTGCCAAGTCCCCCCCCCCCCCCCCCGCCTCCCCCGGAGGTGAACAAAAGCAACTTCAGAACAGTTTTGGTCTACTTAGACCTCACTAGGGAGGTATGACTTAGGTTCTGTGACACAGTAAGCACAGCACCCTCATCTGGGCATACCCGTCGCACGTAGGGCGCCTACTTCATCAAACAACAAAATAATGTATGGAAAGCTTGAATTAATCTCCGGCACTGGCAATCGCTCATGGCTGCGAACCAGATCTTCATTTTTCACCCACTGTGCAACTCTGGTCAGTCACTTTCCATTTGCAAATAAATCTTGGTCCGGCTAATATAAGAGCAGTGCATCCCAAATTGCCAGGCCCAATGCTCTTCAGATTGGTTTTGGGCGACGTAATCTTTACAACTCGGGTACAGCTTAAGACCTTAACTCCTGAGGCTTTTCCACCCCAGTGCTGAGCTCTTTTTTGGCTATTTGTGGTACTTCACGCTTATTCCTTCATAACGTTTTTGCCACGTAAGGTATCCACTTCAAATGCGCTCCTTTTTCCCAACATCATAGAGAACCTAAGGGTACCCAGGGTTTGTGGATTCCTCTGGAGGGGACTGAAAAAATAGCCAAAATATAGCAACATTTGGGATTTTGGGGGGAAAATGGGGAAAAGTGCTGCACAAGAAAGTGTCTGTTCTTTTCCCTAGTAATGGTATCAAAGAAAAGGTTTGCTGTGCTAAAACCACTACCTTCTCATCTTTCAGGAATAAACAGAGCTGAATCACGAAACCAGTTTTTTTAACATAGTTTTGGCGTTTTTTTCTGAGATAGCCCATGTTTCCTAACTTTTGTTATCCAACCTGGTTCCAGTTTGTGGTGGAAAGAAGTGTGAAATCCATGGGTGATCCCAAAAAGCTATACAGTTCTGAAAAGTAGATAAAATTCTGAATTCAGCAATGGGTCATTTTTGTAGATCCCTCAAAGTTTCCCAGAGAAACTAAGTGTTGGAATTAAACTTTTTTGGAAACTGAGTAGGAAAAAACAGCCATTTGTGACACATTTTCTTCTTCTAACTTCTTTTCACAATGGCAGATTTAACAAAAGCAATATACCATTGCATCCGCTAGACCTTTCTGGTCTTGAAGTTATATAGGGTTTATAGGTTCTTCAATAACTCAAGGTTCACAGAGTTAACTGAACTGCACCGTGCAATGGTTTATCATTGTGTCCCAAATATAGAGCAGTCCGTATGGTAAAGTATAAAGAGTGACAAATGGGTATGAAGGAAACCTATGTATTTCTGAAATGTACACCAGATACTGAGTTTAGGAGCAGTGGATATTTGTACATCTTTGAATTTATGGGTACCCTTGCAAATGATTCAGAGGGCCTTTTGCAAAATGTATTCTTTCTAGCTCACTGGCTTACATTTAGAATGGACAAATGCAGAGAAATCGAATTGGTAATGACAAATGTTCTATTGTTCTGTGTTCCCACATGTCTCCCAATACAAATGGTACCTCACGTGTGTGACTGGGCCCAGCCCCTACGACACAATACATTCAAAAACTCGACCTGGAGACATATTTCATCCAGTAAATTCCATGCTTTTTTTACAAAGTGGGTAGCTGCAAAGTTTGGAGCCTAGCTCACTTCTGTGGGTTGGCCTAGTGCCCACGACAGAAAAAGGCTCAAAACGCAACATGGAAAAACTACATTTCTCCACCCAAAAACCAACCCTTTTATGCAATGTAGATGGCTGCGAAGTTTGGGGCCAAGCGCAGCAGGCACCCAGGGAAACCTACCAACGCTGTACATTTGTGAATCCTAGATACCCAGGGGAGTTCAGGGTGGCATGACTTGCATGGCTCTCACGAGGTTTTTTTACCCAGAAGCCCTTGCAAACCTCAAACGTTACTAAAAACACACATTTCCCTCACATATCTATGGCAGAAAGTTACAGAATTTCGGGGGTGCCACAAATTTCCTTTCAATCAGAGCTTCCCCCAAGTCCACCGATAAAAATGGTACCTAACTTGTGTGGGTGGGCCCAGTGCCTGCAACAGGAATAGGCCCAAAACGCAACATGGACAGATCACATTTTTCCACCTAAAAACTGACCCTTTTCTGCAATGTGGGTGGCTGCAGCATTTGGACCCTAGCTCAGCCAGCAGCTCAGGAAACTGACCAAACCTGCACACATGGGGTGTCCAGGGTGGTGAGACTTGTGTGGCTCTTACCAAAATGTTTTACCCAGAAGCCTTGGCAAATCTAAAATTTTAGCTGAAAATGCACATTTTCTTCACATTTATGGGACGAATAGTTCTGGAATCTTTGGAGAACCACAAATGTCCTACCACTCACTGTTCCCCCAAGTCTCCTGATAAAAATGGTGCCTCACTTGTGTGAGTAGGCCTAGTGCCCACGGCAGGAAGGGGCCCAAAATGCAATGTGGTGACGTCAACACTTCCTGTAAAACAAAAAGCACCTCATTTGGCAATAGGGGTAGCTGCGATATTTGGGCCCAGGTGTGGCGGCCACCTAGGGCCCAAATCCAGATATTACTGAAAACTAGACAACCGGGAGAGTCCAGGGTAGATCCCATGATTGCTTCTTACCCACAATGCCCAGCAAACCTTAAACATTGCCTAAAATCATGCATTTTCCTCACATTTCTGTGAAGGTAAGTTCCAGAATCTGTGGGGTATCACAAATTTCCTCCCACCCAGTGTTCCCCTACTTGTCACGATAAAAACTCTACCCCATGTGTGTGGGTAAAATTGGGTTTGAATTACCAATGCATCCCAGGCCCCCTTTTTAGCGACAGTTAGTAACCCAGAAAGTAGGGACGCCACATCAGCTATGTATTAAGTGGGGTTGTATGGTACTACAATGACATGTTCTTTCACATTCAAGTGCTGATGGACTGAAGTAAATTCAGGCATCCGTGTGTGTGAAAGCAAACCTTGTAAAGCTAAGCCAGAGTCTTAGTTTATGCAACATTCTATGTTGGTGGATATTAATTGTAAAATTGACTATGACATGGTTAGTTTAGTTGATGGTTTTGGGTGTGTTGGTCATTGTCGTATAGTTCCTATAAATCTATATAGGATCTGCGCGTTTAGACAACATAAACTATGGGAGTGGTGTCCAGACTGATTCCAGACACCCCTACCGGATATGTTCGCCTGTATACTAGCTAGCTCACAGTGCCACTATGAACCCCTCTTACCAAGGAGAGAATAGTTTCTGGCAACTATCGAACATGACAACCCTGACCCCTCAGGGATCGTGGAGACAGTACAGAATAAACTATGGGGACGTTTTCAATAAGTATTTATTGAACCAGCGTCATTCTAGTGTAAAATATGTGTGCTGCAACAGCCATAAAACAGAAACAGATATAAACGATTATAAGCACCAACAGAATTAAAGGATAGTAGATTTCTACCATAGTGGTAAAACAATGAATATATACAGGCATATAAATACATGACAGTAATATTGCGTACTCCTACGATGCTAACCCTAACTAGATGTACCTAGCATGTATGTAGGTGTATAGCCAAGAATTCCCCTAGGATATAAGCAACCCCATTACCTGGTGTGAGAGAATGAAGGATCCCGTCTTGGTCTCGAGATGGACACCCCGCGAGGGATGTCAGACCACTGCGTGCTGGAGTGTCTGCGTGCAGGAACCTCACCGTCTCGTGTCAGTGTGTCAGCAGGGAAGTCTTTCTCCTCTGCCTGCCCCAGCAAAGATATGCTGCTTATATACCCAAAAGGTACCCTCGGGGGTTCTCCCTTGCTGTGTCATGTCGGCCGAGGATGGCGAAAGGGATGACCCTTATACATAGTTATTTTGCAGAAGATGGTAGTCCTGCTGTGATTCTGAGAATCCTCATGCATAATAAATGAGGATAGTTTTCGGAGAAAACCACACGACATTTATGCAGCACCTAACTAGATAAAAGGTCAGCACAGGTTAGGTGACTACCCAGGCCTATATTGGGGTACATTACAAATCATAACATCATGATTAAGGCTCCCTGTTTTCCGTTTTTACTGATTTTTACAGATAAATACAGACAGAAAAACATTCATTTTCCTGTCTGTATTTTAAATATGGATAAAAATGGAAATTCAGTTGTTTTTAAGTGATTCTAAATGACTACCAGGCCAATAGCTGTGCAGATGGAGAGGTAAAGGAATTAAAAAAGAAAGATATTTTAGTGATGAGGTTTAAACAGCAGCAGATATGCCCACAGTAGTTACTAAAATTTCCAAGTTTTCATAAAAGTTTATTGAGTTATAGTCTGTGGGTGTTGATATCATTGAATCCTGTCAGGCATTCAACTAAGAGCATTAATTTATCAGCTAAATAAAGGTGGAAATATATTAGTTTCAGCTATATTTTTCACAACACCCAAAATAAATATGGATAAATACAGACTGAAATGCCCCAAAAATAAATACCGTAAAACCGGGAGCCCTGATCATGATGTTGTTGTAGGATGTGAAGACGCAGTCTAAGATGTGGTGAGGTCTGTGATACGTTGGGTTAGTCCAAGGTTGCCGAGGCTGTCTAGGAGAGCAGCTGAGTTAGGGTCGGTCTTCTAGATGGAAATTGATGTCTCCTAGTAGGATGAAAGCTCTGGATTTGAAGACTAGCAGAGTGATGAAGTCCTTAATGTTGCTCGTGAAATTGGCTTGGTAGCCAGGGGGACGGTAGATAAGGATTCCTCCCAGGGTGAGATTTGCTGTGATTTGTATTTTAAAGTTGAGATACTCCATATAGTTTGTTCCAGATTCTGTGGAGGTGGTGAAGCTGAAAGTGTCCTTAAAAATGATTTTGATTCCTCTTCCGGACCTGTGTTGATGGTCTTGTCTGGCGGTCAGTCCAGGATTTCCAATGTGGACATGCAGCCCACGACAAGGGAAGCACACTCTGTTCCATGCTATGTGTCTGTATTGTCTAATACTATATTCACCTGTCTCTCTGACAGCGCAGGGAACACATTCAGGACAGAAGCGGCCTTGTCAGTGGCAGACTTATGGTCCTCTCCTGTCTTAGCTGGTAACCCCTGACTAAATGGTGCTCCCACTGTAGGTGGCACCTGTCTCCTACCCATTACTTTCATCTTGGCACCCTGCATCCTAAGCAAAGTGTCAATACACTCCAAGATCTGCGGTAGGGTGAACTGGATGCTCTCATTCACTGTTTACGCTTCCATCTGTTTTACCTGCGTGCCAAAGATAAAATCTGTAGGTAAGCTGGGGACATACACTTATCTTACTCTGGGCAACTATGCCCCCGATCTCTATGAAGATCAGGGCCATCGGGCAATCGCTGTCTCCCCCATGTGAATTCCTCACCCAATAAATCTTACCCTGCAGGTACTGTTCGGTGGAGACCAGCCGTTTGACCTCCAGGATTCAACTGGCACAGATATCTCAGAGCATTGATGGACCACGTTCACTTCTCATAAGCACTTAAGCAACATTTGAAACCTAAAAGCGATATTGAGGGTTCAGTTAAGGAAAGGTCTGTAACGGAAGATAAGAAGAAACAGAGGGGTACAGAGCAAAGACAGACCATATCTCGGGAATCTAGTCTGGGTGGCTATAATTTAAGGGACTGCGACAAAATCAAATAACCGGAACAGTATCAGGATTCTGATAGGCTCTCTTCCCGTTCTTTTCAGGACTCTGACTGGAAATACGTAGAGAGAGGGGGTCGGACCAAGTAGCGAAGAAAAGAAGAATATAGCAAGCAAAAAGGTGAAGCAGGACGAGAGGTTCAGATCAGGGTAAAGAGGGAAGAGCAATGTTCGACTCTAAAACTCAATTCACAATGAAGGAAGTGGCCGGACTTTTTAAGAAGCATGCCAATTCAGCTACGAATACTTCTGCGGAATGGGACTTGGGGGAGAGCGCTTCTAGACAGTGCAGCAGCAGTAAAAATAGTGCATCAAACTCTCCAGAGGTATCTGGGAGTGAGTCAGCTGATGAGTTCATACAAGTCGAAAATCCAGATAAATATTTTAATCGTCCTGATATGGTTTACAACCTAGATATACAGATTAAAGGGGATATGACACGCACTATTAAAGCAGTCTTATGGCTGCATTTATCTGAAGAATATGACATCATACTAGAAGAAGATGATTGGCCTCCAGTCTTTATTAAGGAAGCACCCTGAGGGGAGGAAGTAATATAGAGTAGCTTTTTTTCCTATAGTACCTGATCATATTAGGAACATTTACACCAGTGAGTGGACTGTTACACAGACTTCGGCCTTATACAGAAGCCAAGCAGTGTGGGAAAAACACTCTATTCCACATGTCATTTCCTTACGCAGTGAGCCTCGGGCACAGGCTCAATACCTCTTGAAGCCAGAAGTGAAGCGCAATCTAAAAGCAATATTAGATCTATTGCTATACCAGGGCATAATAACGCCTTGTTTATCAACAATGAACATTCCTCTCTTTCCTTGTCTCAAAACCGGATGGATCCTATGGAATAGTTTTAGAATATAGAAACCTAAACACTCATACACAAACATATGCAGTGCAAAATGCCCACATCACGGGTTTAATGGCAAACCTAGTACGAAAAAAGTACGGAAAAAACAGTGGGTTTTTCAGACAGAATATAGCACCTAAAAGGGAGTATCTAACCACCTGGAAGGGAGTATTTAACCACCTTCAGATTCAACAGAGTGCAGTACTCATACATTTATCTGTGGGGTATAAGAACCAGCCCTTGCTTAATTTCAGCACGTATCATGGAGATCTTACAACCACATCCCGAGGCGCTATCACACATTGACACCATTGTTCCTGGAATATGAATTTACCTTGGAAAAAACAAAAGACAAGAGGCGTTTGGCAAAACAGGAACAGTTGGTTTAATTAAATGCTTCAGCCGGGAAACATCGGTTTCTCGGGAGATTTCGACAACAGTGACTTGATCTCTTTTTTAAGTATACAGGTATCGTTGCATAGATTGACATCAATATTAACTTGTCAAGTGACTCATTTCCCTTCGTATCATCGAGGTGGATGGCCCTACACTGGATCTCCATGTCTGGCGTCCATTTCTCATTGATGAAGACTGCACCAGACACGCTAAGGACCACCCTGGGACTACAGATGGAAGTGGGAGCGGACGTGATTGTGCACTGGTGCGGTGTCTTCGCTACCTCTAAGAAACGTTTTGGGAAAGTCTCAGAGCCAAACATTGTCCTCCTCTATGGTGCCCGCCTTCGCATCCTATCTAGCTCTGTTTGAATCTCGCTAGGCTCAGTGTGAAGGTATAGTGCTGTGGGATTGGTCTTGTATTGACTTATGTCTACTACTACTCTATGGGATTCTACTCTGTTGGGTTGTATCTTGGCCCTAATCCTACTTGGGTACAGGTGGAGGAAGCATTTTGCTCTTTCGGGGCCTACCTCTTGAGATGAATAAAACCTTTCTGTGTCCAACTGTGTGTGGTATCGGTGAACATACATAGCTTGACCTGGCTAATGTCTGGGCGCCCACGGCGGTCATGTGCTGATACCAAGTGTTGTGTAAGAAAACGCTGTGTAGTGCGTGTAGAATACTAGCGTTGGGTTCAGTGTAATTGTAAGTGGTGTGGGGAAGGCCCCTACGCAAGCGCTTCAGAAATGTCGGGATGGGGTCTATTTGACTTGGCAGATTTCTGGCTACAGATGGATGCGTCCACACCCATGCTAAATAGAGAGAATACAAAGGTCAAATAATAGCTAACTTGTGAAACATTGCAGATCTTGGGATGACATCTGTTGTCTTTTGGTGATCAGGGGATTCTTTTGCTTAGGTGAAAGTGCTAAAAGAGAGTTTGTTTGCAAATGTCCTTAAAACACAGTACATGGTCTTTGACTTGCACGTTTGGGCCTGGTTTGGGTTCTGCAAGTGATATCTGCAGAGGTGGTGGGCCGCTGTAAAGGTGGTGCACTTGTGGCTCGACTGCAGGCGTGTTGGATAAGAGCTGTTGTTTGTAGATTAGTTTAGAAAAACATGTATCCTTACGTATCATCCTAAATCAACCTTGGGGTTTCTTGTGTCATTCTTTTTTGGGTTTTTGCTCACTTATTTATTTTATTCGCGCAATTTTAGTGGGGTACCGGAAGGTGGCCCCAATTGTGGTAAGTATTTAGAAATTCAGTGGTTAATGGTTATTCATGGGCTGCCTGGGTCTTTTATTTATGAGTCATCGTCTCTCCCCCCTCACCACAGCGGGTAGGGACGTTTCAGTAAGCGGGTTATCTCGTCTTTTTAGCTGATTGTTATGGGCCTCGCCAGTCTTCTAACCTCCTGGCTTCCTTAATGTATACAAGGGTAATTTTATTGATGCAGGCGGTGTCTTTTGACCTATGCGTGCGCGAGGCGATGTAGAAGTGGGGACGGATTGCAATTGGGTGTTTGTGAATGCTCGCACCGTGCTCTGAGATCATGTGTTTGCTCCTCTATCTCCTGCACGCGGCGCGAGGTGTCCTGGTCACACCCTTTTTTTAGAGACTTCTATTGGGCTGGTTTTCGGCTCCTTTTTTGCAGGTCTTTTGTGATGATGTCCGTACTGTTGTGTACTGGAGGGCGCCAGGGAGTTGCTCCGTGCCCCCTGTGATGGTGTTGTGCCAGTGTCTGAAATCGAGCCAAAGGGTCGTTCCCAGACGGTGTGTGCTAGGCTTTGTGAGGTTGCTAATCACTAGGGCGGGCAGTATGATTATTATTTCTGGTTCTCTTGCATGGAGCTGCGATGGAAATTTGTGGACTTCCTCCCTCCCAGCACCTTCTCTCCCTTGGATCCAGGATTTTTGGGCCAGCCACCTCCAGCCAAGGCCAGGGGCTTCTGACCGGCGATATGCTGCCCTCCTTGTCTTGAAGCACATGACCCGGCGAGCAGGCTTTGGGCACTTGCAAAGTTTTGAGGAGAGGAGGTGGAGGAGGCAACATTTCACCAAAGTGAGGGTCTGGTTCAAGGCCAGAACTCTGTTGAAAGTCGCTCAATGCAGGTAATGGACTGAGAGGGCTGATTGTTTGTGACCCCCCTGCCCCCCCATTATCGACTCACCACCATGCGATGCCTTGCAATGTGTTGGACTATGTGCATGGACTTCAGAGTTTTAGGGACACCATTATCCCAAGTGTGCAGTAAATCTGGCTCCCAACACTGGAACATCACCTCGTTTTGGAACCAAAAGGGGGCTTCCATTTGCATGGAGGCAGTTGAAGGTGGTCGGGACCCCATGCTATGAGGGGATTTCGGTCCCGGGCTGAAGGCCCTAGAATAGGGTTCCTTTGATCTCATAAAAGAAACCCGTCCCGACTGGACTTGGATGAGGGGACCTGGGTGCCTGTTTTTATGCTCTGGTCAGGGGAGCTGCCCTGCCCCTTCATCAGACTGCTATCCCTCCGGGATGTGGCCAGCCAACCCTGCCCCGGGGCACCAGCAGCAGAGTGGGGCCTAGACCCCACAGGCACCCAAATGGCGGATTCTAGCGCGGATTCCCGATCGGCACAAGGTACGGCGGCCCTGAGTTTCCTGAACGCAAGTAAAGACATGAAGTTTATAATGTTGTCTTACTAGTCTTTATTCTGAAATGTGTATTGCGGTGTGCATGAAGTGTATGTTTGGCATTAGGGGTTTGAATCTACTGTGTATTTTAGTTTTGAGTTTGTGCAAAGGTATTGCCTCCCCAGACAGTTACCCCTCCCTGCCATGGCTGCAGCCCCTGTCCCTGTTGGGCTGGGTTCCCTGTCTGCTGCTGCTGTGGCCAGATGTTCGGCCAACCACCTGGTACTTGTTGCTGTGGTGTGGTCCCTTACTGATTTTGCTTTAGCTGAATGTAAGGTTCATACGTGTTGGTCTGTGCTTGATTTTGTGAATGGGGATTTTGCGGGGACTGGCTTAGGTTTATCGATCGTTGCTCATGATAAGCCTTTAACCGACATCGTTCAGTCATGAGGCCCATTCTGAGGCAAAAGAAACGTTCTCTGAGGTCAGGCTGCTGCCAGCCTCCCTGACCTCTGCCGTTCGGACTGGGTGGAAACCCTCTGAGGTTCTGTGGCGGAGCTCTCTTCAAGGCTGGTGTAATTTGTACGCTTGCGGTCAACACGGCCCCCTCGAGGGTGGTCTTTCGCAATTTGTGTTAGACCAGCATAGCAGTGTCTCGTTGGGCTTGCTCCTGCTTCTTCCCAGTGGGCTGTTGTGCGAGGGGTCTGTGTGGCTGCCTATCCTTCCCAGGCTCAGAATCCCTTCCCAGTGGTTGACAGGGACACTTCCTTGGGGTGGTCTTCTATGTGCTCTGTATGGCGAGTTTCTTAGGATGGTTACGCGCATGAGTACCACATTTGGCAGAAGGAAGGGGGCTCCAGCCGTGTAGAACTCACCGCATACTTCCAGGCAACCATGTCTGCACCACCTCTTTATGCGTGGAAGTGGGGCTAAGCTAAGTCGTTAGGGGCTAAGCTAAGTGATCTCCGGGGCGCTCCGGCGGTTGCTGCCATTGCCCCTACTTCCCATCGGCCCTGCTTCTCACTCAGTCTCGGGCGGGGGGCCCAGCAGACATGCATGTGTCTCCCAGCATACCCTGTTGGTTATCAGGGTTCTCGTTCTTTTGACTGTTTCAACAAGGAGGTGGTGTGCACGACATGCCCAGTGTTGGGCTATGCTGGATAGTTCGAAGAGACCCCCTACATATTCCATGACTGCCCCAGTGAAGGAGGTCTGGTTGGCTGGGACTGTCCTTGCCTGTATATGCAATGTGGGCGGAGAGGAGCAGGTTATGGTTCGTTGCTGGTGAAATTGATGGACATTTCTAGCTTGGTCATTAGGTCTCGCCCTAAGACATTAGTTGGAGATGAGGGATAGTATAGTACCTGTTCCCTCATCCTACTGTCCCCTATCTCCAACTTGAGGGGTTCTGTGATGGGGATCCTGGCCACTGTCCCGGAGACTCCCTGTATAGTTGCAGTGTCTTCTGATAAGGGGCCTGCCCCACACCATGAGCATGATGTTGTTGCCCCTGTGTCTATTTGGAAATTGTAAGGCGTTTTTTTCATTAGCACCGTGACCATGGGGTCTCCTTCTGACCGGCTAGGGGTGGATAATAGGATGTGTGTGTTCTCTGGCGTGTTCGTGGCCTCTGGCATAGGCCTTTCATCCGTCCACAGATCTTTTGGGTTGACTCTGTAGCCTTACTTCTGCTGTCGGATCCCGGGGGACCGTGGCCCTCACCCTCACTCTTGCTAGTCCAATCGCTATCCTGAATCTCCGTGCATCTGCATCTCTCCATCCCTTAGTCTGTGCCGTCACTATGATAATCATTGCCTACCCTGTGCAACTGGAATAATTTGCGGGTGCCCGGCACAAAGTTCGAGCCCTCCAGAGTTCCGTCCGGGCACACAAGGATCTTCCCCGTCTGGCGAAAGTCCGAGCCCTGACCAGAGTCCGCCAAGTGTCTTCATGATCTCGTACTCCTCCAAGAGATTTCACTTCCTTTTGTCCTAGGCACTGCAAGTCTTTTATAACTGCTTTAAAAGTGGCATTTTTTTGTGACAATACCCAAAGGAATTGATAACACGAATAGACCGCAAACAGTAATTTTACTGGTTGGCAGGAGGCAAAGGTCCGATGTATTCAAGATAAATAATATCAAAGGTCAATCTGATATTGTAAGAGGTGTGGAGATGGGCCTCACAAATGTAGAAGGCTTCATTTGTTGATGAATACTACACAGTTAGTACACAGTTGCAATAAATGTGGCCAGTGAGACCGCAAAGCACCAGGTTACAAAACGCAAATCAAACTAAACAGTGGCTGCCATATTCACTTACCTGCATGGCGTTGGGGGCGATCGGCGAGCCCCTTCACAGTAGAGAAAACCATATTGGCCTCCAGTGGATGCTGCCATCCCAAAAAGGTTTCGCTGTTCAGTACTTGATTTCTGCACAGAAATCACTGCCCAGCCGCAATCCTCAAACTGGTATCCTTTGTGTTGATGCACTGTTGGAAAGCGGAATCACTCCTGTCCTGGAAGGTGCTGAGAGGGGGAAATCACCTGCATAAGCGGACCACTAATCTAACCAGTCTCCAGTGGTCTGCCTGTACAGGGTCAGGTGGGGGCTGATGCGGAGGCGCTTCTGCGTCAGTCCCCAATAGGGGCATAAAAGATGAAAGCCTCCGCTGCAAGCACCAGAGGTTTCCCCACAGCCCACTGAGAACATGTAATGTTCAAGTCCTCAGTACTGAAGAGATAGTGCAGAGGACATGAACGTAGCATTCTCTGCATTAAAGAGGTTAAGTATTGTGATTATGGCATCATATTTTCCCTAGAAACATTTGCTGCCAGTAGATGTCTTATGTTTTTTACGTACTAAATTTGTCGTAAGCCTATTACTGTGTACATTGTACAGTATGTGTGTGGGAGTTCAAATTTCCATAGTACAATACTAGACAGCAGGAATTGTCTGGTGTGACCACTGGGAAAAGAGGGGTGTTGTTGAGTACTGTGTGGTATTACTCCCTTATATTGCAATTCTGCAAGGATTGATTTTATATCACACTTTGCTGTTGGCTTTAATGAATGTTGAGCCCATTCTCTTGCATATTTTTCCTTACTATCCTAAGATACTATAGGAGAGAATAATTCAAGTGTTAATTCCTCCCTGCTGGTGTGTCCTTTACAAAGGGTGGATGCAAATCATCCTCAGCCAGAATGATGTCATAGACCTTCATAAATGAGATCAGAAACCAACCGATATGGTGTGCAATATGTCCCTGTCTACTTGTATTTTTACATTCAAACGCTGGTCTAGCATTTTTCTGTAACCACATGTAATCCTATCACAGATTAATTTACCTCTCTTTTTTCCATGGTGGAAATTTTGTGCATTTTCCCATTCCCATGAGATTTGGATGGACAGTATCTATATCTCTTTATATATCAAGCCACCTCATTTCTTCCTAATGATGGACACTCTTTCTTTACTCGGATGCTTTCTGTCTGTCTACCTTAAGCACAGATTACTGAAAAATATTTCCCTGATTCTAAGAGATTCCCTCAAATTTGTGACATATATTATATTTTTGGGCTAAGATAATATTGTCTCCCATCTTTAGCAGCATTCATACCTACATACCTTGTATTTTAGAGTCGTCTAGGCATTTCTGTCAAACAATTGAGATACCAAAATGAAATGCAATTCTGGAGTCCATTTATCACATTCTGATCCACTTCAGAATTCATGTAGCCTTTCACAAACTCCTGTCTCAGGACCTTGAGACCATCTGGGCAATTTATGAAGCCCAATCTCCAGAATCCAGTAGTGAAGTGCCAGCAACTTTCTGTATGTTGTAGCTTATGCCTGGAGTTCTAGCTGAACATGCCTCCATACCGTAGAATTGATGTGAAAAGAAGAATGACACTTTTTCCAAGGCTCGTTATACAGGAAGTCTTGTCTACCAACATTGCCATCGATACCAGACATTGCATTAATATTTAAATAGAGCAGCAGTCGTCATATTTCTTTCTTGGACTTAAATAGTCATCATGTTTATTTTTGAGTTAATCTTTCTGAATGGGCAGTTTAGGATTCCTCTGCGAATTCTAGTGTTACTGTGATTTAATCTTAAATATTCATCATGTTTTGTTTTCAAGCGACTTTCTGAATGAGCTGCTTAGGACTCTTATGCAAATTCCAGTGTTATTGTGTTTTAAGAAGAACATTGAACAGTCGGTCCTGTTGACTTTGTTTATGGAGGTCCCGTAAGAGATTTTGTATACTTGTAGCCATTGTATAATATGGAAATAACCCATTTTTATTTACAAACATAAAGAGAATAAGTAGAAATTAATACATAGAAAATGCTGTAATGATTGTGTATGTTGCCTTCCTCAACATTATGCAATTACCTGTAACTAATGTCACTTATTTTTCAGGTGATTCTACATCATCTTCGAAGGCAAAAGATTTAGTGTGCTTCAGTGAATGTCTCGTTCATTTTAAAGGTGATGAATGATCAAGCCGTGGATTTGTGATCAACGTTGCCAACCAGAAGACAAAACAAAGTCTGAAAACCTGGTCTGAGAGAATGGAGCAGCCACTAGGACAAGTTGAGTTCCAGATTCCGAGAAATCAGCAAAGTTCTAAAATGCAGAACATAGGGACATACCAGACTCTGATTCAAGACCACGTGCCTTTCAAGATAGAACCTGGGAGGGATGCTGAAGCCTTTCTAGTAGCATTTGAGTGTGCTGCAGAAGAGTCTTTGTGGCCTAAAGATGAGTGGGTCATGCATCTTGCTCCCTTTCTTTCCAAAGAGGCCAAGACAATTTACCAGACATTGCCATACAACACTACACATGATTATGATCAGTTGAAGGACGCTATCCTAAATCATGTAGGCATCAAGGAAGAAAGTTACAGGGAAAAGTTCCGCAATCTTACTTTCAGAACAGGAGCAAGACCACGTATGGTTGCTCACCAATTGCATGACTGGGGGAAAAAGTGGCTGATGCCAGAGATCCGAAGCCCTGCTGAAATCGTGGAACTTATTGTAGTAGAGCAGTTCATCCAGATCCTGCCAGCAGGTGCTAGTGAATGGTTAAGTCATCAGGAAGTATGGTCTCTTGACAATGCAGTTGAGTTAATTGAGATTTACTTAGCTGGGGAAGATTTTACACCAACTGTTGGAGATCGCAACACAGATGTCCAGCAATTGGCATGTGAAGAAGTAGCTCCGCTAGCTGAAGGTACAGTAAAACATTTTGTTATACAAACTAGGTACATATATCATGAGTCTATATAGCATGGATTCATGGAATGATGGACAACAAATAAAAACACTCCCTGTAAAACTGTTATGGATTTTTGTTGGTACTGTTGATATACTGTAAAAATGTGTTTTGTTGTTCCAGCCCTCCAAATTTTGGTAGCTTAGGGTTATGATCTTAGGCAAAAGACATGAACTCTGGGGACCACAACACTGGCCCCCCGAATTAGGTTCTCTTCCCACGCCAGTGAACAGTTTTCGGAACCTGGGTTTCATCATTAATGAACATGTATCGATGAAACAGCAACTGACCAAGATCTCGTCCACCTGTTTTGCAGTCTTTCGATGGTTGAAGAAGATCCTATGGCTGATTGCTCTCTCAGTTCTGAGAACTGTGGTCCAGGCTCTTGTTATTTCAATACTGGATTACGGTAATGCCCTCTATCTGGGAGCAGATAAGTCGACCATCCAGAGGCTGCAGCTGGTGCAAAACGCAGCAGCGAGACTGCTTTTCCGACTGCCTAAGTTTTCCTTTGTATCAGGGTGTTTACAAGACTTGCACTGGTTAACGGTGGCGAATCGGGTGAAATTTAAGGCCCTGTGTTATATGTTTAGAATTAAAACAGGTTCGGCCCCAAAATATTTGCAGGATTTGATGCAGCGTTACATTCCGCCTCGCCTCTTGCGCTCTGCTCAGCAAATTTGCTTCTTTGTTCCTAAAATCAGACGGGCCCGTATGAGAGGCCGGTCTCTGGCCTTCTTGGCACCGACTGGAATTCCTTACCAGCCTCCTTGAAAGCCGAGACCTCTCTGCTCACCTTCCCTAAGGGTCTTAAAACCTGGTTGTTCTTAAATTAGCTCTTCTTCACAACCTCTTTTCTTCGGGGTAGCTGTGCGCCCTACAAATTTTAAATAAATAAAATAAATAAAAATAAAATAAAATGTGTTGTGGTGAAAGTGCATCAGAACTGGATTCTTACAACTGACTTATGGATGTTTTCTAAATTTCTTGTTGACAATTTATATCGAGGAAACATCTGGTAGTAATGTCTGTAAAAGAATATCACTGTTACTTTCGGCCCAACCAGAGTTTTCTCAGCATAGAGTGTGTGAAATTGATTTTGATTTTAGGTGACATATTTTATTATTTATGCTGCCTTCAGTTCTGGCCTCCAAAATGGCACCATGAAATGAGAGCACTCATCCCTATGGTGCCCTTTGTGGTATTGTGCTCAATGAGTCTGGTATTATCATATGTATATAGGGTTTCTTGGGGTTTGTGATCAGCACAGACCATGAACAAATATCTTATAATTTCAGAAAACCTTAGCTCACTTATAGGCAGAGGTACACCTCACGTTTTATCATAGGTTACCACCAACAAGTCAGGAACAAAGCCCTCGGAAAACAGGTTGAATCCATACTGAGATAGCAGAACATCAGTCTAGTGATTGGCTTCTGTGGTAACTTCACTAAAACTTTTGAATTCTGTTTGCACAGGATTGCACATTTTGAAATTCAAACTAAGCTTTTTCTCTTAAAGCTTATTGGGCAGGTCGGTCAAACTATGAATTGCCTGATATTGAATAATGTGCAGTGCTATCCTGCATAGTTAGAGGTGGCCAAATCATTGCTACATTTTCAGGATATCCATATATGAAACAATGTGAAATATATTGAATTTTAATGGAACTACCCAATATTTTTCGTGAAAATCTGGCATGGAGTGGCCTCTTCTGGGCGTACATTGAACAGATCCTGAAGATGACACATGAAGCTTTAGCTGTTGCTCTGGATTTCCATGCGCAATAAGGCAAACAGAGCAAATGTGTCACTGAAAACCATCTATGCTGTATCACAACTTTACTATCAATAACAGCTCTGAAATATCAGGTAGAATACAGAAAATCATAAATATTATACATTTGTACACCTTAAACAAATTCTATGTGGTTTTAGAATTCCAACATAATTATTGTCTCCTTACAGGAGATGTCGCTGAAGTTGGTGCTAATCAGTTTTATCCCAAAAAAACAAATTACCAGTTGCTGATATTAATGTAAGCATTCTATATTTCACTTTTTTGTACACTTTAGTTTTTTTTCCAGAGTTTTATATAGCGCGAACTTGACCCTCCGGTATCAGTGCGCTGTACATCAGCACGAGTTGCGTTATTCAAGGACACATTCATTTTTGTTAGGCACAGGGAGATTATGTGATTTGGTCAGAATCACAGGATGTTGAGTGTTATTGTCGAGGCTCGAACCTGGGAGCCAGATTTGAGATCGACTTCCCTAGCAGTTAGGCCGCATCCTCTCCCCAGTTTGTCACCATAGGTGGGGTGGTTATGCCCAAACGTGGGTCCCATGCACACTGTGTCTCTGGAACCAAGCTATACCTGGCTGATGAACCCTAACTAGGGCAAAAGCGGTCCTGGAGTGCTTGTGTTCTGGTTCAGGGAGAACCTAACCTGGCAGTTCAGCCTGGAATGTCCCCATTGGAGCAGGGTCAAAACAGATTTGCATATGGCTGGGTCCAAACTGAGATGACAGTGTGCAAAATAACGATGGACTGGGATGCGGCCCGAGTAATTACCAATATCTGAGATTAAATCAAGCATTCTTTCCATCACCTTTTTGTATACTTTAATGTAATTAAGAGTCCTAGCAGATATTAATGGTAAAGGTGTCATTTCACTACAATCAGAGAGGGTGCATAAGTCATATCACTTGCGTTTAACATTACATAATATAACTTACCATAATATGACACCCCTCCCCATTCTGACTCTGAAACAGATTTACTCCTGCCCTTGACAGGAGTAACTTGTGAACTGTTTTCAACTAAACGCTAACTGTTTGTGAACACCCATAAAGTTGTGAGTGCCTGCCCCTTTTGTACGTTTTCCCACCCTGGAATGCCCTCTGTGTGTATTGCTAATACTGGAAATTTGA
This sequence comes from Calotriton arnoldi, assembly GCA_963921515.1. NCBI lineage: Eukaryota > Metazoa > Chordata > Amphibia > Caudata > Salamandridae > Calotriton > Calotriton arnoldi. The sequence continues at coordinate 730,659 of CAWUFW010006163.1, forward strand.
CATTAGTGGAAGAATTTCCATCAAAGGAAATCCATTTACGTGTGCAAATTCACATTTCTGTTAATCAGTAAATAGATTTGCACTCGTAAATTAAGGCATGCATAGATACCTTTTCAAATTAGGTTCAGGAAGAGGGATCATTGAAATGGTTAAAAACAAGTCCAGCATCATGTGCAAAATTAACTTTAACATATGAGTGAAGCAGATAGAATTCGCAAATTATTTCATTCCTCCTAATCCCACTAATGAGGCCAGGATAAATACCCCGGCTCAAGTTTCATTGTATAACTAATGTAGTAAGCTGCAGAGTAGTGCTGTGTCATTGGTAAATTCGGTAAATATACTGCCTCAGTTGGCATTGTCATATAATGCAAAAGTAACGTTCAAATAAGCATGTAGTGCCCACTTTTACTGTTCTAGCTGATGTAGATGTTCACTTTGTCATTAAATGCAAGCTCATACTGTCATTCATTGCAGTTCACAGTAAGATTTAGTGCTGACCACTCCCGCCTGCAACTTTATCTACAGCAAGACACCCCGCATGCAGAAAACATCCCCTTCTCCAGTATCAAATCATGCCTTCACCACAGCTTCCCGAGTACCCCCCTCTCTCTCCTTCATGTTTTGGTGTCTGTTTCTCCTCTGTGGTCCCATGGTTCTCTCTTAGGCCCTACCATGTCTACCATCCACCCTCTCCTCTCCTCTTGGTGGCTCAAGCCTACTAATGAATACTCATTGTTATCTCCCAAATGTTCTCACATCAATCCGACATGCCTCCCCTCTTTCCTTAAATTTCAATGTATTTCCACAGCACTACAGTTCTTCCCATTAGCTGTCATGCATTCTATTGCTTTATCACTCTCCAGTATGGGCACCTTTGTTTCATCCTTGTTCACCCTTATTTTCTTAAAATTCATTTTAGCGCTATTGGGATGGGACTGTCTCCAGCAAGGTAAGCAGGCATGTACCCTTGCCCTGAGAGACCCAGCTGCAGGTGATATATGGAATTCTGACTTTTTATGACCCAGCTCACATGCTAATCCAGTGTTTTTGGAAAGTCATATGCCTGTCATTTGACTCTGTCCTCCAGAGCTTTTTCCTATGACCTGAAGAGGTGGCCAGCATGCCCTCTAGCTAACATGGAATTACTGTCTTTGTCCAGGTTGTTGACATTTATCGGTGGTGGCCACAAACCATTCTGTAACTTTAACACTGAACAACTCTTTTTCTCTGAATCGTCAATGTGGCTCCTACGAGCCTCATTCATCTAAAGTTCTGCTTGTATGAAATACCCAGACCCTTGTGCTATCATCCTGTGTGCATGTCGAGTGCATGTTGTATAAAGTGAGCATCATAGCAGGATTCCATTTGAGTGTGAGATTTCTGAGTCCATCTTCGATTGCCCCTGGTTTTACATGTCACAAGGTGGAGGTTGTGGGACAGCCTCTCTTGAGAGGTGAAGTGTATTCCCTCCATTCCCTCCGTTCCTGAGCTGGTTGGTGTAACCCTGGACCCAGAAGTGTGGAAACATGGAGACAGGGCTGCCTTTAGAAGTTGTATGGTAACCTTTTAGCAACGGATTTCTGATTATTCCTTCCTGAGCTACTATTTGGGTTAATGGTGGGGGAATGGGAAAAAGTTGATATATTTTGGTGCTAGAAGGATGAAAGCTTCTATGCGGGGCCTGTCCACCTTGTCTCTACCAGAGTGCTACTTCAGGAAGACTGATGACAGCCAGGAGCAGACGTTTCACAAGTCATTGTGCCCCTATTGTGGCTGCTCTTGCCTCCAGTCAGCATCATCACTACCTGTTGCGAGAGCTGCAGAAGGAACTTGAAATATGAACCACTCCAAATCAGTTTCTGGGCCTTACCAGTGGGATCGACATTCCCTGACTTGGAAGTGTGTATAACAATTGGACCCAAACTAACCCATATGGTTCCAGTTCCATGTTCTTTGCGACCAAAAAAGGGAACGATTCGCAGATTACTTGAGGTCCAGGGCTGGTGTCTGTTTGACAGTCACTATCACATAGGTGAGGGGACATCAACTGAAGTCTGCCCATCTTACTAGAACTATAGGTCTGCCAGTGACCTTGGAGCCTACCTGAATTGCTGAGAATGGCGTGGGAGGTATGTCAGACCTTGCAGGAGCTGACTGCCTGAAGAAGTCCAAGACACACAATTGATGGACTGAATGCAGAACAAATCAAAACATTCACCCCCAGTCAAGAGATCGGAGTTAAATCCATCATTCTTTTGCTCACAATGCCACCCCAGTTTAGACCTGGCCATATGCAAATCAGTCTTGACCCTGTGCCTCATGAGAACAGTCCAGCCCGAACTGCCAAGCCAGGTCCTCCCTGGACCGGAAACAAGCATCATAGGATCGGTTTCGGGGTTTCACCCCTCATCAGCCAGGATAGCTTGAATCCAGTGGCACAGTGAGCCCGGGACCCACGTCTGGGCACACCCGGCGCACTTAGGGCGAGAAAGCAAAAGACACACAATTGATGGACGGAATGCAGAACAAATCAAAACATTCACCCCCAGTCAAGAGACGTGTGCAATATTTAATTTCTACATGTCCTTGCATGTTTTAAATACCATGCACGTTGCCTCATGGATGTCAAGGCCTATTTAGGGGTGACTTGTTAATATTTAAAAGGCGGGTGCTGCAGTTCACTAGTGGCATCTAACTTATTAGTGACATTTAACTTATAAGCCTTGAGTACTCTTTGTTCCATATACTAGGGAGTTATAGGTAAGTTAAATATGCCAGGTAGGGTTATGACAATTTCATCATTTTGAAAGGGGACGCACAAGCACTTTACCCCTGGTTAGCAGGAGTAAAGTGCACAGAGTTCTACAACTAACAAAAACAGTCAAGGCAAACGTTTGGGCATATACCACGAAAAAGCTAGTAATTTCCTGCAATATTGATTTGTATTATATTTTATTGTTAATTATTTTTATATGCTCTGCATATTTCATACTGCATTTTGTATTATGCATTCTGCTTTGGAAGGTTGATATTCATTAATTTATTAGTTATTAATTGTCAATCCAGTATTTTTTGCTATTCAATCGTATTGTTTATTTCTGTATGTTTATTTTTCATTTACGATTTAGGGGCCGATTACGATTCCGTTCGGAAATCGTTTCTACCGAATCGGTTCTGGATTGCTTCCCGGACGACTCGGATCGGGGGTGAGTCCGACCGAGCGATTTGGATGCATCCGGATGGTTCCGGATACGATTCGGTCAGACTCCCATTGACTTCAATGGGAGCCTGTGTTCCAAACGAGAACACATGCTCCCATTGAAGAAAGGGGTGGCTGGGGAAAATCGTGCACCCTGTGGCGGGCACCCCTTGGTGCCTGCCACACTGTGCATGGTAGTAAAGGGGGGGTCCCTTGGGTATCCCTAGGGGTCCAATTCGGAGGGCCCCGGGTGAAGGGGGGCCTGCTACTGGCCCCCCAAGACCGATTCCGACAGCCTTTTCGTTCCAGGCAAACCTAATCAGAACGGCTATCCAAATCTGTCATCATATTCGCTTGCTCGGAAAACCGTGTCCATAGAGCCGAACGAATCGGCTCCAAAAGGCTAGACCTGAACGAATGCCTTTCGGAACCGATTCGGACACCCCAAATGATTTTCCAGGCATCGTAATCGGTTGTTTGGAACTGGGTTCGATTCGGTCGGCAACTAGGGTTCCGAATCGGATTTGGCAAGCCCGAATTCGATTCGGAGCCCTTCCGAATAGGATCCTAATCGGCCCCTAAATAGTAAAGCTATTAAAACAATATTAATACAAAAAAATGTTTTGCTCTATAAAGGTTTCTTTAGGGTTGTTTTTGGTGTGGTGTTTGTATTGGTTAGTTTAGAGAAAGATTTTTGCTATGGTGTCTAGGTATGGTAGGCGTTGATTTTCGGCAAGGAGTTGAACTTTGCTTCATAACAATTTAGGTTTTAATTGCGTGACTGATTGTTTCATTCTTAGTTATTGGTAGCTTTGTTCCTATTTTAAAATTTCTACAAAATGGTATAGTGTAGGGTGGCTTTGTCCTAGAATTCCTTGGGAGGAATTGTGCCACCCTTTCACGGTGCTTTTTGTTTTTGCCTCTTGTGCCGCAGTACCGTTGTAAGCATTTTACCATGGTATATGATAGTTGGGTTGGCGTCTGTGTCCAGAATGGTGTAGTTTGCCAACCCAAGTATTTTAAAAGTAGTCTATTATGGCAGTCAATTTTTATTCCTTTCGGTGATAATATATGGACTATATCAATAGCTTGTTATGTTTTGCTGTTTCAGTAACAGAGACGTATGCTAGGGTAATGACTTTTTTATTTCATGGGCGAATTTAGCATTGGTGGAGTATTCATGTCAGAAATCATTTCAGATGGCCATGTGGCAAGCCGGAGCTACTTGGCCCAACCGCATGGGCTGAGGGCATTTACTCCTGATGTCCCAGGGCCCAAACTACTATGGATTCCGAGCAGTTGGTCCAATTAGCTCTTCAGCACTTGACTCTCAGTGGTAGTGGGGTGAGCCTTCCAAGGCTTCTCATGGTGGGGTTACATACAGGGGGCGGGTGAACACAGCCTCAACACTCAAAGTATGTTCAATAGCAGCAATAAATTATTTTCTATAGCCAAATACTGTTTTTTATGATAAAAGTATTATTTATATGCAAACGCAATGTGAAATACAGCATACATGAACAATACGCACAGGTTTCTAGTGTTTAATAGGCAAGCCCCTGAGTCCCACTTCCCTCTCATTAGCGCTAGTGGTTATTCCCCATTCACTATAAGCGACATTCAGGTAAGGCCCCACTAGCAGTCTGAGTGAGTTTCAGGAGTCCCACTCCGACTCCTTTAGAAAAGTCAAAAATGTTCCAGCGCTGAAGCTCTATCTGGCAGATAAGTTCCCCCAGGGTCTTGTGGTCCTTTGATCAGTCTTTGCTGCACCAGCAGGGATTGCAACAACGGAGTCTATAAGAGCATCTCATTGACAGGCATGGAGGCTGCAATGGCTGCCTTTTGTGAGCAACACTTGAGGCTCTGCAGGGACAGCGTCTGGGTGTCCTTGTGCTTCCTCCGATGCAACGCTAAGTTTCTTTTGATCCTTCCCACAGGTGGTGGTAGGTTCAATGACTTCTGGTTCTGGTCCTCCCTCAGGGATCAAACCCACATGGGTCACCACTGCATCCTCCCCTCTTGGCGATGGCATCAATCAGGTTATGATTCTTGTCCTTTCCGGTTATCCCCTCTGGCATATAGGATCACTACTCCTACTCTGCACTCCGGCAACTGCCCGATTGGCACAGCAGCAAGGTCCTCTTCATGGCAGCTCTCTCTAGCATACAGGGTTGCTGACTGTCCAGCCGCACATGGGCAACGACCCGATCGACATGACTAACTTCACGGCGGACCCCGTCTGCCATATGGGGTAGATGACTTACACACCACTATGTAACAGGACGGCCTATTCAGCACTTTAATTTCACAATAGCCCTCTTTGGCATATGGGGTTGCCGACGTATACAATACACACAGGCAACAGCCCAATCGGTGTGATAAACTTAATCGCGGCCCCCTTTGGCATCGCGGGGTCATCGACATACACACCGCACAAGGCAACGGCCCGATCAGCACAGCAGCAAGTTCCTATCCTCACACCTCACTACATGAATCCCCTCGTCAGGTTCCCTCACTGGACCTCGCTCCCTCCAGCTATTTTCTCTTCCTGACAGTGCACACTGGTCTTGGCAAGCAAGCAGACACTGGTGCTCCAGGCTCCATGGGCAGGTGGTCATGGATTTTCCAGCTGGGAGACTGCAAGGCCTTAACACACAGTCCTGGTCACAGGCAAAAGTCTTGTAGAAGTTCCCTTCCTTGCACAACCTAAATGGCTGCTTGAAGGTTGACCGCTTTGGGGGGCCTTCAGCTTCCCTTCCTAGTCCATTTCCAGACACCAAATGTGATTTACGGTCTGAGTCTTTGAAGTTTATGATAGAGGTCTGCTTTCTTTTTAAAGTGCCCATTTCTCTGTCCTGCCCTTCCTCCTTGGATTTCAGCCACAATGAGATATGTATCAAAATGTTGCACTGGGGCCACAGTCCTACTCTTTATGATTCTCTTACCAGCCCCATTTCCTTCCTGAGATATGGCCAGGCCTCTCTCTGAATCGAAGAGCACCCTTTGAAGTGTATTGAAGAGCCTGGCTGTTCTTTCTCAAGTGTGCGTGTCTCACGTAGCTCACAGAAATGCAGCAATCCACAAATCTGTCTGGGGGGTTCGTCTACCTCCATGTGCTCCTACAGTCAGCCCTGTGTTCCGTGAAATGGAATCAAGACTCTTCCATGTATTGTGTACCATTCACAGGCACACATAGACCCAGCACAGGCATACAACACATATGCTCTGCACTAAATACTAACTTGATGTAGGTTAAGGGTGAGGTAAGCATACAGCAGCAGAACTTTACATGAGTCTTTAGGCCTTACTCCCATAACACAGGTAAGAAGCATTGAAAAAGCCAATAGGTGTTGACTATAGGCGAGCTATTAGCTTTGGTGGTCGGGTGGGGGCGGTGAAAGGGAGGACAAGTGTGGGTGGGAGCAGGATGGTAAATAAAAGTGCAATGAAGCGGTCAGCTGGCCGTGTTATAACGCTTTTTTTCCCTTCTGTCTGTTGTGAGTGGGGAGAAGAAACAGGGACGGGGTTGGTGGGGGAAGAAGATACAGTGACGGGTGGGTGGGGGGAGATGAAATAGAGATGAGGTGGGTGGAGAAGAAGAAATCAGGGCGCTTGGAGGGAAAAGAAACAGTGACTTTAGATGAAACGGGGACAGGGTGAGGGGTAGAAGCAACATGAACAGGGGTAGGAGGCGTAAAAAGACGAAACATGGACGAGGCCGGGTCACAAGTACTTGAGCATTGCTCCATCGGTGGGTTAAGCATACCATAATAAATGGATGCCTGTAAGCGCTGACCATATAGAAGCAGGCAGATGAGAGTGACAAAGAAGCCAAACAGTGCAGTACACTGGGTGGACTGTAAGCCCACTGTATGCAAACATAATATCTGGCATGCACTGTCTAGGTGAGACCTAAAAAGGGCCTGTTTATTTCTACTGACCGCTACACGGTATGCAGCCACCACCGTGCACCTGCTGTTTAACTTCTGGCAATGGTAGTAGCCTTTCACCGATATAAGGGTAGCGCTTTGGGCGCCCCTCTTGGTCCAACAAGACCTCAATTAGTGAGACAGGCCTATGTCATGTCACACGCACATGTTCTGTGTTCACCCATGACAATCTGCACCAGAGATCCAAACTTCGTTGCTGCTTGGGCACTCAGGGCAGTGGTAGACATTTGTCACCATCCGAGGGACTTTTTAACCCGAACAGACACCCCTCCCATATCAGACTACCCCTGAACCAACACCTAATCTGGATAGGCTGGGTGGTCAGATTGGTAAAAGCTCCGGGAAAATCCATCCGCATTTCCGTGGCTCTATTTGGCTCTGTGGTCCACTACAAAATCTAACCCCTGCAAAGAAATAGACCATCTCAACAACTTGGAATCTCTCTCTTAATAGCCATCAACCACTTCAATGGTTTATTATCTGTTTGCATCACAAACGTCGTTCCAAACAAGTAATGGTGAACTTGCGTAAGGCTTACACCATGGCAAAGGTCTCCTCCTCCATGGCCGTATTTTCTCTGGGTGGGTAGTAACCACTTACTAATAAAGGCTACCTGACACAGTCTATGTTTATCAACCAGTTGAGCTAACACCGCTCTAACTCCCCTGTTAGAGGCATCCATCTGTACAGTGAAAGGCTGACTGTAGTCCGGTGCTTTCACTACAGGTGCAATGCATAGTGCCTTCTTCAGTTCCTCAAATGCTTTCTAACACTCCTCAGTCCATATCACTTTCCTTGGCTTCTTCTTCGAGGTCAAAGCAGTCAATGGGGCTTGCCAGAATGTTCCTGAAACACCTGGTGAGTCTTAAAAAAGGCTCTCATCTTAGTTTGGGTAAAAAGCACCTCCCATTCCATCACAGACTGAATCTCAGCATCCAACGGGTAAATCTTCCCATTCCCCACCTAATGTCCAGGGTAGACTACAGAAGACTGCCTCACCTGACACTTGGTCAACTTGATGGTCAGTTTCGCCTCCTTTATCCTAGCCAACACCTGTTCTAGGTGGTTCAGGTTGTCTTGCCATGAATTACTGAACACTGCAATGTCATCCAGGCAGGCCACACAGAACTTCTCCAGCCTTGTGGGAACTTGGTTGACTATGCTCCAAAAAGTGGCAGGAACATTCTTCGACCTAAAGTACATCAATTTGAACTGATATAGCCCCTCTGGCATATAAAATGCTGTCTTCTCCTTGGCATCTGGTGCTATCGCAACCAGTGCTAACGCTCACTGGTTGGATCCAAGATGTTCAAGTACTTTGCAGAATGTAACTGATCCACATGCTCATCCGCTCTTGGAATCGTATTGGCAGATGTTTTGGCTCCCTTAGTTAGGGCTCGGTAGCTCATGCAGAACCGCAAGCCAGTAGACCCTTGCTTTGATACTAGTACCACAGGACGAGACCACGGAAAACGAGATCGCTCAACATTTTGGCAACTGCCGCCTAGATGCATCCCGAACCCTGTCAGGCATTCTGAACATCCTGTGTCTATATCATGCAAAAAGACAGGTGTCAATCCTGGAGCCAGCAAGAAGAGGTTAGCAAACCATCCAAACACCCTTCTGCACTCTATCTGCTGCACAGGAGTCAACTCGGGTTAGCTGAACCCCTTCCACAGTGCCACCCCTCATGTCACTGTGCAACAACTCAGGAAGAGGCCCACTGTCTTCCTCTACTTCCTCTTCCATAGCCATGACGTTCACTGTGTATTCTCTCCTGAGGTAAGGCCTCAGCCTGTTCACATGGCGTACACTCCCGGGTTCCCTTGTGGCACCTGTGTCTACCAAGTAATGAACGTCATAAACCTTCTGAACTACCTTGTATGTCCCACACCATTTGTCCTACATAGCCCTGGGACAAATAGGCTTTGGCACCAACACATCCTGACCTTCCTGCTACCCTGTCTGCGTAGCTTTCTGGTCGTACCAGTTCTTCATCAGTGTTTGGCTAACCTGTAGGTTTTGGTTTGCCTGAATTCCTGTATTGCTCCATCAACTTCCTCAGGCAAATCACATAATGCACCACATCCTTCTGTGGAGGCTCTGAGGTTTCTTCGCACCCTTCTCTATCTAAGGTTAGTAGACCCTGCACCTGATGTCCATACAGAGTATCAGATGGGCTGAACCCTACCCAATTCCGCGGATTCACTCGGTAGTCAAACAAGAGACATGGCAGGAGAAGATCCCACTTCCTCCTGTTCCCATCATACTCTTCAGTGTCTTGTCAGACTGCTCCACCAAACCATTGGTTTGTGGGTGGTAAATCGTGAAGAAGTGGTATGTCACACCAGCTTCCCTGACTGTGAGAGTGCGTCGAATGGACCAACTATGTTGTCTATTCCTACCCTCTCAAATGGAACACCTACAACTGGTAGAGGCACCAACAGTGCTTTTATCCTCTCTCCTGTCTTACCACTCATCTGGCACATGGGACAGGTTCTATAGAACCCCTCTGTGTCTCTGCACATCTCTGGCCAGTAGAACAGAGGTCTAACCTATCCTGGGTTTTTCTAAGGCCCAAGGGCACTTCATGTGCCAGTGGCAACAGGAACTTCCTCTGCACTAGTGGAACCACAAGCCTCCTGCTAGTTCCTGGTTTAGGATTTACCGGCACACTATAAAGTAGGCCATCTTCCCAGGCAACATATTGTTTCCCAACTATTCCTTTGATGACATGTTCCCGGGCTTCCTTCAGAAGTCCTTCAAGTGTAGGGCACGCTTCCTGTCTCTTGCGAAAATCTTCCAGAGTAGGCCCTACAGCAGCTATCAAACCCAGCACCCGGTCAGCTTCTGTAGCCTCATCCTACTTTCCCTTTGGAACAAAGTCTCCTTTCCCTTTGGAACAGAAACAATGACCTCCAGGGCCACTGCCTTCCTGGAGTCTGCTCTTTCCTGCAAAGTACTTTGTCCTGGTCCCTTCAAATCAGGAATGATCCTAGTCTCACTCTGAGACTGATGTGCAGCCTGTGCTCTGGTCAACACAGCTGACATAGTCTAAGCCATAAAGGCTTCCGGTCCTGGCACCAAGCCTGAGGCAATCAAATCATTGTCCAAGAGACATTCAGCGCCTTGTTTTTCCCTTACCCTGACATGAACCATGGCTGCCTTGTCATTACACTCCATCTCAGCCCTGGAAAGCGGATACTCTATGCCCTCTCCACTTGCTACCAAACCTGCATCCTTGGTACCAGGGAGCATATTCTCAGAATTAAGATACTTCCTCTCAACCATGGTGCAGAACGCTCTAGTATCCCTCAGGGCAGGCATTTTCCCCCCTTTAATGCTAACTACCTGCACAAACCCCATTGTGTTAAGATGAATCTGCTTCACAGCATCTGGGTCCCTCTCCCAGATTTCCATAGCTACTAGGTTGAGCACAACTGGGCCCTCTCAGGTCCCTTCACCCACTTGTAAGATGCTTGCTAACGTGAGTGTTGCTGGGTCAGGATTTTTCGCCTGACAATCCCTCTTGCAGTGTCCCACCTGGTGGCACTTGTCATCCATCTTGGACTTGGAGAACTTCCCTTTCCTCCCTCCTCACAATTGTCCTTCCCGGACACACTGTCACCATTGCCATTTTGCTTGAGCCCTCGAGTCCATGTGAATTACCCTGGCCCTTACCCTCTTTTTTGGAACAAGTCAGTGGAGAGTTCCTCTCCCCCTTTGGCTTACAAGCCTGCTGTTGCAGTCCCTTCTGAACCCTATTAGCTAGCCTCTTGTCAGCCAACACCTGCAAGCTTCTCTGGATCCCTCTTGGTCAGATCTGACAGGTATTGCCTAAGTTGGGTAGAGCAATTTTGCTTGAGTTGCTCCATCACCATCAGCTGGATAAAGGACTGAAAGTCCTTGGCCTTCATCCCACTACCCCACTTATTCCAGTCATGCAATACCCCATGAATCCAGGTCTAAAACGGAACACCATCTACTCTCTTGCAGTCCGGAACCTCTGAAGGTACTGAGATGGCTTCAGCCCTAACCGTCTAATCAGAGCCTTCTTTATTTGCTCCTAGTCCATCTGGTCTGCTACAGGCAACATCCCAACCCCTTCCACTGGCATGCTCCCCAATAAGGCAGGTGCCTTAGACAACTTATTCAAGGTCTGCGCCTTACAAGTGACCTCAAGGCTCACAAACCATTCCAAGATGTCCTGATCTTCCACATACACGTGCACAAGATCTCTTGGAACCTTGGTCACAACCTGGCCTGAAATGCATGTAGAGTATTTTATCCCAGATGAAGTTGTCAAAGCTGGCACGCTATGTTTCTCTCTCTCTACGGCAATCTTTCTTTTCCTTTTGCTTCTGCCACTGTCTCTGTTTCTCCTCATTTTCTCTTTGTTTCTATGCTCTCTCACAATTTCTCTTCCCGGGCCCATTCCTTGTCTCTCCTGCCTCTTGTCCTGTTTTTCCTGGTGAGCTAGTCTTGGCTGCTTCCTCTCAAACTCTCTGGCCTTCTCCTCTTCCTCAGCCTTAGCCTTCTGGAGAACCAACTGCAAGTTCAGTGTCTCTGTTAGACTCAACCCACCCAAGGGTTTTACTCCTGGAAGTGGTGACAGTGACATCCATAGAAATTCAGTGTGGGTGGCGAGTGTCTTGGGGAAACTCTGAAAAATGCATTAGGGGACACACTCTGTGTGTCTCTGGGATATATCTGTCTTAAAGGGACCATAGAGCTGAATCCATAGAGCTCTCGTCCTGGGTTCCTCCCATGTTTTCCTCCCCAGAATCAACTACAGCCTCTTCCCTTTCACCCAGTGTCTTAAACTGGTCCCTAATGGGAATCCTCCACCCTCTGTCTGTACATAAATCCTTCATCTGGTTTATAGACATGGTGCTGACGTCTGTTCCCAACCCTGTGTTTACCATTGTCTATGTGTGCTGATTTTGTGCGTAAAAACAGGACTTATTGTACTACTGGCATGAATTGGAAATAGCCAATGCCAATCAATCAATTAATCAATCAATCTGAAATTGTATTGTGCGGCTAATCTCCTGTCAGGGTATGAAGGCACTGAGAGTGCTGCTGAGGGGGGCTGTTAGACCTGGCATCTTTTGGCGTGTTTCTCCTGTTTTTTTGCTTTCTGACCTCCTGGTTTTGACTCTGTTTTTGCTGGTTTAGTGTCCCTGCACACTTTCTCACTGCAGTTCAGTGTTAAAGTGCAAGTGCTCCTATTGTAAATTATATTATGGATTGGTGTTTCCATGATTGGCATATTTGATTTACTGGTAAGTCCCTCGAAAAGTGCACTGAGAGTGCCAGGGCCTGTAAATCAAATGCTGCTAGTGGGCTTGCATCACTGATTGTGTCACCCACACCAGCAGCCTTTCAAAGCGTTCTCAGACCTGCCACTGCAGTGTCCACGCGCAGTTTTTACTGCCATGTCGACTTTTAAAGTACACCCACTTGCCAAGCCCTAGCCTTCCATTTTATTACACGTAAGTCACCCCTAAGGTAGGCCCAAGGTACCCCTATGGGCAGGGTGCAGTGTATATGAAAGGAAGGACATGTCGTGGTGTGTGTGAGATGTCCTGATGGTGAACTACAGTGTAATTTGTTTTTCATTTTCGAAAGGGCATCTGTCCCCTAGGAGAGAATGGGGAATACTCTGTAACATTTTACGAGTATATGTTCCCATTGGCACAAGATAGAGAAATGGAGTTTAAAATGCCTGCACGCAGAATGTAAAAATACATCTTTTGGTAAAGATGATTTTTATGTTCTGTTTTTGAAAATACCACTTTTAGACAAGTAGGTATTTTCTTGCTTAGCCATCCTGTGTGCCTCTGCTGGGTTGTAAATTGACTGTCTGGCTTTGGAGTGACAGGGGCTGGGGATGGGCATTCTCTTCAGACAGCCACTGGGGGGGGGGGGGAGGTCGAGGTGTGTCCTGCCTTTCCTGGATGAGTCAGGGCTGGGCTGAATAGACTTGGGTCTCATTTAGAGTAGTGGGAGGAGATTTCCTTGCACCTGAATGGGCCTGCTGGTCTGCCTTGGACAATGCTATCTCCACGGCTGGGCCAGAGAGGACCAAACTGGTTTGGACTGAGTACAGACACTCTCTGCCCAAGAGAACAAAGAGAATTGCAGTATAAATATTTGAGCCCAGAACTTTAGAACTCGGGTGAATCAAAGAACCTGCCAAGAAGAAGAGCTGGAAGAACTGCTAGGAGGAGTACTGCCCCATTGCTGTGTTATTACTTTGTTGGGTTGGCTTGCAGTTGCTGCTTCTGCCTTGGGCAGTGAAAGGACTGGACTGAACTTTCTTTACTTGTGCTGAGTATCTCCAAGGGCTTGAAACAGAGCTCTCCTTCTGTTCTCGAAGTCTCAGGGACAGCCTTCACTTATCTCTGGGTACCGCCTCTGAAACTGTGGGTTTCAGTTGCATCCGAGGAGGAACGCAGCCGACCCCGTCACCGTCACCTCTGCGAGCTCCGTGTCCTGAAGGCACCGCAGGCGGCACTGCCGCATTTCGCACCGCAACCCTGGTCTCAACGACGACGACCGCTGCTGCCACCAAGCTGCTGCTTGCACCGCGACCTGTGGGCACCGCACTCCGCACTGCCTCGCTTTACTCTGCCGCCCTGGTCTCTCCGACGACGTCGCTGACCGCGACACCCGTGACCGCACCATGGTTTGGGGGCACCGCTCGTAAGTTACACAATGCACCGCCCTGTCCCACACTGCAGTCTGGGCCGACTGATGCCAGCTCCCATCAACTGGCACTGTCGCCTGCACCGTGACCTGTCAGCACCACAACGAGCACCGCTTCACTCTGCAGCCCTGGTCTCGCCCACGCAGCTGGATGACCGTCACCAAGCCGCTGCCTGCACCGGGACTTGAAGGCAGCGCACGCCACATCGCTACGCTTCACATTGCAACCATGACAGTTGTGAATCTAGGCCATAGATCTACTTTACGCAACTCATTGACTTACCGTGGTGGGATTTATTACTGAGATATTGATCAGCAGATTGCTCCTTCCAAAGTGAATACACTCACTTTGCTAAAGAAACGTGTGCTGCCCTGATCTGCATGACTAAATCCAGCAGATTATCACCTACCCCCTTGGCCTAGTTTGTAAACCCGCCAACTTGTTAGAGAGAAAAACCTATCAACTAAATTCCAAATTAAACTGGCGGTAAAGAAGCAAATCATATTGCTTCTGAATTAAGCACTTGAGGTGAAGATTAATCCAAGTAATAACGTTCTCCTAGTGACACATAGTTTGCGGTATATTGTATTCAAACTGAAAGCTATTTGGTTGCAACTATGGAATCTTACAAATAGCTTGTTGGTTTCCCTCATTAAGCTAAACAGTCATGTGTAATCTTGTATGTGTATTGCACTTGACACCTTCCTGCCCGACAGCTAATTCCTGTTCACTATCAGATAGTGTACATGTTGAGAAAATAGTTTTTCAAATTGTCTTGGCCAGTGACTTTAATTGGTTGCCAAGCTCTTGAACTTTGACACATAAAGTGAGTGACAGGTGATTTCATCATCAAAGCCATGCGAAGTTCTTTTTCTAAACAAAGGAGAGGTAGTAAGAGAACTATTTTGTAAGAAAGTGCCCTCTTTTTGCATGGTTGCCCCCACTTTTTGCTAAACTGCTGATGTACTTTGACTGAGTGTGTTCCCTGGGTTCCTGCCAAACAGGTACCCAGGGCCTATGTTCTTTCCCTAAACTGCATTAAAAACAAAACCCAATTGGCACTCTTTGGCCACAGGTCAGTCCCTTGTAACTGGTACCACAGGTACCAAGGCACCTTGGCCAGGGAAGGCCTCCAAGGGCTGCAGCACTTATTGTGCCACCCTTAGAGGCCCTGTACCTTTACACACGCACTGCCTATGCAGGCTGCATGTTTTGGTGCTGAACAAAGTGAAGAGTCGACATGGCACACATACCTGTGTGCCATGCCTACAACCCACTGCCCTGGCATGGGTCAGCCACCCCTCTAACTGGGTGCACTATACCAGTGGTGAGGGTACAGGTGCCTGAGCCCTGTACCCCTACAGTGTCTAAGCCAATTCTTAGACATTGTAAGTGCAGTAATGCCATTAAGAGTATATGGTGCTGGGAGTTTGTCATTACGAACTCCACAGCATCATAGCGGCTTTACTAAAAACTGGGAATATATGGTATCAAACTTCTCAGCATATTAAACCCACACTGATGCCAGTGTGGGATTTAATGAAAAATGCACTCAGAGTGCATCTTAGAGAAACCCCCTAAAAAACGACCTAACACTAGTGTCCAGGCTGAGTAGCTGCTCGCCAGCTGCCCCCATCAGACATGTTTCTGGACCCCTGGGTCGAGAGCCTGCTGCTCCCGGGGGTATGAAACAATGCACATCCTGGAAAGAGGTGTCAAGCCTTCTCCAGGATGGGCAGGGTCCACGAAGCGGAAGCTTCAAAGGCTTGCCGCCTTTGTGAGCTATCCCAGGCCTTTGCTGCTTCCAGCCACTGGCCCCCCACCGGTTTTGACCCCCAATTTGGGCGGGAGAATCGGCGGGAAAGGGAGGTGTGCCCACCTTTGCCAACCCCACCCCTCAGGTTGGGGAGGCGAGGTGAAGCGCAAATTTCAGTCCCCGCCATCTTGCAGATGGGGGGCCCAGCCAACCAGAGTGAGGCATATGCTCCCCTCCCACTGGAGGGTGGCATGATAGTGGGTGTACTCACCTCAAGGAAGGGACCCATTGGTTCCAACCTTTACTTACCTGTAACGCCCCTAAATCTAGTATTTAGGGGCAACCCTGAACCTTGCCTCCTCAGACAAGAACCAACCAAGAAGAAGAGAAGAAGAAGGACCAAAGAGCTGTGCTGAATTTAAGAAGAGGAGGACGCTCACTGACTTGGCCCTAGCCCTACCGGCCTGTCCCCACCTCGAACCTGCTCCAGCGAAATCCCGGTGTGTCCTGCAGCCAGCAACCTAAGAACCCAGAGGACCTGCCCTGCCTTCCACATGTAAGACTTAGTCTCTCTGGGTCCGGCCAAATCCGCGAGTCTGCACCACTCTGCACCCGTCGCATATGGCCCGAGTCCGAGGGGCCTAACACCACGAGGAGGGCTACCCGGTGATCCTGACCTGAGATCTGGTGATCTCTGACCTGCCTCGAATCTCCATGCGAAGCCTGCAGCCTCTTTTTGGAGGATCCCGCCGACCGCAAACAGAGCTGGTAAGAAAACCAGACGCTAAAGACACCCCTGCACCCGACGTCCCACGGCCTTGGGTGGCCCAACCAACGGTGTCCCAGCATCCCAAAGCATCCCAACTTACCTCTCCAACAGGTAGTCACCTCCAGAAGATGTCCCCGAGCCTGCAGTCTTTGTTGCAGCCAGAGAATCCCCATTGAAATCAACAGGGCACCCGACGCCAAACCAGCACCCTGCACCCAGCCGCCCCTGCGCCGCTGCAGCTGTACTTTGGGTGCTAACTCGGATCCCCCTTTGCCCTGAGCCTAAAATCAGGAGCTCTGCTCCCACAACCTTGTGGCCTGCTCGTGAGCAGCCACCAACCGGAGGCCCCCTATTCCCCATTGGATAACATTGGGCCTCAGCACTCTGCACCCGGCCGCCCTAGTGCCGCTGAGGGTGCATCCTCGACCCTGGGGGAACCCTGGTTCTAACCCCAGAATACCAACTCCCACAAACTTGTACTTATCTGCAAACCGTTAACTTCATTTTTCTCCATAAGAATACATTGACTTTATCCTTGAAAAATGTTTTTAAGTGTGGAGTTGGTTTTGTATGAAACATTGAAAAGCTTCATATAACTAAAAACTGCTTTACTCACCTTTTCTCTAGAAAATGTCCCAGTGTGATATCTAGGCATATCACACTGAGTAGAAAAAGTAATCCAAAGTAATCTAACAGTAATTTTACCTATTTTCAAAGTGTTTACCTAACTGTAACAAGTCACTTTCATTCAGCTTGCTCGCATTGTTCAACTTGCCTTGAAAAGTATCACTTACACTTACATGTGCCAGGCTTGCTTGGTTCTAGAAAATAAATATAACTAAATAATATTTTTTATACCCAAAAAATTGGTCTGAGTTCAGTCTTTGAGTATGTGACATCATTTGCTGCCTGAGTGTGTACAACAAATACTTAACACTACCTTCTGATAAAGCCTTACTGCTCGCCCACACTACCACAAATAGAGAGTAAGGTGCTATCTACTTTTACCTCTGCCTACCTTTGGGGTTCCACTGGACTCTGTGCACACTGTACCTCATTTTGGTATGGTATATACAGAGCCAGCTTCCTACATATTTGTACATATCAGTACCAAAATTAGATTGTGCTCCACGTAAATAAGGAGGCAAGTCTCACCTTGCCTACTACAACACATGGTTTTAGGACACAAAATGTAACAACTCTGAACTTGCATTGACTGTACAATGAGTATCAGGTCTTAACCAGAGACTGTTGCATTGTCGCACCTATCTCTAAATGCTTCACTTTGAGATGCTCATGATTCTATAGGCAATGGAACTTGAGTTGTTTATTCCAATGCTGATCAAATGGGGCACTTAAGCTTCTCGTGCACTTTTTAAAAATAAAACCAGCCTTCACACAAACTCCTGGATGCAGTTTAACTTTACAACACAGCTCTACGGGTCAGTTGGCGGGCCAAATACCAAGGCTGTGTAGTCTTAAATTCACCTTTTGCCTCTTTAATCCACCTCCTGACACCTCAGACCCTCTTGTCTCACTGTTGCAGGTTCCAGCTTTCTCCTTTTGTGACAGTTTTTCCGCCTTTCTCTTCCTCCTCTTTCCGCTCTGTTTGTTTTTCCCTCTCTTGGGAAATGTCTGATGCAGAAAAATAAGTGCCTGTCACCAAAAATATGTGCTGGTGGCCCCCACCGGCAATCAGCGCCTCAAATTAAGCACCTGGAAAACTGCTTTGCCTTAGTACGTTACCCTATTGGCCATGATTCAGGCATTAACTAAGTGTGATGAATTAGTATCTAATTAAATATGAGGTTAATGCATTCAAGATACATAAAAATCAGTTTGTGAAAAGTATTTTTTAATGTCATTTTGTTTGATTTTCTTTTTGTTTAGGACCTATTGTTGTGAAACCAGAAACTGTACAAATGGATGAAGAAAATAAGGAGCCACAGGTTATAAATCTCATTGACTCAACGAAGAATGAACGGAGTGAAATCCATGCTGCTCCATTTGTCACTGTGAAAACTGAGGATCCACCAAGGGTTGCAATAGGTGGAAGTTCACCAGTCAAAGCGGAGGGTGACGATGGTATTGACAGTGCTACCAAAACGTCTTTGACTGTGAAGCCTGAGATTATACCTGTAAGTGAAGAAGCCAACGAGCCATCTATCATAATTTTTGAGGACTCAGATGAGGAAGACAGGATGGACAGGGGAAAGCTCCATCGGATGCCGGATTGTGCTGAGGAGAGAGAAAAACCTGAACACAGTTTGGCAAGTAAGTAACGCTTCTTGACATTACAAGATTGTGATTACTTTGTATGCTAGCATGAAATATAAATCTTTTTCTGCTGAGTGTGGTCCACCACCTTAGTTGAGTGTGGTTTAAAGCCTGTATCCCATCTAAGGGCCCGATTTCGATGTCCGAAGGACCTGATTCCGTCCGACATTGATTGGGTACTGGGACCGACCGACCTCCTGTCGGCGGTCCCAACCCAGCAATTAAGATGCGACCGAACACTGTTCGGTCGCAGTCCTATTCCTTACAGTGGGAGCATGCATTCCGACCAGAATGCATGCTCTCATTGTAAAGAGAAGAGGTGCAGGGGGGCACCATAGGTGCCCCCTCAGCCGCCATCCGGCGGCCTTGCACCCATGGGGGCACCTCTGGGGGCCCCCAAAGTCAACTTCCAACAGCCTTTCTGTGTCGGAAAGGGCGGCACAGAAAGGCTGTCGGAATCCGACATTGTAATCCCTCGGGCGGAAAGAGCCGCCCTTGGGATTACAGGAGGCTTTCCGAGCAGCAGACGGGCTCTCTGAGCCCGTCGGAAGCCATTCGGAAATCCAGTCTGGATTAATTTCCGACCGACTCCATCCAAATGGGTCGGTCGGAAATGAATCCAAACTGCTGATTACGATGCCGTAGGAACAGCTCCGACCGAGGGTCAAAGCCATTTCCTACGGCATCGTAATTGGCCCCTAAGATGGGACAAAACATTACCTATTTCTGTAGAGCACCTAACAGTAATAGTGAGTTAAACCCAGCAATCTGCTATGATGAAGTCATCTGTGCCAAAATCAGCAAACACTTTAATCTTTTCAGCAGCATATGGTGCTAAATCTATCACTCCAAGATGGCATCTCCTCTGGCTCTCAAAAGCATTCCAAAGGTGTCCCTCAATAAAAAGCCACAAGGAAACCCAAACCAACCTGATAATAATTGACCCAAAACAAATCTTTTGTGGCTTGGCAAAACTATTGGAAATTGCAATTTTAGAGCAGCTTAGCACCTTAATGGAAAATATTAAACTCTGCAATCTATCAATCAGCATTCCCCAATGGGTGCATCACAAAAATTGCCACCTCCAGGTGCGTGATAAAATATACTGCAAACTGGGCAAAGGTGAAGCCCATCTCCCCATCCTTCTGGACCTTTGATGACCATTGGTACAGTTGATCATGGTAGGCTTTTCCCGATCCTAGAGTCTTACCTGGGCTTCAAGTGCAATGTTATGAACTGATTGACCTCATTTGATCACGGAGGGTTTCTTCTCATTCTGGAATCTCATATGACCTTCAAGGGTCCTTGCACCTTATTTCTCTTCAACTGTAAACAACATGTTAAAATGATGTACTGCTTTTCGCACCCTGTTCTAGTCCTCAATTGCATCACAATGGGTTCCATCCTAGCTCCCATACAGTTCAACTCATATATGGGTCTCCTGAGAATATTCATGGAGACGTTTAGTGTCTTGATTCACCAGTATGCAGCCAACCCCCAAATTTACTTGAAAATCTCCTTTATCAAAGAAGATTGTAAATTGAAAATTTGTATAAAAATCTCCTGAATTAGGTGTTTCACATGGGCAAATAGCAGATTTATTCTGCTATCCAGAGAAATCAAATCTAACTTCGACCATGGAGAACTCAACAAATAGTGGCTTCACTTCAGACTTCCCTGCTGAAATAACATTTCTGAGCTTCTGTATTGATCAATATCTTTTCATGAAAAAACAATAATGATAAAACACTATAAAGCACAAAAGCTGCGCTTCTATCTATAGAGAAGCAAACCCGGTCCTAAAGTTCATGTATGGCGAATGAAAAATTTCCTAGCTATCGTAATGGAAAGTTTCAATTCTATTAAGGACTCGGAGGCGAGGATTATGCTATCCTTTCTCCACTTTATTGAATATCTGCCATTTTAAAGTTAGCACACAAAAACTATCATTCCCATGAACCTTGGGAATGTTACAAACAGAAACATCATAGAGTCCAACAGGTAGACTGTCTGTTCCATCTCAATCAATCAGGAGAGCCCAGCCTGTTCATAGTCCTTTATCCCTGGCTATTCCTCCTCTTTTGTCGCGCGAGATCAGCCTTCATCGACCCCTCATGCGTCCTGTTTGCTTGCGTCCAAACCTGTGAGCAGATGACACAGTTTTAGGAGACAATCATGGCTAAGGATTAGCCCTGAAAGAGAAGATGGCATGTAGATGTATCCCAGGGAAAACAACACTTGCAATCAGATAAAGTCTGAATCAACATGAACTTAAACTTAAATTTTACTTACTCCACTACGAGGGTGGGAAGGTTACAAGAATTGATGTACCTCGGGTGGTATAATCCTCGCCTCCGAGTCCTTAATAGAATTGAAACTTTCAGTTACGATAGCTAGGACATTTTTCATTCTATGTCAGGACCGGAGGCGAGGATTAAGCTAGTTTAAAGCTTACTCACCACCAAGTGGGCCATCTGCAGAACCGGTTTAAAGTAAAACCATTTGAACGTAGAGTCCGAAGACCAATCTGCAGCGTTGAGTATGTCTTCCAGGTGAGCCCCCAGGGCAAATGATTTAGAAGCCATCGCTCCCCTGGTAGAATGGGCTCCAAACGCCCGTAGGTCTATCCCAGCTTCCTGCATCACCCACCTTACCCACCGGGCAATCGTGGGTGAGGAAACAGGTCTGTGTGGTTTTCGCAGAGCGATGAGGAGCTGCTGTTCTCCTGGGGGACGGAAGTCCTCCGACATTTCCTCATAGGCCTTAAGGCAAGACACCACACACAGCTTGGGGGAATCCGGGAAGGCCGGGTACGAGATGGACTTCGTCTCGCATTTGGTCCGCCTACGTATTGTGAAGGTAACTCCTGAGGGAGAAAAAATTCTACCGGAGATGTCCAAAGCTCTGACATCCGATACCCGTCTACAGGAGATCAGGCAAAGGAGCATGGTCAATTTAGCCGAAAGTTCCTTCCTGGAGAGGAACCTATTTGGTTGCCAAGAGAGGAAAAGGTTCAGCACCTGGTTCACATTCCAGAGAGCCGAGTACCTGGGCTCCGGGGGAAGAGAGAGTCGTATCCCCCGAAGGAGGCGGCAAAAAAAAGAGTGTTCCCCCACCGGGGAGCCTTCCACTGCGACATGACCCGCGGTGATGGCTCACCGAAAGGTGTTGATAGATCTGTAAGCCAAACCCTCTTCGGCCAGAGAAGCCAAAAAATTCAGGATGCGCGTCACATCTGCTGCCACGGGATCAAGGTCCCGTCGCATACACCAACGTGACCATCTCCTCCAGGTGGATCTATATCGCTTGACTGTACTGTCCGCCCAGGCCTTATTTCTCAGCTGCGCCCGAAAGGCCTGGGACCGACCATCGTCCCCGGTAATCCGCCACGCCATGAGGGCTAGAGACCCCTGCACGATGAGTGGATGAGGTTGCTGCACTGGATTGAGAAGTAGTCCTGGAAACTGGGGGAGAGGGATTGGAGAATCCCAAGAAAGTTCCAGAAGAACTGGAAACCAAGTTTGCGATCTCCAAATCGGGGTAATCATCACCACGTTTGCTCCCTGCCGCCGATCTTGGGCCGAGGCCCTGGTTATCATGGTGAACGGGGGAAAGGCATAGCCTTGCTCCTCCCGCCAATCCTGGAGGAACGCGTCCGTCTTCTCGGCCAGTGGATCTGGTTTCCAACTGAAAAACCTGGGTAGTTGATCCAGGAGAGAGGCTAAGAGGTCCACCGAAAAGGGGCCCCACCTGCGCTGGAGGTCCATTAACACTCACACATGCAGTTTCCACAGGCTCACGACGAGGAAATGGCATGACTGATAGTCTGCAGCCTGGTTGTCCTGGCTGGGCAGGTATTCCACCGTGACTGAGATCTGGTGGTCCAGGCAATACTACCAGAAGTTTGCAGCTAGATCCGAGAGGGCCTTCGGCCGTGTACCCCCCAGGTGGTTTATGTATCTGACCGCTGACACATTGTCTATCTTGAGGAGTACGCAGGACTGGATGGAGTCCTTGGTCCAACATTGGATCACGAAGTAGCCCGCGAGAAGCTCCAAGCAATTTATATGTAGCCGTTGTTCTTGTGGAGACCACACCTCCCGTGGTGAACTCGCAACACCTCGCTCCCCAGCCAACCCTGCTGGCGTCTGATTCGATGACAATATCTGGCGCTGAACCGAAAATTGCTCTCCCATTCCAAGCCTCCATGTTGGCGAGCCAGCAACTGAGTTCGGCCCTGGCCTCCGCTGTGAGCGACACCTGCTGCGAATACAAACATCCTCTGCAAAAGTGGGCAGCTTTCAAGCGCTGAAGGGCACGGTAGTGCAATGGTCCTGGAAAAATGGCCTGGATCGAGGCGGACAGGAGTCCCACGATGCCGGCCACCTGCCTGAGGGAGATGTGCGGTTTCGTGAGCGCCCGCCGAATCTTGTGGCGGATCCTTGTCACCTTCCTGGAGGGGAGGCTGAGAGAAGACTCGACGGAGTCGATCGAGAAACCCAGAAAAATCACCTTCTGGGCAGGAACCAGGGTAGATTTGGCTTCGTTGATCACGAATCCCAAGCCCTGCAAGAGATTCACCGCTATCTGAAGCTGCTGTGCAAGTGCTCGAGGACACTGAGCCATCAACAGGATGTCGTCGAGATACACGATGAGCCTGATGCCCAGCGCCGAAGGCGTTCCACCTGAGGACCTTCGTGAAGCCGAGGATAGGCCGAAGGGCAGAGTGGTGAACTCGTAGGTCCTGCCCCCTCAGAAGAACTGTAGGAACCTTCTGTGGGGGGGAAAAATGGGAATCGAGAGGTAGGCCTCCTTGAGATCCAGGCGCGCCATCCTATCTCGTGGCCTTAATAAGCCCGTAGGAGGTGGATTCCCTCTATCTTGAAGTGGCGATTGATAAGCCACTCGTTGAATTCGCGGAGGTTGATTACTGGGCGCTGCCCACCATCCGCCTTCTCCACCAGGAAGAGGTTGCTGATAAATCCTCTGGAGTGGGGAAGGGTCTGAGCAATCGCCCCTTTGTCTAGGAGAGACTGCACCTCCTGGTCTACCAGAGCAGAGTCTGCCGAAGAGAAGGTGATGGGCCGCGGGGGTACGGGCTGGGAGGGGTTCCCGTAGAACTCTATCTGGAATCTCTGTATAGTTTGGAGAACCCAGGCGTCCCCCGTGATGGAAGTCCAGGCCTGGAAAAAATTTGCCAGACGGCCCCCTACCCTTAGACGGGAAGAATGTAGGACACTCACCGGAAGTGTTGGAGGCGGCACCGCCTCAGGCTCCTCTGTGCTTGCCACGCCTTCCTCTGGTGGGGTAGAAGTTGCAAATCTGGCCTGGTCCTGGTACTGGCCTTGGTGGGAACCTTGTCTGGGAGTGTATTGGTTAGGGCGGCCGGACGGACGAGCGGCCCCCTTCTCGGCCGGCCCCTTGAAAAACCCTGGAGTGAAACACCTTTTTAATAGAGGACTGCGCCTTGTCTAGTGAGGTAAAGGTATTTACGAATTTTCCCAATTCTTTAATAAAGGGCTCCCCGAAGAGACCGCCCTGCGCTACTGGGCCTGCTTCAGAGTCCACCAGGTCCCCAAGCTTGGGGTCTACCATGATAAGTAAGGACCTCCGCCGCTCGGTAGACAAGGCGCAGTTGGCGTTTCCCAGAAACACTACGGTGCGTTGCACCCATGAGGATAGGGTGTCTGAGGGGATGAGGGATCCCGAAAACTTCGCCTCCTCCGTTATATCCAAGATCTTTGTGAGGGGGCCCAGGGTGTCCAACAGCTTGTCCTGGCAAGCCCGCCAGGACCTAGCTATCGCTTTTTTGGGATCTTTGACGAACTTCTGGAGGAAGGTGGCCATGCGGGGGTCTATGTCGCGTGTTAGAGCCACCTTGCCCTCCAGAGATGGGCGGCGGCAATCCATGCCACTGGAGTCAAGCTATCCTGGCTGATGAGGGGTGAAACCCCGAAACCGGTCCTAGGATGCTTTTTTCCAGTCCAGGGATGACCTGGCCTGGCAGTTTGGGCTGGACTGTTCCCATTGGGTGCAGGGTCAAGACTGATTTGCATATGGCCAGGTCCAAACTGGAATGGCATGGTGAGCAAAAAAATGATGGATTTAGGCCCAGAACTCTGTACTGGGGTGAATGTATGACATTGTTCTGCATTCTGTCCATCAATTGTTCTTTTTGCAACTGAGACAGTTGGGGGCGTCCTGCTCCAGTGGTCTTCGGATGCGGCTTGCCACATATTGGGCGACCTTACCCGAAGGAGCCCAATCCAAAGATCTCGGGTGAAGGATGTCGTCCGGATCTAGCATGTCTGCGCACAGACCTTGGTCATCCTGGGCAGGAGGGGGGCGGGAGGGGAGCCAAGGGCGTGAGGGGCCTGCGTCGTCATCTATGTCTCTGTGGTCTCAGTCAGTGGGGTCAGAGGGAGATGCTGGAGGGGCAGTACTGGCTAAAAAGGCCTGTTTAAGGTGGGTGAAAGCATCCGGGTCCACTCCCGCCTCGGCGGTACGTTTCGCCGGTGGGGGTTAAGTATCAGGGGGGGGAGGGGTGCAGTTGGAAGGGTCGGGGTTGCTGGGCCTGGCACTGCCCGTGCCAATTTCTCACAAGCTTGCGCAATCTGACGGGAAAGGCTGTCTTCTAGAGGAGCCATAGTCTCTGAAACTGCCCTGTGAATTGATGCATCTACTGTATCATAAAAATCGTCGTCCCACTGAGGTGCGGTAAGGGGGGTCTTCCTCCCACTGATCCTCGCCATAGGGCTCCATGGAAAGAGCGCCCTCCAAAGGAGGGGGTTATATCCCCAACAAGGTAAAGGACAAGTAGTCCAAAGGCAGGTTCTGCCAGAAAAGTGAACAGTCCAGAGGCAGGTCATGCCAGTTGTGGGAGGCTGGGTGTCAGCCAATGCTTAACGCGGCCAAGCTCGCTTTAAGGGCTCACGCCTGGGACCCTGCAGCCCTGGTGAGTGATATCAGGCAAATCTGCCCGCAGGAACAGACCTGCAAATACAGACTCCCACGTGGAGAGCGTAAAGCCTAATGAAATACAGACCCAGAGCAGGGCGTACACACAATCTGCTAGTATAGCAGTACTGACCCGCACACGTTGGCATTGGACTCTCCAGACAAGGCTCTCCCCGTGGCGCCGCAGCTCCGATTCCTGTCAATGCGCGGAATGCGGAGCGCGCGTCACAGGCGAGAGGCGCCGATCGGGCGCCCTCTGGTGGTGGGAGGACTACACCGCCGAGCCTTCACCAAAGACATACGCGGCTGCGAAGGAGCGGAGAAACGCTCCCGCGGCCAGACATGGTTCGACCCGAGTAGCTGGCGCCCCGTGATAGAAAACCTGACTAGGATAAAGCACAAATGCAATACTAGAAAAAAGGCATCAAAACACAGATGCGAGGCGTGAAACCGGAAAATTATGATGAATTTAGCATGCGCGCTCGTAACAAACACAATGCTGCCAGTTCGTTAAATATAAATCCAGAAGGGCCACAACAAACTCAGTATGAGAGAAAATGAGGGCACACTTATCTCTGGCTGCTAGCAGCGAAGAAAGAGGAGGAATGGCCAGGGATAAAGGACTATGAACCGGCTGGACTCTCCTGATTGGTTGAGATGGAACAGACAATCTACCTGTTGCACTCTATGATGTTTCTGTTTGTAACATTCCCAAGGTTCATGGGAATGATAGTTTTTGTGTGTTAAGTTTAAAATGGCCGCTATTCAATAAAGTGGAGAAAGGATAGCATAATCCTCCCTCCGGCCCTGACATAGAATCACAGTTCTCAATAGCACGGAAGAAAAGATAGCAAGAGAGGATTGTGAAGGAAAGGCAAATATGCTTAAAAACAAGAAATGGTGGAGTACAATGTATAGCTTTCATGGATTCTGTCGAATCACAATTATTAGCGAGTACTAACCTAACCCAGATTAGAAGAAATCAGATATTCTCCCCATGACACATAGTTTACACTATGTATTGTATCACTTTCTGACTTCTGCACTCCTGCTAAACCTTTTCTAAACTATATACATGCACACTTTCTGCTTTTAAATGGTAATAACGTCTCAATCGCTGTAATTTTATGACTGTCTTTTATGGTTGCTTTATGGAAATGCTTACTCTCAAAGCGGTAGGCCTGAGCTGGTTATGGTGACAAGTGATAGGCCTGATTGGAGGACTGTAAACGTTATGTTTGATGCCATAGGTCCGGTGTGCTTAATGAAACATTATGACAGAGGAAGTTGGTCTAGCTTATTAATTGTGAAAAGCATATGTTAAAGCCAATAAGCCTTTAACAGTTGGTTGTTACTACATTGTGTTACAGGCTATATACAAGTATTATGTGACATGTAGATTACCGTTGTAGGCACGGGTTTTGGCGCTGACCACTCACTCTAACAAACTCTGGGAGTTTTCGTTGTGAAGATTCTTGTTAGGCACTGTAGAACGGGATTGTATATTGTTTTGCAAGCTGTATTTCCCTACGAATTTGTAATTTTATAGCCGCGTGCAACTGAATAGGCCGGTGTTCGGTAAAGTTTCAAGTTTTCAAGTTCATTTATATCATGACTCCATTAATTAAAACCATACATGAAGAATTTAAGAGTACATTGTTAAATAAATAACACGGAATGCAATTAGAAAAGGCTCCTGTCAACACTTATGCAATCCTAGAGGCGTTCATTTAAAAAGTACAAGTGCTAACTAACAACATTAATAAAGAGATGCATGGATTTTTACAACCGCATTTATTAGAAAGGTCAATGATGGCTTCTATGACATCACCTTGACCATACTAAAATGCTACATAAATGCAGTGGGTCCCATACGACTTTTTTTTTTTTTTTTTGATAACCAATTTTATTGATTTTGAAAGAAAAAAAAAAAAAAAAGGAACAACACAGCACTGGTATACATTTCCAATTGATACATTGATGGACCTTTATCACCAGCTAGGCACAGATGTAGGAAGCGACCCAAACCCATCTGCTGTTTGAAAGGGAAAACCTCTTCATTCCACTTGGCCCAGCCATTTGCCCCAAATCTTTGTGTTTGGCTGGACATTCCCTGGCCTCATACAATGTTTTTTCCTGCACTGCGCACCAATCTATGCCTTTGCGCCATTATACTATGCTCGGGGGTGGGAGTCTTCCAGGCAGCTGCGATGTCTCACTTGGCCACCATGATGGCTGTACTTAGGAAGAGCTTGTCTGCCCTGGATCCGTCTAAGCTATCCATGACCCCCAAGAGTAGGTTCAGGGGGCTTGTGTGGTACCTCCCAGCCCAAGACGCCAGTAAGTTCTGATTCCAACACCTCCCAGTATGGGGTAAGACGCGGACATGCCCACACCATGTGATAGAAATCAGCCGGTTCCGAACCACAACGCTGACATGCTGATGTGGTTCTTAGGCCTGCTCTGTAGAAATGACCAGGGGTGAGATATGCACCATGAAGGTAGTACAGTTGAACCAGGCGGAGTCTGGCCGAGATGGTGATGGATTTTGGGGCCATCAAGGCGTCCCGCCAGTCTTCGTCCTCCAGGGGTCCCAACCAGGCCTCTCACCGGTGTTTGAGCGGGTCAAGGGTTGTTGGACTATTGTTGGTTAGGGAGCGATATATCCTTGAAACCCCCCCTTCCCTAAATTCCCCATCATGATCTGTGCTTCCATTGGGCTGAATTTGGGAAGTGATGTGCCTGTTGGCATATGTGAGTTAAGGGCATGGCGTAGCTGTAAGTATTTGTAGAACTGAGAGGAATGAAGGGTGTAGCGAGTCTGTAGCTCTTGGAATGATCGTAGGTGGCCCCCCACCCACACGTCGCCCAGTTGTGAGATGCCAATGAGGTCCCACCTCCTGAAACCCTCTAATGCCCCAACTTATTTAAGCCAGGTTCCCTGCCATAGGGGTGTCTGCTGTGTCAATTTGATGTCCCAGTGGGTGTGACGTAAGGCGGTGCGCCAGGGCAGCAAGACCGAACGGGTCACTGCCGGAAGGGCCGAGGGCATTGGGCATCCGTATAGAATTGCCTGAATTTGTGGGAGTCCCAGTTCCTCCAGCTCAATCCTGTAGGCTGGGTCGGACCAGCCGCCGTTAAACCAATCGTGTAGGACTAGTAGTCAAGTCGCTAAGTAGTATAGGTAGAGGTTAGTCATACCCATACCCCAGTCGAAGGGCGGTATCTGGCAGTGGGCGAAGGCCATTCGAGGTCTCGAGTTGCCCCAAAGGAATCTCGTGGACATACTGTCCAGCTCTTTGAACCAACTCTGTGGAAGGATTCTGGATGATGTATAAAAATCGGGGTAATATCATCATTTTAAATAAGGCTATTCTCCCAAGAGGGTTGAGTGGCAGGGTTTGCCAGCTTCTAAGGTTCTCCTTGGCTTTTTTGACCAATGGGCTGATGTTGAGGGACCTTGCCAAATCTCGGAGCAACGCGATCCAGATCCCTAAATATTTTAATGACTGTCGTCTTATGGGGATGGTTGATTGCCACTCAAAGCATTCCCTTGAGATGTGAAGGGGCACTAAGGTCGATTTGGCGGGATTCAGCCGTAATCCCGATACCCGTTCGAAAGCGCGGAGGAGTTGGAGGCATCTGGATCCAGACTGCCCTGGGTTTGCTAAGAAGAGCAAGACATCATCCGCGTAAAGGGCGATCTTGTCTGTGTGGGAACCCCTCCATTTTCAACCCTGAACCTGCTCGTCTGACCGAATGAGACACGCCAGCGGCTCCATCGCTAGGGCGAAGAGGAGGGGCGAGAGGGGGCATCCCTGTCTCATCCCTCTGCTGACAGGGAACTACTCCGAAAGTGCCCCGTTTATGAGAACTCATGCCCTGGGTTTGGAGTAGAGGACCTGAGCGAGACGGTGGAAATGAGGGCCTAGTCCTGCTGCGGTCAGACTGTGTTGAAGGCTTTTTCAAAATCCACAAGCAGAAGAGCCAGATAAGAGGTGAGTGTGTGACGATTCTCTAGGGCTAGATGGAGGTGCCGCAGGCAGTGCCTTGTACCACGTGCCAACATGAAGCCGTATTGGTCCGGTTGGACAAGTTTACAGAGGTGTGGTTGCAGCCGTTGGGCCAATATTGTAGCATAGATTTTAACCTCCATGTTAATGAGGGAGATGGGACGGTAGTCCATGCAGAAGGGTGAAGGGGGTTGTGTTTTAGGGATGCCGACCACAGTCACCATATCCGTTTCGGGAGGGAAGGTCCCCGACTCCACAACCTCAGTAAACAGCTCGTGTAGGTGGGGGACTAAGAGTTCTCGGTATGCGGCATAGTATTCTTGTGGGAAGCCGTCGGGCCGGGTGTTTTCCCGGCAGCGACCCGTGCAATGGCGTCACTTATCTCCTCCCGGGTGATGGGAAAGCCCATATTGGCCGCTTCGGCCGCACACAGCCGGGGAAGTTGAAAGCCTCCCAGGGTAGCCAGTTCGGGAAGGGAGGCCTCAGTCTTCTGGGCTGCGTAAAGCTGAGACTAGAAACCAGCAAATGCTTGGGCTATTGCAGGAGATGTGCGATGCGTAGCACCGAACGAGTCCTGGATCTCTGGGACTATTCGGTTCGCCAGAGTGTATGAGGCCAGTCGATGCAGTATTTTACCGTTTTTGTCGCCCAAGCCATATACCCGGGCCACGGAGGACCGCCACAACAACCTGGCCGAGTCTAGTGAGATTTGCTTTATCTCGTCCCTCAGTAATGCAAGTTGCCTCTTGTGGGTTTCATCCGCCGCCCCAGTCATGTCGCACTCCAGACGAGTTGCTTGGGCCTCGAGGAGTGTAAGTCTGCTTTCCTGGGCCAGCCGCTTAGCCTTGAGTTGACCTCTGGCGAAGCCGCGAATCGTGGCTTTACCCGCTTCCCAGAGAGTGCTCGGAGAAGAGACTGAGCCCTGGTTGGTAAGGAAGTATTGTCGGAATTCCTCCCAATCACTTTTTTGAGGTTTTTTTCCTGGCGGAACCAGGCATTGAGTCTCCACACGGGGCGCACCATGTCCATGGTGCCTCCCAGTTGTAGGAGAAGTGGTGAGTGGTCCGAGATTCCCCGGGGCAAGATGTCAATGTATGTTGCTCTCCGGCAGTCGGGGGCTGGCATAAAGATCATGTTGATGCGTGCATGTGGGTGTGTCGCGGAGGTGTGAGTGTATTGGGTGTGTCTGGGGTACCACGTTCTCCAGACGTCACACAGACCCAGGGATGCCGCCCAGTCTGTCAGTCGTTTCGCGTGCAGCGTCCTACCAGATGAGGGTGCACCTGAGGTGTCAAGATCTGGGTACATGACTGCATTGAAATTGCCTCCGATCATTATCTCGCCTAGGGGCAAGGAGGAGATGACCTCACTAACCCTTCCTAGGGTAGCAGCAAGGATAGTGGGTGGCACGTATACGGACACGAGATTTAGGGTGTCCCCCCTTCCCCCCCCCAGCGTTCCCGAGAGGGCCACGAAGCGGCCCATCGGATCTCTGAGGACGTGAACAGGTACAAAGGGGAGGTTGCACCTTAAGAGAATTGCCACTCCACTGAGCCCCACTCAATGCCGGAATGGCAAGCTCTATCAAATCCATAGTGTGTGAGGAAGGGACAGTGATTCCCCATAAGGTGAGTCTCCTGGATCATGAGTACATCAGGAGCATGTCTGTGCACGTGTCTCAGGGCCGCCGTGCGCTTAACTCGATCGAGTAGGCCATTGACATTCCACGACATGATTCAGAGGGGCTCTTCCCTATTTGACGCATGTGTCATGGCCTATGCGTGAGGGTCCAGGGAATGTGTGGCTCCGGTGCCCCAAGGGGTTGATTCGGGCCATGGACTGAATCGCTTTGGGTGTGTGGAGTCTAAGTTGTGGGTCGCATGTGAGCGTAAGCTGGTGAAAGAAGTGAGTGCTGTAAACATCTAACATTGAACTAGAACTGAGGACAACTGTCCCAACCCCCACTCCCCCCACCCTATACATCCGGAGCTGAAGCATCTGTCACCCTAATAACTTCGAGACTAATATGCTAAACTGCTGCGTCTAGCGTGGTAGCTGCGTGGTGGACCCCTCCTTGAACCAGGATCTAACCGTTGCATCGGCAGAAAGTCTGATAAGTCAGTTCTGTGGGACAGTTTATCCCGAGCCCCAAGTCGGGCTTCTGTCGACTGCTCGGGAAAACGCTGCCAGCTTGTTGCTGCTTCAGATCGTTGGGCTCCACGAACGGTCTGTGTCGACAGATTCAGTTTCAAGAGTCGTAGGGGGGCTTCCCTCTACGAACGATTGTCCCGGGGACCAGCATCGTGGGTGGGATCCCAAACCCTGGGCAGATACAGTGGGCAATGCTGAAGTGCCTCTGCGCCCTCCACACCCCCTTCGTGAGCGTGTGGTCTCCGGACTCCAGGAGCTGCAGATGAGGAAGTTCCGGCCGCCTCGGGGGACTCAAAAAAATGGGCCTTGTCCTGGAAAACGACCCAAAGATGGGCCGGGAAGAGCAGCCTGTATTGAAGATCTGAAAGAGACACGTTAGTGATAGATTCCTTACCTTAGAATATCCCCAGGCGTCAGACTGGATCCGGAAAGTTTTGCTAGCAGTACCCCTGCGTGCCAGTAGGTGGCGTCGTGCGGCTCCG
Organism: Calotriton arnoldi; assembly: GCA_963921515.1. NCBI lineage: Eukaryota > Metazoa > Chordata > Amphibia > Caudata > Salamandridae > Calotriton > Calotriton arnoldi. The sequence goes on from CAWUFW010006163.1 coordinate 762,928, forward strand.
CGTTCGTCGCTGGCGTCGTAAGCGCCGAGATGACATCACGGAGACTACTTAGGCGCCACCCATGCGCGCTGACGTCAGTTCTTTCTTTTTCCGCGCCAGAAAGCGCAGATCCGGTTAGAGCACGTACCTAGTCACTTTTTGACTATCTCTTTTGGGACTTTTGTCCCCCTTTTTCCAGTTGGTTTCCTGGTGCACGTAGGGATGCCTGGATTTAAGTCTTGTGGGGCCTGCCGTCGCAACATGTCGGTGGCGGACCCCCACGGTGTCTGCCTCTACTGCCTGGAGACCGACCACGACTCTCGGTCTTGTCCGGATTGTCGGGCCATGGCCCGAAGGCCTTGCGGGAGCGGCGCCGGAAACTGCTGGAGGTCCGACACTCGCCCCCGCGCCGTCCCCGGTCCAGAGGCCGTTCCAGGGAACGCTCGCGGGGCCACAGCCATCGCTCCTCGTCACCCTCGGATTTGGGTAAGAGACGACACGAAAAGAAGTCGAAGAAGCCTGTTCGCTCTCCGACGTCCCCCCGCCGGTCCTCGGATGCGGATGAGGGGGACAGGGGCCTTGCCCCTGCGGCTCCGTTGGAGCTCGAGAGTCCCGCGGCCTACCCGCCTTACCCGGGTCCGTCGGCGAGTCCCGCACAGGTGCAAGAATTTCTTGCTACCATGGACCGCCTTTTTAGGCCTCTGGTTCCCACCGGCGCGCCCTCGGGCCCCGTGGTCCCGTGTCTGGATCCTGTTGGACCGCCGGCGCTGCCGGCGGATCCAGCTTCGGCACCACAGGATCCTGCGCCACTGGCTCCGGCCACAGCGCCACAAGGTCCAACGCTGCCGGCTCCCAGTGCCGCCCTCGGCTCCGCCGCCGGCGCCGCAGTGGGTGCCTTTCGTCCGGCCATTACCCAGGTTCCAGGACCATTTTGTTCCTACCTGGGATCCGCATTGGGACATGGCGCCCGTTCGGCCCGACCGTTTCCGACGCCGTTCCCGACGCGTATGTTCCCTCTCCGGCTCCTGCCCCGCCGCCGCGGTCGGTGCCACCGGCGGTGGTGGTGGAGGACGACTGAGAGGGGTCCGAGGACCCTCTCGCCCGTCAGTGTGACTCCGAGCAGGACTGGGCGGACGACTTGCAGGACGCCGGCGACCTCGACGTCTCTTCTGACCGGGGGTTTGCCGCTGAGGTCCTCAACCTTGATCTCCCTATGGTGGCCCTCAAAACTAACCTACTTACTGAGGTGCTCCAGACGGCGACCGCCTCGTCGGAGCCCCTGCTCCCATTTAACGACGCCCTTACCTACGTCTTGCTGGGCACTTGGTCGCGGCCATCCACTGGGGCCCCTGTGGATAAGAATGTCGCCAGGCGTCATCGCCCGGCGCCGGGTGACCCCGCTTTTCTGACCACTCATCCTACGCCTGAGAGTCTGGTCATCTAAGCTTCGACGTCGCAGAGTGCCTTTCCCACGGCTCCGCCTGATAAGGACTCTAAGAAGCTGGAACAGTTCGGTAAACGTTTGTTCTCTTCGGCCAGCTTGGGGCTGCGGTCACTGAATACCGCCTGCCTATTGGGCCGCTATTCCCACGCGGTGTGGGACACAGTTGCGCAGGTGTTACCTCAGTGTCCTGAGGAGACCCAAGCTGTATTGTCCCAAGCCATTGCAGAAGGTAAAGATGCGGCTAAGTTCGCCATTCGGTGTGGTTTAGACACCGCGGACTCCTTAGGTAGAGCGATTTCTACGACTGTGGCGCTTCGTCGCCACGCCTGGCTCAGATCTACCGGGTTCTCGCCAGATGTCCCAAACTCACTCATGGACATGCCCTTTGATGGCACTCGCCTGTTTGGCGATAAGGCCGACAGTGCACTGGAGCGTTTTAATGACTCGCGGGCCACGGCCAAGTCCTTAGGTCTTTCCACGAAAAGCCCAGCCACTCCTGGGTTTCGTTCCTTTCGTGGCAACGGGAGGGGCGCCCAGGCACGTTCTTTCAACAAGCCTGTGCAGAACCAGCCTCAGCGCGGTCGCGGTTTCCGAAGGGGCGGATCTGGGAATCAGCGTGGGGGTCAGTCCACCTTCGCCCCCGCCGCTTCGGCCTCCAAACCTTCCTAATCCGAGCCTTGTGGCGCATTCCACGCCAGTGGGTGGCAGGGTCCGCCTTCATCTCTCCCACTGGCACGCTATCACTTCGGACAAGTGGGTGTTGCAGATCATCCGCAAGGGTTACGCCCTTCCCTTCCAGTCCACCCCTCCAGCCATGCCACCTCAGTACCACCGCATGCCGGGGGACCACTTGGCACTTCGTCTGCAGGAAGTCACGGCCCTCTTGGCCAAGGGGGCCATCGAGTGTGTTCCTGGGCCAGAAGTAGGGAGTGGTTGTTATTCCCACTACTTTCTGGTCCCCAAGAAGGACAAGGGGGGCTTGCGCCCCATCTTGGACCTCAAGAACGTCAATCGCTTCCTCCGGAGGAGAAGTTCAAGATGTTGACTCTGGCTCAGGTCTTGGCTGCCCTTGACCCTGGAGACTGGATGGTAGCGTTGGACTTGCAGGACGCCTATTTTCACATCCCCGTCCTGCCGGCCCACCGGCGTTACCTGCGGTTCACGGTAGGCCAGGAGCATTTTCAGTTTGGCGTGCACCCCTTCGGCCTTACCAGCGCCCCTTGGGTGTTCACGAAGGTGATGACGGTGGTCGCAGCTCACCTGCGCATGTCAGGGGTGTCAGTCTTCCCCTACCTCGACGACAGGTTGTTGAAGGCGGGCTCGCCCCAGGCAGTCGTCACCCACCTTCAGACTACGGCCGACTTCCTGCATTTGCTGGGGTTCTCCATCAATGTGCCGAAGTCGCACCCGAGTCCCTCTCAGAAGCTCCCCTTCATCGGAGCGGTTCTGGATTCGACGCTGTTTCGGGTTTATCCTCCCGAGCAGCGGGTCTGGGATATTCAGGCTATGATTCCGATCTTTCAGCCTCTATCCTGGGTTTCAGTCAGGATGACCCTCCGGCTCCTGGGCCTGCTGGCCTCCTGCATCCTGCTGGTGCAACATGCCAGATGGCATATGCGGGCTCTGCAGTGGGACCTGAAGTTCCAGTGGGCACAGCATCAGGGCAACCTGTCCGATCATGTCCAGATCTCGGAGGGCACTGCACGACATTTGCAGTGGTGGCTCACGAATCGCGATTGGGTCAATGGCAGATCCCTCTCCCTTCCCCAACCGGAGCACACAGTGGTGACGGATGCGTCCCTCCTGGGATGGGGTGGTCACTTGGGAGAGGCGGAGATCAGAGGCCTCTGGTCTCCGGCGGAGTCCCGGCTCCATATCAATCTTTTGGAGCTTCGGGCGATCCGGCTTGCACTCTAGGCATTCCTTCCCTCTGTCCGGGGAAGTGTGGTGCAGGTGTTCACGGACAACACCACTGCCATGTGGTATTGCAACAAACAGGGCGGGGTGGGGTCCTGGACCCTTTGTCAGGAGGCTCTGCGCCTCTGGACATGGCTGGAACATCAAGGCATTACCTTGGTGGTTCAACACCTGGCAGGTTCTCTGAACGCCAGGGCGGACGAACTCAGCCGCCGGTGCTTGATGGATCACGAAGGGCGTCTGAACTCGGACGTGGCGCAAGGTCTCTTTCTGCAGTAGGGAGAGCCTTGGTTAGATCTATTCGCCACCGAAGAGAACGCGCAGTGTCATCAGTTCTGCGCGTTAGAATTTCCAAGGCGGCACTCGCTCGGCGACGCTTTTCGTCGCGAGTGGAGCTGCGGTCTGTTGTACGCCTTTCCGCCTATACCACTTCTGCCCAGAGTGCTGAAGAAGATTCGGCGCGACCAGGCCCAAGTCATCCTTGTGGCTCCGGATTGGGCACGACGATACTGGTATCCCGAGCTACTCAACATGGCGACCGATCCCCCGATCCGCCTGCCTCTCCGGGAGGATCTTCTGTCGCAGCAACAGGGGACGGTCCTCCACCCGAACCTGTCCAGCCTCCACCTCCATGCGTGGAGATTGAGCGGCGACAGCTGATTCCATTTGACTTGCCTCCTGAAGTCTGTGATGTCATTCTGGCAGCCAGGCGTCCCTCCACTAAATCGGTATACGCCTGCAGGTGGAACAGATTTGTGGCATGGTGCACAGCTAAGTCTGTGGATCCCCTTTCTGCCCCTCTTTCTGAGGTCCTTCTGTTCCTACTCTCCTTGGCCCAGCAGGGCTCTGCTTTGGGCACTGTCAAAGGTTATCTTTCGGCCATCTCCGCTTTTCTCAGGCTTCTAGATCAGCCTTCTCTCTTTAAGTCCCCGGTTGTTAACTGTTTCCTCAAAGGCATTACACACACGTTTCCTCCTGTGCCTTTCATAATGCCTCAATGGGACTTAAATCTTGTCTTGACCTATCTGATGTGCGCTCCTTTTGAGCCCCTTCATAACCGTCCTTTACGTCTTCTTACTCTCAAGACGGCTTTCCTGGTAGCTATCACCTCTGCCAGAAGAGTGAGTGAGCTCCAGGCTCTTTCTTCTAAACCTCCTTTCCTTTCTGTTCATCCGGACAAGGTGGTTTTAAGGACCCGTCCTTCTTTCTTGCCAAAGGTTGTCACGCCCTTCCACATCGGCAGACCATCACTTTGCCCACCTTCTTTCCGCCTCCGCATCCTTCAAAAGAGGAAGAGAGGCTCCATCGTCTGGACCCAAAACGTGCGCTCTCGTTCTATCTAACGCACACACAACAGTTCCGGGTGGATGACCAGCTCTTTGTTGGCTACGTGGGCGCCAAAAAAGGTCGGGCCGTGCACAAACGCACCATCTCTCGGTGGGTCGTTTTGTGCATCAAAGCATGTTACTCGTTGGCTAAAAAGGAGCCTCCTGTGGGGCTGCGTGCCCATTCTACCAGGGCAACAGCAGCCACTACTGCCTTGGGACGCGGCGTTCCCTTGCAGGATATTTGTCAGGCAGCCACGTGGGCCTCGCTGCACACATTTACCAAGCATTACTGCCTTGACAGTCAAGTCCGGAGAGACAGCTTCTTTGGCCGTTCTGTTCTCCGTGACTTTCTGGTGTAATCTATTCGCAGACCCACCACCGGGGTTGGTATTGCTGGGGTATCTATTCTAAGGTAAGGAATCTATCACTAACGTGTCTCTTTCAGATGCAAAAAAAAGTCCGTTTTTATATAGCGCAGCTACTCACCCTTACGGGTCTCAAGGCGCTGGGGGCCGTAGTGGAAATTAAGTGAGCTATTGCCCAGAGTCACATGGTGAGGAGCTGAGCTGCCGCCGGAGCCGGGGATCGAACCGTGAACCCTGTGCTCCGAAGTCAGCTGCCCTGGCCGCTGCACCACACCTCTCCACAGATGCACAAGTTACTACTTGTGTAACGATATATCTGTAAGAGACATTAGTTAGTGATAGATTCCTTACCGCCCCACCCATCCTCCCCGTTCTGCGAACTGATTTCTAGGGTTAAGGTCATCCCTTTTAGGGCCCTAGTTTCATGGCACCAGTGGTCAGTTTCTTGCATGGCTCTGCGTTCCTGGCGCGGAAAGTCGTGTACAGAACTGACGTCAGCGCGCATGGGTGGCGCCTAAGTAGTCTCCGTGACGTCATCTCGGCGCTTACGACGCCAGCGACGCACGCGGAGCCGCACGACGCCACCTACTGGCGCGCAGGGGTACTGCTAGCAAAACTTTCCGGATCCAGTCTGATGCCTGGGGATATTCTAAGATAAGGAATCTATCACTAACTAATGTCTCTTACAGATATATCGTTACACAAGTAGTAACTTGTGCGTTAAGGGTGCGCAACTTTTGTTTGATGTCCGTGTACGAGTGCCGCTGTGCCTGGACCTCTTTGGTGTAATCTGAGAAGATCAGTATGTGGTGGTCTTGGTAGGTTAGGGTGTTCAGAAAGCAGGCTTCTCGTAGAATTGCATCCCTGTCTTTGAAGTTTAGGATCCTCGTGATGATGGGGCGATGCGGGGTGCCCGGCGGTGGTTTGGGAGCCAGGGATCTATGCACCCGTTCCACTGCAAAACATGCGGAGAGTGTGCCTTCAGGCATGCATGTCTTGGCCCAATTCTCGACAAGGGTCGCTGCTTGTCCCTGTTCAGATCCCTCGGGGAAACCCACCAGTCGGAGGTTGTTGCGCCTCGAGTGGTTTTCAGCGTCTTCGGCTCGTCTGTGCAGCTCTTTCGTGTGGGTCTTTAGCTGTGCAACCTGTTGTTTCAGTTGATGGACGTCATCTTTAACCGTGGATAGCCGGGATTCTGCTTTAGAGATGCGGGCCGTGGCGTTGCGGAGGTCTTGCCTTATTAGCGCCATGTCCAGGCGGACTTCGCCAATTTTGCTCTCAACTGAAGCTTGTGAAGAGCTAATGGCTTGAAGGATTGTGGTAAGGTCCCCTTCAGGGGGAGCGGGTTTCCCTTCGGCGCCTTCACCTGGCCCAGCACCGTTTTTGGTGAGCTGGTCCATCCTGGTTTGCGTCGCGGTCGGCTTCGGGCCCCGGTCCTTCCCTATGCTGACCAACGCTCTGGGGGCGTCCCGACTGTATAGGCAGAACTTGGCTCGTTGTTCCATTCACTTTGGTGGGGTCGGTGACCAACCCCTGAGCTGCCCGCGTCTGGGATAGGGATGATTATTTCAGGCCTCTGGAAGGTGGGGGGGGGTCCTCCCCTCCGCCAAAGAAGGCGTTGTGGGCTGGGCGGTCCGATCGTTCGCCAGGACCTCCGGACGACCCAGCCCCACGTCTCAGGCTCCCCCACCCCGTCGCCGCCGGGTAACAGATTGGCAAGGCTCCTGGGGTTCACCGTCCCCAGTTCAGTTCGACAGATTACTGCAGATTGGGGGGAAGAAAGACTCTCCTTGCAGTGTGTTGCTATGCTGCTGGGGAGGCCACGTCCTCTCGAGCCGGGCGTCCCTCCCCGGGGTGCAGCATCCGGTCCCCTGCACGAGGTCTGCGGCAAGGTCGGCTTGTGAGTCTTGTGTGAGGTTCCAGTGGAAGACCGAAGCAGACGTCTCAAAGCCCCCGCAGGTGCTCAGTCCGATGGTGCTGGGGGCTGAGGGGGTTTGTAGGACAGGTGTGAGGCAGATCTAATTCAGTCCTCTGGAGCACCACCCCGCTCGGGGTCTCGACTAACCTGGGGCTCAGGGTCACCGTTCCGATCAACGCCGCGGCCGGCGCAAGGGGGCCAGGAGTCATCTGGCAGCGCGGGAACAAATGGATCCGACCCTTGTTCCCCATCGGCCGGGGCAGCGCCTCTTCCAGTGCATCAGGCCCCAGGTGGTCCCGGCACTCCGGCTTCCTCGGGGCCGCTGGCGGTAAAGGAGGAACAGTGGATGACCACCTCCCCCCGGGCGGGTCAGCACAGATCACGGCAGGGCCTATTGATGCGGGACCCCTGCGACTTCGCCTTGTTCATCCCGGGTGGGGGGGGCACTCACGTTGCGTGCTCCAGGGTTGCTTCCTCGCCCAAGGTCTTCGTTGCACCATCTAGGGCCTCTCGGGGGTGAGGCAGCGGGGGGGGGCACAACGAGCGCTCAGGTCCCTGGGTTACGATGCGGGCCGCGGCGGGCCATTCACTCCAGGCCCGCCCCGGCCGCGCTCCACCGCCTCGGTGACGTGTCCTGGGGCACGGATCAAACCGGCTCTCCTCACTCTGCACCTCCCCTCCGGGGCCGGAGGTCCCCTATCACCGCCGGTGCAGCTGCCAATGGGCCGTTGCAGTTCAGCCTGTTCCGGAGTCCTTCGGTGAGGAAGCAGTCACTACTCCGCCGCGGCCCGGGTGGCCAGCGTCGAGGCCCACAGTCACGCCCTATCCGAGCAGGTCGTGGTGCCCTGTCCGCCATTTTAGATGGAGCCGCTTCGCAGGCCGGGAGTCTGGTGCAGTCTCAGCGGCCATCACCGTGCTTGAATCCGCTTCAGCGGCACACCGCTTGTAGTAGCGGGACAGGATCTGCTTCTAGGGGTAATTATTCCCGCCGATAGGCTTGCTTGGTGAGAGCGGATGACGGAGGGGTCCGGAGCACTCTCAGAGTGCGACCGCCATCTTGACCCTCCAAGCCACGCCACCCCCATACGACTTCTATCGCATCTCATCCCCATACACGGTAGATTGAGGACACATTTTTACAATGAGATAACACAAAATATAATCAAACAAGCATTGGTAAAGCCATTAGGTCTGGTGATGGCAATCAGCTTTTTGGCTTTGTCAATGCTTGTTTTGTTGTGTCATTTGTTTTGCTAAATCTTATTGTCGGGGGAGCTGCATGGCCCTCACCGATCTAAAAAGAGACATTGGCTAAAAGCAAAAGAATGTTTTCAGTCTCAATTGCTATAGTGAATCTCTGCCACTTAGAACTACTTTGTATGATGATGTCCTCCTTGTGAAACAGCAGAAAAATACCCTCACTCACTGTGAAGTTAGCCAGGGGTTGAAGTGGGCTGACCCACTGCCCCACACTGTAAGCTGTAGTGGGCGGAAGAAAAATGTGAATGGCATAATAACAGAGGAATGGATGAAGAGGGCTTGCTAAAAATTCATAAAAGTAAGTATATTATAGACATTATTTTAACACAGAATTAAAGGTCTTGGCTAACTCCAGACATAAAAACTCTATTTCCAATAAAACGGTCTGGAGCTGCCACATATAATCAATATTGAAGCATTTTCACTGTATTGCAAAGCCAAGCTCTCCTTCTGTTCTTTGGCATAAATATTTAACAGTGTTCCAATATTTATAGCTCCTGTCATCCTCCAATTCCTCTCGCTGTCACCCCTCACCCAACTCTTGCGTGATGCTTAGAGCCCTCTTGTGATCCTACTCCACCGCCCTACCCCTGCCCCCTGCAGACCTTGCCCCATTACGTCTCTGGCTACCCCTCCTCCTTGTCAGTCAAACTCCTAAGGTCCGCTACCACAATGCACTACCTCTCCAGCTGGGGAAAGATACCTCCCTGTACAATGCAATGCACCTTCTTCTTTTACTGTCTTGGTGCCTATTTTCTTCTCAACTGAACCCTTTCCCATATCTACTGCCCTCAGCAGTGCTTTGAGGTGACCTTGGGATGGCATACAGCACTATGCAAATAATCAACATGGTATCACGTGCAGATACAATGCACACCCTTGGTCCTTTTGTCCAAGCTAGTTTCACTGTGTAGTCCATGGCAGGATTCCTCCCTTACTTTATATTTCCTTTCTCTCTCTCATAGCTTGCTCCTCTTCCTCGTAGTTTTCAGTTCCACCTCTCTCTTCTTTCTCCCTCTTCCCATTTTTTATTGTAACAAGGGATGCACTTGCCATCAAACATTTTCGCTTTGACCTTTTTCCCCATCGTGCCATCACATCACACAAAACAATTTTTTTGAGCTCACTGTTTATTATTCCTTTTTTCATTTATTATGTACAGAAAAAACATTGGTAGTTTTGGAAAAATAGGTACACAACAAATAATGCAGTAATTAGGAGTTTTAACAGTATTTTCCCATCTTTGTCCACTTATTCGCATCATTCTTTGAAAAAATGATAAATAGGTTATATAAAAACTGGAAAATACTATTAAAATGATTCAATTACTTACAAATTGCAATAATTTTTCTTTGAGAAATAAAAACAATTTTTATTTATTACTTACATTTTTACAGAAATTTCAAAGCTGAAATTCTGTTAGAACATCACTTCTGTGCGACATAGGAAAGCCTCACTTCAAATGCTAAAATGTTGTTTATAAAAAAAACTACATATTTAAGGGAGTGGAGGTAGCTGCAGCTAAATAAAGCCCTTTTATTCACCAACCACCTCACTTCCACCTTCCAAGCCCTCCTCTCAATCCCCTATAAAAATATAACTCTGTGTCATACAGTGCGAGGGGCTCAGGCCTCTTCTTCTTCTGTTGACTTGCTCAAGGGATCCCTTGGCCCCTCCAAACACCTGTAGAACCCACCCCAGTCTCTGGGTACTTGGCACCAGCTATAAACACTGGCACTACACTTACCATGAAAGGGTCAGGCCCAGAGCTTCTGGGAGTATCTGGAACCCCTGGAGCAAACATTTAGCCAAATTGCCCTCTCTTATCCTAGTGGGGGCACACCAGACTAGTGCCCAGTTGTCCCCATCCAACAAGCTGTGGGTAGAGGATGCACTGCTAGGGCACAGTTGGCACAATCAATGTCCATTTGTCCCCATCTAACACGCTGTGGACAGAGGGAGAGGATGCGCTGCTTGAGCACGGTTGGCACAAACAATTCTCATTTTCCTTGGCTGAGAAGTTTCTTAAGTTCAGGGGAACAATTTCTAGCATAAGAGCAAAGACCGAGCTGGTGACCCCATGAGACGTGTTGTTGCAGATGGCAGGGATGTGGGCAGAGAGACTAGGCTAGCAGCCCTAAATATCTGTGTGACATGTAAGGCCTCAAATTCCTGTTAATTTCAGCAAATTCGTGCCAGCGCGTCAGGTTTCAAGGCCCTTCTCCATTTGGAGCAATTTTAGACAGACATTCAACTTCCTGAAGAGAGCAGAAGAGAGTGCACGAGGCTGCATCTTTTAGTGAAAGAGAGCTCCCTACAAAAAGAGATCATATACTGGAGGGGATGGCAATGTGGGAATGATGGAAAGCATTTATTCACCGTAAGGAGGGTAGTGCGTCGGTCACTCTCCCCGCAGACATTACACAAGAGTACAAGGCCAGCAGGTGTGAAACTAGTGATCTAGTGCTTCAGAGAGCAGGCGGGGAGATGGGCAGAATGTGGCGCCAGGGGTCTTTGCCTGCTGCGAAAGCCCAGGTATCTCTTGCCCAATACACCCTATCAAGGAAAAGTGAAGACACAAGCAAGGCATATGTTTAGCTGCGCACTTCATGTAGGATTACATCACTGTGAGTGCTGATCATCCACAGCTTCCGAGGCACACGAACAGACACTGATGCAGGCTCGTCACAAACACACACACAAACATATACAAAACCACACCCACCATATTTCCTCCTTTAGGGCTTGCCCCTTCAGTATGGTATATGCATCCTATCCGGATGGTCAGGGAGACTGCTGGTATTACACCAAAGTGAAGTGCCATGCAGTCACTCTCGTTTGCAAGTACAGCCAGGCTGTTGTTACAGTCCAACTCGATGCTCGCCACAGAGTGCCTTTGTTCAGTGGTCATGGCAGAGAGAGGGTGTGGCGTTAGGGCCGGAGCTGCTTACTTTAGAAATGGGGAACCGGGTTCAGGGTTTGGCGCCACTCAACATGCTGCGGTTGTGGGTAAATCACTCACTCGCCCCAGGCCTAACAACAAATAATGCGCAGTGTAAAAAAAAAAACGTAAATGAATACAAAAGCTGACACAGCTTGGCAACCGAAGTAGGGCAGTGCTGGCCATTGGGCATGGTAGGGTTGGTAGTCCGTATAGTCCTGAGTCTGCCAACACCGAAGTGCCAATGAAAGGCAAAATGAACTCCACAACCCATCATGCGGGAGTACCATCACGGCTCTGCAGCTATGTCAGTACGCTTTGATACGGTGGCCATGTTCGATAAAGGGAAACCCTCAAGAGCCATTAGGAAGGAGCTACACGCACTCTTTCTGTGCAAGAGCACTACTTCTGCTGAGTCGAATGCTGTACTCCTGACTCCCAATATGTAGGTGGAGCCAACGCTCTTCTCCTGTTATGATTATCAGATTATTGTCTGGCGATAGCTGAGCTGTCACGCTGCACCAGACTCAGACCATAAAGAGAGTTAAAGGAATAAAGGTAAAAATATCCCAGCTATTACAATTCATGCACAAATTGCATTGCTATCAGTAAACTTGTATGAAAAGCTGATGCCATCCAAGCATTCATCTGGAAAGTGCAAACAATTACTGACACATTAGGAAAGGAGTAAATGAATTTTTAGAGCAGCATGAGTTCGGGATAGGGAGGTTTATAGCAGCTTCTGACACACCCTGTGACAATGCTAGGGTGCTAACTACGTCCCTCATTTGGATAGCGGTAAGTCAGACTGCAGTATCGCGGTGGTCAGGAGACCGCCCGACAATCATGTGGCCGTCCAACCGCCGTATTTGGATAGGACTGATGTGCTGGCGGACAGAAAGTGCTCCTTTCCAAGGAGGCTTGAGCTGCGGCCCAGGAAAATTGCTGTAGCACAAGCCGACGTGAAAAGTGGCACTTCCTGCACTTCCATGCACTGTGTGCCTTGCAGCATGTCATGCATGGCACATGGTGGATGGAAGTGTGTGTGGGCCCCTAAAGTGGCCCACAAGGGACAGAAGCCCTATTTGGGCCCCCCAGTATCCCTTTCCAACAGCCTTTACATGGCGATATTTCCGCCATGAAAAGGCTGTCGGGTAGGGATATCCAAATCCCGACAGCAGTGCCTGACTCGGCACCGCCGTCATGGTCAGAGGCAGCTCCGATGCCACCCCGTCGGGATCTTGGATCCTGTTGGAGGCGTTGGTCTTGCCTCCTACTGCTGTGGGCTGACCGCCACACATTGTAATGCTGAGGTTGGCCCGAAGGGCTATCAACGGTCGGACCTAAGTGCGGCAGCACCCACCCTACGTCTATCTTAAAAAAAAATGAAGGGATCCTATGCACATTTTACATTGCTTGCAGCAAACTCCCATATATCAACTAATGCATTACCTGAAACCCTCTTTTGAAAACTTAGCAGCAATTAGCAAGGTTCTAAATAGATTTTTAGAGCAGAAAATTAAGGCTGTTCATAGCAGCTTCTAACACATCTTTTCTGAAATACTAAAGTGCTACAGAAGAGCCAACAAGTATCCCTTGTGACAAGTTCCCAGCCCCTTTGGGAATTCTAGTTTCAGTTTGCAAGAGATGCCTCCCTTAACTTGCCTCCCTTAACTTTCTTTCTGCAATGCCCAGCAATTTCACAAATCGCACGTCCAGGCGTAGATCCATAACCTGATCTCACACAATTACCCCTTGTCTACAAGTACAAACCCCCTACTGATTAAAAAGAGGTTTTTGAAGGACACGCCTCTCATTTAGTAACTCTGGGCATATGTAAACTATACGAATGACAAATTCCTGTGTTTATTCAGGACAATTTGTTAAACAAACAAATACATGATAGGATCCCCATCCCTTAACATTTGCAGAAATTTCCCACCCATACTACAATCTCCCTTGGTGTGAATGAGTATGAGTGGATGTGATATAGCAGATTGTTGCATGGGTGTGAAAATTTGCCTTTTTCGAATTCCCCAGCCTGATAAGCTGGACAAAATATTGGCAGCCATTGAATGCTAGAGAGAGACTCTGGAAACAAAAATTAATGCTGTCATGGTGGATTTAGGAATTCTGCGCCACGATCAGAGGAATTTGGCCGAGAAAAGGCAACAACATGGTGTAGATTTAGCAGACTTATAGCCACGCATAGCCCATGTAGACACCGCAGTAACGAGTCTGTCACAGCGACTACCTACTATGGAGCAGAGACTGAATGATGCAGAAGGGCATAATTGCAGAAACAATATTCAGATCGTGGGCATGCCTGAACGAACATAGGGCCAAGACATATCGTATTTGGAGTCATGGTTGGCAGGGAAGGTGACCTCTGAAAGCTTACTAAGCTATGCGCCCTGGATAGAGCCCACCGAGTTCCTGCACGGCCATTGGTGGCCCATCTACTGCACTATAGAGATAAGGACATCATTTTGAAAAAGGTGAGACTCGCTAGCCCTCTCATGTTGGACAATCACAGAATGATATATATCCGGATTACACTCTGGCCGTTCAATAACAGAGACTGTCCTTTGTTGCTGTTAAAAGGGCCTTGCAAGACCAGGGTATCCAATACGCCTTGGTGTACCCGGCCACTCTGAAGATTATGCTCGACGGCAAAATGACATGTTTTACGGATGCTGCAGCGGCGTGGGATTGGCTGGAGGCTTACAAGGCCGAGGTGAGCGGGGAGCATTCTCAACCAATACCCTCACCTAAAGACAACAGGCATTGTGGCGAAGGTGCCAAACTCCCTACAAGCGAACCGAGGGAAGAAAGAAGATGGGCAACTCTGGCTGCGTTTTGGCAATGGATGGCAGAAGTACTGGAGCAGCTAGAGACACTAGTGGCTATTCCGAGAGGGTGGGCTGAACTGGACGATCTTAGGGCGACTGCTCCAGTGACGGGACGTTTCTCACAGGTGAAGAAATGACAGCTGATCTTGGCCTCCCTACCACCCACTTGCTCTTATATGGAAGGATATTAGGCAGGTGCAGGAACTATGGGGGCCCGGGCAAACTGAGCCTGCCACACTTGAAGCACTAAAATTATTGATACACTGGGGGTAGGTGGATAAAATAGTTTTATAAAAACGCTTTTCCATATGTTTACCCTACCACTACAAGCCCTCAGAGCTCATTGGGAAACACTTATCTAGAAACCGCTCACTGACTCCCAGTGGGAGAGGGAGCTGGAGAGCACCCAGAAGGACTCCCACAAAGCAAGGCTCAAATATATACAATTCAACTACTTACATTTAACCTACTTGACGCCCAAGAGATGAATCCAAATATCTTCCAACACTGTCTTTTGTTGCCCTAGATGTGGACAAGCAGCAGCTGATGTCATGCACATGGTATGGGAATGTGGGGCAATAGCAGAGTTTTGAAGGGCGATCCTGGAACATGTGGGTGGGGAACTGGGGCAGAAGATAACACGGTTACCCGAAGATTGTTTGCTAGGAACTACTCACTGGAAACAGCAGGTGGGTTTCAAGTGTCTGATGCTTGCAATTACCCTCGCCAAACTATTCCTTACCATTAACTGGAAAGTGAATGAGGCCCTGGCCACTGTGCAATGGAGGAGCATCGTAGTACAAAGGGCGCAGAGTGAACAGGTGGTGTTGAAACTGGAGGACAGGAGTGGATGTAGGAAATATCCAGTGGAAGAGGCCTAGAGGGAGATCCTGGAAGCGTTTGAGCATCTGGGCCCGACACCTCAACCTGCCATAGACCTACAGGGGCGACATTGACAGTGGGAGACCCCATAGACAGTGACCTGCAAATTGAGAATATGATGCCATTTCACAATACGGTTGTGTTAGTGGATGATGTGTTTTAGTTTTAGTGTGGGTAGCAGTTTAATTGGTTTTGTCATCATGCATAATATAATTTGTGGCAACTGCCAATCAAACGATGCGCTGAGCTATGTTGTACTCCTAACATTGATGATAAGTGCAATAATTCATGTGACAGTTGATACTCTGTATTAGACACTGCACTAGCAGATGCAATGACGTCTTACTTGTGGACTGGAGTGGGAATAGTAAATGTCACCCCTTTAGTGCCCAACACCTTCCCCAATATGGTCAAGCTCAAGTGGTTTAGATTGGAGTGGGAATAGTAAATGTCACATTTTTCGTGTCTAACACTTTTTTAAAAATGGGTTCTGTTGAAGTGTTATTATTATTATTTTTTTTAATGAAATTCTTTCTTTTAAATGTATTTCTATCCAGTAGATATAGTTCTATATTTTTATTGATATTGTTGGTGTTTAAAAATATAATAAAAAACAAAACTTAGGGGCTCGTTATGATGTCGGGCGGAAAGCATTTGAATAATGTTCATGATAGCCAACTCAGTGCCGAATAGAACCAATGAACTAATTACTCACCTATTACTTGACAAACGCCATATGGCTGGTAATATACAAGACGTAGATAATGTACATACTATCAGATAATGAGTCAAAGCACAGAAAATAGTTGTATGAAATGTACTTTGGATTTGAGTGTGTATAATTAATTTTCTTAAGTTTTAATTTGATTCGAACTACCAATCCCATAATGCCTCATTATAAGCAAGCATGGGATTTATAATGACATTAAAAAAGGACTCACCTGACCGTGAACAAGGCTTTTGTAGTCGAAACGGTTAGGTTGTTGTGCTATGTGGCAATGGGCCACTGAATAAATGAACTGCTAACTAACTCCTGGAGTGCGGCGTATTCCTTTGGTGGATTATTGATGCAGGACATGGTTCCGTCCTGAACGCCGGCACCTTCATGTTGAGTGTGCTGTTTGGGAACCAAACTGGATATATATATATATATCAATGTTTTAAAAAAATAATTTTACTTACTATTGGATGTTGTATATTTTCCACTTTTATTATGAATTTTTTAACAGTTTAACATTTATTACACTATTGTGTATATATATGTTTTCAACATATATTTTTTTAGTATATATTAAATATTTGTATATATTTCATATTATTACTTAATTTACACTTTACAATGTTGTACCATTTTAAACCATTTTGTGACATGTTTTACATTTTAAATATTTTTTAAACAATTGTAATACTTTTATTCAACATTTTTACATTATTTCCCATTCATTTTTAAGGTGAGATAGTCTTTTTTAGTTACATTTAGAGGCCTTTTTTTTTTTTGTTGTTACTGCTAGTTTCTTTTTTGTAGTCTATTTTTCCCAGAACCAGGTAGCGGTAAGGTGCTGCTGTTCGACGGAACAAGTAAGTCCTTTTTTAAGGGTTTAGAGAGTAGGAGAGGTTTAGGCGAATGTTAGTTATAGTTTTTCTTTGTGGCTTTTTGGTATATTTAAATGTATTAATAGTATTGTTTTTCACTAGTTAGTAGCTTTGGGTTTTCATACACTATTTTAGTAATGTATCGTTATGTTTAATTGTGTTGTGTTACATATATTTTAATTATTAGGTGTGATGTATATGTATTTTGGGGAATGTAATTTGTTTTGCTGGTCGGTTTTTGAACATTATCTACTAACGTGTCCCTTGAGCATAGGGAGGTTTTTTTTAAGTAAATGTATTGTAGTCAATAACAAACCAATGCTTTTTACTTTGATTTGCTTTTTTTCGGGTTTTCTAAAGTGTTTATTTTTTTTAAACACTTTTTCGTTTTTTTAATGGTTCCAACGTACCTTGGATTGCTTTGAGGGATTTTTATTGAATTAGTTTTATTTTTGCATTTTTTTCGGGGGGCTTTTTGGACAATATTTGCCCGTTTTTGGTGGAATACTCTTTTTTACAAAGTGGATATGGAGGAAGAACTGCAGCTACAGAACAGTAAGGGCCTGATTACGTCTTTGGCAGTGCAGGAGCGGGCTGCCAAGCTGCCGTCCCGCTCCTGTATCTCCAAAGCTCACCACCGCCCAACTGCCAGATTACAAGTATTTTTTGTATTCTGGCGGGCGGTCCTTTGGCGTTTCCACGGCGGTGCTTTTCAAAAAGGCACCGCAATGGGAAAGACAAAGACTGTTCCTGCACGGCATGGACTGTTGAGTCCATGCCGTGCAGGAACAGGGGGTGCATGCACACAGGGGGTCCCAGGGCAGAACTCATAATCGGGCCCAAAGTTTTATTGATTTAATTTCTTTTGGGTGGGTAATGTGATATTATATTGTTTGCATACATATTATCTAATTGTTCTTTAGACTTGTGTGTTTTATGTGTTATAATTAATTTATGTGATGGATTGAGTTTGATTTTATTTTTTGGGTTGGTGATGTTTACATTTTTTAAAGAATAATTTATATAATTATTTTAATCTTCATTAATTTAAAAATGATATTTACATTTTTGACTATTGTAAAAAAATATAACATTTTTTATTTATAAAAAAACAGAATTTGTTATTTTGGTTTACATTTTGTCATAATTATTTAGGACTTAGGTTGATGACTATTAATTTTATAATATGCTTTTGGCTATTACTTCTAAGTAGTCTCTTCCTTTGTTATTTATGAACATTTGACTTTACAATTTAGCATGTTGTGTATTATTTAAGTTTGCTTGCTAAGTTTCGGTGCAATTTGGCTAATAGATTGCTCCATTCGTAGGTATTGGTAGCTTTGCTCTTTTTGTAATGCTTCTATAACTTTATAGAGTGTAGGCTGAGTTCTGCAGAACTCAGCCTACACTTATTGTGCCATCCTTTCACTGCGTTGTTTGTTTTAGCTTGCTGTGCCAAAGTGCTGTCATAGACATTCCACCATGGTATTTGGAATTTGGTTTTGCATCTGTGTCTGGAGCAATGCAGTCTGTCAACCCAAGTGTCTTTGAAATAATCGATTAGGGGACTTAGTTTGTCTTTAATTTGTTAATAGTAAGGGGTTTCTATTAGTAAATTGCAGTGGTTGGCTGTCTCTGGGACAGGGACATAGGTTAGTGCTATCAATTATTTACATTTCAAATGCAAATTGACTGTACAATATTCTACACTTAGGGGGTCATTATGATAGTGGGCGGATCGCCACCGCCCGTATGGCGGTGGCGATCCGTCCGCTAACTCACACCGCCTGCCTAACATTTTCCCCCCGCCATATTATGATGGCTGGGGGGTCCGCTTTTCCGCCAGTCAACTCGTCGACCGGGCGGAAAACATGCATAATATGGTGGCGGTGTCTGCAAGACACCGCCATCCATATTATGATGGGCGGCGGTGCAGGGCTTTCCATGGCGGAGACTCCGCCATGGAAAGCCAGGCGGATGACACTTTCGGGGGCCCGTTGTGGGCCCCCAAGATGTTGGGGGGGTGTGGGGTGCACCTATGGTACCCCCCTGCATTGGCATGTACAAAGTGGCAGGCACCGCGCGGTGCCTGACACCTTGTGCATGTGAATGCCCAACGTGCATTCCCAGCATTGTGGCGGGCGGTGCTGTGAGCACCGCCCACCACAATGCTGGGAATAGGGGATGCCACTGCCACCGTGGCGGTGGCATCCTAATACCCACGGCGGGACCGCCGCTCCTATGGCGGATGGTCCCATTCACCGTTACGTGGCGGGCGGACTTTGTCTGCCCGCCATCGTAATGTCCCCCTTAGTTCAGAGTTTTGGAGGTGTCTGCATATGCTTTGATTGAAATGATAGTAATAGCCTTGTATGGATGTGTGGGGGTAAATTTATAAAATGGCTTTAATCATGGATTGTTCAAAGTCTAGGATTATTTTTGGGGGTTGTAGTTATTAGTTTATTTTTAATGTTGTGTAAGAGGTTGGAGTAATTGCTGCTTTGTTTATTTGGTATTTAGGTATTTATATAAAAGGTATATTTGTATTTTGATAATCACCATGTATCGTGTATATTTGAGTCAAAGGTTTGGCACACATTTTAAAGGTCCCATCCATCATCCACGTTTGACAGTGGGTATATTTTAGTAAGTTATTTTCTGTGGAAATTATCAGGATGCGTTTCTCATTATTTAGGTTGTCATGCAACAGGAAAGATTCTTCATTATGTGTTATTGTTAAATATTCCGGTATTTCTGTGTCTTGATATTTTCTGGGGGCAGGAGAAATATTGCTGGTGGCTATTTTAGTTTGTGCAATTAAACGTTTTAAATTGGGAATAGGTGGTAGTTGGCATGTAATGTGTTCAGGGACTATAGGCAGTATATCTTTAATGATTTTGGTTGTGGGTTCCTGGGACCTAGTGCTGGCCCCACATATATATTGTAATACCTCACTTACTTCAATTTCTGTCACATTTGGGGGTGGTTGTGCTCTCTTACATGAATTACATCATCATTTTTTGTAGTTTCCATTCCATAGCATGCATTAGAATAATATTTGGCATAGTTCCTGTTTATATTTTCTGTTGATGCTCTTTCTTGACTGTAGATGTAGCCCATGTGATTTAGTAACTGCTTTGCTCTCTCAGATGTGATGTACTTTGCTGACTCAGTCATTCAATCAATCAGGGGGTTTATTAAGCGCGCTACTCACCTGTAAGGGTCTCAAGGCGCTGAAGGTGTTCAGGGAGAGGGCGAGTCTGATGTCTGCCGGGAGCTCGTTCCAGGCTTTGGCCGCAATGTGAGAGAAGGATCTTCTGCCTGCTCTGGCTCTGTGGATGCGTGGGGTTTCGGCCAGTGCGAGGTTGGAAGATCAGAGATTTCTTTTGGGTATGTGGAAGTTGATTCTGTCGTTGAGGTATTTGGGTCCGGTGTTGTGCAGACATTTGTATGCGTGGGTGAGGATCTTGAAGTTGACTCTTTTCTCCACGGGGAGCCAGTGGAGTGTTCGAAGGTGTTGGCTGATGTGTTCGTGCCGGGGCATGCCGAGGACAAGTCGGGGCGCGGTATTCTGTATCGTCTGGAGTTTTCGGAGTAGGGACTTGTTCATGCCGGCGGATAGAGCGTTTCCATAGTCCAGTCTGCTGGTGATGAGTGCGTGGGTGACTGTCTTCCTTGACTCCGGGGGGATCCATTTGAAGGTCTTGCAGAGGACACGGAGGGTGTTGAAGCAGCTGGAGGTGACGGCGTTGATTTGTCGGTTCATGGTGAGGGATGAATAGAGTACGATGCCGAGGTTTTTGGCGTGGTCCGAGGGGGTCGGTGGGCTTCCGAGGGCTGTCGGCCACCAGGTGTTGTCCCATGCTGAGGGGGGGGTTCCGAGTATGAGGACTTCTGTCTTCTCTGCGTTGAGCTTGAGGCAGCTGTTGGTCATCCAGGCGGCGATCTCCTGCATTCCTTTCTGGAAGTTGAGTCTGGCCGGGTCTTTGGTGAGGGAGAGGATGAGCTGGGTGTTGTCGGCGTAGGAGATGATGTTGAGGCCGTGTTGTCGGACGATGGCGGCGAGAGGGGCCATGTAGATGTTGAAGAGGGTCAGGCTCAGCGATGATCCCTGTGGGACTCCGCAGGTGATCTCCGTGGGATCGGAAAGGAAGGGCGGCAGTCTAATTCTTTGGCTTCTTCCAGTGAGGAATGATCGGATCCAGTCTAGGGCTGTTCCCTGTATGCCGGCGTCGTGTAGTCTGGCGACGAGTGTGCGGTGGGAGATGGTGTCGAAGGCTGCTGATAGGTCGAGTAGGATGAGGGCTGCGGAGTGGCCTTGGTCCAGGAGGGTGCGGATGTCATCTGTGGCAGCGAGTAGGGCGGTCTCGGTGCTGTGGTTGCTACGGAATCCGGATTGGGACGGGCCGAGGATGGTAGTGTCTTCGATGAATCGTGTCAGTTCCTTGTTGACTGTTTTCTCAGCGACTTTGGCCGCGAAGGGGAGGAGCAAGATGGGCCGGTAGTTCTTGAGGTCGGTGGGGTCAGCTGTCTGCTTCTTGAGCAGGGGCCTGACTTCTGCGCGTTTCCAGTTGTCTGGGAAGATGCCTGTTTCGAGGGTGGTGTTGATGGTGCGTTGTAGTTCGGGTGCGATGGCGGTGGCGGCTATGTGGTAGATGTGAGGGGGGCAGGGGTCGGTGGGGGCCCCTGAGTGGATGCCTTTCATGGTTGAGGTGGTGTCTTCAACTGTGATCGGCATCCAGGTGGAGATGGTGGGCTGGCCGGTGCGTCTGGGGGGCGGGCCGGCTCTGGCGTCCGGTGGAAGGTCGATGAAGTTGTCGTAGAGGTTTTTGATCTTGAGGTGGAAATATGTCCCAAGTTTGTCGCAGAGGTCTTGGGACGGGTTGATGTCTGTGGCTTCGCTGCGGGGTTGGTGAATTCCTGGATGACAGTGAAGAGTTCCTTGGAGTTGGCGAGGATTTTGGTGTGGATGAAGGACCTCTTCATGGTTCTGATTTGGTTGTGGTAGTTCGTCATGGCCTCCTTGTAGGTGGCGTGGTTTTCGGGTGTCTTGGTGTTTCTCCAGTTCTTCTCTAGGCGTCTGCAGGTGCGTCTGGCTTCTTGGAGGTCGGTGGTGAACCAGGCGGCTTTCCTGGGGCGCTGTTTGTCGGGGTTGCGTAGCGGGGCGAGCTCGTCTGTGCATTTGGAGTCATTGTATCTGAAAGTACTGTTTGTTATAGACATGCACAATTATGCAATCACTTCTATTTTGTATACTTACATGTTTGTTCTGTTATTATGTTTTACACTGTTATACAGCTTTTCTGTTGAGGGTATTCTAATGTGAAGCAGATATTTTCTTTTTTGTTTGCAAGCCTCGACAAATTGGGTTGAATAATCCACTCAACCTAACTGTAATGTACTCGACCCATAAGCTGGTCTTATTATGTCATCATAGGCAAAAAAATTATTTTACAGAGCCACTTTTTTCTTCATTATCACATATGAGAGCCCCTTCCAATATGTGAGTTCAGCATTGCTGCTGCACAAAAAAATCCTATTTGGTTTGATTTGATAGACTAAACGTTTGCTCCATGCTTAATAAGAATCTAGCCCGCATATAGGGTACACATAACCGCTGATTTGCCTCTTAGTTCATTACTAGCATTGCCATCAGGGCAGGGGTAGGAATGTTTCTCAGTTCATCTTTAATAACTCACTTTTAATAAATATATTACTAAAGCATGAGTGGTAGTGCACTTTCATTTACAGACAGCACATTGTCCTTTGAAATGGTCAAAAACTTTCCCACTAACATGCAGTTTTACTTCTAAAACGATATAGGGCCCGATTTTGATGTCGAGCGCAAAGCCATCCAACAGTCTGTCGGAGGCTTTCTGCCCGACATCTAGAGTTTCCCTCCGACCGCCATATTATGATGATGGCGGTCGGAGAGAAACCTGCAGGGGATTTCGCTCCTCTTCCGAATGGCTCCCAGAGCCCGTCGGAAGAGGAGCAGTATTGTAATTCCTTGAATGACGGTGGAGCCAGCCTCAGCTCCTCCTTCGAGATTACGATGCCGGTTTCTGACAGCCTATCCATGTCAGCATTTCCGATTCCCTTTAGGGCCCCCCTCCCCCTGGCCCTCCCCTATGGGGCCTGACGTCCCTGCACCAAGATGGAGGGATGTTTCCAAATATCCATTTTACTATGGCAGCTTTTTCTGCAGTTCTTTTCCGCCCGGAGCACAAGCTGCCATAGTAAAATGGATGCAGTCTCATCCTAATACTGAGGTCGGAACCACCGACCTAAGTTCGGGTGGTACCAGACCGATACGGTACATCCGCCCAACATCGTAGTGAGCCCAATAGTGTATAAACAATAATCTGTGGAAATTGGGTGGACGGGGTGCATCTTACAGTAGGGTAGCTGCAGCGTCTGAGTTAACCCAGCTGCTCTGCATGCTTGCTGATTTTTCCGAGCCGCCAAGGAATTGCAAAGTCCTCCGGAGACAGCAGGACCGTACGAGGAGGAATGCTACAGGGCACGTTTTCAGAGCGCAACCTAACATCCACCGCCTCGTACATCAGTCTTATTATACACAGGAAATGCAAAGAGCAGGAAATGTGGAGTGCTTTAACGAATTCCTGACCTGTTTTGTAGAAAATCACAAAACTCCATACTAAGGGGGTCATTATGATAGCGGGCGGATCGCCACCGCCCACCATTTTCGTCCGCCCGCCTAACATGTCCCCCCCGCCATATTACGATGGCGGTGGGGACCCAGGCGGACGGAAAGACCATCCGCCACTTTTCCGCCGGTCGACTCGTCGACTGGGCGGAAAAGGGCTCTAACATGGTGGCGGTGTCTGCAAGACACCGCCATCCATATTAGGATGGTGGCGGAAAGCAGCCTTTCCATGGTGGTGTTGCCGCCATGGAAAGGCATGTGGTCTTTGCTTCTGGGGGCCCGTTGCGGGCCCCCAGGGTTTTGGGGGTTTGGGGGGTGCACATGGCATTTGAATGCACAAGGTGGCAGGCACCGCGCGGTGCCTGTCACGTTGTGCATTCAAATGCACAACATGCGTTTTTCACATTGCGGCGGGTGCTGCTGACCGCACCGCCCGGCGCAATGTGAACAATATGGGATGCCACCGCCACCGTGGCGGTGGCATCCTAATACACATTGCGGGACCGCCGCACCTCTTGTGGGCGGTCCCGTTTGCCGTTGCGGTGGCGGGTGGACTTTGTCCGCCCGCCATCGTAATGACCCTCTAAATCTGGGAAAAGACTCCATCTTACATTTAAAGCACGAATAGGTTGCTTTTTATCACTCCTCAATTTGTTCTCTTAACTTTTACCCATTTTCTGGACAGTGTGCACTTTGTGGAGATAGCTAAGCTGTGAGATTTGTCCTGCTGGACTTAGATGCCATATCTGACAAAAGCACCTCCAACTTGCGAGACCTTGCCGCACCAGCTCCGGAGGAGGGGCCGTGACACCTGCAATTGGCACTGGAGCGCCACAAAACCAGTTGAGGCATCCCACTGTGTGGGAGCCTCCAGGCTGCGAGACCTTGCTTCACCAGCCCCGGAGGAGGGGCCGTGACACCTGCAATTGGCGCCAGAGTGCCACAAAACCAGTTGAGGCATCCCACTGCGCGGGACGCCCGCGAGCATGGCCGGGCGAAGAATGGGCCAAGACGGGCCCGTCTTAGCCCTTCATGGCACGGAAGAGGCTGGGCTGGGCCACTCCCCCTGAGATTTGCCCTTGGATATTTTGGAGCATGGTCAAGGGCACATAGGTTTACTCCTTCTATCCTACTGTGCATTTGCATTTTCTTTTCCTCTCTGTATGTAATTGTTTTGAGGCCTGAGGATTCCTGTTGTTCCCTTCACACTGATCTGTATTATCACCGTATTTGAGTAGGGGCAAAAAGAAGGGAACTTCTGGCTCCCTTATCATGCTACCACCGCCTCGCACTCGTTCTACAATTGATAACTATTTAACCCAGGCTCTGGACATGGTTACAAATGAAATAAGACTGGTAGGGCGACGCCTCTCTCTTACACCTAAGGAGCCTCCACCAGTCTAATATTCAAAGTCTAACTAACAGACTTTCCGTCGACATCCAGGGTTTCCCTCCCCCCGCCATATTATGATGATGGCGGTCGGAGAGAAACCTGCGGGGAGATTCCGCTCCTCTTCTGACGGGCTCCCAGATGACGGTGGAGCCAGCCTCGTCTCCGCCCTCAAGATCATGATGTTGGTTTCCGACAGCTTTTCCATGTCAGCCTTTCCGACATGGAAAGGCTGTCAGAAAGTGACTTTGGGGGCCCTTCAGGGCCCCCACACCCTTGACCCTCCGCTATGGGACCTGACATCCCTGCACCAAGTGGTGCCTGCCACATGGTGCAGGGATGTTTCCAAACATCCTTTTTACTATGGCAGCTTTTGTTGCAGGCCTTTTCTGCCCGCCGCACAAGCTACCATAGTAAAATTCATGTTTCCGACCGCCCTATGGGCGGTCGCATCCTAATACTGAGGTCTGAACCACCGACCTAAGGTCGGGTGGTACAAGACGGCTATGGTGCGTCCGCCAAACATCGTAATGAGCCCCATAGTGTATAAACATTAATCTGTGAAAATTGGGTTTCAGCAAACATATTTATCATTTGCACATCGCCAAGTAAAGTGTTCCGATTTGTTTTCATCCTACTAAAATATTTTTTTAATCGCACAGAATTACAGGGGCTTTCATAAGTACTGAAATGTATTTTGAAAAGTTTGTACATTTCACTTTTTAGCTATTTAAATGTGTATTGGAATAAAACATGACATCCTACAGCCTTTTTACTTCACACTTTTTGTACATCACATTAGTCAGAGGTTTCACTTTACAAAATCCTTGAACTTTGCAGTCAGAGAAAGAAAAGTAATTTTAGATGTAGACTGACTTTTGACCTTTGTCTCTGAACACAGAATAAATGTGACAAGCTAAAAACAAGATTTAAAGGCATCTTTAATGGTTATTCACTTTGTGAGTGAACAGAACATCTGTTGTTTGTCAGCTTGTCAGAAGGGGTGAGTAGGCCCTAAATATAGCTCGCCCTGATAAAATCTGACTCGCCATAGTGAGTGGGTGAGTATATTTATCGAGGCCTGTGTTGCATGAGAAAAAACGTTAGTTTCATTTTAAATGATAATTTGATGGTAGTTTGTAGAGATTGAGGTCGTTAGGTAGATTTTTACTCACTATTTGGGTAAGTTGACAATTTTTCAATAATTTATGTATGCTTTCTTCATTTTGTCAGTTTGTGGTAGTCATTTTTTTCTGGCAGCTTATCAATTTTTCTCGTCGTAGTTTTGTCTTGTAGGAAGTCTATGTAAAGAGATAGAAGTTTGAGAGTATTTTATTAATGAATTGTTATTTTTATATTTTAAGTTCATCACCAAGTACGTTTTAGGTTAAATTTGAGTTTTACTTACTTAGGGGGTCATTAGGATGGCGGAAGGACCGCCACCGCCGGGCCGGTGGTGGCGGTCCTTCCGCCATCACACAGGAAATTCCCACCGCCGAATTAGGATGGCGGTGGAAATCCCAATGTGTCCGCGGCGGACGGAAAATCAGTCCGCCACGGTTCCGCAAGGCGGTCCTTTTCCGCCTGCCTTTCGGAACCAGGACACAGGGCAGCATTGCAGCATTGCGGCGGTGCCTTGCAGGCACCGCCGTAGGGATTACGAAATCCCTTTCCACCTGTCTTTTCGCGGCGGACATCCCACCACAAAATGACAGGCGGAGGCTACATTCGGGGGGCCATGGCGGGCCCCCTCTGTGTGGGGGGGGTACACTGGGGGGGTACCCATGGTACCCCCCTGCATTTCCATGCACCAAGTGGCAGGCACCGCGTGGTTCCTGCTACGTAGTGCAGGGAAATGCAGTGCAAGCACTTTTATCATTGCGTACGGTGCTGCAGCCAGCAACACCGTCCGCAATGTTAAAAGCCCTGGATGCGCACGCCAGTATGGCGGGCGCATCCTAATCGCAGTGGTGGGACCCCGCCGCATGTCTGGCGGGCGGTCCCAAACACCGCTACGATGGCGGGCGAACCTAGTCCGCCCGCCATCGTAATCAGCCCCTTAGGTAGTTGTTGAGATCTATATAATTTTTATTTAATGGTTTGGTGACAGAATCTGTCAGAGTTTCCTCGTCTTGCTGCGTTTGTCTTTTTTGAAGTATTTATTGTGTGATTTTATTGGTTAAGGTTGTTTGTACTTTTATTTTTTTGGTTGGCTTAGTTATGTTCTATGTTAAACGCTAATTTAGGTTTTGTTTAATGAATGATATATATTTTTATAGTTTTGAAAATAAATGTATGTATATATACACATTTATTCATATTTAGGGTGTTGTTTAAATGTTTGCAGTTAACGATTTTGGTTATGTCATTTAGTGTCTCTTTTAACTCTTTCGGGATGCATTCAAATTTTAGCAGCCCTCCCAGCCGATATGGCAGCAATTTATGCTTATGTTTCTTAAAGAGAGGCCCAGTTTTGGTTGTGAACCTACTTTCGCATAGGTATTTAAAACCGGTGCTGAGACATAATATCGAGTTGGAAATGTCGACTTACACAAATATCGAGTTGGAAATATCGTGATTCAGAAATATCGACAGCAAGAATATCGTGGTCAAGAATATCGAATTTAAGGTAATAAATATCGTTTTTAAAGATATAGAAGTCATTAATATTGTTTGCAAAAAAATAGATGTTTAAAATATCGATTTATTAATTAGTGTTATGTAATTTAGTTTATATTTTAAATGTATGTGATGTATGATTTTTTTATAGTTATTGTTTATGTTTTTTAATATATGTTAAATTTTTAGTAGTTATGAATTTTATTTTACTAACATTTTGCATTTTTGAGTTCCGTAGCGGGTTGTGGGTTTATAGGGGAATAGGGTGGGAAGTAATTTAATTATAATAAATGAATGATTATTTATTTAATTTAGATTTTAAAATGTTAATTGTGGGAAGTAATTTATTTGTAATTAATTATTAATTGGTTGTTAATTAATATTAATTAATTGATAAATAATTATGGTAATTGTGTAATTTTATTAGGTGTGGGTTGTGAGGTTTATAGGGGTAAAGGGTGGGAAGTAATTTATTTTTGATTAATTAATAATTAGTTGTTAATTTATATTAATTAATTGTTTGAAAATTTATGATGGAAATTGTGTTATTAATTTTAGGTGCAGGTTGTGGTGTTTATACGGGTAAAGGGTGGGAAGTAATTTATGTTTAATTAATAATTAGTTTTTAATTTATATTAACTAATTGATTATGGTAATTGTGTCATTTGTTTACTTGCGGGTTGCGGGGTTTATGGGGTAAAGGTAATTTATTTTTAGTAATTAGTTCTTAATTAATATTAATTAATTGATAGAAAATTAATTACGGAAATTGTGTAATTAATTTTAGGTGTGGTTGTGGGGTTAATAGGGGTAAAGGGTGGTAAGTAATTTTTGTTTAGTTAATTAAAAATTAGTTGATCATTAATATTAATTAATTAATTCATATTTAATTAGGGTATTTGTTTATTTTTTTTGTGTGGGTTTTATTGTTATAGGGGTACACTGTGGGGAGTAAATTCATTTTACTTACTTTATAATTAGTTATTAAATACTATTAGTTTTTTAATTGAAAATAAGTTTTAATTGTGTAATTAATTTTTTTACAGTTTAATTTTAGCTGTGGGTTGTGGGGATTTTAGGGGTAAAGTGTGGGAAGTTAAATAATTTTTATGAGTTTTAATTTGCTTTTTAATTAATAATATTTCTTTAATTGGTAATTAATTATGTTTAGGAAGTACATTTTTTTGTAATTTAGATGTGGGTTGTGAATTGTGTGGTGTTATATGGTAGGAAATAAAAAAAGTTAATTTATTTAATGTTTTTGTTTCTAAATAATTTTTAATTAAAAATATTTATTTGTTTAGTAATTATTTATTTACTATAATATTTGTAGGTATTTGTTATATCTATTTAACATTATAATATGTTTTTTGTAAATTTTTAATATTAAATATATTTGTATTTGAATTGTTAACATATTTATATATTTTTTAATCTATTTTGTTATTTAAATATTTTCACTGTTATTAAAATTTTGTTTGTTTTTCATTTTGAACTGACTGGAGTGAGAATATTAATTGTTACTCCTCCGCAATCCAACACTTTCCCTACTGTTACACTCACTGGAGTGGGAATAGTAATTTATACCACTTCGCTATCCAACACTTTCTCTACTGTTACACTCACTGGAGTGGGAATAGTAATTTTTACCCCTCCGCTATCCAACACTTTCCCTACTGTTGCACTCACTGAGGTGGGAATAGTAATTTTTACCCATCCGCTATCCAACACTTTCCCTACTGTTACACTCACTGGAGTGGGAATAGTTATTTCTACCCCTCCGCTATCCAACACTTTGCCTACTGTTGCACTCACTGGAGTGGGAATAGTAACTTTTACCCCTCCGCTATCCAACTCCTTCCTACTGTTACACTCACTGGAGTGGGAATAGTAATTTATACCACTTCGCTATCCAACACTTTCTCTATTGTTACACTCACTGGAGTGGGAATAGTAATTTTTACCCCTCGCTATCCAACACTTTCCCTACTGTTGCACTCACTGAGGTGGGAATAGTAATTTTTACCCATCCGCTATCCAACACTTTGCCTACTGTTACACTCACTGGAGTGGGAATAGTAACTTTTACCCCTCCGCTATCCAACTCCTTCCTACTGTTGCACTCACTGGAGTGGGAATAGTAATTTTTACCCCTCCGCTGTCCAACACTTTCCCTACTGTTGCACTCACTAGAGTTGGAATAGTAATTTTTACCCCTCCGCTATGCAACACTTTCCCTACTGTTGCACTCACTTGAGTGGGAAATGTAAGTTTGACATTTTTTAAATAGTTTGATGTTTTAATTTATAATAGAATGTTTTTTTAATTAGATTTATGCTATTGGTACAGACACAAATATATATATATTTGTATATAATTTTAAAATTATAAAATAAATTACAATTAATAGTTTAATTGTTTTAAAGTAAATATATATGAATTATTATATATGTGTGTTTAACTTTCTTTAATTAAGTTTATTTATAAAAATTTCTGAAATTTATATTAAATCTACTTTATTTTTTTATATAAATTATTATTTAACATATTTAATATTTATTATATATATATATATGTATAAAATTCGATATTTTGTACAACTATATTTTTTACATCGATATTTTATTTTCAATATTTTTGTACTTACCTGTTTAAGTATAGGGAGTTGATATTTTTGCATTCTATAATTTTGCATCGATATTTTTTACTTCTATATTTTTAACATCGATATTTTGTCAGTGAACCTTTAAAACCATCCAGTCATGCGTATGCTCTGCCAAATGCTGCTTGTCCTCCACCCAATACTGTCGTTGAATAGATTTGTTAGCATTCTTTTAAAACTTGTGAATGTTACTGGAGTGGTCCATAAACTCTCTCCCTGCAGCTTATGTAATTAGTTGTCGAGAAAGTTACACACCGCTGTCCTCTTACTAAAATTGTACATTTCCTTCCACAGTTGACGCTCTAATGTATTTTCGTTGACTGTTCTTAGCTTTAAGCAGATTTTCACGAACATCCCTTATCTTTCCATTGTTTGCTTCGTAGGCCAATTCTAACCGGATCTGTGCTAGGGAGCTATGCTTCCGGAGCTGAAATACTCGTCTATAAAAGATAATGATGGGTTGATCGAGAAACATGGACTATCTTCCGAACATTGCTTCTGGCCTATGTGCAAAAGTTGGCATTAATTTGGCACATTTGACTTTTGCAATTGGGACAAGTGTTGGGCCCCAAAGTTTTTTTGTAAATACTTAAGAAGGTGTGGAACAAGGAAGAAGCCTTTGCATTTATGGATTATTTCTGAGGCAGGAACGTTCTTCGGAGATCAGTCACAACCGCAGGTATTTTTACAATGCTACTCTCTTAATTGGTAAGCCACTTACTTGCCAAACACCTGGCTTCTTGATCTTTCTAACCATGACTTAGGGCCTGATAAGAAGTTTGGCAGTCTTACCTCCATACCGCTGTTGCAGTGGTCCCAAAAAGACCACCGAGTCGGCTGTCTCCTGCCTGCCTTATCACAATGTCACCACTGGCCCAGTGGCGGTGTTTCTGATGGCAGGGAATATTTTTTCAAATGTGTTGATGCAGGTGTGTATATTTTGACTTCATAAGTATTAAATGTACACATATGCTTGACACGTGAAAAAATACCTAGTACAATTACTTTCCCATTGCTGTAGTCCAGACCATATGTGCCCAGTCCAGTCAATGGGTGAACAGTGGATAAGGTGGGTGAAGGGATCCACGTGGGAGACTGAAGTGAAAAAAAGAAAATGAGAGAGTTTGCACCGCAATTCCTTTGAATCCGCCATCTCGAATTAGGCAGTCTCCCTGCCACGGTCATCTCGATGGAGAGCCAACTCGTTATCCCGACAGCGGTAACCTTGTCTGTACCGCCCTCTTACAACTGTTTTACACCTACCACCAGCGCATCGGTCTGCGAATGGTCGGCGGCATCGGCGGAACTCCGACGGTCTTTCCTTCAACAAACCCCCAACATCGTAATTCAGCGGGTGGACCACCAACTGGTTGGCAGTGACTCAGAGTTTTATCTAGATTAATGGTTAATCCATTAAGTTCAACATATTCATGAAACTTATTTAAGAGTCATTGGAGCCCAATCCTGGTTCTAGGTAATAAAAGGGCATCGTCTGCATAAAAAAGGCATTAAATCGAGTTCCTGCTCAAATTGGGCGCATGTACATTTCTACTCTCCAAGTCTGTCGATAGGTTTGCTATAAAGATATTAAAAAGTATTGGTACCAGGATGCATTCCTGTTTTAAACCAACCACAGTATGAATGTTGTGTATGACTCTGCTACTGTTTCTGATTTTACCTTGAAACTAGGTTTTGGTATATAACATCATAATATTATTTAGGAAGGCAGACTGAATGACCCTGTGGGCTAGTTTCTGCAATAAAAGGCCTCTGGGAATTGAGTCAAATGCTGTTTTAAATCCCACAAAACAAAAATGCAACATAGAGTTAGCTGAGTTTGCTGTATCCATGAGGGTTGAGAGTGTCAGACGATTTGCTGCTGTTATAATCACTTTTTGAATCCAGTTTGATATGGTGTAACTATCTGCTGCTTATTAGCCATGTCTCCAGATCTTTCAAAAGCAGCACTACAAAGTATTCTGCCTCATTGCTAAAAGGGAGATTAGGCAATAGTTAGCCGGGTTGACAGGTTCCCCCTCCCCTTTAGAGATAGGGTGGATTATAGCAACCGCCATGAGTCTCGGATTTGTTGAATTGTCACACAGTGATTAAAATTGGGGTTAGTACATATGCCCAAAATACAGAGTGGAGTTTGAATAATGACTGGGGCAGGCCATAGGGTCCCGGTACCCAACACACCGCACACACCTGAATACTCTTTGACCACAGATCCCACAACACTCTCTACAATCATATTTTCCAGAGCTACGTCATAAATGTGATCAGAGATCATTCTGCCCAAGAAAACTGAGACAAATCACTTCCTCTGAACTCAAAACACTGTTTTACATGCATCACATCTAAAGATGCACTCCTGAGCTGTAGGTCTTTGTTCTTTAATGCAACTTCCATAACTTCACTCATCCTTATTTTGATATTTATAAATGTTTTATTATTGGTAATATTTGACAACTTGACATTTAATAACGTTTAGGGGTGTCCCAACCCTGACACAGGTAGCCTTACCTCTTTCACTTGTCTAATTGGTTTGTTGCCCATCAGACAGTCCTGAACTGTGAGTGCTGTGTTTATTATTAGGAGTACCCCACTCACTCTTTGACTGCTACCTAGCCCTGTCTTAAGGATCCTGAAGGACAGCAGCATGTGTCCACCACCCCTACCCATCCTTCCTCATGGCCTGATGAGGCTTTTTATCCAGCTCCTATTTATGAAGCTTACTGCTGCTCTTGTTTCACAACAGCAATATTTAGCCAGCCATTGTAGAAATGCAGGTGGAATGAAACACTAACCTCCTCAAGAATTTTTATGGTCCCCGTGCCCCATTGCACGGCAGGCCTTCACAAACCATTGAAGCTGAACATTTTATACCACCCACTTCGCTGCAAAATGAGTTAACATTAAACAGATGTCATTGGGAGAGAAAAATAAAGGCCTCTGTATCCCCCATGACAAAAATCAATGATCTGCCCTCATGCCAATTCAGTGTCATGAATTATAAACTAAATTTGTTTTTCACAAATCTACTCTAGATTAAAATCTTCCAGTTTCTTTGATATGTGTTTGTTCTTTTTTGTCATTTCTGTACTTGCATATAGTTTCAAACATGCCATTGGTTTGGCAGTTCCTGGTGATGTGTCTAGGTTGGGCACTTGGAAAAACCTAAATAGCACTTGATGTGTGCAGGTTCTCAGCACTGCCAGTTCCAGGTCATTTATGTGGAGGTGGTGTGAAATGTGTGTTTTGTTGATTCATTGCCTATTTATTGTATGGCACTTAATGTCTGTGTTTGTTTCCTCCCATCTTGAGTCCCATGTATTGAACTTTTAAAAGAGATTAAGCATGGGATTTAATTATTTATTCATTTGTTCAGGATTGGTGTATGGACATATCTTTCTCCATGGATGACTCCCCCGTATTATCCCACGGTCACCTCATATACCTTTGTATTGACCTTTGGCATACGTTTACATCAACATGGTTGATTCTCATTGTAACCCCTGTAATACCGGTTTTAACAAAATAATAAGAGATGGCAGAAAACTAAGTATCAGGGAAGGTATAAGTTGACAGGATGCACTTCTGTAACCAATAGAAGAAATTATATGCTGGCCTCATCAAAATGAATAAATGCACAAAATAACACCAACTTGTGAAGATATTTGTATGAAAAGCATGAGCAATAACCTGTACAACCTAAAATAGAGAATTGACAGTTAGGTGTCCATTTGACCACCTTTAACTGCTTTTTTAAAATTCATTTCAGTTGCAGGTGGCACCAGCCACCTATACTCTTTCACAAAATTCCTATATTCTCTAGTGGGACATATGTGTGTTCTCACTTGAGTATGAGGTTTGAGGGTTTCTAGTGTTATTGCTCACAACGTAGCTTGGGGAGCTGTACCTGGCCACTGCCACCTTGATGGTCCAGGTAGACTACACAAACCTCCTGAGTCACACTTTAATCTTGATAGTCAGGATGAAATGTTCACACCCTGTCTTGTGGTTTGTGGCCTCCTGGTCTGCCTTGCTACGTTGACTTAGGCCTGGCTGCCATGATGCCTTTTTTGCGCCCGTTACTTTGTGCCATTGTTTTTTCAGCCTCTGCTTCTGCCTGGCTATTTTAGAACTGTCTGCATTTCTGTCTTTCACCTTTTCTCCTGTTCCCTTTGGGCTACGTCTGCACAACATGTACAAGGTCGAAAAACAACGTCCCTTGTTCTTGCTGATCTGGCCAGTCCCTCGCAATTAGACATAACACTATGTACAGCTGCCATGGGGAAATTCGGGTGCTTTTAATATTGTGATTTCCACGTTTAGAGACACTTGGAGAACAACCTTTCCAGAGAGAAGAGCTGTGCTTGTCTGATGATGTAAACGTTGCATCTAGATATTGAGGTATGGGGGTTCGCTAGTCAAAGCCCAGAGGTCTTCTGTTTTTATAATAAACTAGCTACTAGCATGGGGAGGGTGGTAAGGTCATTTAGCCCTATATCCACTGCTTTATGAAATGCTTTCCCCGTTTATATTCTATGGAGTTGTAACTATGCTGATTATATTATCCTTATGCATTATGCTGCTAGTACTTGCACGTGTACTGTATCTTAGAGCACGTTGTTGAAATAAACATTTTAACCTATATCGTGTCTCTCCTTACGCGCGTTGTGGACAGGTATGAGTGTGATGAAAGGGTGTTCTTGCTACTGCGAGTCCTGAGAGAGAGATACCGTGTTCTGGGTTGTCTAATCATTGGTAGCATTGGTGCTAATGAGACGCTACAGCTAGTCGGGTTGGGGTTTTAGGTGCTAAGGATTATGGTTGGCTCACCACTATATTCCGAGGTCCTATGATCCTGTGCATAGCTCTGTGTATGTGCAGAATCCCTATAACATGGCGCAACCAACGAGTGGGCTGCTTATCTGCGAGACGCTTGAGTAGTGTTTGTGCTTGTCCACAACTCCCCTCGCAGACGCTTCCGGAAGCGTGTGTGACAGTGATACCTCCTATATTGACGTTTTTATAGGTTCTTTCAAGCTTGAAGTTGTTAAAAGGTTTCTTAACTAATACCCTATATTGTGCTGCCTTACATTAGGTTGTCGGAGAACGTTTAGCCTAACATGGCTGTTCAAATTGCGGCACATAGCCGCGCAGCGCTCCGGGCTCACTTACAGTGTATGGAGTGCCTGACGCGGGTGTCGATCTGATCTTTGTGGTACAAGCAGATCCAGCTTACCACTTTGAGGTGTTCTACTCTTGGGTCACCTTTCCGGCGGTGGATGCGAACGATAATTTGTTCCATGAATATGAGGCCACCGTTCCTAATCACTATAGACCATATAGGAATCTAGAAGTACCGCTCACGGCTTGGCAACACCGTGTTTGGTTTGATGGCGCCCTCCCCCAACCGGTAACCACGGTTCGTTTAGGCCCCTTATCCATTGACGGGGCCACTTGGCCTGTTTTGGCCGGGTATACCTCACATCCGCGTTATATGACGGTGGCAGTCGCTGAATTGCGTGATATGCATTCGTCTTTGATACGAGTGCATCGAGCTTTAGTACATGATGTTACAGGCAACATCCAGGGAGCCCCTCCTGGAGTTGCGGCCCATCCAGCTGGTGCAGGCGGTGTAACCATAAGTCCTGTCATGGTGAATTTGGTGATGGGCAAGCGCCCACAAAATAAGGATGATTTTCCTTATTGGCTTGCAGAGAAGTTTGACCAGCTGGAGGCAGTTTTTCCAAATACCTCTCCCGTGGAAAAACACAGGATATTGACGATTAGTTTGCCAAAAGACTTAATCCCCGAGTTGGCAGAATGCAACAACTGGGGCAGGGTATTCGCGGCAGTATATGCGAAGTGTTTCGGCACTCCTTCCATGACGGTTCTCCCCTCTGTAATCAAACGAGTGCAGGATGAACATGGCCCTGAAGCGGCTGTGGAATTAGGGATGAGACTGGTGGGAGTGTTCGACGTAGTAGCTGATTTGATCCTTGCGAATGTCAAGGGCGATGCAGTGAACTTTCAAGTAGCTAATGCTTTGGTCCCAGATCCTGACAGGCCGCGCGAATTACCAAAAATTATTGCTCAGGCTTACAAAACAATTGGACGCAATAGCCTGGGAGTTAAGCCTTTTGCTAAATCGCAAACACAATCACAACCAGAACCTAAAACTCAGTCTGAGAAGGATGAGAAACCAGTTTTTACTAAAAAGAGCTGGAGGTTGAAAAAACAGGGTAAGCAACAGAAGAAGCCGGGGTCGCGAGGTGCATCCCCGGTTTCCGTCTCTTCTGAATGCACTTATGATTTGCGCGATAGGGCGAGAATTAAATCTCCAGATAGGTTTCAAGTCCCTGATTCGCGTTCTCCTCGTTCTTCACAGGCACCGACAACTTCACAGGCCGGTGGAGGAGATCGCCAGGATAGAGGAAGGGGTCGAGAGGCTCCCCAGGGACGAGACCAACCTCGACAACAGGTCAGAGGGAAAGCCGAAGAATTTCAACGTTCTCGCCCACAGTTTCAGAAGAAGAAAGTTGCTGCTGTAACAGCGAGATATGCCACAGACGGTGAGAACGAGACTCCTGAATTGGACGTGGGCAGTGACCCTCCTAGACAGCGCAGCGGAAGTTACCATAGTGCGGGAGGCGCTACGTCCTCATGTGGAGGCGACAGCAACTGAAACATGCATTACTGTCGAGACAGCAGACACCAGAGTGGCACCCCCTGACAGATTATATAATATTGTAATTCAAATCGAAGGTGATATACAGCGTGTTATAAAAGGGATTTTTTGGGACAATCTGACCTCTTCGTACGACATTTTGTTAGCAGAGGCGGATTGGCCGCCCCCATTCGTACTTGCTGCGCGTAAAGGGGAGGAGGTAATCCTTCCGAGCTTTTCTAGACATGTCCCAAAGGACAAAGCAGAGGCTCTTGCAGCTGAGTGGGCTGTGTCCCTGGCTCCAGCGTTATACCGCAACCACGTTTGCTGGGATGAGGATTCTCCCCCCCCATGAAATACCTTTGCGGTCGCTGCCACAGCCACAACCCCAATATCCCATCAAACGGGAAGCAAAAGATCCTGTTTCCGAAATTCTGACTCAGTTAGAATATCAGGGAGTAATTGAAACATGCGTGTCACCGATGAATAATCCCCTTTTCGCGGTTTCTAAACCCGATGGATCGTACCGCTTGGTTTTGGATTACCGACATTTGAACTCACATTGTCGGACCTTTGCGGTGCAAAACACACATAGTTCTGCGCTTGTAGACAGTCTTGTTCGTAAAAAATATAAAACTACACTTGACCTATCCAATGGATTCTACACGCACAACTTAGCCCCGGAGAGTAGCCAATGGAGCGCTTTTACCTCCGGTGGTAAATTATTCAAATTCCGGCGTTTACCTATGGGCTACAAGAACAGTCCAGGCGTATTCGCTGCCCGTGTTGTCTCTTTGTTAGACGGCATAGACCCAGATGCATGTTCGTACGTCGATGACATTTATCTAACAGACGGCGAATTATTCCTGCATCTTTCCCGAGTGGACCGCATTATTTTAGAATTTGCGGTTTTAGGTTATAAGTTTAACTTTGCCAAATCTCACATTGCTGAATTTACCGTTTTGTTTTTGGGCTATGAGCGCAACAATGAAGGTAAGGGCTTGGCCCCCCATTGCCTAGAGAAATGTGCACTTTTGTGCCCTCCTACTACTCTGAAGAAACTTCAGTCTCTACTGGGTTTTCTGAACTTCGGGCGTACTTACATTCCCGAATATGCCCAGCGTATCAAGCCACTGTATGCCTTGATACAACCTAACTTTTCGAAGTCATGCTGGCTTCCGGAGCATTCCTCCATTCTGCAATCTTTGCAGACGGACCTTCTTGAGTCTAAATTCTTGTTGACATGTGATAACCGCACAAACCTGGTGATTAGAATAATTCCAGGGGCAGTGGGTTTCACGTACTTAACCTTTAACGAAGGGGACACAGTACCTATTGCATACAAGTCACATCTTTACACTTCCACGGAAATGTGTTTTTCGTCTGTGGAGAAAGTTCTGACTGCAGTGCAAATGGCGATTCTAAAGGAACGCGCACTGGCACAGGGAAAACGCATTCTGGTGGTAACACCATATCCTGCCCTGGAGGCGGTGACAAAGGCAAGTGTTCCGAACTCTAAAGCTTTGCACCCCCGTTGGATTCAATGGGCAACATCTTTGACGTCTCCGGATGTCACTTTTATTTTTGATTCTTCTCTTCAGACTCAGGAGTTTTTACAGTATGAATTCGTTCATCCTCCTCCTCTGTCCTTGCTACCGCTTGAGGAATACGAATGTGTTATTTATACCGATGGTTCGGCACAACCGGCCACGGGTTCCAAGCATGCTTATTCAGCCGCATGTGCTATTGTTGCAGGTACCTTTGTGAACGGAAAGTTCAAATCTACTGTGGTGCACACTCAGGCACTCGGAGACAGTACTGCACAATTGACCGAACTGCGCGCGTTGGTGCTTGCACTTGAGTTCGCTAATCCGGATGTGACAACTCTAGTTGTATGCGATTCTTACTACTGTGTTCAGTCTTACAATGACAATCTGTTCTTTTGGTCGCAAAACGACTATAGAGACGCTAAAGGTAGCACAATCAAGCATAAAATGCTTTGGGTTTGAGTGGCAGATTTGCACCAACGTCTGCCCCTCACACAGGTGGTTCACACCCTTGGCCACCAGCGTGTGGGCGCACACGCTGTCGGTAACGGTTTGGCAGACGAAGCTGCCAAATCAGCAGTAGTCACGTGCTCAGTCGCAGCAGTTACTAGATCCATGTCTAAAATTGATACTGATATTTTGGCAGCTATTACTGCAACGAAGGAAGGTGCTAATTACCCTAGGGGTTTTCCTTCCAAATATTCTTATCAGTTAGGTCCCGAACAGGCTCCTTATGTAACAATACCCGACGTTGGTGATCGGCTGATTCCCAACGCGGACCGCAGAATTTCCTTGATAGCGGCAGCTCACGAAGGCATGGCTTCGGCTCATGCTGGAGTGTCTGCGACTGTTTCCATATTGCAGCAGCGATACTGGTGGTGTGGGTTATACAAAGAAACCCGTACTTATGTGCTTTCTTGTGACGTTTGTCAACAGATTAAGCCTTCCACGGTTCCACGGCCACCACAAACCCAGCTCTGCATTTCTAACAGACCCTTTGGGTGTGTTTACCTGGATCACTGCGGTCCATTTTCTTCAGACACTGCCTATAAATATATCTTAGTGGCAGTGGATTCGTGCATACGTTTCATCTGGGTTTGGCCACAACGGAGTGCTGACGCTCGAAATGTCATAAGGGATTTGCGTGTCTTTGTGGGAATTTTCGCCTGTGGCACCTTCCATTCTGAACAAGGTCCAGCGTTCGCCTCTAAGGCTTACAAGGACGCTATGGGTTCACTGGGGGTGCGGGTGAAATTTTTGTCTCCGTATCGGCCTGAGGGCAACTCGATTGTTGAACGAATGAACCGTGACTTAAAGCAATCCTTGACAGCTAGAGTCTTAGGTACTGGCAGGAACTGGCTGGCCCACTTGTATACCGTACAACGTGCACTTAATAATCTCCCTAGAAGACCTCTGGGTGGGCTGACCCCATACGAAATGCTCTTTGGCATAAGAATGTTTGTGCCTGACCTTGATGGTCTAGACATGGCGGCGCAATCCGCCATCTTTGATGTAGATAACCATTCTACTATGTTACAGGACTTACAAGAAGCCCGAGACAAACTTGCGATTGCACATTTACCTTCAGCCACAGACGCTGCGCTGCAGATTCCGGTTGCCGGCTGGCTTCCGAAGATTGGAGATCTGGTTCGAGAGAAGGTGGAGAACAAAAAGGAATTCGGCCCCTCTTATCGTGCACCGGTTCCAGTACTGGGCTTGAAGGGAACTCGTACAGTCATCTTGCCACCGCTTCCTGGTCGCAAAGAGAACAGATACATCTCAGTGGAAAATGTCAAGCTACAACATCTGGCCGATCCTGAATAGTGTTACACCAGCGGTCTCTTGTCCTGTCATTTCTCGGACGAATGTTCGTGGCCCGAACGGTCACTGATGTTGCTCTCGAGATGGTAGATTTGCCTGATTGCTTACTTGATGATCCGGACTCCCCCTGCAACGACGAGTCTGAGTATACCTACCACGCCAACGAGTCGGTGGCACACTTACCAACAACGCCACTGAGCCCAACACGTTGTTTCTTTGACTCGGATTCAACCTCATCACTTGTCCCGTCCAAATTCAGCATTCTTGTATCCTGGTTCAGAGCCAATTTTTTGATTGCCCCCTGGACATACATTTGGTTGGTGCTATTCCTGATTTTTTTGTTCATGTCCATTGGCTTTGTCACAGTGTTTTTTCTACTCATCAATGGTCACTATTTACCGGAACGCTCTGCAGTGAACTCTGTCGCTGGAACTTTGGCTCCACATTCTTCATCTCACATCATGAAGCGAGACCACACATTTGTGAACATTTCAGCTTTTCCAGTCGCTGATGGCATCGTTTGGGATGCGGTAAACTTCCAAATTCATGGACCAACCGAAATTATTAATGTACCAATTGTCCTTCGTGTTTCAATGGGTGATGTCGTAAAAAGTAATGTTCATTCTGATGATTGGGATGTGCATGCAGTTGAAGCTTTATTTACTGATTTGAAATATTATGCTGCTTTTAATGCTGAGGATTTGTACATGAATTCTGCTAGTTATGCCGATTTGTATTGTTACCAGCATTGGGGCAACCACTTTGTCCATAAACCAAGTGCACTGCATGGTCCTTTTAACTACACCCAATGGGGAGCATTGTCCGACCCCTTTACCAGGAAGCTCCCAAACTCTTTGAAATAAATTTACTTACTTCACAGACTTTGATAAATCAAACCCTGGTTCCTATTTTTTTAAATTAAACGCTCCATCCACTCAGAAAATCATGTTGACCCACACCAAATTGCTATACTCGGGTTCCTTTTTGAGCGCCTTAGCTGTGGGTGGTTATGAACACTGGAAGGACACTGTTGACTTGAAATCAATCTGGGGCTCCAAACCATGGCAGGTACAAGGCACAGAAGCCTTGCACCGTGCTTACCTTATCCCGGCCCAGATTTTATTTCTGAATAAAACCATCTATCAAACTACGTGTTGGGGGTTTGGCTACTTCCAAACAATTGAATGCACCTACCATTCCTGCATTATCTTCCACTCCCAATGGGAGCTTGCATTTCAATTTGTCCCTTCAAAATTTGCAAGCTCTGTTTCAAAACAATTCGTTTAATGTCTCTACGCTTGTTCAGTCACCCTGGTTGGCTTGGCCCATCGCCTCTAATGGCTGCCAACTGCGTTTTCATGAGTCAGTTCCGGGTTACAAACAGGATAGGCCAGATCCAAGGTTTTCTGACTCTCGTACTGTAACAACATATTCTGTTGGTAAATTATGTAAACAGTGGTTGCAGCACTCTTCCCTAGATTCTGTTAAACAGCATTTATCCCTCCTATCAGGCAACATTGATCTGTCCGACTTTGTTCTGGGGCCTCGTGGCCCACGACCTAAGAGATTCATTTATGAAACTTATAATGAACTCTGGAAGCTTTCGCAAATTGAAGCTGCTTCCCGTCTACGGGAAATAGATCAAGCAAATTTGGAAAAAGTGCTTGCTGTTGTTGACAATAGTATTAATACCCTGTCTTCCCGCATTTACACGTTAGAGAATATTGTGTCCTCTGTTGTTGATATTGTACAGGATGATGTTTCTGTGTTGTATCATGGGCAGAATCAATTGCGTTCAGTTATGCAGTTTGCATGGACTTTGCAAACCCTGAAGTTGGGTAAAGTTCCTTGGCATTTTTTGAACACCTCTGCCTTATTCCTGCCTTTTAATTTAACTGACAAATAGCAGTTCATGTCCATGAAGGATGCAGCATACACTCTATTGCATATCGAGAAAATAGAGCCCTTACCGTTCTCTGTGACGGAATTGGATTCTGCCGTGTGGCTAGTGCATGGGGTTATCGCTTTGCCTTTTTCATTGTTTGAATTTAGTTCGTGCATGAAACATTATCCTGTGGGCCGTTTCCAGCCCTTGGGCAGTGCCTTCCTGCATGAGCTGTGGTCCTTGCCTTTCATGTATAAATGCCTTAGAGATGGGAAGGAAGTTTTTCTCACGGGGGAGTCATGCGATTCAACTGTGGGTCATTCCCTTGTTTGTAAACACATTAAATTGCACGGGGCTTGTAACGTTTCGGCTCCGAATCTTGCTTGTGTGTTAAAGGGTATTCCTGCTCCTGCTATTTCTCCTACTTTCACTGTGCTTGCTAATGGTAGCTATCTGCTTTTGAATAACCAAGACTGCTGTGGCATGCTGGCCGGCATTCCCTATATTGTTACAGTTTCACACAGGGTTGTCTGCTGCAAAAATGTGCTTTTTCCTCCCTTGCACGACATCATAGATAGTTCAGTTTGGCCTTCCATTCCTACTCTGAAGGCGGATTTCAATAAATTGAGCAGAATAAAGGTGCTATTATTGAACCAAGAGGTTATGCTTACGTCCGCCCGGGAAACATTCATTCTCCAGGTGGCGAGTACCCACAGTGAAATACAGGCCCTTTTGAACACTAACCTCCCACAACATTTCGGTGAACTGATT
This sequence comes from Calotriton arnoldi, assembly GCA_963921515.1. Taxonomy (NCBI): domain Eukaryota; kingdom Metazoa; phylum Chordata; class Amphibia; order Caudata; family Salamandridae; genus Calotriton; species Calotriton arnoldi. Next base: position 805,451 of record CAWUFW010006163.1, read on the forward strand.
CACCGTGTCTTTAATGCATCCCGCACTGACGGTCTGGTGCACTTTTTTAAAGTTGTGGGCTCTGGCCTTGTGACCTCTTTTCAGACTATTTTTGGTGTAATACCGGCTTTTATTCATTCCATTTTTTCCAGCGTCTTTGGTGGCTTTCCGTTGATCCTCGCCTTAGCGGCTGGTATACTGCTGTTGGTCTGTTTACTACGCAATGGCTGCACCTCCTTTGGCCCTTCTCGACGCGGGTCGTCTCCAGATGCTACGTGAGCGCATCCATGCTGGCTTCGGCGACCTGCCGTTGGCGACACTGAGTGTGTCCTATACCCTTTCCTTTCGCTTTGCGTATTTCACTTGCGTGCAACCTGTGATGTCTTGCATCAGATGTCCTTTGTCGTGGACTATGGATTATTGCCTCTCCAATACGTCTTTGTCTGTTCCGGATTTTGTTCAGTTGGTGGGTCCCTTAGAGGCCCATGAACGGGACTGTTCCGCTGCTGGCTACATGGCGCGTGCGGCTGCACTGGGGATTTTGGCGCAATGGGATATCTGGGCGGCTGCTCAGAATCTCCTACAACAAAGTTATATTGAGTACCACGCAAGTTGTCCCGCATTGCTATTCGCTGCTCCCTCCTGTGAGGAACATGCATGCAGCTTTGATTTATTGGACTGGATGGCGTCGCTGTTTTTCGACGATTCCAATGATGTCCTCTTGGAAGGTGTGGCGTTTTTCTGCACTTACACTCTGTTGGATTGACAAGGCTTTCGCTCTTTGCGACCTGCAAGCTGGAATTTTTTTCTTTGCCTCTAAAAACTTTTTTTCCCTCTCCCATTCGTTGTCCGTCATGGGGACTGCTCCACAACAGGAGTCTCTGTTCTGCTCAGTCCATTTGAACTCTGTCTTCGTTCTGTGTCTTGGCCGATGGACTGCCCAGGGGAGGGTGTCTTGTGGTTTGTGGCCTCCTGGTCTGCCTTGCTACGTTGACTTAGGCCTGGCTGCCATGATGCCTTTTTTGCGCACGTTACTTTGTGCCATTGTTTTTTCAGCCTCTGCTTCTGCCTGGCTATTTTAGAACTGTCTGCATTTCTGTCTTTCACCTTTTCTCCTGTTCCCTTTGGGCTACGTCTGCACAACATGTACAAGGTCGAAAAACAACGTCCCTTGTTCTTGCTGATCTGGCCAGTCCCTCGCAATTAGACATAACACTATGTACAGCTGCCATTGGGAAATTCGGGTGCTTTTAATATTGTGATTTCCACATTTAGAGACACTTGGAGAACAACCTTTCCAGAGAGAAGAGCTGTGCTTGTCTGATGATGTAAACCTTGCATCTAGATATTGAGGTATGGGGGTTCGCTAGTCAAAGCCCAGAGGTCTTCTGTTTTTATAATAAACTAGCTACTAGCACGGGGAGGGTGGTAGGGTCATTTAGCCCTATATCCACTGCTTTATGAAATGCTTTCCCCGTTTATATTCTATGGAGTTGTAACTATGCTGATTATATTATCCTTATGCATTATGCTGCTAGTACTGGCACGTGTACTGTATCTTAGAGCACGTTGTTGAAATAAACATTTTAACCTATATCGTGTCTCTTCTTACGCGCGTTGTGGACAGGTATGAGTGTGATGAAAGGGTGTTCTTGCTACTGCGAGTCCTGAGAGAGAGATGCTGTGTTCTGGGTTGTCTAATCATTGGTGCTAATGAGACGCTACAGCTAGTCGGGTTGGGGTTTTAGGTGCTAAGGATTATGGTTGGCTCACCACTATATTCCGAGGTCCTATGATCCTGTGCATAGCTCTGTGTATGTGCAGAATCCCTATAACAACCCCAGAAAAACTTCCCATGCAGCCCAAGGATTTAATATAATCTAGGTAGGCAATACTGAAGTCCTTCGGGGAAGCCACAAGTTGTTTTCTCTAATTTCTGTTGGTAGCAGGGGCATTCTTTACTCCAAATGGCTTCAATTTGAACTGATACAGGCCCCCTGATGTTTTGAATGCATACCTCTTGTTGACCTATTCAACTTGGGCAACTTGGCAACCCTGTTGTTAAACCAGCGGCACTGAGAAAGATGGCATCCCCTTCCTTATCAACAAGGTCGTCAGCCCTAGTTAAGGAGTGGCATCGGTTTTGGATTTCTTTTTGAGAATTCTATAAACCACACAGATCCCATGTTCTTTGATATCACCTTCCGAAACCAAAGCCACTGGACTAGTCCTACGACTAATCTGGCATTTTCACTTCCTTCTCAGGTTGAGACTTCATAGGGTCATCTTTTAACAGGTGATGCAAGTGGGCCTGGGCTTTTTTAGCCCATCTCAGGTGGAGGAGAGTTGGATATCTGCTCTTGGTGAGGCTAGTGGGCTGGAGTCTTCTCCATCCTCAGGGGTATTATGCCCTCCTCGTCTCGCGACTGAGGCAAGTGCCTCCTTCGCAGATTTGTTGAGGAGAGTGGCTTCAGTTTTGGACTTGTCACTGCCTACGACAGAGAAGTCCACCAACCCTCTGATTGACGTCCTTCACCAGGGACAATCAGGAGAAGAGCCTGTTCTTCCATACAGTGAGGCCCTGTTTGACATACTGTAAGGGACATTGGCCAACCCTGATTCAGGGGTCTTGGTGGACTGTGCTATATCTCGCAGGCACCTGTCTGCACCTGGAGACCCAGTTTGTCTTCTCAGGCATCTTACCACTCGTAGCCTGGTAGTTCAGGGTGCTACAGCCTCACAGGACGTTAAGGAAGGACTCGAGGAGTTATGAGCGTGTGACAAACACATTTTCGCTTCTGCTAGTTCTGCGTTAATGTCCACCAACATGTCTTGTGTTCTTGGTCAGTTTTCCCACACGTTGTGGGATACCTTGCAGACTATGTTGCCATCACTTCTGGATAACGTCCGTACTGATATTGAAAACTTGATTAGAGATGGCCAACGGGCATCTAAGCTGATAATCAAATGTGGCATGGATAGTAGATTCAGTAGGTCGGGCAATCGCATCTTCAGTGGCGCACCAGCGCCGGGCATGGTTAAGAGCTTCAAGTTTTTCAGAAGCTGTACAGGCGACTTTAGTCGATATGCCTTTTGACGGGGCCCATCTTTTTGGGGCTCAGGGCAGGTTTTTCAAAAGCAGTACAGGCGACTTTAGTCAATATGCCTTTTGACGGCGCCCAACTTTTTGGGGCTCAGGGCGACTCAGCATTGACACAAATCCGAGATAGAAGAAGTGATACAGAGTCTTAATTACTCTTTTCCTGTTATAGGTTCTTTAATTTTGACCCTATACTGGAGCTGTATAGGAAATACTGGATTTTTTCTTTCTCAAAGGCCCTAACTTTGTTAGAGCATTGAGATGTCCCTCTTTTGATTACAACTGGTTGGTGTTTCTGCAGGGTGCAGATGTTATTATTTCAATTTTGTCTTTAACAGTTTAAGTGGCATAAGGATACCTGAGGTATGTTTTCTCTTTTCCTCTGAAAATGGGCTGCATGCTCAAGAGACCATTTACATGTGATGTGTCTCTTTCGGTTAAGAAAATTACCTGTTCACATGCTTCTTTCGAAGCAGTTTGGTGATGCTAGTATGCATTACTGTGAATTGTTGCATTTCTTATTACTTGCACCTATTGTGAGACCCTGTATTCAGAGTGCATATTTGTTCTTGCGAATACTCGGGTGAGTTTCCACATCAGGGTAATTTTGGTCTCTGGTTTGTAAAACGCATTCCTTTTCACTACTTTAGCAGAGTGCATATTTTATTGAATTCAGGTAGTGCATGGATAGTTTTTGCATTGGATGAATTGTAGGTTATGATTCCCAGTGCGGGGGTCATGCCATCTTTTATATGTGTTGAGTTCACTTACCTGCACATAGGAGTTTGTTCCATGGAAGTGTGCTTCTATTTGTTGGAGGCGCTACATCTGTAAAACTCAGGGTGTCTGATGTGTACTCTTCTGAATATGTACAGTCTTTATTTCCTACATTTTTGGAGGTGATATTATTACTATGTTCAATTTTGGAACATGGTTGTCCCGTGAGCTCCGTTTCTGAGATTACCTGAGATGCAGTATTGGAATTGTTACCTTAAGGTTGTTTACGGACATGCCTTAAATGGTTGAGAAGTTTCATCGAAAGAGAAGGTTCGTTTTTTTGATACTTTTTCACTTTATGATCATCTTGGATATTTCCCTATTCTTTGGCTATTGATAGTCATTAATTTCCTGTCTGGAGATTGGATGTTCTCTGTTTCCCTGTGGGCAGTTCCCTTTCTCTGTTAAGCATTGTTATTTTCTGTACCTTACAACTTTTTAAGGGATCATGGTGTGAGGTTGAGATCTGGTGCTTCATTGTTCTTGCAGAACTAAAATATGCCTATTTGGGGCCATTGTCTGCCTTATGGTCAGATTAGATTTTGGCTCATTTATTTTGTGGACATTTATGCTAACTGGGTTCCCTTTTTGGGTAATTTCCAGGTGCTTGGCTTATTTTAATTATATTGACCTTCTTGGTCAAGTGTTGTCATAGGTACTTGCTTATAGCAAGGGGTCATTCTTATGTAGTTTTTCATTACATATTATCAGCCTGTTAAAGATACTTTTGGTACAGGCAGGCAGCATTATCTTTATGCGAGGTCTCCCAAGGTGTTTCGTGGAGGGTGCAATATTTCTCTTGATGCTAAATTGTATGGTACTTTGGGGCTGGTTTTTCAGTTCCATTTATTTATCCATGTACATAAATGTGTTTCATATGCGGCTGCACATGCTGGGTTATGATACAGCTACAAATTATTTTTTATTGTGAGACGTGATTGTATCTCTAAGTTTGGATTTGGATCTATATGTATGTGTGGAACGCAGTAATATGGATCGGGACAAAAATGTTTTTTTATGGCAGATTCATATCTGCTACTCACTATACATTATGTGATCATTTGGATGGTCATTTTGTCTAAAAAATGTTTTTGTTTCAAGGATGGACTATGATGTTCATCTACCTTGATACTTGGTTTGCTATTCCAGACCTTGCAATGAATGAGTTATTCATTTTGGTTTTTAATAAGAATGGGTGTTGGAAGTCCTTCTATTCTGGAGTTTTTAGGTTAGGTTCCTTTAGAGATTCTTTACTCTTGTAAAGGATGTGGGTTACATGGCATTCGTTTTGTCTTTGACCCTTCTAGTCTAAAAGTTCTTTTACTATTTGGGTATTGAATACTGTTGTCTGATGTCTTCTGACAGGGTTTTGTTTCCTGTTTGCCTCAAGGCTTTATTTTTTTCCGGGCCTGCAAGGTTGTTTCTTATTTTCTTTGTCTGTGGTCATTGCCACTGTTTTTGTAAGGAGCCATGCTCTTTTTCATCTAATTCCTATGTATGTCTGGTCTATAGCTAATTACGACCATCTAGTTCTTTTTAGGGACTTTTGTAGGATTGATTTGCAGACTGTTCTCCGAGTAGGTATAGCTATGGTATTTAATTCAAAAGTTAAGAAATCTGTGGCTAGATGTCTCTATCAGATGAACAAGTTACCTACTTACGGTAATGTATTGTCTGGTAGAGACATTGTCTAGCCGCAGATTCCTTAACGCCCTGCCCATACTCCCCACTTTGCGAACGATCTGTAGTGTAAGGGTTTTACCCCTTTTCAGTACTGGTTTTATATACCTGTGTTCTCTGTTTCACGTAATTGTGTGATTGAACGGCCCGTTGGATCTTTTTCCTTTATATTGACTTGGTACTTCCATACCTTTGGTTATGATTGCTTTTGGTCTTTCCTTATGGGCCTTGCCTGGTAATGGTCATACCATTTAGTTGCATTTTCTTTTTATGTTTAATGATATATTGATCTTTTTTGGCAAACTGTTCACACAGCCAGTCTCTGTAGTGGCTCCGACTCAGAGGGGACTAAAATGGCTTCACTGACGTCGCAACTGGAGTCAACGTCATCATGGAGCAATACGTCGCTGTCCCCTGGCGCACAGAGCTACTGCCGAAACATTTCCTGATCCAGTCTGACGCCTGGGGAGAATTCAAAAGTTGAGGAATCTGCGGCGAGACTGTGTCTCTACCAGATGATACGTTACCAAAGGTAAGTAACTTGTTCAATAGAAATGCTATCCTGTCACCTATGCTGAGGAACAAACACACACTTTAAGGCAACATAGCAAAGTAAAATGTACTTTTTTGTGGCTTATGTGCAATACATGGTTCTAGAATTGAGTGTGGGCATCCTAACAGTTTGTTCTTCTTATGTGAGTTCTCCATGGCTTGAACAGGCTTAATGCATGCTTCATACGGAGTGAACCAAACCGGCCTACACATGCTATTATCAAAGTTGCTGGACCAATTGTGTTACATCTAGGCAGATTTACATGTTCTACAAGTGGGATGAGACACTTTGTTAATAAGGTCAGGTTTGGCGTTCTCTGACTAGTACTGATGGGTCTTTCCTGCAATCTAATGGCTCTCTTATCTTGACGAAAGTCTTTCTCTATTGTAATTTCAATGCTTGGTCATGCTGGAATTGAAGCATCATTGCTAAATACAATTCAGATCTTAAACTATTCATTCAGAATTCTAATCTTAATATTTTTGTAACTGAAATCTGACTTTATGAAGCTTCCACACAAAGGAGAGTGTATGCTATTCCAACATTTTGCACTGTAACCACTCCTCTTCGTGTTATTGAAGAGTTGCAGGCATTTTCTGGGACCATATTATATGCCTTTCTTTTTATCCTTTGCAGCATTGAAATTCTTAGTATGCCAGTGTAAAATTTATCATAAATTTACTATTCTACTTTTCCAGGGGTGCAGATATCGTAGTCTCAGATCTATGTTTGCAATGTTTGCAGAGATTTGCTCAGTTGTGATTGGTCAGATATTAGACCAATCACAAAAGTCATAATACTTGGTGATTGTAACTTATGGAAATGTCACAGTACTAGCTGACAGTACTTTATTGAAAGACTTTTCTTTGATTTCAGCAATGTGCAATTTACTTTGCTTTCTCTTTTTATTCATAGGTCTTTCTCAGCCTTTATACCCTATACACAAAACTGGGAATGTGCATAGCTTGATTGCTGCTCCTCTTTGGAGAACTAAAATCAGCAATACGTTATCTAGTCTCTAATTTGATCAGTGCACTATTTTTTGGGACTCCTAATCCCCGATACTATGGCACACAACCCTCTTCATTTGGTCCAATCACAATTTAGACGATTATAGAAAATACTGACTCGCTTAACGCAGTTCTGGAATATAATTCCTTATTGCTGAAGGATATGAGTCAGATGATTTTTTTCTACTCCTTCCAAATGTATTTTATGTATGTTTTTGACAAGTTAGTTCCATTGTTAAAGGGTGTGACAACTAACTGTGCCATGCTGCTGAAAAAACCCAAAGACAAGACATTTAGATATGGTATGGGTCTAGGATTATTCCTTTATATTACCACCAGTTACTTCATACAGGCACCCCGGTAATTAATCGCCTCCTGCATTTACACCTGCTTTTCACCATTTTATTTTAGGGTCAGTATTTATAGCGCCAACATCACCCGAAGGTACAGGAGCGCTTTATGTTGCCACCAGTTACTGCACAATATATTGTCTTTCACAAAAAACACGTCATAACAGTTTTACAGATTTTCTGTGGCTTATATTGCAAACTGCTCAGCAAGCTAAAAGTAAAAAAAAAACTTATTAGAATTCACATACGCAAAACCTATTGCATTTGCCAATGATCTTTACGTAATCAATCCCTTATTTTTGAGGTTGGCTTCAGTTGTTCTGGGATGTTCTACTGCTCATCTTGCAGTAATACCAAATCATCTTCATGGGAGTGTGAAACAGATTCATGTTAAAATCTCAAGTTAGCAATACTGGAGCACTAACATATTTTTCAGCTAGGCCAGTGATCAATGCTTTCAGCTTCAAGGTGATCATATGTTTCTGTGAGGTGCGACAATTAATATAAATGTTCACTATAATTAGAGGTTCCTGATGATCTTGTGATCAATTTAAGTTATTGCTAAAACCCATGGCTCTTCAACATCGGTTTGATTGGATTTTTTAGCTAGGTCTGATGAAATATAGATTAGCAGTCCCCCTTTGGCCTGCCTTTCGTCTTTTTGTGCCAAGTTAATACAAGTATAGCCTGTTAGCAAGATCGAGGCCCAACTTGATGCTTCTTGCAAAATAATGATGTTAAATTGTTGCTAATATGTTATTACGTCCTGGGCGTTTATCAAGTTGCTTAGGCTACCCACATTCCAGGAGCATACATTTAGACCTGTTGTATGTTATCCTGACATTAGCTCTGTTATAGCCTCTTCCAGTTAGACTAATGATGTATTATACGGTTTTTGCCCTGCTGGACCCCCTGGCACTAGCTAAAACAGTGGCACAGATCATCTTTTATTGGATAGTGCGTCTTACCAAATGCCCAGTCTGACAGCATTATCACTAAGCTTTCCAGTCAGGATAAAGAGGAGAAAGAGTTGGGAAGAAGCAGTCATGAACTCTGTTAGGTTTCTCTTAAGATTAAAGTTCGAGTGGGTGTAGCTGTTAGACCTGTCAGTTTTTAGGTGGTCTTCTCCCAAACATTTTGCCTTCACCCTCTTATTTTTCAGGATTTGTTTATGCTACCCTTTAGACTCTGCACTTTACCACTGATAACCAGTGCTGAAGTGATTGTGCTCACTCCCTAAGACATGGTACAATTGGCTTACACCTCACTGGCATATTTAATTTACTTATAAGCCCCTAGTAAAGTGGTAAACCATAAACTCACAACCTGTAAATTTAAAGCCTACTGTTGGGCCTGCAGCACTTATTGTGCCACCCACTTATGTAGCCTTTTAAAACAATTTGACTTGGCAAAATAAACCCCCTTGCCAAGCCTTTGGCATATAAGTCCACATAAGAGTAGGACCGAGGTAGCCCATAGGGCAGTGTGCAATGTAATTAAATGGTTGGACATGTACTTTTAAGTTTTACATGTCCTAGTAGAGAAAAACTCCTACATTTGTTTTTCACTACTGTAAGGGCCTATCTCTCCCATAAGATAACAATGGGTTGCCTTATTACATTTAAGAAGTGCTAACACTTGATTAGGAGCAGGTAGGAAAGTCATGTTTGGTGTCCAAGAAATTGCAATTTAAAATCCTCTTTAATGGTAGAGTCAGATTTTAAAATCACAATTTTGAAAATGCCACTTTTATAAAGTTGGCATTTATCTGCCCTATACATTGTGTGCCTGCACCCTGTTCCTGTGTCAAATGACAGAATGTATTTGACATTGAACTTTGTATATTCCTCCCAGACAGCCACACAATAGAGGGATTGGGTGTGCCTGCATGGACCTTAACTGGCAGTATGAGGGAGGGGGTGGGTAGCTGGGCACAGGCCCCCTTACAAGTCAATAGGCTGTGCCCTGCTGTCACACAAAAGGATTTCACACCAGGCCATTGCACCTGCAGCCAGGCTCGAGCCTGGGCATGAGATTCGGGAAGTTCCAAGGTCAAAGCACTTCAAAGGGAATATCTAGAAACCTTTCCCTACTTAAAGGAATGCACCAGGTAAAAAAATAGGACCCCAAGACCCACTCTTCAGTTCACTTTCTGGACTTGTGGAAGGACTCTCAGAGGACTGCCTGCTGTTGTGACCTGCTGTGTACTTCAGAAGGCTGCTTTGCTGCACCTGGAAGGACTGCCCTGCTGCCTAAAGCCTGTCTTGAACACTCAGTGGCCTGCCCTGCTGCTTGAGCCCTGTTCTATGACTTGAACCCAGGACTACCAGTGTGACTCCAAGGGCTGGTTGGCTGGCCTCCTGATCAGAACCTCATGGAAGGAAAAGGCTCCACCATCTTGAACCCCCACCTGGACCCAGCCTATGTCAGTCCTGACCTTCCAAGTTGTACCTCTCTGGAACAGTGGTGATAAAGGTGCCCAGATAGGCAAAATCCAAAACTTCGGACTTAGTTAATTTTTGGCTAAAGAACCGAGAGAAGACCGGGAACTACCTGCCCGTCGATCCGCCCAAGGTACATCGCTGGTTGGCCTGACTTCAAGGCAGCTTCTGCTACGTTCTTATCACAGCAGCAAATCCTGTTCAGCAGTCCTTTCGCAGAAGGGGTATCCAGCCTCATGGAGCCCTCGTCAGCCACAGCTTGCTGCTTCGTCCTAGTGGAGATTTTCAACTTCCAAAAAAGAGACTTAGTCCACACGTAGAAATCTTCTCCGTGAATTCATCCAGTGGCTCCTCGACGACAAAGCCTCCTCCTCGGACACCGCCTGCACCCTTTTCTTTGAAATTTCATCTAAGTCCAAAGGTAAGCACTGACCGGGCCCAAATCACTTCTTGTATCCGACCTGAGCTTCATCGTGGTGAGCCATATTTTCTAATTGTTTCTAAATTGGTGTGGGATTTTTCTTGTGTTGTGTTTTCACTTTATTACTGTTTGTGGGCTGCACAAATTCTTTACACATTGCCTTTAAGTAAAGCCTGACTGCTTTTGTTCCACGCTACCAAAGGGTTAAGCACAAGTTAATTTAGTGATTTTTGTGGTTCACCCTAACAGGGATTGTGGCTGTCACATGAACAAGGTTAACACCCCACTCAACCAACAACCCAGTTTCTCCCATGGGTGATCAGTGGTCGGTGTCCAGTAGTTTGTGCAGTATGATACAGAAAATTGTGTAACACAAAACGCCCATATGAATAATTTGACATCAGAGTTGACTTTTTTTTAATTTTAAGTACCCTACCTCCCGTTTTGTATCTTGGGGATGGAGTTGCTCAACATTGACACCCTCACCAGGGCTGAGCTGCAAAGGCTCTGCAAGGACAGGGTACTGAATGCAGGCAAGAAGGCCACAAAGTTGCACCTTTACATAGTCCTCAGAGCCTATGAGAAGGTCAAATGTTTGTAGGGCACACCAGAGGAGGACAACCCTGAGAAGCAAGGAATGAATTTGGTTGATGAGGAAGAGGGCCCATACATGGTTCCTGAGTTGCAGGAGGAGCATAACTCATCCCCAAGAGAGGAGCCCCAAGAGAGGGCTGGAAGCTGTATTTCTGCCCGCGGTCTGTCCCTCGAGGACCTGGAGAATAGCAAGGTGGAGGGTAAGCTCATACTACAGCTGACCAACATGAAACTAGAAGCAGAAGAGAAGAAGGATCAGGTAGAGAGAGCCTTGGCAAGAGAAAAAGCGAAAACAGAGGAGAGAAAAGCTTAGGGTGAAAGGGCCTTGGCTGAGAGAGTACTATTGATGGAGCATGAGAAAAGCATGAAGAAGCTGGAGCTCAAGGCCAGGTGTTAGACCTGTCAGCCTTAGGTGTGGTCTTCCCCCAAATGTTTTGTCTGCTTACCTCCGATTTTTGCTGGGTTTTGTTTCTGTTGGCCTTAGGACTCTGTGCACTTTACCACTGCTAACCAGTGGCAAGTGTGCTTGTGCTAACTCCCCTAAACATGGTTTGATTGCCATATAGATAATTGGCATATTTAATTTACTTATAAGTCCCTTGTCGAGTGGTATTCCATATACCCAGGGCTTGTAAATTAAATGCTACCAGTTGGCCTGCAGCACTTATTGTACCACCCACTTAAGTAGCCCTCCAAAACATGTTCCAAGCCTGCCAATGCAGCCTGAATGCAGTGTCTCACTGTCACGTCGACTTGGCATTTAAACCCCCTTGTCAGCCTTAAACTCCCCTTTAATTTCATATACGTCACCCCTAAGGTAGGCCCTAGGCAGCCCATAGGGCAAGGTGATCTGTAATTAAAATGTTGGACATGTACTGTACTTTTAGGTTTTACATATCCTGGTAGTGAAAAACTCCCAAATTCGTTTTCACTACAATGAGGCGTACCCTTCCCATAGGATAACTTTGGGGATTCCTTATTACCTTCAACAGGCTGTAGTTCCTAATATGTAGCAGGTAGATATGTGATGTTTAGTACCTATGAAATTGTAATAACAAACCCTATTTAATGGTAAAGTCCGATCTTTTATTACAATTTTGAAAATGACACTTTTAGAAAGTTGACATTTACTTGCCCTTAACCCTTTTGTGCCTGCAATCTATCTTGGGCCATATGACTAGGTATAGCTCACAGACTTTGTAAATTCCTCCCAGAGAGTCACGCAACAGAGGAATTAGGTGTGCCTGGAAGGGCCATCTGCTGGCAGGATGGGGTCTGGGACGAAGCTGAGCCCAGCCCCACTTACAAATGAATAGCCTGTGCTCTGACTTCATACCAAAGACCTAACAACTCTGCATTGTCACTTCAGCCAGCTTGGAGCTAAGGCAGGGCAGGCCGAGAAGCCCATGCTTTTCAAATAGTGTCTAGAAGCTTCTCCCACCTTCCAGAACCAGGGCATCGGGGTATAAAAGAAGGACTGTAGTCACCAATTCTTCAGTTCACTTCTGGACTTGTGGATACTTTGCCAGGAAGAAGAGCTGTTTGTCTTGCTACAAGGATTGCCACTTTGCTGTACTGCTGCTTTGGAAGAACTGCTGCCCTGCTGTGCTGACCTGCTGCCCGCACTCAAAATCAGCACTAGCTGCCGCAAGGGTGTCTCTTCGCACAGCAAGCATTGATCGCCCGTGTAGACCGCCAACGCGAGGCTCCTGCCCGCCCATCCGGGATGCCCGGTCTGCTTCCTGCACTACGCAGACCACGGCCTGCGACACACTCCTTGCTTCTGCCGATCTTCTTCCACATCAACGGGAATCTTGGCACAAAACCTGAAAAGGTAAACCTTCAGCAGGACGAATCTGGGAATGTATCTGACCCATGCTTCATCGCGGTGAGCCTGAACTTTTAAATCTGACCTGGTTCCAGCGCGACCAGATATCCCCGACTGACGGTTTATGCTTTTTGGAGTGATTTTACAATTTATTCTTTAAAAATTCAGAATGCCAGTTCTACTTATCTACTAAATTGGTGTGGGATTTTTCTTGTGTTGTGCTTTCACTTTGTTACTGTTTGTGTGCTGCAAAAATACGTTAAGCATTGCTCTAAGTTAAGCCTGACAGCTTCTGTGCTAAGCTAGCAGAGGGTTAAGCACAGGCTAATTTAGTGACTTTCGTGGTTGATCCTGACAGAGATTATGGCTGTTGCTTGAGCAGGGTTAACACCCCACTCACCAACAACCCAATTTCTCACAGTAACAAAACAAAATTTATTGACAATAGCGGACAGTAACAATAGGCACATTCCCTTCTGCCAGTAGAGTGATATATTGAATTTTCAGACACCTGAATCTATCATCACAGCAGAATGCTTATCATGATATTATTTATAAGAAATTGGGTTATTCTTTGGTGGGGGTGGAGTACACACCTCAAGTAATAATCACAATCCTTGTAAGGATGAACCCTTAAAGTTACTAAATTAGCCTGAGCTCAACCTCCTGGTAGCTGTGGCACCGAGCAGACAAGCTTAACTTAGAAGCAATTTGTTGAGTATATACACAGTAATACATTTGAAATGCAAAACAATAAGAATCCCAAAACAAATTAGAAAAATGGAGTAAAATTTAATAAACAAAATGCCACCAACATTACAAAAATCCAATAAGAGAAACTAGAGATATGCACATTTAAAGTTGTATGTAGAGATCGCACCGAGAAGCACAAAATGCCAATGATAAGCAAAGGTCACAGTTAAACATAACGTCGGCGCAATTTGATGCTGACTACAATGAGGAAAAGTCCGAATACACGTATCGGGTTCCTGGTCAAAGATTTTACCTCTTGACCTTAGTTCTTTAAGTTCCAATCCACCACAGGCGTACACTGCTAAAGCCCCCCAGCACTTCAAGGAAGACACTTAGGAACTCACTGGGCGTCAGGTAAAGGCTGCAACAGGGTCAAATCCAGGTCCATTTGCCACTGGTGAGCTGGGCAGTTGCAGCAAAAGGCCTCATGTAACAGCTTGCTGTGTCCCTGTAGCTGTAACATAAGGACAGCCCTATGACTCATACAGAAAGAAGAGCGGGTCTAATCTCATAGGCTCCTTTCAGGACTCATACAGTAGATTCAGTTCTCTTCTAATCTTCCACAGATCATAGTTTATTCTGAAGTGGGTGCCGGGATATGCCACATATATGTCTGGCATGAGCTAGTGGGTGGGAATGATCCATGGGGACATCCTTACCAGTGGGGGAAAGGTTTCTGGGAGTTACCCTGTACACTTTAGGTATTTTCAAGATGGCCAAATTCTTCAGTCACAGTAAACTTGGGCTCTGAGGGCAGGGTGTGTGTGTGGGGAGTATACTACGGTAATCCTAATGTCCTCACATCTAACAGTAAAATTCATTTTTAGGCAGTCCTTGTACCCCCAACAAAGTCAGACAGAAGTCTGGTAGAACAAAGCTGAGCTTTCAGCAACTAGGCAGGAGATACACACACATTGTTTTGCCATTCAGTTTCTCTCCTCCGAAGTGTAAACAAATGTCATATTGAAAACCTCAGCAGGGCTGTCAAGCAGGGCTTGACACACTAACAGGATCTGACACTGTGACATCATCAAGCGGCCTACTGTGATGGAGACCGGTCTAGCCGGAGGGACATAAGAAGGGTACAGGCCTGGGCGTTAGCTACATCTGCTTGAAACAGGGTGATCCAAATTAATCAAGTCCTAGGGCCCAGTACTCAGGCCATCTTATCAAGGGCACAACAATACAACCCCACAACCAAGGCATTTTGTTCTAGTCCTGTGTGGAAATTCACACCACATTCATGCCCATTAAAATTCTAATTAATTTTTGGCAGAATATAGAGCAAAATGCAGACACTTTAAAAGTCATCTTTACAAAATATTTATTATAAAAACAACTTCACCAGTGAATTATGCTTGTAATAAATGTTTCAAAAAGTCACAAAAATATATGTAGTTGTTTCCTAGGAAGAGATACAATTTTTTAAACTTAATATTGTACCCCAATGTTTCCTATGAAATAGCTAACCCTGATTTAGTGAAAATGCCCCTTAAGAGTCTTTTCACTGTAAAGACATGTTTAAAATGAAACCTCTACATATCCTACTTTTACATACCATGCGCCCTGCCTTGGTGGGCAGTAAGGCTTACTAAGGGTGACTCATTAATATTTAAAAGGATGGTTATTTTGACAGGTCGAATTCGCAGTTTAAGCCTGCACAGCCAGGCCACTGGTGCAAGCTTGCAGTTATGTTTATATTTGCACTGGAGTTAGTTGCACAATGGATGCTGCAGTCCACTTGTGACATTTGAATACTGCCCTTGGATACACCTTGGTACCATATACTAAGGTCTTATAGGTTAGTAAAATATGCCACTTAGGTGTATAACAATTTCATCATGTTAAAAGGTGGAGCAAAAGCACCGTACCTCTGGTTAGCAGGAGCAAAATGCACAGAGTTCTATAGCCAGCAAAAATAGGGTTCAGGAAAAAGGGCAATACAATCTGGGAAGATCTGCAGAAAGGGCACATTTCTAATAACATGTTTGCTAGAGAAGCAATTATGTGATTGTTTTGCACACTTCTATTGTATAGAACCCGATGCTGTTACAAATATATGAAAAACACATTCTTATTACTAATGGCTTGCTGTCAATTTTTTATTTGTGTATTTATACAAAACTTTGTTTATTGCAGATGTAAGAAAGCAATCATTTTCCCAAACTGCTCTGTTAATGTAACGAATTCCTTATTTGGTATGTTCTAATATCAGACTCTGCATCTCTTTAACAGAATCAGTGAAAGACAACTTCTGTGAAGAGGGAAATGATGATGTATATCATGTACATACTAATCCTCCTCAGGCATCCAGGATGGTCAAGGAACGAATGGTACATTTACAACCAAGAGAAACCAGAAAGAGATGGAAATCGCTTGACCAAAAAATACTCAATGACTCCACTTACAGTGAAAGAGATGTCTGCAAAGCCGCAAACTATAGCAAGCAGCTGATAACGGAGCAAGAGAAAATCGGTTATACATGTCCTGAAAATGGGACAAGTTTTAGCAAGAACTTAGCTTTTAACAATAATCAAACTCTCCGCACCAGGGAGGAAAGCTTTAGTTGCCAAGAAAGTAGTAAGGGATTTCGGCAGTCCAGTACCCCTTCTAGGAATCCATGGATGCAAGCAGAAATCAAACGCTACACATGTAGTCACTGTGGTAAAAGTTTCAGCCAGATCATAAATCTTACCATCCACCAAAGAATACACACAGGTGAAAAGCCATATACATGCAATGAATGTGGAAAGTGTTTCAGTCACAACTCAAATCTTACCATACATCAGAGAATACACACTGGGGAAAAACCATATACATGTGGAGAATGTGGTAAAAGTTTTAGGCACAACTCAAATCTTACCATCCATCAGAGAATACATACAGGAGAAAAACCATATGCATGCACTGAATGTGGAAAATTCTTCCGTCACAACTCAAATCTCACCACACATCAGAGAATACACATGGGAGAAAAACATGCTTCTATAGGAAATGAATTTGGGATTATTCAAGTTTTACCAAACCTAAGACTTTATACACAAGACAACCATGTATATAAAGGACAAAAGGGAATTTCTTCAGTTTCAACTCCAGGCTTGCCACATAAGCGAGCATACACATGGGAGAAAAACCACATGCAAGTGCCGGATATGGAAAATTCTTCTCTCAGAAACCGGAGCCACATGTGGGAAGTGCTTCAATGATACTTCAGGCCTGACCAAATGCTGGAGAATTCAGTACAATATAGTTCATCCAAATGCACAGCAGATCACAGTGACAATCCCACTGTAAACTTTGTAGGTCTTATTATTTCAGCACTAAATTGACTCTGGCACCGTGTACATGACTCAGTTAGAGAAATCAAAAAAAAGTCTTGAGCACATGTTGGTAATGAATTTACTGGTCTTTGAGTGCTTACTTACAGGCAGGGTGCATTGTTGCACCTCTGCAGCTAGGCAGCAGGGTACTTGCATTTCACATTTTCTGTTTTGGATAAGACCTTAAGAGAGACTGTAGGTTCATTCAGGTGATGGTTGCTGTGTTCAATAACTGCTCACCAATGCTTACAGGGCTCTCAGGATCAATTCTTTGAGCAAGGGAAGATGTACATACTGTACAGTTTCATATAACCCTACAAAAGTCTAGTGTTTTTCTCCTTGTGACTTCCTTTGTCCCTCTCCTCCCTCCACATAGCTATGATGTGTGTCAACAGCGCCTTTAACTTCTCATTTTAATATTCCTATGTCCTTAAAGGTGTGCAGAGCCTGCATAATATGCATTGTCTGGGTGATAGTGTGAAGGGAATATAAAGAGAATAGTGCCGCCGTCCGCCTGGCAATTTAGAAGTGGGTGGACAAAAAGGTATGTGGATGACAGCCTACTCTGCCTCCATCCAGTACATGCTCCTCCGATGGCCCAATGGAGTACGAGCCGTTAGAGGTTAGCCACCTGACCTCCTGCCAAATTTAGATGGGGCGACCGGATGGCTTATTTTTTTTTTTGCTGTCCTCCATCATTTGGACAAAACTCTCATGATGTGGAGTCATTAATTTGCAATTTTCCAAAATCAAACGCCTGCTTTGGGAATTTGTTTTTGTAGTATGCAACATTTTCACTTGCCTCAACGGAATAAACTTTTAGATTACCAAACACATATTTTAGCTTACAACTGAAAGTCCTCACATGAGAAACCAAAAGAGTGAGCTTTTAAAGAGGTTAGTTGAGGGCATAGCGGAGGGTTTCATCTTATGTAAACAATTACAAATTCTATTGCTGATGTGTTTTTGCTGCTGTAGTAATATGGAGGAAAACATAGTAATATGGAGGAAAACATGTCATGAGCAGGTTGTTGTGCTATGGTTTTAACTGCAGATTAAATATCCTTGTGCTCAAGACTTTGCAGATCTTCAGCTTAAGCCATGCATTCCCTAATGTAAATTCCAAAACTTTGACGCCTGGACCCTAAACACTGTCCCTTACAATCTGGTGTTCGTGAAGTTTGCAATTAGCATGTTAGAATCTCAACCTGATCTGAGATTGCAGCTTGGCTTGTAGTGGTGAAATTTGCTATTCAGAAATGGAAATCCAGGTTGGTAGACTGCTAGCTGAATGAACCTGATACTTAAAGTGGATGCTCTTCTACCTTTGTTTGCAGAATGCATAAGGGTGTTCTTTGCGGGAATAACCATTGTGCTCTACGTGGGAATAACCAACCAACTCACAAAATGACTGTAGACCATTCAGAATGCAGCAGCCAGAATGATCCTCAACCTCCCACGCTGGTCTCACGTCACACCACACCTGAGGGAACTCCACTGGCTCCTAATACATAAGAATGCACAATTCAAGCTCCTCACCCACACATACAAAGCATTATACAACACAGGCCCAGCCTATCTGAACATTGCTGTGTAGTTCCACCAGCAGTCAGGCACTTCTGCTCAGCCAGACTCTCACTAGCACACATCCCACACATATGCAAAAGCGATCTGGTTGTGCATTCTCGCACATCACTACTAAAGCGTGGAACGACCTCCCACACCACATTAAAGTCTCCACCTCTTTTGTTGAATTCTGCAAGAAGGTGAAGATCTGGCTCTTTGAGTAAGTTCCCCCGAGGCTAGCCTTACACACCTGACAAAGCGCCAGGATACCCTCACAGGAAATAGCGCAATATAAATATGCAGATAGCGTAACATAATGAATGTGTGCTCAGTAGATACAGAAGCATGGTCATGGGTGTGTAGAGGTAAGCACAGGTGGTAAAGGAAAGTTGATTGTATGAAGATCGAGGCTCAGTGTGTACAACTTGACTGAGCGTGATCAGTGTGTGAGTGAGGGAGCACTGAATGACTGTGAATCATTGTGTGAAGGGAATTTGTCAACAAATCATGGCAGGGCCAAAGATAATTTTCAGTCCCTTTATAATGCAAGTGCTCTAATGTTGGCACTGGAATACAAAAATAACTAGGCAAGGAGCCTAGTGGGCTATCACTGACATGACAATGACGATTCCAAATCACAAGAGTAGTTGCTTGGATGTCTCACTTGATCACAAAAGAAACATGTATCTGTGGCAGGGACCATAGAACAGCATTAAGCATAATACCTTCAAGGCTGCAATTTCCCTCTCTTCCACTACCTGTATTATCTAGGACCCATTCTATCTGCTGACGAACACATTTGATTATACAATATCCCATCAACTCTACGCAACCCATCCTCCAAACTCTACAGCAAAGTATCTTACCAAAACATGACCAGCCAGCTAATGTGCTATGCAGACACCATCATACCACCCATAAGCAAATTCAGGACACTTTCTTATCTCATCTTATGCTCTTCGATACACTTAGTGGTTGCCAATATTTCCCCAAGACTAACCTAAATGCAGCACTAACAGGAAACCACACCTACATTTCAAACCTACCAGTTATCAGCAATACCCTTGTAAAACAGTTGCAAGCCCTCATTTCTTAACAGTGCTCAAACAAATGAGGACTGTGTACAAGTTATTGACTTAAAATAATCTTCCTCCATGTACACAATAACATACTAACCATGCCCTATGATAGCCTGTTCCATATGCAAATGTTCTTTGTCAGTGGCATATGATTTGGTCGATCACATTATATGGTTACCTTTTTAGGTCTCGGCCTGGCGTTTGGAGCGCGCATGCGCTCCTCGCCTGCGAGAGCTATAGTAAAGAGTATGAAGAAGGGGACTTTAATCCACGCCCCTGTGTCTCGACCGTTTGCAATTGGCTTAAGTCATGATTAATGTTTTTTCCGTGCTTTTGGTTTGCTGGCTGTCACTTTTGTTGTCGCCCTTGCAGTTTTGTGATGCCGCCCATCGTGACAAGCACATCTGTTTTCACTCAGGCCATGTGACAGCCTGCAAACCAAAAGCATGGAAAAAACATTAATCACGACCCAAGCCAATTCTAACAAGTGGCTGAATGAAAACATATCGCGTGCGTTTTTTTCTCTTTGTGCTTCACAGCCCTCGTGAAGAATTTTCTTATCTGCTTGTTAAATAAACAAGCAGATAAGAAAAGTCTTCACAACAGCCATGAAGCAGACGAGCCATGGCGCACAGGCATTCCGAGGGCGCCTGTTCCCAGCACTTCCCCTCCAAACAAGCATTTGCAATGCAATAGGTCTCGCATTTGCGAGAGTTTAAGCTATTGGCATTGTAAATGACAATGCCTTTATTTATGTTTTAAAAACCAACACGTAAATAAAGGCATTGCCATTTACAATGCCAATAGCTCAAACTCTCACAACTGCGAGACCTATTGCATTGCAAATGCTTGTTAATTCTTAGTTTATTAGAGAAGATTTGACACTGGTTACTCTTGCTTGCAAATCAAAAACAACTGGTAAAACCTCGGTATCTTATGGAATACTACTTGTAAAAGGTGCTCTGAAAGAAGACCCAGTGCATTAGCACTGATTTGTCTATGCTTCTTTGACTTAAGACGTCCTAATACCTTTTATGGAATGCCAATAACATGCATAGGATCCAGGCACAAAAATTTCAAGTGCCCTTAAGAATTTCCTTGATGGCGCACTGTGACATAAGGTGCCCTCACCTTTCGCCACTTCTTGTGCAAGCAACAGTGAAACTTCGAGCTTCATTTTCATATTTCGAGGCTAGATGCTAAACTAAACTGTCCTGGCCCTTGGGCACTGTTTAGCGTAGTGTCTCCTAATAGTATAAATGTAGCCGGTGATTTCCAATGACACTATTAAATGGAAAATGCCCGCCTTAAAACCACAACCATCAGTATTGCAGTCCATGCTATACCATTCTGCCTTGGAAAAAAAACCTGGATTTTGTGAAACTTAATGCATGAAGATAAACATTGCCAGTCCTAAAGCTTTACAGTTACAGAGCTACCCTATAACAAATGTCCCACACCTTTTTGCATTAAAATAAATGCTCACAGCAAAAAAGTAAAGAATATGGGAGGCATGTTTTAAAAGTCTCTCACAGTGGACAAAGACGTTGTTAAAGGCGCTCAAACATGACATTAGCTCATAAATCACCCCAGACGTATTAAGCATCATCTTTAACAGTTCAATATTCTACTGCAGCTACTCGTAGTCTGACTGCCTGCAGAAAGCCAATTCCCTATTTTCAAGGAATGTAGTATTCAGCAGCCAATTATTCCTTTCAAATGATTTGTCGGATAATTTCATTAGCTACAATGTACGAGTAAAGTTCAAAATAGATCTATGAACATTGTACATAAGGAGCTAACCACAAACTGTTTCCAACATTTCCAAACCAAATCTTTTCTCTAATGGTGATAGAATATTTTTAGTAACTGATTCCGTTTTTTGAAGGGTCTTCATGAACTGCGAAAATGTTTGTGAATACTCATAATTATACTTTTGAATGCCAAATCCCTGCCCCTTGGAGAGACAAGTACTTACATACAAGTAAGTGTGAGTAAATGGTTTTATAGGTGTAAATCAATTTTTTGTAAATCTCAAGCTTAGATGTAAACTAATTCGAAAAAAGACAGTTTAGGTGCTGATATTACTTGAGAATTAAGCCCATTCACAGTCCAGTCTCACACTTGATCCAGTTGGAAATGTACTCCTGTTAAAGGCAGAAGCAAACCCGTATCCAGGAAAGGAATGCTGATTACCCCTAATTTGATGAGCATCAGGGCAAGGTGTTTCTCAATGGAGAAATGTTATTCCCATGGAGAAACAAAATTAGCAAGTGCATTTTCACTTGGTCAGAACTTTCGCATGAGCAAATATACACATGTATATTTGCCATGCTAAACTGCAATTTTTAGAATAAAACTAAGGGTAATATTGGGAAAATTGCATGATTCCAGTTTCTCTGATGTATTTCCGAAATATTTTTTGTATGACAGAAAGCTGGGAATTGGCTTTCATTATAGTAGTAAGCTGAAGGGAATAAAAGACTAAGTGACTGATTTATGGTTTGGCAGAGAGGGCACACTCAGACTACTCCTTAAGACTACGCTCTCGGGGGCGTGGCCAGGAGCGTCAAGATGGCGGTCGCACTTTAGAAGTGCTCCGGACCCCTCCGTCATCCGCTCCTTCATCTACCTCCATCGGAGAGTTCTTATCTTGCACCCCGGCTGACTGGCTATCCTGCACCCTCAGGCCATTCTTAGAGGCAGTATGGGTAGCGTGCAGGTGCCGTGAGCGGCCCTTGCGGTGCATCCTACCTCACGGCGCTCGCAAGATGGCCTCGGCGCTGTGATCTTCCGGCCCGCCGCGGCCCTGAACTCTGAGCCTCCTCCTATTGCGACCAGGGAGACGAGGACCCCGGAGAGTTGCTGGTGGCATCCCGCTTAGTCTTTATGGTGCCTTTGCCTCTCACCAGTAACGGACTGAACCCGGCAACCGGAGGCACTGCGGAGGGCTTGGGGAGGCCCTGCCGGCCGCGTGTCCCGCGGTGGACCTGTGCTGCTGCGGAGCGGCGGTGCCTGATCGACTGCCGGCCGGGCGGCAGAGGGTGGAGAGAGGAGCGCCGCCTTTCCCGCTGCCCCCCTTGCGGCTCTGCCCTGGCTGGGGACTCCGCGGGTCACTGGGCCGGAGATTGAGCCTGCGGGTGGCGGCCTGTTGCGGCCGGGCCCGTTAAGCAACTGACTGCTGTGGCATTGGCGGTGAGCCCCCCCCCTCCGCGCCATCATCCGGGAGTCGGGACCGGTGCTGTGAGGACCCTGTGCCAGACGTGGGCCCCCTCCTCTCTGGAGCTGGCTGCACGTTGAGGGTGGGTGCACGGCCTGGTGGCGGACCGCCACACTGCCCAGCGACGAGGTGAGGAGCTGGAGTGTCCCTGGGTGGAGGGGGTTCGGCCGTCGATCGGGCGGCAGGGGTCCATATTCTTAAGCCCCCACCCCCCTTCGTGTCTCGGGACCCCCGGACGTGTTGTTTCTCTGGCTGGTGGTGGTGGCCTTACAGGTGGACATTGATTGCGGCGGCCCCCTGGCTCGGGACGTCCCCCCTAGTGTGCTGGTGGTGGGCGAGAGGCACCTCGGCTGCTGATTCGAGTAGCGGTGCTGTTCAGTGGACCTACTCCATTCCGGTGGGGCACTGCGGATCTGGCAGGCGGAGCCCCTGGGGAAGTACCGGCCACAGCATCGAGGGCAAGAGCTGAGGGGTCTTCCTGTCTTTCCACCTCACCCCTGGCTGCCCCGCTGCCCGTACACCTTGGGAGCGGGGCTCTGTCTTTTGTGCTGGCCTGGTCCCTGACTCCGGCTTTGACCCCGGCCCACCTGTGGGATCCTGCGCGCCTGGGCAGGCCCGGGGGGGGGGCAAAGGGGCATACTTGAGGAGAGCATCGGCCGTCGGCCGGGCGGCGGGGCGCGGAGCGGCGGGGTCCTCTCCCCTCATTTACCTTCTCCGCTCTTCCTTCCTCCCGCCCGGACGCTGAGGTCCTCCTTGGACCTCCTGCCTTACTGAGGGACAGACATGGGCAGAGACAAGGCTTCGAAGACCCCCGCCATCCTGACTAAAATGGATCGATTCACTACCACGGAATCTGGGGCGGCTGGGGGAACCGCGGACAAAGGCGCCCCCTCTGCGGACCTGTCCACTATTCTCCAGGCTATCCATGCCTCGCAATCTTCGGTGGAGGGTAAGATTGCTGAGGTCCGGGTCGATGTGACCCTTATCCGACAGGGTTTCCGCAACGCCACGGCCCGGATTAAAGAAACCGAATCCCATATATCCACCGTGGAGGATGAGGTCCAGCAACTTAAGGATCAGGTCGCTCGCCTCCAGTCCCACACCCAGGAGCTTCACCGACGGGTCGAAGATGCTGAAAAAAGGTCCCGTCGTAACATCCTTCGCCTGGTGGGATTTCCGGAGGATGTGAAGCGAGGCCGGGCGGCGGACTTCGTGGAGCGCTGGCTGCGTTCCTGGATGCCCGAGTGCTCCCTCTCCCCGTGGTTTGCGATCGAACGGGCGCACCGCTCACTTGCGCCCAAGCCACCGCCGGGAGCGCATCCCAGACCGCTAATAATGCGAATCCTTAACTTCAAAGATCGTGATTCTGTACTGACCGAAGCCCGCAAGCAGCAACCCCTCAAGTATGAAGGTCAGACGATTATGATTTTCCGAGACTACACTCGCGAAGTCGAGGACCAGCGCCGCTCGTTTGGGGAAGTCAAGCAGAAGCTGCGCGCCCTCAGCCTGCCATACCGGCTCCTCTTCCCGGCACGCCTATGGGTTGTGTTCCAAAACAACCCTCTTCTTTAACTCACCTACAGAGGCATGGACATGGGAGACTGAGGAGCACCCTTTACGGCTCAACACCCGGAATCCGTCTCCTATACCGGAGGCTGGAGGAGCCCCCCGAGACATCCCGGCCCCATGGTCACAGAGCAACCGCTCACGTAGGCGGCGAGGCCAGAGACGGGCCCGTTCAGATTCACCAGGGGGCCCCTCTCGTCAACCGATGCCCGGGGCGCCCTCCGGGGCTTTCCTGACCGTGCGCCGATCTGGTTCCTTGGGCCACTCAGACCCTGGGGGTGTCTCACCTCATCCATCACTGTTGGATCTACCAGACCCAGATCTTTCTCGCAGTCCGACGCTTCTCATGGGACCTGCTTGAGCCCGTTCTCATCCTTCGGATGCACTGACTCTGCGGCC
The DNA here is from genome assembly GCA_963921515.1 of Calotriton arnoldi. Lineage (NCBI taxonomy): Eukaryota > Metazoa > Chordata > Amphibia > Caudata > Salamandridae > Calotriton > Calotriton arnoldi. Next base: position 830,087 of record CAWUFW010006163.1, read on the forward strand.
GGGTGTCGCATTCCTGTTACTTGTTAACTCTATCTCCCGATGGACACAGTCACAAACATCCTACTAAGAGGAGTGGTCCTCCACGATTCCACATTCCCAAGCATTTTTGTTTGGTTCTCTTTGGTTACTCATTGTTAGGGCGACAGATGTTTTGTTTCTGAAGTATAGGGAGGGGGGAAGGGGCCGGGTTAGGGGGGTGACTGTTGTCCCGAATTGTTTTTGTTGTCTTGTTTGTTTATTGTACCAGCGTACATCTCCAGCTACACGACAAGCGCGCAGGACCCAGCACTGCAGAATTGCACCCACTACCTCGCGTGAATGCACCACTCCGTCCACACCGAACACCCCTGCTAGTTGTTCTGTCCTTTGCCCACTCTTCCTATGGCTGATACCTCTATAGCGCAGGCCTCGCTTCACATCATGTCTTGGAATGTTAACGGCTTGCTGGATAAGGTTAAGCGCACAGCGGTCCTGCGTTATGCCCAACGTCACACTGTAGACATACTGCTGCCCCAGGAGACCCACCTGGTAGGCAACCACTGCCTTTTCTTGGCGCGCTATGGTTACGGCGGAGTCTGGCACTCTGGCTTCAACCGGGGATCACGAGGGGTGGCTGTCCTGGTGCGACGTGGTCTTCCACTTGTGGTGAGCAAAGTAATCCATGACCCTAGGGGCTGCTCCGTTGTCTTGGAGGGGAGCCTTGGGGAACGGCCTCTGAACTTGCTCGCTGTATACTCCCCCCCTCCCTATTGACCTCCACACTTCACTCTCTCGCTACATTGGTTATCTCCCTGCCTCTGGGGACAACCGTCATTGGGGGTGACTTCAACGCGGTAATGGACCCGGATCTTGACACTGGCACGGCCCCTTCCGCTTCCAGAATCGCTCAATCTACCCTCCTCTCGAATTGGGCGGCCACGTTAGGCTTCGGGGACGCCTGGAGACTCTGGCAACAACTCGACTCTACACCCACACGTCATCACACACACGCGCGAATCGATTATCTTTTCTTGCCGGCCACGGACTGTCGGGCACTTAAAGATGTCACCAGCCTCCCTAGAGGGCTATCGGACCACTCTCCGGTGGCGATGCGGATGGGCAGCCTTCCTGCCTCGTCGCGCCTGATCTGGCGACTGAACGCCTGGTTCATCCAGGACAAGGACTTCAGGGACCAGGTAGGAAACGAGCTCCGCCATTACTTTATCACTAATCACGGGTCGGTTTCCTCTCCTGGCACCCTATGGGAAGCCGGGAAGGCCACCATCCGGGGCTTCGCTAAAGATCAACTCAAACTTAAACGTGTGAAGCAGGACTCCAGCCTCACACTCCTGGAGGCACAGGCTGTCCTGATCGAAGCTGAACCCCTGGAAGAGAGAACTGAGGTCCAACAGAGGAGACTGGCGTTTCTGAGGTACGAGATTAAGCAGACCTCCCTGGAGGCTGCCAAACTGCTGTGGAGGTCCTCCGTCGCGCAAGTGTATGGGTGGGGAGATAAAAATGGGAAACTCCTTCACCGTCTGGCCACTTATCCGATGGCCAATCGTATCATCCCTGAGGTGATTGGCTCGGATGGAGTGATCCAGCGAGCCCCCGTGGCAGTGGCCCAATGCTTCGCCTCCTACTCCGCTACTCTTTACTCTGCACAGCCGCCTTCTCTCTCGCTCCCGGACCTCCTTCAGCGCGAACAGTTTTCCCTCCCGCGCCTCAGTGAGTCTGAGGCAGAGGCGCTAGACCTCCCTGTCACCCCCGAGGAGGTTAATGATGCAATTTCGCGTATGGCTGCAGGTAAGACGCCGGGGCCGGACGGACTCCCACAGGAGTTCTATGCGTCCTTCCGGGACACGCTGATTCCCCACCTTCTGGAGCTGTATCATGAGGCGTCTGATCAAGGCTCATTCCGTCCTGAGACGGATATGGCCACCATAGTGGTGATCCCGAAGTCTCAGCCTCCCTCGAAGCACTGCTCTGATTACCGCCCCATCTCCCTCATTAACTCAGAGCTCAAAATATTCGCCTCTGTCCTAGCCAACCGCATACGACCCTACCTGGCCAAACTGGTTCACCCTGACCAGTGCGGATTTATGCCCTCCCGGGGAACCCGACACTGCCTCAGGCGTCTCCACCTTGCCCTAGCGAACCGACAGTAACTGACCCCCTACTTATCTCTCCTTCTCATAGACTTTGAGAAGGCATTTGACTCGGTGGATTGGTGTTACCTGGAGGCGGTATTAGTGGAAATGGGTTTCGAAGCCCCTTTCCGCTGCCTGGTTAAGGCGCTTTACTGTAAACCGAGAGCCCAGGTGTTAGTCAATGGAGCCCTGTGGCTTCCCATCGGAAGAGGCACGAGGCAGGGATGCCCCCTCTCGCCCCTCCTGTTCGCACTGGCGATGGAGCCCTTTGCCTGCTTGGTCCGATCTGACCAGCTCCTCACGGGATGGTGATGGCCCGGTGTAGAGGAAGATAAGATCGCTGATGATGTTCTGTTATTTCTAGCAGATCCAGCTCAGTCAGGACCCCGTTGCCTCCGGGCCCTGAGCCTTTTCGAACAAACTTCCGGCCTTCGCTTGAACCCGGCTAAGTCCGTCCTGGTCCCTCTTCACCTTTCGAGAGAGTGCTTTGATTGGCAGTCGTCGATACCCCTTCGGCGACAATCCTTCAAGTATCTGGGAATCTGGGTCGCCCTACTCCCCGATCGCGCTTGGTCACTCAACGTCACCCCGTTGGTGAAAAAGGCTCGAGCTGATCTCCTCAAGTGGCAAACTCTGCCACTGAACCCTATGGGCAGAATAGCTCTATTTAAGATGATGATCCTGCCCAGATTCCTTTATATGCTTCAGAAAACACACCTCTCCTTCTCACGGGCGTGGTTCCGGGAGCTGGACAGCATGGCCATTAAGTTCTTGTGGGGAGGCCGAAGGCCTAGGCTGGCCCTCGCCCAGTGTCGGATCCCCCCCATGACGGCGGCCTAGGGATGACGAATCTCTACCTTTACTATTTAGCGACTCGGCTCCTCACCGTGCATGATTGGTTTAAAGGTGGCTGGTATGATCCGGCATACCGCTTGGAGCTCCACACCCTGGGCCTGGCTATTATTCAAGGGATGCTGTATGGGTGCACTATTCCCCACACTTTACGAGAGGTCACGCGCGGAGTACTTTTAGCCTGGCGGGCTTCTCTGCGTCACACCCACTGGTCGGATAAATTGACTCAACATACCCCACTGTGGTGCGGCACACGGCTCGGAGAGGTTGCCAATCTCTCTGGTTTCAGAACATGGGATCTCATTGGCATTTCGCTTCTGGGAGATGTCTGGGGTGGGAGTCACATCCGCACTTTCCAAGAATTACAAACTCGCTACTCCCTCCACGCTTCCCAATTCTACCGGTACCTGCAGATACGCCATGCCCTCCAATCCCATATCTCAGAGGGCACCTCCCTGCCCGAATATAGCCCGCCCGAAGCCCAAACCATGACCGGTAACCTAGGGAAGGGAGGGATTTCCAGCATATATCGCTCCCTCACCAATAACACCCCCAACACAATATCACAACTCAGAAACAGATGGGAGGGTTGGCTCGGGTCTCTGGACGACCCTGATTGGCGAGACGCTTTGATGGCACCCAAAACGGTCACAGCCTCAGCAAGACTTCGTCTAGTTCAAATATACTACCTTCACACTGGCTATCTTGCGCCGCTGCGTCTCCATCGCGCTGGGCTCCAACCCGATGCCTACTGCCCCCGCTGCACCCACTCCCCAGCTGACTTTTATCACATGGTATGGCTCTGCTCCGCAATCGCACGCTAGTGGGAGTCAGTAACAAGGGAACTTACTGAGGTTCTGGGCTGGGCGGTTCCCCTTAACCCTGTGAATGTTCTTTTGGGTATCTCGGAGGGGATGGACGGTTCCAGAGCTGAAAAACTCTTTCTAAACACGGCTCTGATGGTAGCCAAGAGGGACATTGCGGCCAACTGGCTGAACTCGGCTGCCCCTACCATGAGGCGCTGGTGCAGAGGGGTGGATTGGTGCGCCGCACAGGAGTGGCCCCTGTAGGAGGCCAGAGGATGCCCGAAGAAATTTCGTAGAATGTGGGGCAAATGGGTTGGGGTGGTGGAGGATTGACATTCCTACTGGGTGTTCGAGGACTGGATTGGGTGCAGCTTTGTATTTGCCTTGTCTAGTGGTTCATCTCTGCTGATGTGATCTTCTCTTGTACATGTCTTGCGCGACTTACTCTGCGAACAGCTGGTGGTGTTATCTCTTGTTGGTCTCTCATAAAATCAATAAAATTGGTTATCAAAAAAGACTACGCTCTCTGCCAAACTCCCATCCGCCTGGCAATTTAGAAGTGGGCGGACAAAAAGGTATGTGGATGACAGCCTACTCTGCCTCCATCCCGTACATGCTCCTCCCATGGCCCAATGGAGTACGAGCCGTCAGAGGTTAGCCACCTGACCTCCTGCCAAATTTAGATGGGGCGACCGGATGGCTTTTTTTTTTAGGTCGAGCTTTAGCGGCAGTGCGCAAGCGCTGCTCGCTCTGCGAGGCATGCAGTAGTCCACTATGGGGAGACAAGATTCCCTCACTCTCCACCCATATTTTTCATTGGCTTCTGTCTTTGTCCTTCGTAAATTCTGTCTTCTGATTGATTATGGGGCTTGTTAGTCCCGCCTTATTAGGTCCATGTCGTCATTTGTACCCTCCCATGGCTACTGGCCCCTTTACTTGGAGTGTTACACTGTACCATACGTGTTATTTATAAGCATTATTATTTCCGCTCCCCCGCCCGCACTCCCGATGTCCTTGCTTTCTCGCACCCGCCCGCACTCGCGTAAATGCGAGTCCTATTGCATTGCAAATGCTTGTTAAGATGGTCGCCACCATATTAGACAGACAGATGGACGCTGAGCAGTTCGCTTCAACGCATGTCCCTTCTTCTATGTTCACTGCACTGTTCACTTCCTACTGTGACTTCCTGAATCCGGCTGCCGCGTCATATATATATATATATATGAATGAGGAAGTGGAATCAACAACAACCACAACAAGACACAGCAACAGGCTCGGGCACGCCGCTCACAAACCGCAGGGATGCTGCGGGGTCTGGGCAGCTGGCTGGGTCTGGAAGCGGAGGAGCACCCTGCCCAAAGGCCGGGTCAAGTAGAGTCTAATAGCGGGTTAGACATTCCTGAGCAGCGGCAGCAGCAGCCCGAGGAGGAGGGGAGCGGAGACCCTCAGCGGCCAGGAGACCCCGATGACCAGGAGGCGCTGCTGAGCCAAGCCAAAGGGCTGGGGAGTAAGTGTCATAGTGTCGTCTGTTATGGTAAACGTTGGGAGCGGAAGATGTGCGTGCTTATTTTGGGGGTGGGTTCCAGGGGGCGGTGGGGTCCAGGGGGCGGTGGGGAGGTGCATTGGATCCAGGCCTTTAAGTGGGCCTGGTCCTGTTGGTGCTAAAAGCAGGTTCTGAGACGGGTCCCTATCGGGCTCTCCGTTTTTGCCCTCCGGTTGAAAAAATAAATATTAACTCTGCAGCAGTACCACCCTTCACTGCCTTAGGTGTAACTTCAGAGACTCGCTATAGTTCTTTCACAGTCTTATCCTTTCAGAACTGACGCATTTTCAATATGCTCTACAACGAAGCCATGGTTGTTGCTTATTTATCTTATGTAACTAACAGCCATTTGCAAAGCCAATAGCCCTGGCTTGTTACTTGTATTATTTATCTGGATGCGATAACAGAAGCATCAAAATACCAGTCGGGCTGCACATTATGCTAAGCACAGATTTTCCGCTTACTTGTTTCTAAGCAACGTCCTTAATTACATCGGCCACGTCTCTTTGAGAGACCCCCGCCCCAGTTTTTTTCATCCCACTTAAAGCCCTGACTGGATCAAACATAGTGGAACAATGCATATTTCGCAACTGCCCACCTCAGCTTATGTCAACCTCAATTGACTTTTTTGCATCCCCCACGTAAGCTAGTTGCTTCCCTTAGACTTAAGTTGGGTACCTTTAGTTGGCTACAAATTGTCCTTCCTCACACTCCTAGACATGAGTGATCTCCAGTGGATTCACTCCCTCAAAAACACCAAACCCCACTCTCCTTCAAGTTCTAGAAGGTGGAGCGTGAAGGATCTATTCTACACAGACGCATTACGAGTCCTCTATTGGGTTGCTGTGATCAGACATTTTTTCCGTTCAGTTGTTGCTATATCTTGTTCGCAAACGTCTTGGACAGGAAGAGAAGGAACCCTTTCTTTTTGCCGTTGGTGACGGATCTACTGTCTCTCTGAGAGGTGTTTTACTATTTGTGAATCCTAAACATGTACGAGCTTTTCAATGTTCTGCGACGCAGGCTCGGCTGTTCCAACGTGCCTCTAGGCATTTAATATGCTGTATTGTTTATCTACACGATTGGTTATTACCAGAGATTAATTTTACGGTCAGTCTGCGTACACCTTATTCCCTTACCAATTGGATAAGGAACTCAAATACGTAAAGTTCAATTCCAAAATAGAACCGTCTTCCAGGAGCATATCCCATGCTATTTTTATTATGCATTGTAGTTGTACAATTTGGTCGTTTTAGGCCACCTCTGTACTATGAAGTAAAACTTCTTGTAGGGCTTGACAAACAGTCTTGAATAACTGTTTTTACACACATTAAGGACTCACACGAGAGGGACAGCTATGAAAACAGAAAATTTTATGTGCCAAATATTCTTAACCACACACAGAATTAGTGTTGGACTGGGATTTTAAGGTTTACAGCGCTTATTGCATGCACAATAGTCAATAGATCTCGCCTACAACAAACTTAAGCTGTTAGTTGTCGCAAATACTTAATGCGTACTGTACTAGAATTTACAGTGGACGTTCAGCCAGCACATTGCTTACCATTGGTTGGCTTTCTATTTAATATCATTTGCTTGCTTCTTGTTTGATGGCTTTTTTCCTCCTATTGTGCTCATCCCTCCAGTGGAGCATAGCCGCTTTACCACCTTTTTGTTTGTTTGAGTTGTATTCTTCCACTGTTTTAATTCTTGTAAACTACTTGTTTCCTCTTGCTTTTAGCACTCCATGGGGGTGCAAGGGTTTTCTTTCTCCTGCCCCCTCGCCACTGTGTTGCTTCCTCCTTCTTACCCACACCGCCTGTGTTCTCCCGTTTCTTTTCCTCCCCCAGCTCATCAATTCCTTCCTGTTGCTACAGGGACCCTCTTTTCTGAAAAAGTGCTGTTGTGCACATTTTATATATTTTTAAGTCAGACTTGACAAGGCAGGTGTCTGCAAGACCTATGGTTTTTTTTGTTGCAGATTTTATATAGCGCAAACTCGACCCGAAGGTACTGGAGCACTTTACATGAGCACCAGTTACGTTACACAAGGACACATTCATATTTTGGTAGGCTCGTGGAGATTAAGTGATTTGCCCATCATCACAGGGTGTTGAGCCGACGCCGAGGCTCAAACCTGGTTCCCCAGCTCCAAAGTCGGCAGCTCTAGCTGTAAGGCTACATCCTCTCCCCATTTGCAATGCAATAGGTCTCGCATTTACGCGAGTTTGAGCTATTGGCATTGTAAATGACAATGCCTTTTATTTATGTTTTGGTTTTTAAAACATAAATAAAACGCATTGTCATTTACAATGCCAATAGCTTAAACTAGCTTAAATGTGCGACCTATTGCATTGCAATTGCTTGTTTGTTTGCTGTCCTCCATCATTTGGACAAAACTCTCATGATGTGGAGTCATTAATTTGCAATTTTCCAAAAACAAACGCCGGCTTTGGGAATTTGTTTTTGTAGTATGCAACATTTTCACTTGCCTCAACGGAATAAACTTTTAGATTTACCAAACACATATTTTAGCTTACAACTGAAAATGCTCACATGAGAAACCAAAAGAGTGAGCTTTTAAAGGCACCTGCTGCTGAGAAATGTAATTGTTGATGTTTTGTAAGGAAGCCACCTATAATTTTCCAATGTAAATTGAGAATTCTCAGACATTATAAACTTCATATTATATATGTGTTTTTCCAAAACACATATAAAAATGAAGCGTATTAAATTCAACATAGCTGTTCCTAACATGTGAACAGAACAAATAAGTATGGCTGAAGTTTTCCTCCATATTTCCCTAACCACAAATGTATATATTTACACCACCTTGCAATAACTATGTGCCAAGTTGTTCTTTATAGGCCATATTGGTGCCGCTTGTTATTTTGCATCTCAAATGGACCATTTGTTATGTTTTGCTACCAACATCCTCTCCTTGCTTTCAGTATCCTTTCCTAGCTTCCTGAAATACTTCCTCTATCCCTATTTTTGATATGAGCATGGGAAATTTACTTGTCCAATGAAATTATAAAAATCCTTACTTAACTATTTTTACGGTGTTGACTTGCAGGCAGATTATTCAGGCAGAAGACATTGAAAATGGATTACCATACATATTGTCTCAAAGATTTGTTGCCTCCATGTATGTGTTATGTATGTGCCTTCTGCAACGTTGGGGCCTGATTTAGATCTTGGCAGATGGATTACTCCATCACAACGGTGGTGGATATCCTGTCTGCCGAAATATAAATCCCATAGGATAAAATGGATTTATTTTTCGGGAGACAGATATCCGTCACTGTTGTGGCGGAGTAACCCATCTGCCAAGGTCTAAATCTGGTCCAAAGTTTTCCACCAACCATCCAGAAACCTTCACTCACCTCGCCCTCACACAGACGCCACATATCCTCCGCACCAGAGGACGCTCTTTCTCTTACCTCACCGCCAAAGCCTGGAACACACTCTCGCTGCACCTCTGCATCGCTCAACCACTTCAGGAAGGGACTCAAGACCTGGCTGGCTCTTTGACTGAGACCTGCAGCACAGCGCCTGGATTGTCCCCAGTGTGATAAGTCATGTTATACAAATACTGATTGATTGACTGAATGAAAACATCGAAATGGCAAAATGTCAGAGCAAGAGAGTCATAAGATCGAAGCTCATTGCGAAATACGTGGCTGAAAATAATATTAGAAGTAGTTCTAACATGGAAAAATCCTATATGCAAAATTTCCCAATTGTATATGTTATGGAAACTATAACTTGCTTCGGGGTTGGCTAGAGCTTTAACCATTTCATAAATGCATATAGATGTTGGAAAGTCCAAGTTACTTAGTCCAGAAAAAGACCATGACCAGTGCAACATCCATCTTAGCATTAAGCACAAGGATTGTACACAATTTGATGACAATATTGATATTTGTCCTTTCTTTATGGCAACATATTCTCTGCATTGACAGACCGTATTATGTGTAATCATGGTCCGCCAAGGCATGACCTTTTCCCATGCTGACTAAGGTATGTGTGTTTTCTGTGTCTTGTATGTTCTTTCAAACCTGTTTGCAAACAGATGTGCAGAATAAAACTTAAGTACCATTGAGCATTTATGTTTGTGAGGTGACATGTTATTTAATTGCAACACGGAGTGGGCTTCAACCACACTGAATTCGGAACACAAAACCGTACTTAAATGCATTTTTCAAAATTTTATTTCATTTGAAGTTTGGAACCATATGATGTTATACGTTCCAGTTCCCATGCCTGTCCGTCAGAGGTTTGTGAACTTTTTGGAGTATATACATACCTTTAAATGCACACTAGAACCTTACATTTTGGCTTACTTTTCCAAAAATGATTCAATGGATTTTCATTTAACCAGAAAAAGAACTGAACAGCGATGAATCTGCCATGGCATTAAAATTTGGTGACCATCTGTTCGGCATTTTTGAAGTTATGCACATACAAAAAAATTGCTATGAGAAATCCCGTTGTATCGGCATGTGAAAAATGATTTTGTAATCCCTTTATACCTTTTGATCTGTTTGCCCAATCTGTGCCACATGTGGCAGTATTTTAGATATCCTCCTATACATTTTTTTCTCGTAAGGGTGCTTACGTTATTGAGGATGCAAAAATCAGATTTCCTATGGAATTTAGCAACAATCTTGATTACACAGGGACTACAGAGGCTTGACTGCATCTCTGTTATATGTAAACGTGTACGGACGCTTTCAAGTATATCGGTCATTGTTATGCACAATAAAGTGTGACTTTAGTGAAGATTAGCACTCCATTCCAGTCAATTCAGCATGTAAATGTGAGTAATGATTACAGTGTTGCTTTGATGGGGGTACATTTAATTTAAACATGTTTCTTGTAATATCCTACAACTAAAAGACTGTTTTTAAACACTTTAATCAAAACCAATGCATGCTTCAATTTCAGGCTGTTTTTATATATCAGCCATATTAACCCATTTCCATTAAGCAGAATTTGGACAGTGTTTTAAAACAAAGATGCCATGCCAGCCACTTCCTTGCCCCTAAGAACAAGACATTTTTCTGCAGTGGAAATGATTAAAGGAAACCTCCCAAATATGCATCAGTTTGTTCATTTAGAATTTAATAGGTTGACGGAATTAGCCCAATTAGGATTACATTTCTTTGAATGATAGACTCCAATTGCATCACTTAATTTGCTACAGTAGGGCAGTGAGAGTAATAGTATGGGCTCATTGTGGAGCAGATACTTTGGAATTGACTGCAGTGTTCTACAGTAGCACATCCACTATGACCTACTTATAATTATAACAGAACATAGTTCTATTATGTCCCAGCTCTGCTGCCTCTCTGCAAACCCTCCACTATACCTCCCACCTCTCTTTGCTGCTACCTTTGCCTTCTTTTTTACTCTAGAATCCAGGACCTACCCACAGCTTCCTCATGGTTTTCTTCTCCCACAATGTCATCATATTCACCCCTACACACCTGCCTATCCTGTGGAACCCTTCTTTTCCAGATCCGCCATCTTTGGATTATCCATGTATCTTCAGCTGTGGCCAATTGTAGCATCAACCCTTCAGCATTGGCCCTTACCTGTCCTTCATAAATGTGAGAAATCAGTAATGATTTAATTGGCTGTTCTCCAACGCTTCTTCTGCTCAGCTGGGTGTGATGTTTAGCCTGCATCTGTTATGCCCAATTTGCCTTTTTCAACACTCATCAAAGTGTTATGTGCTGGTCCAACATCTTCACTGAACTTGATCCCACCAAGGTGGGAGCAAAAAGGACCAAAATGAAGGGATTCACGAGGGTCTCCTTGTGGAAGCAATTGTAAATTCTGTTATGTTATTGCAGCACACAAATAAAATGTGTTCATACTGAAACATGTATTCCCATTAATTGTTGCTTCTTCCAGTGCTATTAAACATCACTGTTTTCAACTATATTTTATACAATGTTATATCAGATTGATGACAAGAAATGCAAGTTGATTATTAAAGTGTGTGGACTTAGATTAGATCAATGTAGTATAACATATCATATAAAACTGAAGGGCTTGTGGTGCTTAGAAAACACGAATCTTCTTGAAAATATTAAATATTTTAAGACTACTTTTTAGTGATGTGTGGTTCCAGTGTTGTTGAGTTATTGTTTGGGATTAGGGAGCTTTCCTGTCATCACATATTTAAAGCACAGCAGTACTTTTGAGCTACGACAACAACCTGATAACCTTTCTAAAGAATACACACTTTATTGCGTTCAAGCGGCTTTGCCTTCAAATTCTTAGCTTCAGCTTTGGACTCCTTCGCCTTCCAGAGGTCGCTTAGGCAAGCTCGTGTCAGTCTTTCCAGTTAAATAATATAACACATTATTTCGTAATTGGATACCTTGATGAGTGTCTTTGTGCCATATTTGTGCATCGAAGATATTTACTATTTTCATTGGGATTTGGTTACATAGTCGTTCTTTCTGCTGGTTAAAATAAATGATCTTATTCACCTATTCCTTTACACCTCGACAAATGAGTCTGGAAAGCTTAAAAATGAATCCGTGGAGCTTCAGTCCTTGTGTGCCAAACTAAAACCTGCAGAAAGACAAAGAATAAATGAACACAGATCAGAAAGCTAGAAAGAAAGACACCGGTTAGGAGAATATTCCTATTGAAAACAACACAGCAATGCGGATCGATGTATTTCTTGCCTACTTGATGGGAAGATATATTTTTTTGCCACCTGACGGATGAAACTATCTTTCAGTCAATCATCTGCAAGCCCCAGGTATGAAATATTACTTACGGTCATTTAGAATATCTGGAATGCCAGCTGAACAATCAGAATAGCTGTGCTATTGCAGATGATATGGGTTTGTACTGACATATGTGTCTGGTGGGAATTTAATTTGAGGAATTGGCATATGGCTTCCACTGGATTCAGTTGTAAAATATTGATCTTTGGTCATTTACTGATGCACCCGACTAGATATGATCAATGAACATTCAAGGGAAATTTTTCTGGTAAGTAAAATCTAAACTAAACTCAACAGACACCACATAAAATTGGGATTTGAACTGGGTTTGCCAAAACCCTTAATTGGCTGGAACTGCATCCTGTTCGTGAAGTACATATGTTAATCCTGACAAATCCGGTTTGGAGGGTCCCAGCAATTAGTGGGCCCCAATTGTGACACCTAGGTACCGTCACTTCTAATTTCCTGGGGCTCCTATACTTTCAAACTAGGGACCAGGTATCCTTGTTAGTGAGGCAGATCAGTCCTTATTCAGGTGTTGAGGGTTAGAAACTCAACAAATAACAATCAATAATTCCAATTCCAATGTCATTTTAAAAAGAAAACATACTTTAATACATGCAACACTAAATACAACGCATACTCTTAGAACTGTATAGCAGGTGCAACAACCAATGGGAACACATTCTAAAGGGACTCAAACTACAGGGGGTGTAAGGAACAGTCAAATATTTCCACGAACCCCCTAGAGACTAGAACCCGTAGATCGGAGGCACCTTTAATGGTGTGTAACAGCAGACCCTAATGCCTAGTTCCACTATATGCCTATATAAACCTATGGAAGCTCATTTGGCATGCAATTATAAAATGCTATGCCTTCTGGCTTTGACAAAGGATGCTCAAACTACTTTCAGCTATACGGAAATAGCCATTTCACTGTGCATAGAGACTTTATTACAGTTTCACAAACATGCTTCTATGTTGCTTTCCAATACTGAAAAGCCATACCGATTGACTTCAAAACAATTTCAGTATGAAACCTTAAACAGTGAACATGCAAACTATATTTCTGATGGATACTCCTAACTGCAGCTTCCTCCCCTCAATAAAACTCCCCAGATGCTTGATTGGATCAGGAAACGTTTTCCAGTAATGCTCTTGCATGCTGGTATGTGGCGCTGTGTGGCTCTGGAGTGGCTCTGTACCACCCTGTGATGGAGTGGAGCCGCATAGAATCGCCATCCATGCACTGATGTCAGTTACTTTTTTTCGGCACCCTCTGACGCAGAACCAGAGCTTCGCTTCTAAAATCATCGGCCTACTGACATTAGTCAAACCATGCCATGATTATAAAAAATAGATGTCAGTCACAAACCCACATCAGGTGCGTCCCTGGTGTTTGGGCTCGGACATGATCAAAATCATGTGATGATTCTTCCTCATTCACCTGAAGGTGATGTGTTATTGAGAAACAAAGTTGTACATTGCCAAACATAGGAGGAACCATGTCCATGCATAGAGAATGAGCAGCAGCAGTTGACTGCATTTGACCTGCTGCCCGAGGTGGTGGATGTCATCCTCTCTGCCAGATGCCCTTCCACAAAGTCCATTTCTGCTGGGCGCAGGGACAGATCGGTAGCCTAGTGTTATAGCCATAAGATTGACCCTTTACAAGCTAAACTGTTAAAAGTTTTTTTGTTTATTTTGCTTTTTGCCCTCCAAGGCCTTGTAGTGGGCACTATTAAAAGATATTATTATGAATGTATGTATATGATATTTCTATTACATGAACCTAGCCGAACGGCAGAGGTGCACTGTATAGGGTCAAAGACAAGCATAAAGTCAACAAAAGATAGGAGAGGTAGCCGGGCTAAGAATGATATTTGCTATGTGATGTAGGGTTCTTTTAGGAGGTTGGTCTAACTCTTTTCAAATTGGAGCAGCGTTGGGTCGAGCCTGAAGGATACAGTGATGTTGTTACTGATCATGGGTGCATTGATGAAAAAGGCCTGCTTTCTTTTTTACTTTATTACACTTCTTAGTCTGCAGTCTGATTGCACCTGTGGGTGTGCTAGGGTTGGTAAGCATGTCTGCAAAATAAACAGCTGCAGCTGGTTTTGAAGATATTGTGGGCTGGCAATGAGAGCCATTGGGGGTCCATTAGGATGTGGGTGACATGATCATATTTCGTACATGCTGCCGCTTAGGGTTGCCAGTGAGAAGTGTAAGAGGCCATTGAGCTCCATAGCTAAGGGCTTGAAAAGCATTTCTGAAGTTGCTTTCTGGAAGAAACAGTTTGACTTTCTTTAGAAGAGAGAGCTGATACCTGGCTGACTTTGGTAATCTGTTCCTTGAGAGTGAGGTTAGTGAATCCAAGTAACTTGGCATTCAATGAAAGTTGGGGTTTTGAAGCCATCAATGTTCATGTTATTGAGCTAGGTTTGTACTCATGCTTGTTTGTTGTTCATGGCAAATGACAGGAATTCTTTCTAGGTTGAGGTAAGGTTCAGGTAGGTGCTGGACATCCAGATCTGAATGACGTGAAGGCATTTTTTCAAGCTTTGAATGTGTGAGGCAGAGAAGGCTTTCAAGTACAGTTGTGTATAATCGGCATATTGGGGAATCTTGATGCTCTTATTTGCGAGTTGAACACCAAGTGGCTCCATGTAAAGTTTGATGATGACCCGAGACCGCATGGAATCCTGGAGGACTCCTGAGATGATAAGGATCTTTTGGGACCTTGAGGTGCCCATGTGAACAAACTTGCATCGGTTGGAAAGGTAGGAGGAGAACCAGCGAAGGACATTGTCTGCAAATCCAATTTAAGACATCAGCGTGCGTGTGAGGGTGAATGGTCGACTATGTCAAAGGGATGTGAGAGGTCCAGCAATATCATGAAGCAGCGGTTGTCTTCATCTGTAGTCAAGAGGACATTGTCAATGTTGTGTATGGTAGGAAACTCTGTGTTTCAGGATGATTTGACACCAGACTGTTAGTCATGCAAGAGGTGGTTAGTATGTTATGTAATCATGGAGCTGACCATAGACCGCTTTTCAAGTGATCTTGCTGATGAATGGTAGGTGAAGTCAGTGGGTTCTTGGGGAGGTTTCTTTAGGAGAGTAAATATCTGAGCTGTTTTTAGGGCTTCCTGAAAAATGCCTTGAGTGAGGGAGGCATTGACACTGATAAGTAGGGGTGAGAGTGACCCCAAAGAGAGCTTTGATGAAAGACTAGGGTAAGACTTAATTTTCGTACGAAGTGGCTTTGAGGTACTTGAATATGTTGATGACATCTGCGAGGTATAGCATTTTGAAGGCTGACTAGTGTGGGGTTCTGTGGGTAGGGGTTAGCATGAGAGATGAAGCAAGCATGGTGTTATTGATATGCTGTCAGACCTCCTGTTTTTTATCACCGAAGAAGAGGTTGATGGCATTGCATTTTTTTGTGGAGGGAGGAATAAGCATTTCTGACATGGGGTTGAAGCAGTGCTTGATTGTCTTGAAAAGCGTTCTGCCTTTGTTGATGGCTTCATTAGTGGAGGTGGAATAGTATGTTGCTTTGGCTGATGTGATGAGCTGTCAGTGTGTTGCGCAGAGGGACTCCAGTATCATGAGGTCACCAGGAGTTCTGTTTTTCATCCATTTTGTTTCGTATCTGTGGGTGGATTGTTGGCTGCTGCCAAAATAAAGTGGTGGGGCAGCAGAGGGGCAAATAATAAAAAAAACACACTTACCTGCTTGTCTCACTGCTGCTCCGTCTGCCGGCCGCCTCGGTACTCCTTTCTTCTGGAAGTCCCCGGGCCAGCACAGGATCCCCACCCAACCCAGATGCTGCTCTCATGCTGTGAGAGCAGCGCCTTCGTTGGTCTGGGCGGCCTGGTTAGGCGCTCACGAAGGGACTGGGAGCCTGTGTCATTTCTCCACCCAGCTGCGCAATACAGCTGGGTGGAGAAATTCCTAGTGCGCATGTCTGTGTGTGGCCGGCCATCTGACATGTGAACTTACAAGTGCCCTCCACTCTTCCTCCCAGTCCCTGGCCTGTGAACAAAGGAATGACTGGCCCCACCCCGCCCTAGACTCGGCAGCATTGGCTGCCAGTGAAAAATAAAACGATAATAAAATTGTTTTATTATCGTTTTATTTTCTATTCTGCAGTGGGGCGACGCTCCTCCCCCACTGCGGAGGAGCCATCGCTGATAGTGAAGTCAGCCAATGGCTGAAGTATGGTGATCCATTACCCTTTAATGCATGCTTGCGTGCATTGGAGAAAAATGTGAATGACACACTACATACAAATGGATGAAGTGTAGCTGAAAACCCCTATATGTAACTATATCATGTACATAATTTTAATAATATCAAAAGGTGTTGGCTAACACAGACCTAAAGAGGTTGTACCACTGGATGTCAGCCTCTTGCCTTTGGGAAAGAAAGAAAGAAGGACAGGAAGAAAAGAAAGCAGGAAAGAAAAAAGAAAGAAGGAAACGAGGAAAGGGCAAAGTCAAGAATGAAAGAAAGAAGGCAAAAAGGCCGGAGAGAAAAGCAAGAAAGAAGGGAAAAAAGAGGAAGACAGGAAAGAGGAAAAGAAATAACGCAAGAACAAAATATGGAAAGGAAGGAGAGCACAAAAGATGGAAAGAAAGCAAAGAAAGAGGGCAAGAAAGAAGGATAGAAAGAAATAGGCAAGAAAACAGGATAGAAATACAGAAAGTAAGAAAGGAATGAAGAAATAAAAGCAAGAAAGGAATGAAGGAGTAAATACAGGAGACAGATAGGGAAAGAAAGAGAAAAAGAAAGAAAGACAAGCGAGATGGAAGGAAAGAAAGAAGGAATGAAAACAAGAAATGTGGAAAGAATGAATGAAAGGAACAAAAAAGAAGGAAAACGTTTGCAAGAAAGAAATGAAAAAAGAAAGAAAGAAGGAAGGAACGAAGGACTGCAAGGATGAAAGAAAAAATGAAAGTAGGAATGAACAAAGAAAGGAAAACAAGAAAATTCAATTAAATAATAAGGGAAAGCAAGAAAGAAGGATGAAAGAAGAAAGGAAAGCATGAAAGAAGGAATGAAATAAAAAATTTGCAAGAATGAAGGAAAGAAGGAATGAAAGAAAGAAAGGAAGAAAAAGAAGGAAGAAAATAATTAAAGAGAAAAAATAAAACAGAAGTAAAAAAGAATGAAAGAAAAAAGTTGAGATGTAACGAGGAATGAAAGAAAGAAGGAAATAAAAAAACAAAGACAAAAGGAAGAAGGAAAGAAAGAAAGAAGGAAGTAAAAAAGTGTTACAAATGCGGTAAATTAAGTGCGATAAAGGCTGGTTTTCTTCCTAGGCAAAGTTTATTAAAGGACTATTGGTGAAATTGAGTCAAGAATAAACGTGTCCTGAAAAATTGTCCACTTATGAATTCAGAGGTATAATATTGATGCTCTGAATAACTTTATACAGAACTGTTTCAAATGGACGCATTCTGTTATGCTGTGAAATACCAGCAGTCAAATAGTAAACAGAGGACACTCCAAATAGGAATTTGCAACAGCATTGGCAAGAGACAGGAACTGAAAAAGAATGGAATGTGGCCTGTGCTCACATCTGGTATAGCGTCCTGCTGTCACATCAGACTCTAAACACAAAGGCAACATCTAGGTTCCAATTCCCAATAACCAATTCCCTAGGATTCACCAAAGCTAGCAAAGACATGACAACCACCCAAAATGTGGTAGGGCATGCTAGCTGTGTTCAGCCTGCTTGCATTTTCTAATACTGATTACGGGTCATATCTTTTCAATGTAAAAGGTCAGCAAGATGGGATTACAAGCCTAGAAATCAGCAAGATTGCAACCTTTCTTGATGTGGTATGGAGAAGTTTGATTTTTCCTGGCTGGGCGTAACATTTTTTTTTTTTTACCAATTAATGTGATAAAGGCAGATTGCAGGCCATAACTTCACAATGGTAAGGGTCAGCTGGACAGAACCAATTCCCTAGGATTCAGCACGGCTAACCAGAGACACTGCTAGCCTTAATGTGGTAGCACATGCTTGCAGGGCTCACCGTACTTGCATCTTCTAATGCAGATAAAGGTAGATTGCTGGTCATGTGTCCGCATTGCAAAGAGCCAGCAGACTAGGTCCAAGCACCAAGGATTCAATAACACAAGTGTGAGAGCATTTTTAATTGATATAAAATAATGCTTAATTTAATTGTGATTTAGTTAGCATAACCAGGCTTCATTTGCCATGACTAGGCCAGTCAACGTGCATTGACTTTCATTTTACAGTGGGAGAAGGAACTGTGCTTTTAAAGTACATGAACAAGCTTTCTATGTGCATGTTTCTCTTCTGTCTTTCAATTTCAGAAAATAAGCAAAATATAATTCATTCCACAGTGTGTCCTGTGTATGCTTCAATTATAATTATGCATGAAAGTAGGTGTTCCTAAATATTTTTTATATGATGTATCTTAATTTCTTGGAAAGTAATTGCTTTATGTTTATGTAACATTTTTAGTTCAGTCCTATTATGTCAGATCTTACCATTTTAAGTGTGTGGCTTCCACTGACTGCAGCCTAAAAAATGTACCCTTTTTGTGATATATGGCAGACTTTTTGCTTAATTTCTCGAAGGCGGACTCCATTTCACTTTATCTACACATACACTTTTCTTGCTTTTCGAACTGAGCAGACTCTGTGGTAGCCTGCCTATTGACCTAATTCTAACTGTTTGAGCAGATATTATGTATGTACTCTTACTGACCTAAACTTTGGTTCTGCTTATTTACTTGCTTCTGAGGTTGATCTGATGTTGATCCTCTTCCATTTGCCTGATGTATTATTGAGCTGATTCTTAAATTTTTGACTTTGAATTCTGTCCTATGAAAGTTTTTTTTATATTCACAAGGCCTACCATCCTGTCCTCACTGTGCCCCGGTCCTGTATCTCAACACTTTTAAATGAATAATTAAAAGAGTGACAGAATTGTGGGGGAGGAACACAGGTAATTGTGCCAATTAATTTGCTTAATTTCCATAATTAACTAACTTACATAATTTGTAAAGATCTTTGACTCAAAAGATTGTCAAACTTTGGAGAATCCTGTAATTGTTTAGATTAAGGCTGGTGTACCTGGTTAGTCTTCTCAGGAGTTGAATTATGTGAGCGTTAATAGGGCTTTGCTTTATAAATTGTCTTAGTTGAAATGTGTTGTCTTGCCCTGTGTGATTTGGAGTGAAATCATTTGTTTCGAGTGTGCTGCAGAGCATTATGCCAATGGTATTTTCTTTTGTGCATATGTCAAAAACTGTCTTGCACTGTAATATGTTGCACAAATTGATAAAGCTGTTTAACTAGTACTTTTGTGATGAAGACATATTGTGATCATATGTGATCTATGTGGAAAGCTTTTGTATTTATGTATAAGTGCTACAGATTTATGGAAATCCAAAAACTTGAAATAATATTATAAGGTTATCTGCTGAATAAAGGCGTGTGGCACCAAGCCTGGTTATAGGTTAAAGTTTTATGAAATCTTTAATAATTTAGTTTCATATGACAATTAATATTAAGTAGTGGTGTTTATTTTGTAGAAAAGGATAGATGTTCGGGCCCTAAGGGTAGGTTGCTGTTGGTCGAAGGCCTATCTTGGTGTGATTAGGTGCACCTTTTGGTACATGCTGTTCCCTTCTGCAGTGAGCTTGATTTTCTGTCCCGTTCCCTGGTCAACAGACAAAGGTTTATTTGTTTTGGTTATTAAGGTTACCTATTGCGTTTCAGGTCTTGTTCTTAAATCATATTGTGATTAGTATAACCTGCAATGTGAAGCTAAGTTGAGATTACACTTTTGAATAAGTCTGCGATATCTACCTGTGAACGACCGACTTTGCCCCAGACTGTACCCTAGCCATGAGATGCTCCATAACTCAGTTATGTCCAGATGCCTGTGGCTTAAAGAATGGAATAAAATGACTGCTGATGATAAAATATGATAATATTCTATGAATGGTACACTTGAAGTGAAAAAGTTTGAGGAATTTGAGGCGAGTCATGTTTGAGATGAAGCCGCAGCCAAGATCTGAACTGTTGAAAGTCTTAAATGAACACAGAAAAAGTGAAAAACCCCATAAATTGGAAAACCTGTCAACAATTGGCTGGATTGGAGAGTGTTTACAGAATAAGATAGGCCATCAGGACGTATTGCAATCGTCTATCCAATTACTGCAGAATAAGACAAGAGGGAAACAAAAGATGATACAAATAATAACAAAGATGAGAAAAAGAATGAGACAGAAAAGAATGAGAGTTACTCTAAGGAAGAGGATCAGTTTATGGGCCGATTGTTGAATGAGGCTAGAACACCTCTGTATAACAAAGTTCATGTGCAAGTGCAGGTGGAAGAGATAGGAGCAAGAGAGCAGAGTGTGAGGAGAGATGAGGTGGAGTCTAGTTTTGTCTTCACAAAGTGAGATGAAAGTGGTGGAGATTAATATTTTCAAACCTAATGGGAATTTAGAAATGTTGTCAGAAACGGGAATTTACAGTGACAAACTTTCAACATATAACAAATATAAATTGAAAAATTTGGGGTATAGAATCAGGAAAGTGTGCACATAATGCGTTTGAAATGCATGATCATTTGGCTGAAAAATTAAATGTGGTTTGAACAAAAAAAGAATTTGAGAAATATTTAGAGTGAAGTCGACTGAAAGGGAATTTTGAAGACAAGATTTTAAAACCTTGTAAGAACATCTTTGACAATTATTAGACTAGATCAATGAATGAGAAGATGTGACAAGGTATAGAGAAATATGGAAAGAAGTTCTTAATAGCCTGCAGCATTGAAAATGAGTAAAACGAAGAAAAATGTGAGGATGATTGGTTCTGAATCTGAAGTGGTTGTTGAAAAATAGTTTCCTTTTAGAGAAGTGCTGCATAGACCTTGGTCAAGGAGTGATCTTTCTACATTTACAAAGCTGTTCCTGAAGCAAAGAGAGGAGTCCGAGCATACAGAGGTGGAAAGTATTGTAACTATTTTAAATGTGCTTTGGGAAGATTTGCAGTCTTTATTTTCAATTGTTGAACCTCTGCATTTGTGGACTTATGGCAAGACTATAGAACAGTGATCAGGAAAGGAGCCACAGATATACTCTCCTCTTAATAAACCTTCCCCAAATGTTGTTCAAAAATATAATCAGGTTATTGAGTATTTGAAAACAAAGTCGCCCCTGAAACAATTAGTCAAAAATCTGGAGAGTCTCACAAAATCCAGATGAGTCAGTACATGCATATTATGAGAGGCTGATAAACATTTACAGACAGAATAGTGGAGTTGATGACCCTGCCCAAAAAGCATTCCAGAATTTGTCTCTGGATTTGTGTTGGGAGTGCATCTGGAGATTAGTGCTCATATTCAGTAAAGCGTAATGTGTTGGCAAGTGAAATCGTTAGCCAAAATCCATTCCTACACAAAGTATTGAAGAGATTGTTGCGATGCTAACAAGAAAACAACGAAGAAGAAGATGATGGTGGCTCAAATGAAGTTCTTTCAGATGGATGTTCAAGGTGGTTTCCAGGTACCTGATTTTTGTGTTGCTACTGCTATTGGTTTTTAAGGTGTTTTTGTACAAGGCAATGGAGTGCAGTTCTTGAAAGGCGGAAGTGATGGTCTTCGTGTTTAACACCTTAACCGAGGCGGCAATTCCGCCGCAGTGCGGGGCATTCTATTAAGTGGGCGGGGCCGCGTCGGCCAACGGACGTGCGCAGCACTACCGAGGTAGTGCTCGCGACGGCCGTTGGCCGACGGGCGCACTTAAAGGGTTAAGGAAGGGCATTTACTAACAATGCTAATGTAGAGGATTTACTTAAAATGCTAATGTGAGCAATGGTATTAACAATGCACAAATGAGAAATACGCACATCTGTGGGAAAAATGCATTTTGGAAACAGCAATAAATCTGAATAGATTTCAAAGTGACTTTTAAATGGTTCTCCAAATGCAGCAGAATCTGAATTAGAGGACACAGAATGGAATTATTACACCCTCTGTGCAGAACATGCAGAATCAAAGTCAATTCAATAGGAATATGCCTTTAGTCCCAGTCATGCAGCAGTCCATGCGAAATAACATGCAAGGATATTAGCCAAATTTCAGACTTCAGCAAAAACATTCAGTAATTAATGACAATCTTCCAATGGTTGTAGCTACAATTGGAGTTCCTACAGGATAGAGTCAAGCACAATGATGGCGAATGAGAGGGCAGTAGGATTGAATGCTTGGTGCAGTCCTGGAGGTAGTCTAGAATGACCCTTTTGTGGAAGTTGAAGTAAATGGACATCCAGTAACATTTTTAAACAGTACACGTACTACACATTCCACGGTTCAGCTGGTGGAGGTTCCTAACCTACCCCTCCTGGGAAAAAAAGCCAGGTTGGAGGTAGTTCAAATAAACAAGTGACTAATAAGTTGTCAGCGAATTTCCCTGTAAAATTGGTCCAACTTCAAATATGAGTTCATAATTAGAGAGACAATTCTACTTAAGATGTGTGAATTAATGCTAGTCAGAAGGTGTTGTCATTCAAACACAAGATGAAGATTTAAATTTTAAAATAAAACCACAAGGGACAAATGTTAAAATGTTTCCAGTGCTCACTTTAGAGGATCTACTACCCAATTTAAGATCTTGTGAATAAGGGGGTTGGGATTTTACAAGAAAAATAAATTGGGTTGATTAAAAGTGCAGAGTCAATGCAGATCACTGTAAAACAGAATGCAGTGTATCCCCATACTCCTCAATACAGGCTTCCTCGTAAAGCAGAGGATGGAATTGTATCTGTCATAGACAAAATGACTAATTAGGACATTTTAAAAGAAGTGCTAAGGATCCATGTAACTTTCTGATCATGGTAATAAAAAAAAAGACAAGCAGAAAATGGCAATTAGTACAAGACCTGTGCAAAATACATATTATCCTATGCAATCCATTGGTACCAAATCCTGTAGTAATTGTATTTACTGCAGAAACTGAGTGGTTTACTATAATAGATTTGTGTCAAGCATTCTGCTTGGTTCCTCTTCACGAGGATAGTCAGTATCTTTTTGTGTTCATATTCCAAAATAGGGTTCTGTTTGGTGCAGAATCCCACAAAGGTGTTCAGAGAGTCCTTCAAATTTTTAACAAATATTCAAGAAAGACTTGAAAAGTTTAAATTTGCCTTGTGATTCTGTGCAGGTGCAGTATATCGATGACCCTATTGTAGCAGCCAGAACAAGAGAAGGCTGTAGACTTCTCACAATTGCTCATTTAAATCATTTGGCTGAAAATGAACATAATATAACACCTGCTAAATTGGAATTCTGTCAAAAAGAAATTATTTATTTGAGATACCAAATTGAAAAGAGAGTGAGAAAGGTGTCCAATGATAGCATTTCAATCATTTTAAGAATGAAAATGAACCCAAAAGTTACACATAGAGAGAAGTGAGGGTGTTTATGGGAATGGTTGGCTACTGTATTCAGCGGATTCTTTTTTTTTTTCTTCCTTTTTTAACTTTTATTAGCCATTAGTATGATACCTTACAAAACATTAACAGAAAAGAAGAACTTTTTCTTAACACTTAATAAGATTGATACAATACTTAGTGAGGGAGAGAAAGCAACTGAGGGTACGAGACATTGAGGGGTTACAGCAATATTACACGATAAGATACAGAGAAAATGAAAGTAGATATATGACTACACCCATTGCAGACTAGACCAAACCCTATTAAACCTGTGGCAAGCGAGAGGGTCTCTGACTTTAGCTAAAGCTAGCTCGGATTCAAACACCTGTCTAAGTAGTGCCCAAAACTCCTTAACATTTGGACTGATAGGGTTTATCTATGATCTAGCGATACACAGACGAGCACAGGCTATGATAATAGAGAATAATGCCCTCTCAGAGTTAATGACCTCGTGCTTAAGCCTGAGGAAGATTTCCTTTTCAGTAGGCTGAAAACTGGCGACCAAATTGCGTTGATAATGTGCATACGTCTTGTTATGTTTCATATAGGTACCCTAATATAGGCCCGGGCAACATCATACCCTTTCACCTACATCACCTCCCCTACATTACACACTAACAAGCCTTTTAAGGATTGAACGCCTTTTATGGACTGAACCTTTTACCTGGTTCTAGGCCGGGATGCAGAAAGAGGGTTTTTCCCGAACAATAGTGTTCTATGACTTCATCTTTAGACTGACACTGCATGAATAAAATATTCATGAGGCTACTTGGAAACCAGGCAGGGGCTATACACCACCTTCCTAATATCTACGCACAAGGTTCATCCCATACGACATCCTCATACCCAACAATGGCTAACACAAGAACAAGGGACAAAGGGACTCTGTATACTTTTCTGTATAAATACAGCACCTCTTGCTATCAGTAGTTAGAGGGAACCGAGACTTCCAGGCCGACACACTGACCAGAGACGCTGATGCTCCTGCATGCAGACGCTCCAGCTGACAGTGGTCTGAACATCCCTTGCGGGGTGTCCAACTCGAGACCAAGAAGGGCTCCGACATTCTCACACTTCAGGTAATGGGGTTCGACTAAATCCTAGAGGGATTCTTGGCTTTACATCTACTCACATGCTAGGTACACTTACGTACATCTAGATAGGCATCGTAGGAGTACGCACTCTCTTTTATCAATGCATTTTATATTCATGTATTTATTCATGCCTATTGCAAGATGGTAGAACTGTACTATCCATTTATGTTAATGTTAACGGGATTTATAAAGCGCACGAATACCCGGAGGTGTCTTGGCGCTGAGAACACAGTACGCCCGCTCTAACGTCTAATTCATGAACAGCCAGGTTTTTAGTTCTTTCCTGAAGGTGGAAACAGAGCTCGCACTTCTGAGCTCACTCGGAAGAGTGTTCCAGAGTTTGGAGGTGCCGTAATGAAAGCTGCGGCCGCCCCAGCGCAATGTTCGAATTCTGGGCACTGTCAAGAGTCTGGCCCCTGTGGAACGGAGGTGTCTTGTTGGTACATACCAGACAAACAGGTTTTGCAGAAAGGAAGGACCTGTGTGGGTCAGTGCTTTATACGCCAAACAAAGAGCCTTAAATTTGATGCGTTGTGACACCGGAAGCCAGTGCAGGTTACGAGTCTCGTTAGATACAGATTCTCCCCTAGGGATGATGACCAGCAAACGTGCCGCTGAGTTTTGAACCATCTGAAGCTTTTTTAAACACTGTTTCTGTATATTCAGGTAAAGCCCGTTGCAGTTGTCCAATTTAGACTGGATTAGCGAGGTTACCACAGTTTTCCTGGTGTCTACGGGAATATAAGGAAGGATCATCCGTATTTTCTTGATAAGAAACCGGGAGGCGGATACAGTTGCATTTATCTTCTGAGAGAGCGATAGTTTGTTATCAATCCAAACTCCAAGGTTCTTAGCCTTGACCGCTGGTTTTGGTGGTTCTCCCATCTCTGCCGGCCACCACAGATTACCCCAGTTTGGCTGCATATTGCCAAAAATCAGGACCTCTGTTTTTTCACAGTTGAGTTTGAGACAGTGTGTACTCATCCATCTATTTATGGTACACATACAGTCCTGAAATTGTTGAATCTGGGGAGCCTGGTTTTTGTAGGCAGCCACCACTATCTGGGTGTCGTCGGCATACGACGTCAGACTAAACCCAAAGTCCCGGATCAGAGGAGCCAGTTCGGAGATGTAGATATTAAAAAGAGAGGGGCTCAAGGAGGAACCCTGTGGTACTCCACACGGGAGGGTGTAAGGCTCTGAATGATACCCATCAACCGAAACTGTTAATCTCCTATCCTTAAGAAAGGAGGACAGTAGGGCTAGTGCCGTGCCTCTGACCCCCAGACACTCCAGTCGCTGTTCCAGGAGAGAGTGGTCAACCGTATCAAAGGCGGCTGACAGATCGAGGAGCACAAGGGCAGCTGTGCCTCCTCCATCCAACACTGCTCTGATCTCCTCTGTGGCTTTGATGAGTGCCGTTTCCGTACTGTGTTCTTGGCGGAAGCCAAACTGGGAGTGATCCAACAGGTTGTTTTCACGAATAAATTGTGTTAATTGAGTATTCATGATTTTGTCTATTATTTTAGCTGGCAACGGCAACCGGGCTATAGGTCGATAGTTGTTCGGGTTAGCCGCGTCCAGGTTGGGTATTTTTACCAACGGAAGGATGGAGGTATCTTTCCACCTGGAAGGAAATTTGCCAGATTCAAACATGGAATTAAAAATTTCTGTGAGCCCGGGACTCACCAAATCTGCTATTTCTATCAGAAATGCCGGCGGGCATGGGTCGGAGGGAGATCCCGACTTAGCTCCTTTTATATATTTTTCCACTGCTTCAGATGAAGTGGGGGAGAAGCTGCAAAGGGTAATATTTTCAGAGACAGGGGATGTCGGTAGAGTAGTAGGGAGATGAGCTGATGCATCCTCGAAGATCTTAAAAATGTCCAGGACTTTGGTTTTAAAAGCGGCTGCAATGTCGTCACAGAACTTTTGATTGCCCCTAAACTCAGTATATTTGGGTATAGTAAGTTTATTTACTGCTGCAAGTAATGCTTTAGAGGAATTTTTTGCGTTCTCAATCTGTCTGGTGAAATAGTCCCTCTTTCCTGATATCAGTAAATTTTTATATTCATTGTACTGCTAATCATATATCTCTGCTACTGTCTAATGGTTGTTGCAGCTCATATATTTTACATGAGAATAACAACTGTTCAATAAACCCTTATTGAAACGCCCAGGCTGTTTATTCTGTGTATCTCTGAGACAAGATAAGTGAGCACGAGTGACTGAGCGAAAAGTAGTACATTGTTTCCACGATCTTGAGGGATCAGGGTTGTCATGTTCTGAGGTTGCCAGAAATTAATCTCTCCCTGATAAGAGGAGACACTAGTGGCACTGTGAGCCAGCTTATGCAAACAGGCTAACATTCTCAGTGGGGGTGCTCAGAGTTAGTCTGCCACCAAACCCGCAGTTTATGTTATCCAAACGCGCAGGTCCTGTATGGGCAATATAGGAACTACACGACATGGTGCTCAATGTTGGTTAGGTACTTATTTAACAGTAGAATCTGAGTAGTTCTGTCGTGCTATTTCTCAGAGACCCCTACTCACAAACACCAGAGACGTCTGGCGTGGGTGGGCACAAACTCCGCCACAGCTGAGTAGGCTAAATGACCTATTTATTGGCTGCTGGTTAATCAAGCTTGAAGGACATTTTTATTCCTAAAATTGTGCATAAAACCTTATCATAGTTTCCTTGGAAAAGTAGTTTGTGTTCTGGACACAATGACTACCCCAGTCTTAGACCCACTACAGCAAGCACTGCCCCTCTCAGACGACGAGGTGGCTGGAGTACTCATTGCACCTAAATTCAGACGTACTATCACCCTGAAACTACTAGAATATGGTTTATCAGCTAGGGGTGGATTAGTAGCTTTCGTGATTGAGGCACACAAATCAAACAAAACAGAGGTATTCTATTTGTGGGTTACATTCCCAGAAGCAGATGCTAGAACACACACATTTCACTCTTACACAGAGGGAGATGCACCAGCGGAATACGGTCCTTGCGAGGACATAGAGGTTCCACTCATGTACCAGGAACACCTATACTGGTTTAAAGGCGCCCTACCCCATATAAGACACAGAGTAAGATTAGGCCCGCTCGGAGGAGACGGGGCAACATGGCCAATATTAGCTGCCTACATACCACATCCTGACATTGAAACAATGCCACAACCAGACTTACTCATACAACACAAAGATTTAATTAGAATCTACAGAAACCGGACGCAATACGTCATGAGGACTTTCACAGTCCAACCAACAACAGTTGCAACAAATGGAACTCAATCTCAGGGTACAGCAACTAAAATAACTCCACAAACATTACATGCAGTAATGGGCAAAATGCCCACGAAACGTGAACAAATACCATTCTGGGTAGCTCAGAAAATAACTCCGCTCGAGGCAGTATTTACAAATACTACCAGGTTTGAAAAACACAGAATGCTAACAATCTGCTTGCCCATGGGGATAACACCACAAATAGAGGATTGTACCACTTGGGGTACAGTCTTTGCTGCCATATATACCAGAACTCATGGTATTCCTTCATTAGCGGTAGTACCAGATGTATTGAGACAAATACAAAACGAGTACGGAACAGAGCCTGCCCTGAACTTAGGGATGAAGTTATTAAATAACTATGATCAGGTATCAGCCATAATACTAGCTAATATTAAAGGGGAAGCAGCTTCAGTGGCAATCCGCCAACGCCTAAGGGAGTTCAGTCCGTTAGACCAACCACACGAACTACCCAAAATAATCGAAACTGCATATGCAGAAATAGGCAGAGACAGTTTGGGTGGGAAAGCCTTAAAACCACAACTGATGGGCAGTCCTGAAAAGGACACTTCCAAGCAGACACCTGCTTCTTCTAAAAAGAAGTGGGATAATAAAAAAACAACAAAACTTTTACGAAAAGAGAACTCAATCCCGAGGTAGATCTCCTCCACAAGAGCCCTCTGAAAAGAGGTATAATCTCAGGAATAGGGATAATATTAGGAAACCTGACAGGTATCAGGATACTGATCCACTTTCCTCTCGTTCCTTTCAGGGCTCGACGAAAACGTCCGAGAGAGAAGGACGGTCGGAACCCAAAGAAGAACGTACAAAGTCCAGAGACAAGCAGCACGCTCAAGACTATACTTCCAAAAAAGAAGACAAGCCAAAATCAAAACCTCAATTTAAGAAAAAGAAAGTTGCAGGCATAAAGATCAGACATGCCCAGAATTCTGAGGACGCAGCTTCCTAACGGGGAATGGGCTCTGACGATGCTAGACAGTGCGGCAGAGGTAACAATAGCTCGCCAGAACATGAAGGAATTTCTCGTGACAGCGGACTTGAATGATTACATCACGGTGGAAACACCAGACACCAGGGTGATCGTCCCACATAAGTTACACGAGATAACACTCCAAATGGGGGGGACAAGCCCAGGAAGGTTAAGGGTCTCTTTTGGGGAAATCTGTCATCTGGATATGACATCCTATTAGCAGAACAAGATTGGCCGCCAACATTCGTTATGGAGTGCCCTATGGGGGGAAAACATAATTTGTCCAGCATTCTCCGACCACGTTCCCATACACCTTAAACATGCATATGCACGGGAGTGGGCAGTAGCCCTAGCTCCAGCATTGTATAAAAATCATGCAGGGTGGGATGAGGAGTCAACCCACCACGTGATCCCGTTAAAAGTTTCACCAAATGCTCAATGGCAATTCTCAATAAAGCAAGAAGCTAAAAAACAAGTCAGGGAGATCTTAGATCAACTTGAATACCAAGGGGTGATTGAAACATGCACCTCACCAATGAACAACCCTTTGTTTCCAGTATCGAAACCGGGCAACTCATATCGTCTAGTTTTAGATTACAGACATTTAAGCACATGCACAAAGACATTCGCTGTACAAAATGCACATAGTGCCGCATTAATGAATAACATTGTGCGAAAAAAGTACGAAACTACACTGGATATCTCAAATGGATTCTTCTGCCAAAATATAGCGCCTGAAAGCAGGTATTTGACTGCATTCTCAGCGTTGGGGTCACAACGACAATTTTGTCGCCTCCCCCAGGGGTATAAGCACAGCCCGGGGCTATTCTCAGCAACAGTAACTGAGTTACTCCAAAATTTTGATGAAGAAGCATTGTCCTATGTGGATGATATTTATCTGACGGACGATGACTTAAAAAGGCACTTGACCAGGGTGAGCACCATTATTATGGGATTCGCTTCTGACGGCTACAAATTGAATTTTAAGAAATCTAAAATAGCCCACCTCAATGTCCTATTTTTAGGATATGTACTTTCAAATGAAGGGAAAAGCCTGGCAGCTAACTTTTTAGAAAAGTGTGCACTGCTCCAACCTCCAAAAACATTGAAAAACTTGCAATCAATACTGGGATTCCTAAATTTTGGCAGAACATACATTTTGGATTACGCAGAAAGAGTAAAACCTTTCTACAACTTAATAAAACCTGACTTTTCAGTTAAACATTGGACACAGGAACATTCAAATATCCTATGTTCATTACAGGAAGACATGATTGCTTCCAAACACTTACATACACGCGTAAATGTACGCAACTTAGTGATCTGTGTAATAGCGGGTCAATGCGGGTACACTTACTTAACCTTCAATGAAGGAGAAACGGTACCAATCGCATACAAATCACACCTGTACACAAGCGCAGAAATGCGTTTCACTTCAACAGAAAAGATCCTGACAGCAGTTCAGACCGCTGTAGCAAGAGAAAGAGCACTGGCTCAGGGGAAACGCATAATTATCGTAACTCCGGTACCGGCTTTAGAAGCTGTTACAATGGCTAGCATTCTGAATGCAAAAGCCTTACATCCAAGAT
Organism: Calotriton arnoldi; assembly: GCA_963921515.1. Classification (NCBI taxonomy): domain Eukaryota; kingdom Metazoa; phylum Chordata; class Amphibia; order Caudata; family Salamandridae; genus Calotriton; species Calotriton arnoldi. Next base: position 860,616 of record CAWUFW010006163.1, read on the forward strand.
GGATACAATGGGCTAATTCTCTTACTGCAACGGACGTTGAATACAGATTTGATCCAAGTCTAAAAACACAACCATTCCTGCAATACGAACAAGAATATCCTCTACCAACTGAGATTTTGCCTCTAGATCAGTATGAATATATTATTTACACTGACGGATCTGCTCAACCGGCCATAGGGAGTAAGCAACAATACAGCGCAGCGTGTGCTATCGTTAAAGGTCGCATGCGGGATGGAAAGTTCCATCCGAGTTGCACAAAAACACAATCTCTAGGAGACTGCACGGCTCAGTTGGCAGAGTTAAAAGCACTGATACTGGCACTTGTAAATACGGATCACGAATTCCCCACACTAATTGTGTGCGACTCCTTTTACTGTGTACAGTCGTACAATGAGTACTTACAACATTGGGAACTAAACGGGTTTAAAGATGCAAAAGGTGGCACAATTAAGCATAAAATGCTATGGGAACAGGTAGTGGAGTTAAAAAACAAACTACCAAGGGCTCACGTGATACACATACTCAGTCATCTGCGTGATGGCGTTCACGTTGAAGGGAATTCATTGGCTGATGAAGCCGCAAAGGGGGCTGTGCGAACGACTTCCGTAGCCGCAATCACTCGTTCAAAAACGAGAATAGACGGTGAGATTATGGTGGCTGTTATTGCTTCACGCAAGGGCAGCTCAGCAGTACCGAAAAAATTTCCACTCAAGTACTCCTACAAATTAGATGCACAAAACATTCCATATGCTCAGATTCCTGGAGTGGGGGATAGAGTAATACCAAATATGGATCATAGACAAGGTTTGATTGTTGCAGCACACGAGGGTTTGGGTTCTGCACATACAGGCGTTACAGCGACTATTTCACTACTGAAACAGCGCTATTGGTGACCAGGTCTAGCAAAACAAATTAAAGATTACGTCTTGAAATGTGACATCTGCCAGCAGATGAAGGGCTCCACCATAAAATGCCCGGCGCAGACACCACTACTGATATCTGACAAACCTGTTGCATGTGTGTATCTTGATCACTGCGGTCCTTTACAATCTGATGGGGCTTACAAGTAGATCTTGGTGGCAGTGGATTCTTGTTCAAGATTCCTATGGGTTTGGCCTCAGCGCTCGGCTGACGCCCGAACTGTTATAAAAGATTTGCGAGTCTTTATAGGGACATACGCAGTTGGCATATTACATTCTGACTGTGGCCCGGCGTTTAGCTCTCGGGCTTACAAAGAGGCCATGGAAAGTATGGGCATAGCATTGCGGTACTCCTCTCCGTACCATCCTGAGGGAAATTCGGTTGTGGAAAGGAAACACCGGGACTTAAAGCAATCTTTAACAGCTAGGGTATTAGGCAAGGGCGGTAGTTGGGTCAACCACTTATATGGGGTTCAGAGAGCACTCAACAATCAGCCAAGTTCTCTAGGGGGTGTCACTCCATATGAGGTCCTATTTGGGACGAGAATGTTGGTACCTGATATTGATTGTGAAGGCACAGTGGCGGATGAGAAATCATTTGATATCCATGATCGTTTGGCTGTTTTACAGGATCTAAATGAATCCAGGACAAGACAAAGTAACGTCAACACCAAACAAACCGCCACTGGGGAAGTCAAGGCAGTCATGGCAAGATCTGTCTGGATCCCTAAAGTCGGGAATCTGGTCAGAGAGAAAATAGCGGACAAGAAAGAATTCGGGCCATCCTACAGAAAGCCTATACCGGTCCTAGCAGTACAAGGAACAAGAACTGTACTTCTGCCGCCTCTTGCCGGGAAAAAGGAGAAAAGATTTGTCTCAATTGACTTAAACCATACTGAACAGTAGGCCTCGTGGACTCCACAGTAGCAGACGCCCTCCTCTCGCTACAATACAAGAAGTTCAAACAGAAAGACTCATCACGTTTGAAGAGCCTCCTGTACGGAATGAAGGACTAAGCAACAGTGCTATGGAACTCGTTCCCCTTGAACCCGAAGTTCATCTACAAAATGAAACTCAGAACAAAAATCAAGTTGCAATCAGACCAAATACAGACGTCTACGTCAACATGCCTCGACGAGAGCAAAATATGATTTCAACAAATCCCGATGCAATTCCTACAATTGATCGAACTGCTTCTGGCTACTTCATGAACTTTGACACGTTTTCTTTAGATCCAAGTGAACCGGAAACGACGCCAGCCCAAAAATCACGCAAACAGCAAGCTAAAGACTTTCTGAACTTTCTTAACCCCTTGACCGCGATCGGAATTCCGCTCGTATGCTGGACATTCCGATCGCGGGTGGGGTCGTGACGAGCTCAGCTCGTCATGCGCACAGCGCTACCGCGCAGCATGACGAGCTTAGCTCGTCATGAGCACGGAAAGGGTTAAAGAGACTTACCTGGTATCACCTTCGTTAGAACTCTGGGTAATTACTGGGATTCTATTTTTTCTTTTCTGGCTAGGCTTAGTAATAACTTTTAGCATGCTTATTAATGGACGATATCTTCAGCAGAGCTCTACAGCCCCGAAAGTTAATTTGATTTTAAAACCACATCAATCTTCATATCGTGAACAACGAGACTTATCAACAGTAAACATCACAGCAGTTCCTATACCGGACGGTATAGTCTGGGACAAAGTTGATTTTGATATTTTCGGTCCGACTGAACTTTTAAAACTTGCACATGTATTTACAATTTCATTAAGTGATATCATTACCTCCAGTACATTTTCTGCTGATTGGGACTCTGAAATGGTTAATAACGTGTTGTCTGATTTAGAAAAAACTGCCGTATTTCCGAACACTGAAATGTTAGAAGGTAATTCAGACTCTAATGCTTTGTACTGTTATCAACATTATGGTCATCATTTCCTACACAAATCTATTTCACCTAGAAATGTTGTTGAGTACCAACAGTGGGAACATTGCCCTACACCACCAAAAAGTAGTTCGCAAACATTTGCACAGAAATGTTCATATTTTGCAGGTTTCAACACCACTGACCCGACGTCATATTATTATAAGGTTACACCGACATCGGCACTGAAAATTATGTTGACTAACACCAAACAGTTATACTCTGCTTCCTTTATTGCCCAATTGTCTGAACATGGTTTTGACCTATGAAAGCACACAATAGACTTAAAATCAGTCTGGGGTTCTAGGGACTGGCAAGTCCAGGGAACAGAAGCGCTTTTTAGAGCATTCCTCATTCCACAGCAGATGATATTTCTAAATGAAACTGTGCAACAGACATCCTGTCTTGGATTAGCCACGATCAAGGACCTGAACACACCTCGATCTCCAACACCATCACAGATGGGAGGGTGGCTAAATTCGACTTCACAGGAAGGGGCAACAGTAAATGACATTTTACAGTACAATAGATCAGACCCTGATTGGGAAAAATGGGTGGTTTGGCCCTTAGAGACAAACATATGTCATAAACGATTCTTGGGTATTACCGAAGGGTACAGTATCCACAGGCCAGAGCCACGTTATGTACAAAGAGAACATCCGGGGGTAGTGACATCCTACAGTGTTGGGATGTTGTCCCTTGATTGGCTAGAGACCTCAACACTAACAGAGGTGAAACAACACTAAGCCTTACTCTCACAAGACATGGATCTTAGGGATTTTTTACAAGGTCCCAAGAAACAACATCAGAAACGTTTCATATATGCCGGTATTTATGCTGCCTATAATGAAAACTGGAAAATATCTCAACAAGAGGCCGCTGAGAGAATACGGGAAATAGACCGTATTAACTTAGAAAAATCGTTGGCTGTGGTAGACAATGGGTTAACAACTTTGTCCTCCAGGATATATTCTTTGGGTAACATTGTATCTTCTGCGATAGATATCCTAGAACAAGATTTGGCCATTCTACAACACGCGCAATCTCAATTACGTTCTATCATGTCATTGAGCTGGACGCTACAATCTTTGCTTGCAGGCTTTGTGCCTTGGCGTTTTATAAACAGTACGTCTGTTTTCTAAATATAATCTAAATGATAAACGGGTTGAAATGGCACAAAGGGGAGCTAAATATACAATGCTGCGTATTGAAAAACTGGACCGACTACCATTTACAGTAGCGGAAGCTCCATCTACTGAATGGCTAATCCATGGCCACATAACTCTACCGGTCACTACTTTTCAGTTTCAATATTGCCTTCAGCAAAGGCAGGGGAGCAAATATGAAAAATTGGGTAAGGAATACATTAAGGAATCCTGGGATTTACCATATAGATTTCGATGCCGGAGTGGGGATCGAGAAGTGTTTCTAAGTGGTACTAACTGCAAGAACACTTTGAGCGGTTCTCTCATGTGCCGGGACATTACATTGCACGGAGCGTGTAATGGTTCGAAGGCAAACTTGTCCTACCACATGAAAGGGACTCCAGCTGCCGTGATCAAACCGGTATTTGAGCTGCTCTCAAATGGGAGTTACTTGATGCTGAACGATCAAAGTTGCTGTGGTATGCTTCCGGGCATTGCCTATCTGGTCACTGTGAACTCCAGGGTTACTTGCTGTATGCAAGTATTGTTTCCCCCAACAAGTACAGTCATGGAGGCGCCGTTATGGCCTTCGTTGAATGTTTCCTTTATACAAATTGATACTTTGAGCAGACTGAAAGCCATGCTTTTACAGCAGACCGTACCCTTAACATCCGCTCAAGAGACCTTTGATCTTCAAACCGCAAGGACCTCGACTGAGATACAGGCACTTATACGTACAAACTGCCCCATTCATTTCGCAGAAATGGTGGGTCGTATCTTTAATATGTCTGATACGAGTGGTATTGTACACCTATTTAAGACCATAGGGTCAGGACTTCTTAGCACCTTTCAGACAATCCTCGGAGTTATCCCGAACTTTATACACTCCGTATTTGGCAGCATTTTTGGAGGTCTACCGCTGATCCTGCTATTGATAGCGGGAGTCCTGATTGTCATTTACCTACTACGCAATGGACAGCCCAATTACCAACGAGATGGCAAAAGTGCTCCTGGAGCGGAAATGCCGTGAACGCATGGTACAACATCTGGGCATACCTCGCCTAAGGGAACTAAGCGCCTCTTGGTTCCTATCGTTTAGACCAGTCTGGATGGACTGCATCTTACCTGTTCTTCTATGCCTGTTTTGCGGTGAAGAATGCATGTTGGACCTCTGTCTGACTCTTGCAACGGACACGCCTGCGGACTTGAATACTAGGCTGGAACCCCTGAGGGCCCATGCTCGGCAATGTCCCAAGCGTATTCCCATCTTGATGGCTGCATTCCTCGAGAATCTGCAGGTGCCTTTCACAACTGGGGTGAGCTTTAGCTCCACCACTAGCACCCAGGTATCGACTACAGCACCGGCTGCCTCTACACCAGCTGTTGGCAGTACTGAGTATTATCTGTGCTCCATTGACGTACTCTGCGAGGTGTTACAAGGACCGTCCCCTGCAACAGCAAGCAGCGATGATGTTGCGTCTCCCAGCCAGGACATTTAATCTGTAATTGGCTCATCGTGTGCTGGGAAAGAATTCGGATTTTCATTTTTTCTAAAATTAACTAAATTTGGAACACTTTCACGCTGAAAAGCATAGCCTTTCGACGCTTGTAGACATTCAACTTATATAAACGAACTCAATTAGGACTGTAGCTTAAGTGACAATTCCAAACAACTAATTTTCGTAGCAAGAATTTTAATTTTTACCTTTTTAAACTGTTTTTAAAATGATTTTAAAACAGGATTTTAACAAAGCTCATTGAAAAATGTTCTATGCACTACTATCTAGTAAAGTAAATAGTCCACTAGCATTTTTATCATTGTTGACTGTTCGGAAGAGGAGTGGGTGTTATGTTTCATATAGGTACCCTAATATAGGCCCGGGTAACATCATACCCTTTCACCTACATCACCTCCCCTACATTACACACTAATGAGCCTTTTAAGGATTGAACGCCTTTTATGGACTGAACCTTTTACCTAGTTCTAGGCCTGGGTGCAGAAGGAGGGTGTTTCCCGAACAATAGTGTTCTATGACTTCATCTTTAGGCTGACACTGCATGAATAAAATATTCATGAGGCTACTTGGAAACCAGGCAGGGGCTATACACCACCTTCCTAATATCTACGCACAAGGTTCATCCCATACATCATCCTCATACCCAACAATGGCTAACACAAGAACAAGGGACAAAGGGACTCTATATACTTTTCTGTATAAATACAGCACCTCTTGCTATCAGTAGTTAGAGGGAACCGAGACTTCCAGGCCGACACACTGACCAGAGACGCTGAGGCAGGCTCCTGCATGCAGACACTCGAGCTGACAGTGGTCTGAACATCCCTTGCGGGGTGTCCAACTCGAGACCAAGAAGGGCTCCGACATTCTCACACTTCAGGTAATGGGGTTCGACTAAATCCTAGAGGGATTCTTGGCTTTACATCTACTCACATGCTAGGTACACTTAGGTACAGCTAGATAGGCATCGTAGGAGTACGCACTCTCTTTTTTTCTTCAAACATATGTTTATTAGGTTTTTCCACATAAATCACAGAATAGCAATATCATTCCGCTCAGCGCAGTGAGCACCAACATTTCGATAAGACTGAAATGGTAAAGCAGTATACATTCTCCAGAATGTGCCCAGCCCCGCCTCTAAAAGAACGCTAGTGAAGGATTCATTGGCTATCACGGCGGGGGTGTGGGTTATCCCTTGTGGCAACCGCCATATACAGCATCGTAATTAGGTGCCTCATCTTATGTCTGCAAGGACATCTAAGCAAATCTTTCCAGCTGAGGGACTCTAATGGGGCGTATTCGAAGAATTTAAGAAACCAACTCCCCGAACCCAAAAAACCCCATACCCCCCTCCCCCCTCCCAAACTATGGTGGCAGCAAAATCAGAGATAAGATAGCAACTGAGGGTAAGAACAATGCATTTAATATTGAAAGAGGTGTAATGCGCGAACTGTATTGGGACAGACAGCTGACGGGAGCCCCCGGGAGAGGAAGGCCACCAATGGTCCCCACCGGAACTCGAAGTTCTTATAATTGTCGTAAAAGATATCAGCCATTCTTTCCATGCTTAGAAGCCGCCATAGCCGTGAATGCCAAAGGGAGATCGCCGGGGCCTCCCTCTGTTTCCAGGCGGCCGCTAAAGTCACCTTAGCCGCTCCTATACATAGCCACATAATGGCTTTGTCCGCACGTGTCTGGTATACTAAAGTAGGATCTCGCAGCCCCAAGAGGACCTCCGCCATAGTGGTTGGGATGGGGAACCCCAGAATATCTTTAATGTGTGCTAGTATTTCTGCCCAAAATGGGCGTATCATTGGGCAGTCCCACCAAATGTGTCGAAAGTCACCAAGGAGGCCGCAGCCTCTCCAGCAGCGGTCAGTAGTGTTGGGAAAGATCTGTTTGAGTCTAGAAGGGTGGAGATACCAATCCATCATGGTCTTTAGGTGTGCTTCTCGGAGGTCTATGGAGTGATTAAACTTAAAAATGTCGGACCACAAGTGAGACCATTCTCTCCCCGACACAGTGCGCTGCAGTATCCCCTCCCACATAGCCATGTAGCGTGGGCGCGGTGAGGTTGAAGTGGTAAGTAAAAAATTATAGATGAAAGATATCACCCCCTTCATTGTGGTGGACTTAGAGAGGAAGGATTCGAATCCAGTGGGAGGCCGAGTGGCCGCATCTCGGACCTTTGGAGTGAGAGCCCAGTGAAGCAGCTGGGCATGATGGAACCGTTCCGAGTCAGCCAGGCCGTATTCCCTTTTACAGTTGTCAAAAGTTAAGGGATCATAATTGTGAAAGAGGTGCGTCAGGGCGAGACAACCCCCTTCTCGCCAAGCATCAAAGGCCCCCTCCCGCATTCCGGGGGGGAAGGCAGGGTTGAAGTGCAACGGTGTAAACGGCGAGGGAAAAGTGGTCCATCTGTCATCTCCCGATACCGAGTCCCATACTCGCAGGGTGGTTCGTGTGGGGGTGCTACAGTACACGTTCTTGGGTCTGTCTCGTTTGAGGCGCCAAGCGAGATCCCATATCGTCCGTCCTGTGACACTACGGTCCATATGTAACCAGTGCTTATCTGATTCCGGTTTGGACCACTCAGTCAGCACTCTCAACTGTGCCGCCTTGTAATATAAGTGAATGTCGGGTAGCCCCACTCCTCCCTCCGCTCGGGAGCGACGGAACAACGAGAACAACAAGCGGGCGCGTCCCCTTTGCCATATGAACTGAAGGATCATAGATTTAATTCTGAGAAAGAAGTCCCTGTCTGGTTCTATCGGTAAGGCTTGGAACAAGTAGAGAAGTTTAGGGAGGAGAGTAATCTTGACCGCATGAATGCGGCCAAGCCAAGAAAGAAAGAGTGGCTTCCATCTCCCTAGTTCCTCCTGCATTCGCACAAGACTGGGGGGAAAGTTGGCAGCATATAGTCCTTCCACCCTGGGCGTTATCTGTATTCCTAGGTACTGTATGGATGAGGTTGCCCATTTGAAGGGAGTGAGGGGTTGGAGCCGGTGCACCTCCGCCACCGGGAGTGTAAGGTTAAGGATATATGACTTGCTCATATTTATTTTAAAGCCTGCCACCTCTTCAAAGCGTTCCAATTCCGTCTTTAATTGGGGGAGGGAGTGCTCGGGCTCAGCGAGCGACAAAAGGACGTCGTCCGCAAAAAGAGAGATCTTATGGGAATCCCCACTAAAGGGGATGCCATGTATGTCGGGGTTGGCTCTGATAGCTATTGCCAAGGGTTCGATACTAAGGGCAAAAAGGAGGGGCGAGAGGGGGCATCCCTGTTGTGTACCTCAGAAAATGTTCAGAAAATGGAACACAAGCTGACAGCAGGGAAAAGGAGGACAAAGCAAGACAACCGAAACAAATTCTAAATACTGAAAAGAGAGAAGGGGCCGAAAATACATCGCAAGCACAGTCTAGGAGTACAACCGAAGATAAGAGAGGTACAAACGGCCCTTGACCATAACCCATCGGCCATCTTTATCTGAACAGTAGTCCAGCGGCTGAAACTTAATGTTGGAGTGGAACAGGAGTGCTACACCCCTATGTTTTGTTAAGGCAGATGATTTGTATATTAGGGGATAGCGCTTGTGACGGAGGCGTGAATTCTCTGATCTAGATAGGTGTGTCTCTTGGAGGGCCACTATATCAAGGTGATGATCTATAATATATTTCCACACTTTGTGGCATTTCTGAGGGGAGTTAAGCCCCTTAACGTTCCAAGAACCGATAGTTATCGTCATGGTATTAAAGTAGAGGTAATAGCTCAAAGACACCTTCTGCCGGTCCAGCCGGATATGCAAGCAAGACCTCCTCAAGCATGTCTATCTCCCTTGGCAATGGCCCACATATATAGACAGAGATAAACGAAGAAGCCCCTAGTAAGTAAAATGAAAAAGCTGCCACCATCGCCCTCCCTACCCCCCCTCAACCCTAAAAAAAAAAACATAAACAGTAACAGCAAGTGCGGCAAAACAGCCGCTAACTGGTCCCTGTTCGCGGGCAACCTGCCCATCAGGGATTCGGGGGACCAAGAGTCCGAGGACCCCGTCCGCGCCGTCCGAAGGTAAGTCACAATCAAAAACATACCGCTTGAGCGGTCATAGCTTAGGTGTCATTCCAGAGCTGTGTGCAGGATAAGCGAAAGGTCTCTGCGCGGAGTCATAGATATGGACCATAGTTCCGCATCCTTAGAAAACAGATAGGGGCCTGGGGCCCCGCCCCAGGACCACGGTGGGTTCTTTGTCAAAGGTAGTAGTTAGATACAGTTCACCCGCAAGACCATCGGGCCACTCCTCCCCCTCGCTACAGAGCATGCCGCACTATGAGGTGTGGCATGATGCAGTGTGTTTTCTCAAGAGTGCGAGAGACAGAGCCGGGTCCATGTAGGGTGTATGCGCTGGCAGTTCATTTGCGGCCTCTCCTTATGCCCATAGACCATGTTGTTGTCTGTGGTGGCCCTCGCTGAGATTCTCGGGGGTTATTATGATCGGAGCCAGTCTCAACCGGCGGGAGACCCAGGAGCTCCAAGCCCTCTCTTAGGTCAGTGATATGCCGCTGCTTGGTGTTGAGCTCAAAAGCGAGCCCGAACGGGTAGGTCCACCGGTATCGAATTTTATCATCACGTAATTTGGTGGTAATAGGTCGGAACATCTGCCTCCGTGCCAAAGTGGACGGTGCTAAGTCTTGGTAGATCGAACATGAGTGGTTTTGAAAGGTGACAGTCCCCTTGTTCCTAGCCGCTAGGAGCACCGCCTCTTTAACTTTGTAGGAGTGGAATTTCGCCAGCACGTCACGGGGGCGCCTCTCCCCGCCGGGGCGCAGGACTCCCACACGATGGACCCTTTCTAGCTTTATTGAGAGGGTATGTGGACCCAGAACCTCGGAAAAGAGCCCCTCTAGGAAAGCCTCAAGATCCGGCCCTTCTGCTCCCTCCGCCAGATCCCTGACGCGTAGATTCTCCCTCCGTGCTCTATTCTCGAGATCTTCTGCCTTGAGCTGCGTCTGGTGGAGCTGATCTTGGAGGGTGCGCACATCCTCACGCAGGTCGGAGGAGAGCTTCTCCTGATCTTGTTGGTGTGCCTCCATATCGAGCATTCTGGTGCCCACCGAGTCGACATCTTGTTGTAGGGAGGTCAGTCTTCCCGTAAGGTCCGTCCTCAATTGCTCTATAGAAGTTTTAATGTCCTGGGTAAGGTCTTTACACAGCTCAGTTTTGAAGTCTTATAGCGTAGACAGGAGATCTGCCTTTGTGAGGGCCATGTCGGCGGACTCCGTGTCTCCACACAGCGTCGAGCGTTTATCTGAGGGGCCAAAAAAGTCCGAGACCTTGTTGGGTGTCTTGGTCGTCCCTCTCTTAGGCGGCATTCGCACCGGCCCGGGTGGATCCCCACAACCGCGGCGCCCGCGGAAGGAGGCTCGGGAGTCGGGACGCGGGAACCTCCACCTCCAGGAGCCCCCGGTAGACCAGTGGCACAAATCGAAGCAGAGGTAGCAGGCCGGTGTCGTCCCGTAGTTCGGATCTCAACTCGGGGCTCAAGGCGTCCTATGGTTTAGTCGGGTCCGCTAAGTGGAAGCACTCCCCCCCCCCCGGAGAGCCGAAGAGCATGGGTTTCAGTAGCAGCGGAGGGCTCGCTTAGGGGAAAGTGTCGTAGCTCGTCGTGGCCCTCGGGCCCTGTCTCAATCCTCGACCCCAGCTCGTACTCCCGGCCCCGCACGGTCTTGAGCGAGCGCCATTTTACGGGGTGTAAGTAATAGCGAGGTGAGGGCTCCCACGGTGATAAAGGCGTTCGTGGGGCCTCAGCTGCTCAGCAGGCAGGGCGAAGGGAAGCAGGAGGTGGTGACGCTCGTTGAGGCGGCACACAGCAGGTATTTAGGCTTGGGGCCACTGGGACCGAAGGTGGGACACGGCCCTGCACCTCCGTGTAGGCGCCATCTTAAGGTCAGGCATGGCGGTAAATCGCCGATGAAGCTGCATTCCGGGCAAGTTCCTTAAATCATACCCCCCGGCCAAGCCTACCGTAGCGTTCTCTGTAAAAGAGAGAAGCAGACCTGGAAGCAGGGGTCACCCGGTCCAGGGCGTCTGATATCGTTCAGCCCAGTCGGGAGGCCGCCATTTTGAGTTGCGCCTGGTGGCCTCTCAACAAGCCTCACCGGGTCTTCTCCTGCGGCTCCGGAGACGCTTAAGGGCTCCCCCACAGTGCCTCACACATTCCACTGTGCATAGAGGCGCTTTACAGAGTGCGGGATGCGGTAAGACCGCTGCTGTCTGCTCCGGGACAATGCGCGGACCGGGAGCCGAGACGGGCTACGTCTGCTCGGCCATCTTGCCCGGCCACGCCCCCTACGCACTCTCTTTTATCAATGCATTTTGTATTCATGTATTTATTCATGCTTAGTGCAAGATGGTAGAACTGTACTATCCATTTATATTCATTGTACTGCTAATCATATATCTCTGCTACTGTCTAATGGTTGTTGCAGCTCATATATTTCACACGAGAATAACAACTGTTCAATAAACCCTTATTGAAACGCCCAGGCTGTTTATTCTGTGTATCTCTGAGACAAGATAAGTGAGCACGAGTGACTGAGCGAAAAGTAGTACATTGTTTCCATGATCTTGAGGGATCAGGGTTGTCATGTTCTGAGGTTGCCAGAAACTAATCTCTCCCCGATAAGAGGAGACACTAGTGGCACTGTGAGCTAGCTTATGCAAACAGGCTAACATTCTCGGTGGGGGTGCTCAGAGTTAGTCTGCCACCAAACCCGCAGTTTATGTTATCCAAACGCGCAGGTCCTGTATGGGCAATATAGGAACTACACGACAGTCTTTCCAAAATAGCCTAAGCAAAGGGCAATCCAAAAACATGTTCTTTTGATCTGCAGCAAAGAGATTGCATTTGGGACCGTGTGACTTACGAAGAGATTGGGGTGTTGCCCACTTTGAAATGAGCTTAGGTGTGTAGTACATCATAAAACCCCTCTTGTGTTGTTGCAGCTTTAGGTTAATGGAGGCTACTGCTAAGATGTCTAATGAATCCTGCACTTCTACTGCCGTGACATTAGTTTTCAAGAGCTGACTTCATTTTACAGATATGTGCAGGTTATCGTCATTAGCTGTTGCGACGAGTTTCTGATAAACTGCACCAATAACGCCTCTACCAGAATTCCCATATATGCCCACCAATATTTCAGATGCATATGGTGCGGTTAATACTCTTTGCCCATTTAAAAAATATTCTCTAATCTGCAAGTATTTGAAAAAGGAGCAATATGGGAGCCTGAACTCGTCTCCGAGTGTGGTAAAAGATCGAAAACCCTGATTATCGTATAGTTGGCCTAGCCTATTTATGCCCGCAGACAGCCAGTTTCTTCCAACAGGATCCTGAAATATATCGGGCAAGATTGGGTTTCCCCATAAAACAGTATGGCAATGCAGTAAAGGCCGAGATCATTTCTCGCATATATCGTGCCATATCCTGGTTATATCCCTAATCACCTTGAATTTGACTCACTTGTAGTAGTTAGGGTCGGAGGCCTTATAAAGGGTGAATCCTATAGACGGCCACAAGCTAATTGGTAGGCCATTGAAGATAGTCCTGCTTCCAACCCATCGAGCAAGCTCCGCATCCGCCCTGCGAATGCAGCCCAAGAATAGAACTTAAAGTCTGGAAGCCTAAAGCCACCTTGTTGATAAGACAATTTGATGAGGCTAAGAGCCCATCTGGCGCGTTTGTAACCCCAAATAAAACTGCCTATCGTGCTTTCGAGATGCTTAAAAAAAGAATTTGGGACCCTGAGAGGGATTGAGATAAAAAGGTATGAGAACTTAGGCAAACTATTCATTTTAATTAAATTACACCTGCCGAGAATACTAAGAGGAAGCCGGTGCCAGCTGCGCAGTTTGGATGTGACAGATTTAAGGAGTGGTTCATAGTTAAGGGCAATTAGCTCCTCTACCTACTGGTAAGACCGATACCTAAATATATAGCCGTATTAGTAACCCCCAGAGATGTTGGCAATATATCAGAATTAAAGTTGAGGATTTTCTGCGTTTAAGCTTAATTCAACTTATAGCCAGAGAAAGAGCCGAAATGTTCGGCCTCGTCTGTTATATGAATTAGCGCTTCAACAGGATTAACACACGTAGACAGCAATGTCGTCCGCATATGCGGTAAGCTTTAGATCTATATTATTCAGCCTGACAGGGGATATCCCAGTATTCTGCAAGAGATGTATTATAAAGGGCTCAATATAGAGTGCAAAAAGCAAGGGGAGAGTGGGCAGCCCTGGCAAGTGCCCCTCTGGACAGGGAATTGAGTAGGTCGAAGGCTGTTCACCTTAACGACTGAGACCGGTTTCTTATACAATTGCTGAGCGAGAGAAATGAACCAGGTCCCCAGTCCGAATTCCGACATTGTCCCCCAGAGTGCCTCCCAGGCTATCCTGTCGAAAGCCTTCTCGGCATCCAGCATGATCATACCGATCTGTGTTTTCAGTTTGCTGGATGCGTCAAAGGCAGCTATAGCAGTATTAATATGAGATGCAGTGTCTCTGCCGGGAACAAACGTGTTGTTGCACAGAAACAAGCTGATCGATATTAGGGGCCACACGCGCAGCCAAAAGTTTAGAAAATATTTTTGCGTCAGAATTAATTAAAGAAATGGGATGATAGGAGCCTCTATCTTCCAAAGATTTTCCCTTCTTGGGAAACACGATGATAATAGTAAAACTCCAAGAAGCAGGAGCTTCCCCTCCATTAGAAATATAAGTGGTTAATTCCGTGAACTCTGGTACCAAAATATCACCAAATACTTTATAGAATTCTAATGGGATAGCATCCTCACCTGCAGCTTTACCCGAAGGCAGGGCCTTGATTGCACACTCCACCTCGACTGACAATATGTCTTGTAGTATAGCAAATTCATCGACATCGAGTCATGGAAGATGGCTCTCTAGCAAATAATCTTGGAGCCTACTCTCATTTGAAACTGAGTCGCCATAAAGATTAGCATAAAAGGCTCCAAATTGCTCTGCTATCGCAGTCGATTGAGTGTAATGCTGCCCGCCCTCCCCGTTATCGTTTTAATATTCGATTTGGACTTCCTGTCTGAAATCTGTGAGGCCAGTAGCCGGCCAACACTCTCCCCATACTCGTACTGCATTGCTTTAAATTTATGAAAATTAGCAGCTATTTTCTCAGTGAGCCTTCTATTCAACACTGACCGTTTATCTAAAAGCTGCAAGTAGATCTTCCGTTCTGTTGTATTCCCAGCCATGACTGCCTGTGCGTGCAGTCGCTCTAATTCGAGAACGTTGTGTCGATTTTGTTCCGACTCTTGGGATAAACGCCTGATCTGAGCCAGAATAAACTGCAGGATTGTCCCTCTTATGAAAGCTTTCATACAGTCCCAGACTATGTGGGCTGGTGCAGTGCCCTTATTATTACCTAAATATTCACTCAGCGCTGCTCTAAGATGGGTACGGTACTCGGGGATGTTTATCAAGTGCCTAGGGCAGTGGTTCCCAATCTGTGCGCCGCGGCACCCCAGTGCTACAGCAAACAAATGATGGACGGAATGCTGACAATGCAAACATTCTCCCCCAGTCAAAAGATCTATGTTAAATCCATCGTTCTTTTGCCCACTACGCCACCCCAGTTTGGACCCAGCCATATGCAAATCAGTCTTGACCCTGTGCCCCATGGGAACAGTCCAGACCGAACTGCCAGGCCAGGTCCTCCCTGGACCAGAAACAAGCATCCTGGGACCGGTTTCAGGGTATGTCACCCTTCTTCAGCCAGGCTAGCTTGAATCCAGTGGCACAGTGAGCAAGGGACCCACGTCTGGGCATACCCATCCCACTTAGGGCAAAAAGTGTTACAGCAAACAAATGATGGACGGAATGCTGACAATGCAAACATTCTCCCCCAGTCAAAAGATCTGGGTTAAAATCATCGTTCTTTGCCCACTACGCCACCCCAGTTTGGACCCAGCCATATGCAAATCAGTCTTGACCCTGTGCCCCATGGGAACAGTCCAGACCGAACTGCCAGGCCAGGTCCTCCCTGGACCGGAAACAAGCATCCTGGGACCGGTTTCAGGGTATGTCACCCTTCTTCAGCCAGGCTAGCTTGAATCCAGTGGCACAGTGAGCAAGGGACCCACGTCTGGGCATACCCATCCCACTTAGGGCAAAAAGTGTTACAGCAAACAAATGATGGACGGAATGCTGACAATGCAAACATTCTCCCCCAGTCAAAAGATCTGGGTTAAATCAATCGTTCTTTTGCCCACTACGCCACCCCAGTTTGGACCCAGCCATAAAATCTAGCCAGGGGCGCCGCGCTACAAGCACACAGTTTCAAAACCACACATTCCTGGTCCGCTAAATCCCTCTGCATTTTATAATAAGTTGCATTTCCAGTCAAGAGTCTACACGTCATTTGTCATTAAATCCTTGGCGTGTGCTGCCATCTAGTGGCTGCTTTTCACATAGCAGTCTAGCAGAGAATCGGCTATAAGCGTGGCAGAGGGCAAGAATCGAGCCACAAGTTTTGGCGTCTGAAGGAGAGAAAGCTGAACAGATAAACCGAGCTGCAGGTAAGTTTTCTAGTTCATAAGGGCATCCAGCTCTCCTTTCCAAGGCGCACTTATTCATGAGCGATTCTCCGCGTATTATTCTGGGCTAGGTTGTTCAGAGGGTTTAAAACACAGCTACCTCCACTGGACTCTAATTCCATGCACCAAATCATCCGGAGTTGGCCTTTTAGTATTGCAGTATCCTTATTCTTTCCCAAGGGCGGTTATTTATAAAGTCCAGCTCAAAATCTGTTCCACGACTTCCAAATATTTCATTTGCAAAATAATGTCACAGATGCTAACATCCAGAGCAGATATCCTTTTTTTCCCTCCTGCAAAATAAATCCACACGTTTCGTGTTTCACTTTTTGAGCAGATGAGAGTGGCGCCCTGGTAACCAATGCACGTCCTTTTTGTGCCTTTAACAGACCCTGCCAGGGTGTAGTATAACCAAGTCTTTATTAAAGATTGTTGTGTGAGGTGGTGTCCAAACCAATACTTTGTATTTCATTTGCACTGTGTATTTGCACACATACATTCAGGTTTATTTTAGTCCACTAAAACACTCTGTTTGAGTGAGTGAATGATAATATCCTTAAGATCGTTAGTAAAGTAAAAAGGTTTCACTTAGCAGTTAGGGAGCTCACAGGAGCCTATTTCTCACATAGGAGGACGTCACTCAGAAAAGTATCTCACCAGCACATCAATGCATGGTATGTATTGTGCTTTTGGTGTTAATTATGGAATTCCTTATATAGTGAATTGTTACTGTTATTTTCGTTCATGAATTCCTCCTATGTGCACAGCTTTCTTTGTAACTACAGTGGTCTAAGGAACCCACAGACAAAATGGTCAATCACTTAGGATACATCTACGATTATAATACCTTCATTGCAATTATTTTCAGGGAGAAAAAATGAAGTACTCCCAAGTCCGGGTTTACACCCCCCCCACCAGCAAAAAAAAAGTAACATAATGAGGAGCCGCAGCCAAGGACCAATAGGTCAAGGGAGCCGCAGGTCGACAAAGTTTGGGAACCACTGGCCTAGGGAATGAAAAAGGCAGGCGAGAACCCTTTACAATCTGCTGTTTCGGTATTGTTAGCGCCAGGGGATTGTGATCAGATGTTCCTTTAGGACATATTTCAGTAAGTGCATTCTCCAAAATAGATCTCTTGGCAAGTAGCATGTCAATGTGTGAATATTGTTTATGTGGATTGGAGTAGAACATGAATCCTGGCAGCGCAGGGTAGAGCATCCTCCAAACATCTTCTAGTTGATGAATATGCATAAGCTCGAGAATAGCTGCTCTAGCCAGTGTTTCTCTATTGGTGGTGTCTATCTTCTGATCCATAATGCAGTTAAAGTCCCCCATAACAATCAGATCTACATCCCACCCCAATAATTCTGTACTTAAAAGATAAAATATGTCAGGGCAATCAATTTTGGGACTATAAACCAAACATACAGTGAATGTATGCCCAGAAGTCAGCAACTGCACTATTGCCCATCTCCCCTTGGAATCTGCCAAAGTTCGCAATACAATAGCATGCATATTCTTAGACTTCAACAAAGCAACCCCGCGTATCGAAACAGACTGGGAGGAGCAAACTAAGACATCAAACCCTAATTGGTTCAACATAGACCTATATTTATAGGCCAGATGGGTTTCAGTTAGGCCAAGTATCTGTGGCTTAAAGGCCAATAGTTCCTCATGAACTAGTTGCCGCTTCCTCCCTTGGTTAAGTCCCGCAACGTTCCAGCACATAAACTTTAAATGAGACATACCTTAATCTTCCCACCGCCGCCTGCCCCTTTGCTTTGCCCTTTTGCCATGTGTCAACTAAATATAACATTCCTACTATTCTCTGGCCATTTACCACCACCAACCCGCCCCAGTGCATACCAAAGACATAACTGAGTGCTAAACTCTGATGATGTCAACCCCCAACCCAACCAGACCCACCCCCCAGTTTCTACAGAAAGGAATCATCCCCTTCCCCTGATGTCGTTTGCCTGACAGCCTGCAGAGAGCTGCCGCCCGAACTCCCAACTCCCCCAACATCCCCCACCCGACCGCCCAGCCACCCTCAGACCCCAAAATGAAACCAGCGGATTCTAAACTTTTCTGTGATTGCTAATGGCTTTAATACTAGCCTGACGGTCCATGCACCACCAGACTCACGGGAGTGCCGTGGTGGCAGTCTACCGACCAACACATTACGACGAGGGCAGTCAGGGACTGCCCTGGGACCGTTTTAACCAGGGTTCACAGATTCCTGGCAGTGGCCCAGTGGTATTGATGCAGCAATATGCTTGGCGGGTGCGCTGCAGCCCTGCCAAGCATATTACAAGTTTCCTCACCGCCACACTTTTCATGGCGGTGCGACCACCATGAAAGGTTTGGAAGGTGAGGAAACAAAGGGGGCCCTACAGGGCTCCCATGTGCCTCTGCACCATGTGTCTGCACACAGGGGGCACAACATGTTCCCCCCTGTGCGCATGCACACAAGTACCTGCACGGCATGGACTGCAGCAAGCTTTGCCGGTACTGATTTTGAGGTTCCCATTGCAGTGCCTATTTTATAGGCACTTCCCTGAGAATGCCAAAGAACTGCCCACCAGACAGAAGAAAACTCCTAATCTGTTGGGCGGTTCAAACATGGGTTCTTATTATGAGCTTGGCGGAGCGAGAGCGGGACCGCCCCGCTCCCACACCGCCAATCTCATAATAAGAGCCTAAGCCTCAACAAGGGTTGACTTTCCCTGATGTGGGGTCCAGGTGCCCTGGGACAATGAATGCTGTTATATTCAATATAGGTACCCTATATAGGCGCAGGTAACACTGCAACCTTTCACCTACATCCTTCCATACATTACATACATAACGGTTCATAGGGACTGGCCTTTTACCTAGATACGACACTTCATTCAGAACGCGGGTTTTTCCCTGGTTCGAAACTCATACATTATGCATGAGGCTTCTTGGAAGCACAATAGGACTCACAGCAGGACGAACATCTCCTGTATAATATCTATGTTAAAGTTCAAGCCCGACGTCATCCTTTAGGCCGACACAGTAACACAGCAAGGTAGGACCCCTGGGGAGACTTGTGGGTATATATACACACCATGTCTTGCTTAGACAGAGAGAGGAGACCATGACTTCCCAGCTGACACATTGACCAGAGACGCTGAGGTTCCTGCATGCAGACGCCCCAGCTAGCAGTGGTCTAACATCCCTCGCGGGGTGTCCAACTCGAGACCAGGACGGGGTCCCACATTCTCTAACTCTCAGGTAATGGGGTAGACTATATCCTAGAGGGATTCTTGGCATAACACCTACACCGATGCTAGGTACATTTAGGTACATCTAGTTAGGGAGGCATCGTAGGAGTACGCACCTTTTTATCATGTGTTTTATGTACATGTATATATTCATGACTTCTTCAAAAAGGCTTGGCGGCAGCTCTCTTGCTCGGAAAGCTGCGGTTGCCTGGAATGCTCTTCCTTTTGCTCTCCGGAACATTCAGGACCCGCTGATCTTCAAAAAGAACCTGAAAACACATTTGTTTACAGAGATCTCTGATGGCTACCTCTCTTTGCCACGCGCCGGGACACTTTCGAGTATCTGTGCGCGATACAAATTAAATTAACATAACATAACATAACAAATGGTAGAACTATACCATCCCTTTACTTTTGTAATATTGCTGACCATATATCTCTGCTACTGTCTAATGGTTGTTGCAGGTCATATATTCTACAATAGAATAACAACTGTTCAATAAATCCTTATTGAAACGCCTAGACTGTTTATTCTGTGTATCTCTGAGACAAACTAAGTGAGCACGAGTGACTGAGCGAAAAGTAGTATATTGTTTCCACGATCCTGGGGGATCAGGGTTGTCATGTTCTGAGGTTGCCAGAAACTATTCGCTCCCCGATAAGAGGAGATTCTAGTGGCACTGTGAGCTAGCTAATGCAAACAGGCTAAAGTATCCGGTGGGGGTGCTCGGAACCAGTCTGCCACCAAACCCACAGTTTATGTTATCCAGAACGCGCAGGTCCTGTATAGGATATATAGGAACTACACGACATGGGGCCGCCAACGTTGGTTGGGTACTTATTTAACAGTAGAACCTGAGTAGTTCAGTCGTGCTATTCTCAGAGACCCCTACTCACAAAAACCATAGACGTCTGGAGTGGGTGGGCACAAACTCCGCCACAGCTGAGTAGGCGAAAAATCCTATTTATTAGCTGTTGGTTAATCAAGCTTGAAGGACGCAGTGTTCCTAAAATTGTGCATTAAAACCTTTATCTTAGTTCCCTTGAACAAACTTCTTCTTTACAAAAATGACTGAGACAGGAGATAACACAGTAGTGGATCTGCACATCTCAGCAGGAGAAGAAGATGCAGACGCAATACAAATTGCACCAAAATTCAGACATACAGTCACCCTGAAACTGTTAGAAAATGGTTTATCAGCTAGGGGTGGCTTAGTAGTTTTCGTGATTGAGGCACACGAATCAAACAAAACAGAGGTATTTTATTCGTGGGTTACATTCCCAGCAGCAAATGCAAGAACACAGACATTTCACTCCTATACAGAAGGAGATGCACCAGCGGAATATTGTCCGTTTGAGGACATTGAGGTTCCGCTTACATACCAGAAACATTTATTCTGGTTTAAAGGTGCCCTACCCCACATAAGAGGAAGAGCAAGATTAGGCCCGCTCTGAGGAGAAGGGGCAACATGGCCGATATTAGCGGCCTACACACCACATCCTGACATTGACACAATGCCACCAGGAGACTTACTCATACAACATAAAGATTTAATTAAAATCTATAGAAACTTAACACAATTCATCATGAGGACTTTCACAGTCCAACCAGCAACAGTTGCAACAAATGGAACTCAATCTCAGGGTACAGCAACTAAAATCACACCACAAACATTACACACGGTGACGGGCAAAATGCCCTCTAAACGTGAACAAATGCCATTCTGGGTAGCTCAGAAAATAATGCAGCTAGAGGCAGTATTCCCGAATACTACCCCGTATGAAAAACACAGAATGCTAACAATCTGCTTGCCCATGGGGTTAACACCACAAGTAGAGGATTGTACCACATGGGGTACAGTCTTTGCTGCCATCTATACCAGGACTCATGGTATTCCTTCATTAGCGGTGGTACCAGACGTATTAACAGAAATACAGAACGAGTACGGAGCAGAGCCTGCTCTGAACTTAGGAATGAAGTTACTAGGTAACTATGACCAGGTATCAGCTATAATACTAGCTAATATTAAAGGGGAAACAGCTTCAGTGGCAATCCGCCAACGCCTAAGGGAATTCAGTCCGTTAGATCGACAACACAAACTACCCAAAATAATTGAAACTGCATATGCAGAATTAGGCAGAGGCAGTTTGGGTGGGAAAGCTTTAAAACCACAAATGATGGGCAGTCCTGAAAAGGACACTTGCAAGCAGACACCTGCTTCTTCTAAAAAGGAGTGGGGTAATAAAAAACAACAAAACTTTAAAGGAAACAGATCTCAATCCAGAGGCAGATCTCCTCCACAGGAGCCCTCTGAAAAGAGGTATAACCTTAGGAATAGGGATAATATTAGGAAAACTGACAGGTATCAGGATACTGATACAAGTTCCTCTCATTCCTTTCAGGGTTCATCGAAAAACTCAGAGAGGGAAGGACGGTCAGAAAGACAAGAAGAGCGTACAAAGTCCAGAGACAAGCAGCACGCTCAAGAATACACTTCTAAAAAAGAAGAAAAACCAAAGCAAAAGCCACAGTTCAAAAAGAAGAAAGTTGCAGGTCTAAAGATCAGACATGCCCAGAATTCTGAGGACTCGACTACTGAACGGGGAATAGGCTCTGAAGAGGCTAGACAGTGCGGCAGAAATAACAATAGCTCGCCAGAACCTGATGGAATTTCTGGTGACAGCGGACTTGAATGATTATATCACTGTGGAAACACCTGATACTAGAGTAAGTGTCCCACATAAAGTATATGAAATAACGCTCCAAATGGAGGGGGACAAAAGTAGGAAAGTGAGAGGTCTCTTTTGGGCGAACCTAACGTTTGGCTATGACATTTTATTAGCTGAACAAGATTGGCCGCCAGCATTCGTCATGGACTGTCCTAAAGGAGAAACGGTAATTATGCCGGCATTCTCAGGTGACATTCCCAGGCATTTGCAACACACATATGCGCAGAAGAGGGCGGTAGCCCAAGCTCCAGCATTATATAAGAACCATGTTGGATGGGATGAGGATTCAACTCACAACATAATTCCTTTAAAAAATACTCGAACTGCACAGAGGCAGTATCCAATAAAGCAAGAAGCTAAAAAACAGGTCAGGGAGATCTTAGATCAACTTGAATACCAAGGGGTGATTGAAACTTGCACCTCTCAAATGAACAATCCTTTGTTTCCTGTCATGAAACCTGACAATACATATCGTCTAGTTTTAGATTACAGACATTTAAACACTTCCACTAAAACATTTTCAGTTCAGAATGCACACAGTGCTGCATTAATGAATAACATTGTGCGGAAAAAATACAAAACAACACTTGATATCTCAAATGGATTTTTCTGCCAAAATATAGCACCTGAAAGCAGGTATCTAACAGCCTTCTCAGCGCTAGGGTCCCAACGGCAATTTCAGCGACTCCCCCAAAGGTATAAGAACAGCCCGGGGTTGTTTTCGGCTTAATTAGATGAAGAGGCATTGTCCTATGTGGATGATATTTATCTGACGGACGATGACCTGGAGGAACACTTGAACAGAGTGAATACCATAATTTTGGGATTTGCATCTGAGGGGTACAAATTTAACTTTAAAAAATCAAAAATCGCCCACCACAGTGTCCTGTTTTTAGTATACAAGCTTTCAAGTAAAGGAAAGAGCCTGCAGCCAATTTTTTTGAAAAATGTGCGCTGCTCCAACCCCCGAAATCATTGAAAAATCTACAATCAATACTGGGATTCCTAAATTTTGGTTGAACATACATTTTGGATTACGCAGAAAGAGTAAAACCTTTCTACGACTTAATTAAACCCGATTTCTCAGCCAGGAATTGGACACAGGAACACACAGATACACTACGTTCCTTACAAGCTGACATGATAGCTTCAAAACACTTAGACACGCGTAAACGTACGCAACCTGGTGATCTGTATAATTGCGGGTCATTCAGGATACACCTATCTAACATATAATGAAGGTGAAACAGTACCAATTGCATACAAGTCACATTTGTACACAAATGCTGAGATGCGCTTCGCATCCACTGAAAAGATTCTGACAGCGGTACAGACTGCTGTGGTGAAAGAACGAGCACTGGCTCAGGGGAAACGAATAATAGTAGTTACTCCAGTTCCAGCCTTAGAGGCTGCGACAAAGGCAAGCGTTCCTAACGCTAAAGCTTTACATCCGAGATGGATACAATTGGCTAATTCTCTCACTGCAACAGATGTAGAATATAGGTACGACCCAAATTTAAAGACACAAGCATTCCTGCAATACGAACAAGAATATCCTCTACCTAATGAAATAATGCCTCTGGATCAGTATGAATATATCATTTACACTGACGGATCTGCTCAACCGGCCATAGGGAGTAAGCAACAATATAGCGCAGCATGTGCAATCGTTAAAGGTCGCATGCGGGCTGGAAAGTTCCATCCGAGTTGCACTAAAACGCAATCTCTAGGAGACTGCACGGCACAGTTGGCAGAATTAAAAGAACTGATACTGGCACTCGTAAATACGGATCGAGAATTCCCCACACTAATTGTGTGCGATTCCTTTTACTGTGAGCAGGCTTACAATGAATACTTGCAATACTGGATTCAAAACAGATTCAAAGACGCAAAAGATGGCACAATTAAGCATAAAATGCTATGGGAAGAGGTAGTGTGGTTGAAATCCGAACTACCAAGGACTCACGTGATACACACACTGAGTCATCAGCGTGATGGCGTTCACGTTGAAGGGAATTCATTGGCTGATGAAGCCGCAAAGGGGGCTGTACATACGGCTTCCGTAACTGCAATCACTCATTCTAAAATGAGAATAGACGGTGAGATTATGGTAGCTGTCATTGCTTCACGCAAGAACAGCACAGCATCACCAAAGAAGTTTCCACTCAAGTAGTCCTACAAGTTAGATGCAAATAACATTCCATTTGCTCAAATTCCTGGAGTGGGGGATAGAGTAATTCCAAATATGGATCGTAGGTTAGGTTTAATACTAGCAGCACACGAAGGGATAGGTTAAGCTCATGCAGGAGTTACGGCGACTGTTTCCTTGTTGAAACAACGCTATTGGTGGCCTGGTTTAACAAAGCAGACTAAAGACTATGTCTTGAAATGCGACATCGGTCAGCAGATGAAAGGTTCCACCGTAACACGTCCTGCGCAGACACTGTTGTTAATAACTGACAAACCACTAGCGTGTATCTACCTAGACCACTGCGGCCCCTTAAAAAGAGATGGGGCTAAAAGATATATAATGGTAGCCGTGGACTCCTGCTCGAGATTCCTATGGATGTGGCCCCAGCGCTCGGCTGACGCTCGAACCGTTATAAAAGATTTGCGAGTCTTCATAGGGACATACGCAATTGGCACACTACATTCTGACCAGGGCCCTGCGTTTAGCTCTCGGGCTTACAAGGAGGCAATGGGAAGTTTGGGTGTAGCATTGCGGTACTCATTTCCGTACCATCCCGAGGGAAATTCGGTCGTGGAGAGAAAAAAACGAGACTTAAAGCAATCTTTAACAGCTAGAGTATTAGGCACGGGTGAAAGTTGGGTAAAACATCTTTATGGGGTCCAGCGGGCCCTTAACAATATGCCAAGAAGTTCTCTAGGGGGTGTCACTCCTTATGAGGTCCTATTTGGGACAAGAATGTGGGTACCTGATCTTGATTATGAAGGCGCAGTGGCGGATGTAAAACCTTTTGACATCCATGATCGTTAGGCTGTTTTACAGGAACTAAATGAATCCAGGACAAAACAAAGTAACGTCCACCTGAAACAGACCGTCACTGAGGAAGTTAAATCAGTCATGGCAAGACCTGTCTGGATCCCAAAAGTCGGGGATCTGGTAAGAAAGAAGATAGCGGACAAGAAAGAATTTGAGCCATCCTACAGAAAGCCTGTACCAGTCCTAGCAGTTGAAGGAACAAGAACTGTACTTCTACTGCCTCTTGCCGGAAAAGAGGAGAAAAGATTTGTCTCAATTGACTTAATCAAACCACACTATGTAGCATTGCGGTACTCATTTCCGTACCATCCCGAGGGAAATTCGGTCGTGGAGAGAAAAAAACGAGACTTAAAGCAATCTTTAACAGCTAGAGTATTAGGCACGGGTGAAAGTTGGGTAAAACATCTTTATGGGGTCCAGCGGGCCCTTAACAATATGCCAAGAAGTTCTCTAGGGGGTGTCACTCCTTATGAGGTCCTATTTGGGACAAGAATGTGGGTACCTGATCTTGATTGTGAAGGCGCAGTGGCGGATGAAAAGCCTTTTGACATCCATGATCGTTTGGCTGTTTTACAGGAACTAAATGAATCCAGGACAAAACAAAGTAACGTCCACCTGAAACAGACCGCCACTGGGGAAGTCAAATCAGTCACGGCAAGACCTGTCTGGATCCCAAAAGTTGGGGATCTGGTCAGAGAGAAGATAGCGGACAAGAAAGAATTTGGGCCATCCTACAGGAAGCCTGTACCAGTCCTAGCAGTTGAAGGAACAAGAACTGTACTTCTACCGCCTCTTGCCGGAAAAAAGGAGAAAAGATTTGCCTCGATTGACCTAATCAAACCACACTATGTGGCCGATACTAAGCAGTAGGCCACGTGGACTCCAAAGTAGCAGACGCCCTCCTCTCGCTACAATCCAAGAAGTTCAAACTGGAAAGACTCATCACGTTCGAAGAGTCACCTGTACGGAATGATGGACTATGCAACAATGCCATGGAACTCGTTCCTCTTGAACCTGAAGCTCAACTTCAAAATCAAACTCAAAATGACAGACAAATAGCTGTTAGACCAAATACAGATGTCTACGTCAACGTGCCTCGACAAGAGCAAAATACGATTTCAACAAATCCTGATGCAATTCCAACAATTGATCGAACTGCTTCTGGCTACTTCATAAACTTTGATACGTTTTCTTTGGATCCAAGTGAACCTGAAACGACGCCAGCCCAAAAATCACGCAAGCAGCAAGTTAAAGACTTTATGAACTTTCTTAGAAAGACTTACCTGGTATCACCATGGGTAGAACTATGGGTAACTTCCGGGATTCTTTTCTTTCTTTTCTGGTTAGGCTTAGTTATAGTTTTTAACATGCTTATTAGTGGACAATACATTCGGCAAAGCTCTGCTGCCCAAGAAGTGAACTTAATTTTAAAACCACATCAATCATCTCATCGAGAACAAAGAGACTTGTCGTCAGTAAACATTACAGCAGTTCCTATACCTGATGGTATAGTGTGGGACAAGGTTGATTTTGATGTATTTGGCCCGACGGAAATTTGAAAAATTCCACATTTATTTAAAATATCATTAAGTGATATCATTACCTCAAGTACATTTTCCGATGATTGGGATTTTGAAACTGTTAATAACATGTTGTCTGATTTGGAAACATCTGCTGCGTTTTCCAATAGTGAAACATTGGAAGGCACATCAGACTATGAATCAATGTATTGTTATCAGCATTATGGTCATCATTTTTTGCATAAATCTGCTAATCCTAGAAATGTGTTCACATACCACCAGTGGGAACATTGTCCAACACCGCCAAAAGGCAGTTCAAAAACATTTGCACAGAAGTTTCCATATTTTTCAGGGTTTAATATGTCTGACCCAGCCTCATATTATTATAAGGTTGCACCAACATCAGCACAGAAAAATATGTTGACAAACACCAAACAGATTTACTCTGCATGCCTTTATTGCCCAGCTGTCTGAACAAGGTTATGACTTATGGAAAGACACCATAGACTTAAAATCAGTCTGGGGTACTAGAGAATGGCAGGTGCAGGGGTTAGAAGCTTTGTTTAGAGCATGTCTCATCCCTCAGCAGATCATGTTTTTGAATGAGACAGTGCAACAGACGTCTTGCCTTGGACTAGCCAAGAATAAAGACCTGAACACACCTCGTGTGCCGACTCCATCAAACACCGAGGGAAATGAAACATCACAAACAGGTATTACATTAGAAGACATCATACAATACAATAGATCAGACCCCGATTGGAAGAAATGGTTGATTTGGCCTACAGACACCAATGGTTGTCAGGAAAGATTCATGGGTAAAACCGAAGGGTTCACAATCCATAGGCCAGATCCGCACTATGTACAGAGACAACATCCAGGGGTATTGATGTCGTACAGTGTTGGGAAGTTGTGCCTTAATTGGCTAGAAAACTCAACACTCACAGAGGTGAAACAACACTTATCCTTACTCACACAAGACATGGATCTTAGGGATTTTTTACCAGGTCCCAGGAAACTACGCCAAAAACGTTTCATATATGCTGGCATTTATGCTGCCTACAATGAAAATTGGAAAATATCCCAACAAGAGGCCGCAGAAAGAATACGGGAAATAGACCGTATTAACTTAGAGAAATCTCTAGCAGTGGTAGACAATGGGTTAACAACATTGACCTCCAGGATATATTCCTTAGGCAACATTGTATCTTCTGTGATAGACATTCTAGAACAAGATTTGGCCATATTACAACACGGGCAATCTCAGTTACGTTCTATAATGTTATTGAGCTGGACGCTGCAATCTTTGCGTGCAGGCTATGTGCCTTGGCGTTTTATCAACAGTACGTCTCTGTTTTCTGAATACAATCTAACAGATAAACAGATATATATGGCACAAAGGGGAGCAAAATATACAATGCTGCGTGTCGAAAAACTGGATAGATTACCATTCACAGTGGCAGAATCACCACACACAGAATGGCTAATCAATGGCCACACAACTCTACCGGTCACTACTTTTCAGTTTCAATATTGCCTTGAACAAAAGCAGGCAGGCAAATATGAAAAAATGGGTAAGGAGTACATTAAGGAATCTTGGGAATTGCCATACAGATTTCGATTCTGGAGTGGGGATCGAGAAGTGTTTCTCAGTGGTACAAACTGTGAGAGCGCTTTAAGTGGATCGCTCATATGTCAGGACATTCTACTGCACGGGGCTTGTAATGGTTCTGTGGCGAACTTGTCCTGTCATCTGAGGGGTGCCACAGCTGCAGTGATTACTCCAGCATTTGGGATACTTTCGAATGGGAGTTACTTGATGCTGAACAGTCAAGGCTGCTGTGGAATGCTCCCGGGCATCGCATATCTGGTAACCGTGAGCGCCAGGGTTACTTGTTGTATGCAAGTATTGTTTCCACCGACACATACAGTCAGGGAGGCGCCGTTATGGCCTTCACTGAATGTTTCTTTAATACGGTTTGATACTCTAGGCAGAATGGAAGCCATGCTTTTACAGAAGTCTGTGCCCTTAACCTCCGCTCGAGAGACTTTTGAACTCGAGATCGCAAGGTCTTCAGCTGAGATACAGGCGCTTATTAATACAAACTGCCCTTTCCATTTCGTAGAAATGGTGAATCGTATCTTTAACATGTCTGATACGACTGGCATTGTCCACCTATTTAAGACCATAGGTTCTGGACTTCTAAGCACCTTTCAGACGGTACTTGGAGTTATACCAAACTTCATACACTCTGTATTCGGAAGCATCTTTGGAGGACTTCCGCTAATCCTGTTTCTAATAGCAGGTATCCTGATTGTCTTCTATCTGCTATGCAATGGACGTCCCCATCACCAAGGAGATGGAAAAAGCGCTCCTGGAGCGGAAATACCGTGACCGAATGGTACAACATCTAGGCACGCCTCGCCTGAGAGAACTAAGTGCATCTTGGTTCTTGTCATTTCGACCAGTCTGGATGGACTGCATCTTACCAGTCCTCCGATGCCTTTTTTGCAGAGAAGAATGCGTGTTAGACCTTTGTTTGACACTCCCATCATGTGCGCAACCGGACGTGAATGCTCTACTACACCCGATAATGGCCCATGTTCTGCAATGTCCTCAGCGTATTTCTATGTTGATGGCGGCATTCCTTGAGCCACCGCAGGTAGTAACTCCACTTGTTGGTATGGACACCGGCTCCTCCACTGACACCCAGGCTTTGGACTGCGCACAGGCTGCCCCAGCACCGGCAGTGGACAGCATGGAACATCATCTGTGCTCTATTGACGTACTCTGCGAGGTGTTACAGGGGCCGTCTACTATGGGAGCAAGCAACGAAAATGTTGCGTCTACCAGCCAGGACAAACAATTGACTCATTTTGGCTCGTCATGTGCTGAAAGAAATTCGCCCTTTTTTATAACAAGCTCAATTTGGAACTCAGACAAAATTGACATTCCTTTTTCATTTATTTGGGCATGAATGGCTTTCTAATGCTTATAGTGGTTCGGACTATATCAACTGACACTTTTAGAGCTAGGGCCTTCAATTAATTTTATGTTTAAATTTTTTAAATCTTTTTAGAATTTTGTTTAGACTTTTTTAAACATTTTTAGCTAAAGAAATGTTTTTAACCCTTGGTGCGTACCAATGTCTAGTTAGAATGGTAGTACACTTATAGGTTACATATGTCGTCCAGTCGGAAGAGGAGTGGGTGTTATATTCCATATAGGTACCCTATATAGGCGCAGGTAACACTGCAACCTTTCACCTATATCCTTCCCTACATTACATACATAACGGTTCATAGGGACTGACCTTTTTCCTAGATACGACACTGCATTCAGAACGCGGGTTTTTCCCTGGTTCGAAACTCATACATTATGCATGAGGCTTCTTGGAAGCACAGCAGGACTCACAGCAGGACGAACATCTCCTGTATAATATCTATGTTAAAGTTCAAGCCCGACGTCATCCTTTAGGCCGACACAGTAACACAGCAAGGTAGGACCCCTGGGGAGACCTGTGGGTATATATACATCATGTCTTGCTTACACAGACAGAGGAGACCGTGACTTCCCGGCTGACACACTGACCAGAGACGCTGAGGTTCCTGCATGCAGACGCTCCAGCTAGCAGTGGTCTAACATCACCTCGCGGGGTGTCCAACTCGAGACCAGGACGGGGTCCCACATTCTCTAACTCTCAGGTAATGGGGTGGACTAGATCCTAGAGGGATTCTTGGCATAACACCTACACAGATGCTAGGTACATTTAGGTACATCTAGTTAGGGAGGCATCGTAGGAGTACGCACTTTTAGGTTGCACCTTTATCATGTGTTTTATGTACATGTATATATTCATGATTTCTGCAAGATGGTAGAACTATACCATCCCTTTACTTTTGTAGTATTGCTAATCATATATCTCTGCTACTGTCTAATGGTTGTTGCAGCTCATATATTCTACACTAGAATAACAACTGTTCAATAAATCCTTATTGAAACGCCCAGACTGTTTATTCTGTGTATCTCTGAGACAAACTAAGTGAGCACGAGTGACTGAGCGAAAAGTAGTATATTGTTTCCACGATCCTGGGGGATCAGGGTTGTCATGTCTGAGGTTGCCAGAAACTATTCTCTCCCCGATAAGAGGAGATTCTAGTGGCACTGTGAGCTAGCTAATGCAAACAGGCTAAGGTATCCGGTGGGGGTGCTCGGAACCAGCCTGCCACCAAACCCACAGTTTATGTTATCCAGAACGCGCAGGTCCTGTATTGGATATATAGGAACTACACGACAATGCATGACATCTTTCCTAGAGCTCAGATAAAGTTTGTGTAGTATGCCTGCTCTAGCAATACCAAATTATGATACAGATTTATATTTATTCTTTCATGAATCAGAAGGATGCCCACTTTCTGTTTTGAGCTAGCAGCATACTCTTGCCTTTGCCAAAGGGGATAATGAGATGAAGCAGTTGATGGTGAACATGATTGTATTGATGTGACAGAGTTGGGCACCAAACCAAGACCAGAAATTCAAAATGTACCACTTGAGTGGGCAGATTTTATTTTATTTGTGGATGGATCTTGTCAGAGAGACTATCATGGAACTCTTCGAGCAGCTTATGCAGTCTGCACAGTGACACATATTGTGGAGACATAGCACTTGTGTAATGTAACTTCAGCATAAGTAGCAAAATTGAATGCAATTAAAAGAGCATGCAATGTGACCAACACATTAAATTTAGTGTTGCAATCTAAACAGACAATACATCCCTATTAAGTCAGATCTCACAATGTACTTTTTTGAAGGCAGACTCCACATGAGTCTCTATACACTTTTCTTGCTTTTAGGACCAAGCAGTCTGACAATTGAATTTATACTCTGTAATCTATTTGATACTGGCTATTTACTTGCTTTGGAGACTGACCTTACGTTGATCCTCTCGCATTTGCATTATTTGATGCATTATTGATGCTGATTTGAATCTGAATACCTAACTACTTCTTGCCTTCTGTAATGATTCTTAAATTTTGAATTCATGTTTATGGTTATTCACTTTGAGTTTTGTCCTGTGAAGGTTTTCTTTATTTATTTTAAAGGTTACCTTCTTATGAGACTCACATGGCCCTGGTCCAGCATCTCAATCCTTTTAATGTATTTAATTAAAAGCATGGACACTAGCCTTAGACAAAATAAACAGCCTTAAAGTAGTAAGGGGTAGTCTAATTTTTCCCTTCCATGTGCCTCTATAGCCCAAGAGAAAAGTTCTTGAATGAACAAGACAAGCAAAGGCTCTGTTCTCCCAAAGCAGGACAAAGCTTCGGTATTCAATAGACTCAAACCACACACTCTGCCTGCTGGAGCCAGCATTCCGGGGGGCTGACAGAGGAATTGTCCAGGACAGGATATGACACCTAGTGGCTACTATTAGTTTATTTGAAAGGCCTCCGACTAGAGATGAGAGCAGCTTTAATTGCAAATTTGTGCCACGCTGCTTGTCTTGCCAAAACAATCGATGCAAAGCAAGTCTCTTTTTTACCCTGAAATATCTTTCACTACTAATAATGAAAGTGGAAGTTGTTCTGGGTGAAAATTATGGAAGATCAGGAGGATGCCTTATTATGTATACCAGAAAGAACAAGGGCCTGTGGAATCAATCAAAGGTATTGGGCACGCATGTAGGGGGTGGCGACAGCAGGGTAATACAAGGCAAGATGATTTGCTCTTGCGCTGTCAAGGAGCACCCTTTTAAATGCTTCATTTCTCATGCTTGATTAGGCAGGATGCCCTCTAGCTGGAGTCTGAGCTAGAAAATGACTAGAGTGTGCCCAACTGGTGATCATCCTCCTTTGAGAGCTGTTCTTCAAGAGCCTAAAAAGGGCTTGTGGTATGAATTCCTTTGTGGAGAGCCAAACTCATGTGGGCAATTAACCAGACACAAATGAGCAAGACCCCGTGGCAACCTTTGCCCTGTGAAAAACGTTTCATAGAGAACTCACTGTGTCTAGACACCCATGCCCCAGTAGGGGGGCAAGCCCCTACTAAGCATAACCTTTGTTGTCTACTGAATCCCTTGTGGAAAGCCAACCTCTCATGAGCAATCAATTAAACATGGGTGGGAAGGTACCTATTGCAAACAGTTTTCACCCTGTGCACAACTGACCCATGGAAAGTCCACTCCCTCTACATTACCCAAGGCCCCTTAGAAGCTGAAGGCCCTACTACACAAAGCCTTCCCCTTGTACTGAACACATAGGCAAAATATTGTGGCAATCAAGCACATAAATGGGCAACTATGTGATCAGTGATGTCAACAATAATGTCATTGAACATGCCATGCGTGATGTGATGTCATAAGCAGGGCATGGCATGGACGCAAGTTCTGGTTTGATCACTAAACTGTAACTAGTGATTGCAATTTGTATTGCGTTTAAAACGTAACATTATGACTGACATTTTCACCTAACTTTAACTTCAATCTAAACATTTTAATCTTTAATCTTAATTTTTTTAGTATATAGATATATGTGTGTGTATATATATATATATTATATATATATATATATATATATATATATATATATGACAAAAAGAGAGTTACCCTCGTAGCCGGCACTCTCAGGTAGGTAGGTTTCAAGTGCCTTGCAAAGCTTACGGTGATCACCAGCAGCGCCCCCACCAGCACGTTGATCCGACGCGTTTCGGGTAAAAACCCTTAATCATGGATCCTTCAGGAAACAGTCCGGCATACTCTGGTCTACCTGAAAATACCCTCTTTTATTTCATTTCAATAAGACAGGAAGTCTGGCTCCATTGAGCCCTACTGCATCATGGGACAGGTAGTTTAAAAAGTGTAAAATCCCAAGTGGGACGCATGCCGATAATGCACCTTAAAGCAAAGTTCTTATTAAAAATAGGAGCCTGCAATCACCAATCAGCAACAAACAAAGCAGTCTCCAGACCACCCGTACCGCAATCCTGCCAAGTGGAAAACAGGGGCGGATCCGCAAGGATATTGCAGCGGTGCCATGCCGTGGCCGGGTCAGCCACATATTTTTGACAAAAAAGAGAGTTACCCTCGTAGCCGGCACTCTCAGGTAGGTAGGTTTCAAGTGCCTTGCAAAGCTTACGGTGATCACCAGCAGCGCCCCCACCAGCACGTTGATCCGACGCGTTTCGGGTAAAAACCCTTAATCATGGATCCTTCAGGAAACAGTCCGGCATACTCTGGTCTACCTGAAAATACCCTCTTTTATTTCATTTCAATAAGACAGGAAGTCTGGCTCCATTGAGCCCTACTGCATCATGGGACAGGTAGTTCAAAAAGTGTAAAATCCCAAGTGGGACGCATGCCGATAATGCACCTTAAAGCAAAGTTCTTATTAAAAATAGGAGCCTGCAATCACCAATCAGCAACAAACAAAGCAGTCTCCAGACCACCCGTACCGCAATCCTGCCAAGTGGAAAACAGGGGCGGATCCGCAAGGATATTGCAGCGGTGCCATGCCGTGGCCGGGTCAGCCACATATTTTTGACAAAAAGAGAGTTACCCTCGTAGCCGGCACTCTCAGGTAGGTAGGTTTCAAGTGCCTTGCAAAGCTTACGGTGATCACCAGCAGCGCCCCCACCAGCACGTTGATCCGACGCGTTTCGGGTAAAACCCTTAATCATGGATCCTTCAGGAAACAGTCCGGCATACTCTGGTCTACCTGAAAATACCCTCTTTTATTTCATTTCAATAAGACAGGAAGTCTGGCTCCATTGAGCCCTACTGCATCATGGGACAGGTAGTTTAAAAGTGTAAAATCCCAAGTGGGACGCATGCCGATAATGCACCTTAAAGCAAAGTTCTTATTAAAAATAGGAGCCTGCAATCACCAATCAGCAACAAACAAAGCAGTCTCCAGACCACCCGTACCGCAATCCTGCCAAGTGGAAAACAGGGGCGGATCCGCAAGGATATTGCAGCGGTGCCATGCCGTGGCCGGGTCAGCCACATATTTTTGACAAAAAAGAGAGTTACCCTCGTAGCCGGCACTCTCAGGTAGGTAGGTTTCAAGTGCCTTGCAAAGCTTACGGTGATCACCAGCAGCGCCCCCACCAGCACGTTGATCCGACGCGTTTCGGGTAAAAACCCTTAATCATGGATCCTTCAGGAAACAGTCCGGCATACTCTGGTCTACCTGAAAATACCCTCTTTTATTTCATTTCAATAAGACAGGAAGTCTGGCTCCATTGAGCCCTACTGCATCATGGGACAGGTAGTTCAAAAAGTGTAAAATCCCAAGTGGGACGCATGCCGATAATGCACCTTAAAGCAAAGTTCTTATTAAAAATAGGAGCCTGCAATCACCAATCAGCAACAAACAAAGCAGTCTCCAGACCACCCGTACCGCAATCCTGCCAAGTGGAAAACAGGGGCGGATCCGCAAGGATATTGCAGCGGTGCCATGCCGTGGCCGGGTCAGCCACATATTTTTGACAAAAAGAGAGTTACCCTCGTAGCCGGCACTCTCAGGTAGGTAGGTTTCAAGTGCCTTGCAAAGCTTACGGTGATCACCAGCAGCGCCCCCACCAGCACGTTGATCCGACGCGTTTCGGGTAAAAACCCTTAATCATGGATCCTTCAGGAAACAGTCCGGCATACTCTGGTCTACCTGAAAATACCCTCTTTTATTTCATTTCAATAAGACAGGAAGTCTGGCTCCATTGAGCCCTACTGCATCATGGGACAGGTAGTTCAAAAAGTGTAAAATCCCAAGTGGGACGCATGCCGATAATGCACCTTAAAGCAAAGTTCTTATTAAAAATAGGAGCCTGCAATCACCAATCAGCAACAAACAAAGCAGTCTCCAGACCACCCGTACCGCAATCCTGCCAAGTGGAAAACAGGGGCGGATCCGCAAGGATATTGCAGCGGTGCCATGCCGTGGCCGGGTCAGCCACATATTTTTGACAAAAAAGAGAGTTACCCTCGTAGCCGGCACTCTCAGGTAGGTAGGTTTCAAGTGCCTTGCAAAGCTTACGGTGATCACCAGCAGCGCCCCCACCAGCACGTTGATCCGAGGTGCATTATCGGCATGCGTCCCACTTGGGATTTTACACTTTTTGAACTACCTGTCCCATGATGCAGTAGGGCTCAATGGAGCCAGACTTCCTGTCTTATTGAAATGAAATAAAAGAGGGTATTTTCAGGTAGACCAGAGTATGCCGGACTGTTTCCTGAAGGATCCATGATTAAGGGTTTTACCCGAAACGCGTCGGATCAACGTGCTGGTGGGGGCGCTGCTGGTGATCACTGTAAGCTTTGCAAGGCACTTGAAACCTACCTACCTGAGAGTGCCGGCTACGAGGGTAACTCTCTTTTTGTCAAAAATATGTGGCTGACCCGGCCACGGCATGGCACCGCTGCAATATCCTTGCGGATCCGCCCCTGTTTCCACTTGGCAGGATTGCGGTACGGGTGGTCTGGAGACTGCTTTGT
The DNA here is from genome assembly GCA_963921515.1 of Calotriton arnoldi. NCBI lineage: Eukaryota > Metazoa > Chordata > Amphibia > Caudata > Salamandridae > Calotriton > Calotriton arnoldi. The sequence goes on from CAWUFW010006163.1 coordinate 896,733, forward strand.
TTGTTGCTGATTGGTGATTGCAGGCTCCTATTTTTAATAAGAACTTTGCTTTAAGGTGCATTATCGGCATGCGTCCCACTTGGGATTTTACACTTTTTGAACTACCTGTCCCATGATGCAGTAGGGCTCAATGGAGCCAGACTTCCTGTCTTATTGAAATGAAATAAAGAGGGTATTTTCAGGTAGACCAGAGTATGCCGGACTGTTTCCTGAAGGATCCATGATTAAGGGTTTTACCCGAAACGCGTCGGATCAACGTGCTGGTGGGGGCGCTGCTGGTGATCACCGTAGCTTTGCAAGGCACTTGAAACCTACCTACCTGAGAGTGCCGGCTACGAGGGTAACTCTCTTTTTTGTCATATATATATATATATATATATATATGTCAGGAATTAATTCTACGCTTGAATTTAATCCACCACAGCGAGAATTCACGGCACCACAGCGGAGGTAGTTTTCACGTATTTAATGGCACACCAAAGTGCAAAACATGGTTTAAAAAAGACGGTCTACGCGTTTCGGCTTCCCAGCCTTCTGGCGGTCGCCAGTAGGTAGTTATAGTTAGGACCTTGTTTCTATTCAAAAAGCGTTTTTTCTTTTGCCAATATCTTTGGCGCCGTTTGACGAATCTTCGCAACATTTTCAAAACTAATGGTTTGCTCAGGTCAGCTCCTGTCTTGAAAGTTTCGGGGTGATTCGTCAAGTGGGGTCCGAGAAAAAAGGTGGGGTCCCAAAATGCGTTTTCCCCATCTTAATTTCCATAGGAGCTTTAGACAAAGCTACAGCACAAACTGCTGAATGGAATTACACCAAATTTGGCAAAAAGGAAGGTCTTGGTCCAGAAAGCGTGCTTTTTTTTTAATGGTGTAAATCCGTTCAGTAGTTGCTGAGAAATTCAAAAAATAAAGATTTATATATCTGAGCACCGAGGAGGATTCGCGAACCCTCCTGAGCATGAGCTTAATTCTGATTGGCTGCCAACACTCCAAACCAGAATGTGTTGGCAGCCATCTTGTGACTCGGTAAGTGCAGAAAAGGACTGCTGGCCTCGACACTGCCATGCCCTATTATATTCTAGGGACTTAGAGGTAGTTTTAATCCCCCTTCCCTATTATTGTAGGAAAGTAGGATCTGCTTCTTATGGATACCCCCACTTTTTGCTTGATGTTGCACTGTTTTTGACTAGTCTGACAGAGATCCCGCTAATCAGGACCCCAGTCCATCTGCTTTCTCCTTTAAATTGTTACACATGTACTTTGGTACACTCCAGATTGGATACTGGGGTACCCTGATAAGTCCCTAGTATATGGTACCCATGTACCCAGGGCATAGGTACCCCCGAGGCCTCCCATGGGCTGAAGCATGTATTATGCCACCCATGAGAGGCCATGCAAAATGGAACTCCAGGTCTGCTACAGCAGCCTGTGTAAGATGGTGCTTGCACCACTTACTTTAGATATAGGTTCACTAAACCTATAGGTCACTACACTTAAAAATTATCAGTCACCCCTATAGCAGGCCTTATCAATCCTGGAGGCAGGGTGCTGGGTTTTTAGTGAGAGGGTGCCCCTGCATGAGCAGAGCCTCTCTGCAGCCTTCGGAGACCATTCTCCCGGGTTGTCTGTGACTCAGCCGGACATATAGGTAGAGGTGCATTATAACCTTGCGGTAAATGCTATCTCAAAAACGGCTGCATAGAAACATATTGTGTTTGGTATCAAACACCTTGGAATCATACCTCCACACCGGTAACCGGTGTGGGAGGTATGATTCCACCCTTCTGAAGCGAGCTTCGTGGGGTCACTGGTCTATCCGGTGCCAGCCTTCTCGACCCGGTCAGCACAAAATGGATGCTGCCAACCAGAGACACACTTCTGCCCTCCTGCTGCTGAGCCAAGCAGAGGAAGTCAGCACAATAGGCATCCTGTCACAGGGAGGTGTGACCACCTCCCAGACAGGATTTAGTATATTGGGGCTGGGTGGGAGCACTCTGAGAGTGCCTGAAAGTCTGCACCTGGGGCACATTTGCTGTCCCTGTGCATAGTCCAGCTCAAACCAGTTCTGGGAGCCGTTGGCTCCTGCTTTGGCGCAAAACTGGACAAAGGACATGGGTGTAACCACCCCTCTGTCCTGACCCTCCCCTAGGAGGGTCCCCCGAATCTGTCCAACCCTCTCCCGTGGGTACAAAAGGGCTTACATGGCTGCAAGACTTTAGATTTAACGCGGACAAGATTCTACAAGAAGAAACCACTGACCTTCGACCGTCTGGACACTCTGGACTTCTAGTTGGCCCGACTTCGTCTCCCTCTCTGTCCAAAGCTTTGTCTGTGCCCTTGCTCCATACAGGCTCCATGCAGGACCTGTGGCGCACTAAAGACAACTGAAGAATCTCCCTTGGAGTGAAGGAGTCACTGCCCTGCCCTAGCAGGCACCTTAACGCAACTGACTGGTCTGCTGCTCCTGAGCTCCTACGGACTCCGAAGATTTCAGCAACACTGGAGGTGGGTTTCTGAAGGTCCCTGAGGTCGATCTGCCCTCTCAGCAAGTTGGAGGCCAATATCCCTCGTGGGGACTACATAACCCGAACCCCTGTGCATCGCTTCCATTTGCATATGCTTGTTGGCGATTCCCAAGCTTGTGCATTGGTCTCCATGTAGTCCTGACTCTGAGCAGTATCTGCACCAAAGAACTCCAGCCTCCTCGCACCGAGTGCTCCGTGAGCTGGTGCTTTGCAATCTTGCTCGAGGTCCCCTCGCGACTCCTGGTCATTCGGCCTGTGGGTCCCCCTGAGGGCCATCTTGATTTCTGTTGGGCTTTCCTGGTTGCTCCAGACATGCCCTGACTCCCCATTGCTTGGTGAGTCCCCTGAACCTTGCTGGTCCACACCATAACCTTCTTGACCTTCCTACATAGGTTGCTTTTGCCAAGGCTTGTTGGTGCTCCAGCCGGACACTGACCCCTCAGCACTCGACATCATTCGTGGGACAGCTCGCATCTGGCTCCTGGTCCTCCTCGATGTCTCCTCTGGTCCCCGTGGCTGCAGAGTCAAGCGTCCCTTCTTCGCACCTGAAGCACCCGACATCGGTGGGCATTCGTCTACCGAGCCCCTGGTCACTCTGAAGTGACCCAGACTCTGTCCCCTCTGCTTTAAGGTTCCTTCCTTCCAGAATCCTTGCTTGGATTCCACCAGACCCTTTTTACCTTCACGGCAGCAGTACTTCTTCACAGCCCTCCAATGAGAACGACGGCGGTTTCCGACGCCACTCCAGACCTATGCAACCGGCTCCCCTCGGATAGGTAACTCGGGTACTACGGTATCCACGGGTGGGGTGGCTCTCCAACCTCTTAAGTTCCAAAGGGTTTGCTCGAACTCCTCCTAGAAGGGTCCTTAAACTGTAAAATTGTAATCGCGACTTCCCCATAGAATTGTACGGAGCTCGCGGTCGTGTTAGCACACTGCACCCGTCCTCCGTGGGGTCCCTATCTACTCGCCTTGGGTGGTTCCTTGGGTTCACAGCGATTCTACGTGCTCCAGACTTTGTCTTGATCCCAGTCGTGATTGTTATACCGCTATTTTAGTATATGGTTTGGTCTCTCTCTGGAGCCCACTGTGTATTGTGCTACTTACAACTGTTCTATTGATCTCGTATTGTGTTCTTTGTGTTCTATCCTCGTGTAGAGGATAGTAGAGAGTGTAATATAAAAAAAATATATTTTTATATAACTACTGTGTGGTTCTCCTTTCATTTAGTCAATATAGGAGGTGATGTTCTGGTAAAACAAGCTGCTTTACATTCCTAGAAGATTAAGCCTGAAGGCTGCTCTCCACAGCTACCACTAGGATAGCTTTCTAAAGGTTATCTTTGGCCTCATACATCATAAGGGTCGTTTGGACTGGTGCAAGGTGCCCACTTTAATTAGTGGACAGCATATACCAGGCCAACTTCTCACAATTATGTACTATGTACAGGGGAGGTCATGCCAATCACAGGGGTACCCCAACCCATAGTGTACCCTAGTGTATATAGGTGTTGTCACTGTATTCTAAGTGTCTTTCAGCATAGCACTGGCTCTGGGCCTGGTTAGGTAGAGCCCAGGGTCAGTCAGAGTCAGTTACCACCAGTACCAGTTAGCAAAAAGTTGGGGGGTGCCCAGGGCACAGGATGACTTTGCAACAAGGCCTCTTTCTGAACCTCTGTTGGTTCTTTCTGCATATCTCTTGCTTCTTTCTGCACATTTCTTCCTCTTTCTGGACTTCTGTTGCCTCTCTGCATTTCTCTTGCTTCTTTCTGCGCCTTTCTTCCTCTTTCTGTACATGTCCTACCTTTGTAGGCATAGTTAGAAATTAGCATTTAAAAAACCTTAGAAATTCACTGACAAAAACTATAGGTTTCAGGGACGTTATAGTTTGAAATTAGCATTTATAAAACCTTTGAAATTCACTGAAAAAACCATAGGTTTCAGGGACGTTATAGTTAGAAATTTGCATTTAAAAAACCTTAGAAATTCACTGAAAAAACCACACGTTTTAGGGACGTTATAGTTAGTTGGACATTTCACTCGTACAAAGCCATAGAAATTCGGCCGTTATAGTTAGTTGAGCTAACTATAACTCGCGCCCCGCAATGCACTGCTGATGACGTCACATATTAAATCATTCATGACATGGTCAGTGACATCACTGATGACATCACTGATGACATCACTGATGACATTATCCACGTGATAATCTGATGCACCTCCTCACACCCTATTATAACCTTTGATACACCCACTCTAAAATACAGACTACCATTTTCGAAACCATACACACATCAACACTAGTTACTACATACCCATTCACTGATTCCTAGGTATACACGCACATCCACTCATTCACCCATACAGTCACTCATACATGCTGTCACTCATCAATACAGCACTATCATATGCACTCATACACCTATACAGACACTCACACACCGCCACTCATCCATAGAGTTACTCACACACCTAGTCAGTCATGCAAAGAATCAATCACACTCCCATTTACTCACCTATACAGTTATACACATACCACCTCACTTATTCATACAGGTACTAACACATACTTACTCTCTTATACAATCACTGATACAAGCACATACTCATCCCGACAGCAACTCTCACAATCACTCACTCTCACATATAGTCATTTTTATACTCCAACACTCATATATACTGCCTTTCACATATGTAGTTACTCATACATGTACCACTGAGCCCTCCTTTCACTCACCAACACAGCCATACACACACTCACCCACCCATACAGCCCTTCACAGATGCACTCTTGAACCCATACACCCAGTGAATCACCCACTCAATCACCCACTCACACATCTATGCACAGTCACACACACACTCCCACCCACACAAACACTCAGGCAGAGATACTCAGACAACCAATCAATAACCCATATAGACACTCATGTAGCTACTCACCAACCCATGCAGCCGCTTACACACCAACTGACAGTCTGATACAGACATTCACATAGTTTAGTCACTAACCCATGCATTTAGTAAGACACGTTTAATCACTCACTTATACAGTCAGTCACTCACCTACTAAATCATCCATTCAGACACTTTACACCCACTCATTCTTCAATACACCTTGGCATATATATATAAAACATATTTAAACTTTACAGAAACACACAGTCACTGGATGATGTCATCAGTGATGTCATTTGAGATGTCATCAGTGATGTCATCTGTGATGTCACTGACCATGTCATGAATGATGTAATATGTGACGTCATCAGCCGTGCATTGCGGGGGCGCGAGTTATAGTTAGCTCAACTAACTATAACAGCTGAATTTCTCTGGTTTTGTACGAGTGAAATGTCCAACTAACTATAACGTCCCTGAAACCTGTGGTTTTTTCAGAGAATTTCTAAGGTTTTTTAAATGCTAATTTCTAACTATAACGTCCCTGAAACCTATGGTTTTTTCAGTGAATATATATATATATATTTGCGGAACTAACTTACCTGTTAGGCCCACTTGAGAAGATAAATATGTAATTCAAACAACGAACTGGTGGTTCCTGAGAGTTGCAGAGGTCACATGCAGCCTGTGAACAAGGATTTGTGATAATCCGAAACGCGTAAGGCAATAAAAGCATGAATTCCATGAGAAATGTTTTTGTACTTGCTGGATTTTAACCCTTACGTAGAGTGCAGCTTCAGTCTGTGGACATTTTGGTAATTATGTTTAAACTGCAGTCCGGCCGTGAAACTTGCACCACCGCTTGAGAGGAATGTGGGCCGTTTGATTCTGACCTACAGAGTCAGCTTCGGAACGTAAGAAAGGCATGAAATATTGATTTATTGTGTACAAAAATGACAATCTACTGGAGGTTGATGGAAATAATTGTGAATGCTGGCAATTGCAACACCCACTGAGGGGAAAATGAAAATCGAACCACCAGTACCAGAATGCATTTGCGGAACTAACTTACCTGTTAGGCCCACTTGAGAAGATAAATGTGCAATTCAAACAACGAACTGGTGGTTCCTGAGAGTTGCAGAGGTCACATGCAGCCTGTGAACAAGGATTTGTGATAATCCGAAACGCGTAAGGCAATAAAAGCATGAATTCCATGAGAAATGTTTTTGTACTTGCTGGATTTTAACCCTTATGTAGAGTGCAGCTTCAGTCTGTGGACATTTTGGTAATTATATATATATCTATATATATATATATACATATATATATATATATATATATATATATATATATATATATATATATATATATTATCTACTGGCGGTCACCAGTAGATAGTTATAGTTAGGACCTATTTTCCGTAGGAAATCCGCGACATTCTATTTGAAATAACTCTTGCGTCGGTTGACGAATCTTCGCAAAATTTTCAAACTTTATGGCCCGCTCCGGTCCGCTCCTACCATGAAAGTCTCAGGGTGATTCGTCAAGCGGGGGCCGAGAAAAAGGGGGTCCCAAAACGTGTTTTCCCCATTCATTTTCCCATAGGAAACTTTAGACACGGCTACAGCCCGAACTGCTGAACGGAATTACACCAAATTTGGCAAAGAGGTAGTTCTTGGTTCAGAAAGAACCCTTTTGTTAAATGGTGTAAATCCGTTCAGTAGTTCCTGTGAAAATCAAAATGAAAATCACATATATATCTATGGCCGCGTCGGATTCGCGCACCCTCCCGATCACGAGCTGCATGCTAATTGGCTGTCAACACTCCAAATCAGGAAGTGTTGGCAGCCATTTTGTCCCTCGGTAGAACCGAGGGACAGAAACAAGTGCGCAAAGCGCAAAAGGGGGCAGGGTAGAAACACCCTGACCACCCTAGGTCTGCTCAGGGGGTCCCACAAGGACCCCTGGGCAGAAAAAGCATTTTTTTTTTAAATCGGCGGGATGCGCTTAGGGTGCGCGAATCCCGCCGAGAAAAAAAGAAACAAGTGCGCAAAACGCACAAAGGGGGCAGGGTAGAAACACCCTGACCCCCTAGGTCTGCTCAGGGGTCCCACAAGGACCCCTGGGCAGAAAAAGCATTTAAAAAAAAAAAAATCGGCAGGATGCGCTCAGGGTGCGCGGATCCTGCCGAAAAAAAAAAAATCAAAGCGCGGTCTTCCGCGCTTCGATGCAAATTTGCCCCCGGGTGGCCCAAGTCCTGGGGGCATGCAGGGGGTGGGTTTATTGTTTATATGGGGGCCTCTAAGGCCCCCCAAGCCCCGGGGACCGCCACCCCCGGGGCTTAATCAAAAAAAATGGTGCGGGAGGGCTCTCCTGCCCTCCCGCAGCCCCGGGGACCGCCACCCCCCGGGGCTTCTTTTTTAAATTGTAAATAACGTGTGGGGGGCTCCAGCCCCCCCACACGCCCCGGGGACCACCACCTCCCCGGGGCACATAGAAAATAAATGTGGGGGTCCGTTACGGTCCCCCAGAGCCCTGGGGACCACCACCTCCCCGGGGCTGTGCAATTCAAGGGAGGGGGGCCGCGCGGCCCCCCTCCTGGAGCCAGTGATGGCCCGGGGGACCACCACCCCCCAGGGCCGGCTCCTGCAGTGTCCCGGGGTGCCTACCCCTGGGACACTGTAGTTTGCAATGACAGGACGGGAGCCTCGCGGCTCCCGTCCTGTCATTGCAAACTTGCTTTGGATATTGGAAGAGAGAGCAGGAAACCTGCTCTCGCTTCCAATATCCAAAGCAAATTGCTTTTCCACACGGGGAGCTGCATGTTAGCAGCTCCCCATGTGGAAAAGCAATGCCGGCTCGCGCAGGAGGCGGGGAGCCGGCGGGACTGTGGGGGGATTGGGGACCCCCCCACAGTCCCCAACGGAGAGGGCCAGCCCCGGGGGATGGGGTCCCCGGGGCAAGTAGTGGCCCGGGAGGGGGGCCACGCGGCCCCCTTCCCCAAAATTAAAACAAAAAAACAAAAAAAAACAAAGGCCGGCCCCGGGGGATGGGGTCCCCGGGGCCATAAGTGGCCTGAGGAGGGGGGCAACGCAGCCCCCCTCCAAAACAATAAAAATTAAAAAAAAAAGGCCATGCCCCGGGGGATGGGGTCCCCGGGGCCGATTAGGCCTCGGGAGCGGGCCACGCGGCCCCCTTCCAATTTTTTTTTTTTTTTTAAATAAATAGGGGGCAGGCCCTGGGGGATGGGGTCCCCAGGACCAATAAATTGGAAAAAGAAGGGGGGCCACACAGCCCCCCTTCTTTAAAAAAAAAAAAAAAAAACACCGGCATCGCGCCGGAGGCCACGCCCCCTTCTTTCACCACTCTGCAAACGCGCCCCCTGGCGCGTTTGCAGATGGGGAACGAATTCCCCTTGAATACTGGGGGTCCCTGGGGGCCAACTAGCCCACCAGGAACCTCCAGTATGTGCCATGGGGCTGCGTTGCAGAGAGGTGTACAGAGGCCACGCCCCTTTTTACACCTCTCTGCAACGCAGCTCTGTGGCGCTTTTTGGAGGTACATGGTGGGCTAGTTGGACTCCAGGGACCCTCAGGATTGAAGGGGATTTCATTCCCCAACTTAAAACGCGCCACGGGGCGCGTTTGCACAGTGGTGAAGGGAGGGGGCGGGGCTTCAGGTGACATGTGTGCAAACAGGCCCCGTGGTGCATATAACGATGGGGAATGAAATCCCCTTCAATCCTGAGGGTCCCTGGGGGCCAACTAGCCCACCAGGTACGTCCAGAAAGCGCCACAGAGCTGCGTTGCAGAGAGGTGCAAAAGGGGCGTGGCCTCTGAACACCTCTCTGCAACGCAGCTCCCTGGCGCATACTGGAGGTACAGGGTGGGCTAGTTGGACCCGAGGGACCCTCATGATTCAAGGGGACTTAATCCCCCAACTTAAAACGCGCCATGGGGCGCGTTTGCACAGATGTCACCTCAGGCCCCGCCCCTCCCTTCACCATTGTCCAAATATTCCTCTAAAATCAGCCGAACTACGAATTCCGATTTACTCACCTGTTATCAGGAGAGACCTCAGTGCTGCATCTTTGAGCCCAGTACTGATCCTGAAAAGTAATTTTAACCGTACTTACCAGTAACTTGAATTTCCTTCCATAGGCTAACATTGACTGATTTCACTTGGAAATTCTTCTAAGTGTGGAGTTTTGGAACTTTATAATATTCCTCTAAAATCAGCCAAAATACGAATTCCGATTTACTCACCTGTTATCAGGAGAGACCTCAGTGCTGCATCTTTCAGCCCAGTACTGATCCTGAAAAGTAATTTTAACCGTACTTACCAGTAACTTGAATTTCCTTCCATAGGCTAACATTGACTGGTTTCACTTGGAAATTCTTCTAAGTGTGGAGTTTTGGAACTTTATAATATTCCTCTAAAATCAGCCGAACTACGAATTCCGATTTACTCACCTGTTATCAGGAGAGAACCCAATGCTGCATCTTTTAGCCCAGCACTGACCCTGAAAAGTAATTCTAACCGTACTTACCAGTAACTTGTATTTCCTTCCATAGGAATCCATTGTCTGGTTTTCAGCAGAAAAGTTTCAAAGTGTCGATTTTTGAAACATACAAATATTCCTCTAAAATCAGCAGAACTACGAATTCCGATTTACTCACCTGTTATCAGGAGAGACCTCAGTGCTGCATCTTTGAGCCCAGTACTGATCCTGAAAAGTAATTTTAACCGTACTTACCAGTAACTTGAATTTCCTTCCATAGGCTAACATTGACTGGTTTCACTTGGAAATTCTTCTAAGTGTGGAGTTTTGGAACTTTATAATATTCCTCTAAAATCAGCTGAACTACGAATTCCGATTTACTCACCTGTTATCAGGAGAGAACCCAGTGCTGCATCTTTTAGCCCAGCACTGACCCTGAAAAGTAATTCTAACCGTACTTACCAGTATCTTGTATTTCCTTCCATTGGAATCCATTGTCTGGTTTTCAGCAGAAAAGTTTCAAAGTGTCGATTTTCACAAACTACAAATATTCCTTAAAAATCGCCTGTATGACTTAAACGCATTCTTTCAACTGTTTACAGGAGATGCACCAGTGCTGGATACAGGATCCACCACTGAGTAAGAAAAAGTAACGATAACACTACTTACCTGCTAAGTGAATTTCCTCCCATAGGATAACATTGGTGATTCTATGTGAAAAAGTTTCTAAGTGTCAACTTTTAAAATACAATAATATTCCTTAAAAATCACTACTGTAACCAAAACGCTTTTACTCAACTGTTTACAGGAGATGTCCCAGGACTGAATCTAGGATCCAGTCCTGTGGTTATAAAAGTAATCCATAAAGTAACTAATTGCATTTAACTAGAAATTCACATTGAGCTCAATGTTGCATTGTGTTTGAAATTGTGTTGCCCATTGCAACAACTGTAACTAGTGTACTTAAAAGTCTATTGCCTATTTGCAAAGTATTTAAACTAAAGTAATTCATTCTGAGAAAGTATATTTTGTAATGTAATGTATAATGTAATTACAATGTAATTTAAAAAATAACATATGTAAAAATAAATAGTTTAAAAAAATGTAGTAAATCAGTATCAAAAAATAAATATAACAATTAATACATTTAAAAATTGTCATTTACGAAACCTTTGAAATTCACTGAAAAAACCATAGGTTTTAGGGGCGTTATAGTTAGAAATTAGCATTTAAAAAACCTTTGAAATTCACTTAAAAAACCATAGGTTTCAGGCACGTTATAGTTAGAAATTAGCATTTAAAAAACCTTTGAAATTCACTGAAAAAACCATAGGTTTTAGGGACAGTTATAGTTAGTTGGACATTTCACTCGTACAAAACCATAGAAATTCCCCCGTTATAGTTAGTTCAGCTAACTATAACTCGCGCCCGCAATGCACTGCTGATGACGTCACATATTACATCACTCATGACATGGTCAGTGACATCACTTATGACATCACTGATGACATCTCAAATGACATCACTGATGACATCACTGATGACATCATCCACGTGATAATCTGATGCACCTCCTCACACCCTAATATAACCTTTGATACACCCACTCTAAATTACAGACTGCCATTTGCAAAACCATAGACCATAGACACTCCAACACCAATAACTACATACCCACTCACTGATTCTTAGGTCTACACACACATCCACTCACTCACCCATACAGTCACTCATACTTACGGTCACTCAGTACAGGACTATCATATGCACTCATACTCCTATATAGACACTCAAACACCGCCACTCATCCATAGAGGTACTCACACACCTAGTCAGTCATGCAAATAATTAAACACACTGCCATTTACTCACCTATACAGTTATACACACACCAGCTCACTTACTCATACAAATACTAGCACATTCTTACGCTCTTATACAATCACTGATACAAGCACACACTCATCCATACAGTCACTCTCACAATCACACACTCTCGCTTATAGCTATTTATATACTCAAACACACATATATACTGCCTTTCACATATGTAGTTACTCACACATGTACCACTGGGACATACATTCACTCACTAACACACTCTTACACACACTTACCCACCCATACAGCCTATCACAGATGCACTCTTGAAACCATCCACCCAGTGAATCACCCACTCACACATCTATGCACAGAGTCGCACACACCCCACCCACACAAACACTCAGGCACCCATACAGATACTCAGACAACCAATCAATAACTCATATAGACACTCATGTAGCTATTCACAAACCCATGCAGCCACTTACACAGCAACAGACAGACAGTTACAGACATTCACCCAGTTTAGTCACTAACCCTTGCATTCAGTAAGATACGTTTAATCACTCACTTATAGAGTCAGTCACGCACCTACTAAATCCTTCATCCACACACTTATACACCCACTCATTCTTCAATACACCTTTCCCTATATATTAAAAATATTTAAACTTTACAGAAACACAGTCACTGGATGATGTCATCAGTGATGTCATTTGAGATGTCATCAGTGATGTCATCAGTGATGTCACTGACCATGTCATGAGTGATGTAATATGTGACGTCATCAGCAGTGCATTGCGGGGCGCGAGTTATAGTTAGCTGAACTAACTATAACGGGGGAATTTCTATGGTTTTGTACGAGTGAAATGTCCAACTAACTATAACTGTCCCTAAAACCTATGGTTTTTTTCAGTGAATATATATATATATATATATATATATATATATATATATATATATATATATATATATACTTGAAGATGAAGGATCACAAGAAAACAACAGCCAGCCAGGGCAAAAATCTGGATCCCAAAGGATACAATGAGTCACAAAGAAATAAAATATCCAAGAAAGAAGTGACTCAAACAGATAGATTCACCAAAGAGCAAAAATATATTTCGACTACAACGTTTCAGCTTCCGCCTTCCTCAGGTAGTACAAGATGGTTTGCTCAGTGGCTGCACAGATGACACAGCTGAATTTTCAAAAAGCATCATGAGTGAAGATTCCATTTGGAATGTGGAATCAATGCAGTCCTGAGAGCTCTTGAGATAAGCAGTAATCAAGTTGTATTGTCAGTAATGTTCAGTCCATCTGGATGCAGTGATTTTAAACGGTACATCCAGAAGTTTTCTCTGGAGTCCAGTAGTTCTTCCTTTGAGACATGTTCCATGGGGAAAATCTTCAAATCTGATAGTAAATGATCCACAAGGTTAAAATGATTGGCTACAGGCTGGTCAATTTTCTTATTAATTATTGCCGATTTGTGGTTCCTGAATCGTGTACAGAGGTCATTCACTGTTTGGCCTACATATTGTTTTTTTTACAGCTTTGCCGTTGGCACTGAATCACATAAATAATGCATGTTGAGCAACATGTAAGATGCTGTCTTATTCCATAGGTCCTTCTCGTAACAGAACTAGTTACTGATGATGTTTGTAAAAGGTATTCACACGTGATGCACCTTTTAGAGTCACAGCAATGAACCCCTGCATTTGTTACTGACTCCAGAGAAAACTTCTGGATGTACCGTTTAAAATCACTGCATCCAGATGGACTGAACATTACTGACAATACAATCTGATTACTGCATATCTCAAGAGCTCTCAGGACTGCATTGATTCCACATTCCAAATAGAATCTTCACTCATGATGATTTTTGAAAATTCAGCTGTGTCATCTGTGCAGCCATATATATATATATATATATATATATATATATATATATATATATATATATATATATATATATATATATATATATATCTACTGGCTGTCGCCAGTAGATAGTTATAGTTACAACCTATTATCCATAGGAAATCCGCGACATTCTATTTGAAATAACTCTCTTGCCGGTTGACGTATCTTCGCAAAATTTTCAAACTTTGTGGGGCGCTCCGGTCCGCTCCTACCCTGAAAGTCTCGGGGGATTCGTCAAGCGGGGGCCGAGAAAAAGGGGGTCCCAAAACGCGTTTTCCCCATGCAATTTTCCATAGGAAACTTTAGACACGGCTACAGCCCGAACTGCTGAACGGAATTACACCAAATTTGGCAAAGAGGTAGTTCTTGGTTCAGAAAGAACCCTTTTGTTAAATGGTGTAAATCCGTTCAGTAGTTGCTGAGAAAATCAAAAGTAAAAAGATAGATATATCTGGGCGGAGCCTAACCACACATGTCATCGTGAGATCTGATTGGCTGTCAGCACTTCATCCTGGAATTGCTGGCAGCCATCTTGGGACCAATATAAATGATAGTACTCCATTGAAATGCATTGTAGTGAATCAAAGATTTTGAGGGTTACCAAAAGGAGAACTATAAAGGGTGATAACAGACTCTAGTTACATTAGAATTCATTTGTTGATGGTACCATACTAATTTCAGGAATTGTGGTGTGTTCTAAGGTGATTTTACCCTGTGAAAAACCTTCTGCTGGGATATCATGAATCATGTTTGAGAGAAAACTATTTTCACATGCTTGTCCCATAGAGTTTTGGAAGGTGCTCCAGAAGGTAAAATGAGAGCATATTTTCTGTAAATTCACATTATCTTTCTCAGTCATGTGAGAATGAAGTCTGACATTCTCAGTAAAACATGTACATCCAACAAGGGCAGAGACTGTCAGTTGATTCCTTTGTGTTCTACTGCAGCTTCCCAGAGTGTTCTAAAGAACAACTAGAGTGCTAACAGCCTTACTTATGACAAAAGTATGGCACACCTGAAGCCATCTTGATTGGAATAAACTGGTAACACTTAAAACATTTAATTTAAAAAGGAACAAAATGATGGGGTTCATTTTGTCATAGAAATTATGGTTAGTGCTGTAGAAAGAAAAATTAGGATTTCAAGTGTGATCTCAAATATCTTCCTGTTATATTTCAACAGGAGCAGCCTGCCAGTTGATGCCTTTGTGTTCTACTGCAGCTTCCCAGAGTGTTCTAAAGAACAACTAGAGTGCTAACAGCCTTACTTATGACAAAAGTATGGCACACCTGAAGCCATCTTGATTGGAATAAACTGGTAACACTTAAAACATTTAATTTAAAAAGGAACAAAATGATGGGGTTCATTTTGTCATAGAAATTATGGTTAGTGCTATAGAAAGAAAAATTAGGACATGTTTCAAGTGAGATCTCAAATATCTTCCTGTTATATTTCAACAGGAGCAGCCTGTCAGTTGATGCCTTTGTGTTCTACTGCAGCTTCCCAGAGTGTTCTAAAGAACAACTAGAGTGCTAACAGCCTTACTTATGACAAAAGTATGGCACACCTGAAGCCATCTTGATTGGAATAAACCGTTAATACTTAAAACATTTAATTTAAAAAGGAACAAAATGAGGGGGTTCTTTTGAAATAGAAATTATGGTTAGTGCTGCAGAAAGAAAAATGAGGGCATGTTTTAAGTGAGATCTCAAATCCTCTTCTACTTCATTAGAAAATTCTGACATGCAGACTGAAACAATCACTTTCAATACCAGCAGCAGACTTCCAGTTAACTCCCTAGTGAGCAGTAGCTTTACTACAGTGATCTAATGAGCAACTAGAGTGCTAACATTCTGAATTTATGGCAAATGTGAGACACATCTGAATGCCTTCTTGATGGAATCAAAGTAAAAAACTGAAAGCATTTCCTACTGAGGAGACTGCAGTAAATGAGGAAATTAGGAAACTTCATAACAAAGGTCTTCCAAGATGGCCACCAGAGAAAAAAGAGCCCAAATGTAGCACAAATATTACCCAGATGTAGCCCACATATAGCCCAATGACAAAAGTGTGCAAAACACTTTTTATTTTTAGTTTTTTTGCAGTTTTATGTAGTGCAGACTGGTCAGGTATTGGAGTGTTGCATCTTAAAACATGACCCCCTACACTACAAAAACACCACTGCACTACCCTAAACGCTAAAACACTACCCCCAGCACGACCCCCTACACTACACAAGCACCACTGCACTATCCTAAACACTAAAACACTACCCCCAGCATGACCCCCTAAACTACACAAACACCACTGCACTACCCTAAACCCTAAAACACTACCCCAGCACGACCCCCTACACTACCCAAACACCACTGCACTACCCTAAAACATGACCCACTACACTACACAAACACCACTGCACTACCCTAAACCCTAAAACACTACCCCCAGCACGACCCCCTACACTACACAAGCACCACTGCACTACCCTAAACCCTAAAACACTACCCCCAGCACGACCCCCTACACTACACAAACACCACTGCACTACCCTAAACCCTAAAACACTACCCCCAGCACGATCCCCTACACTAACCAAACACCACTGCACTAACCTAAATCCTAAAACAATACCCCCAGCACGACCCCTACACTACCCAAACACCACTGCACTAACCTAAAACATGACCCCTACACTGCACAAACACCACTGCACTACCCTAAACCCTAAAACACTACCCCCAGCACGACCCCCTACACTACACAAGCACCAGTGCACTACCCTAAACCCTAAAACACTACCCCCAGCACAACCCCCTACACTGCCCGAACACCACTGCACTGCCCTAAACCTTGATACACCAGCCCCTGCACGACCCCCTACACTGTTCGAACACCACTGCAGTGCCCTAAACCCTGAAACACCACCCCCAGCACGACCCCCTACACTGCCCGAACACCACTGCACTGCCCTAAACCCTGAAACATCACCCCCAGCAAGACCCCCTACACTGCCCGAACACCACTGCCCTAAACCCTGAAACACCACCCCCAGCACGACCCCTACACTGCCCGAGCACCACTGCACTGCCCTAAACCCTGAAACACCAGCCCCAGCATGACCCCTACACTGCCCGAACACCACTGCACTACCCTAAACCCAGAAACACCACCCCAGGATGACCCCCTACACTGCCCGAGCACCACTGCACTGCCCTAAACCCTGAAACACCAGCCCCAGCACAACCCCCTACAATGCCCGAACACCACTGCACTGCCCTAAACCCTGAAACACCAGCCCCAGCACGACCACCTACACTGCCCGAACACCACTGCACTGCCCTAAACCCTGAAACACCAGCCCCAGCACGACCCCCTACACTGCCCGAACACCACTGCACTGCCCTAAACCATGAAACACCAGCCCCAGCACGACCCCCTACACTGCCCGAACACAACTGCACTGCCCTAAACCCTGAAACACCAGCCCCAGCACGACCCCCTACACTGCCCGAACACCACCGCACTGCCCTAAACCCTGAAACACCAGCCCCAGCACGACCCACTACACTGCCTGAACACCACTGCACTGCCCTAAACCCTGAAACACCACCCTGTGCACAACCCCCTACACTGCCCGAACACCCCTGCACTGCCCTAAACCCTGAAACACCACCCCCAGCACGACACCCTACACTGCCCGAACACCACTGCACTGCCCTAAACCCTGAAACACCACCCCCTGCACGACCCCCAACACTGCCCCAAACTACTGCACTGCCCTAAACCCTGAAACACCACCCCCAGCATGACCCCCTACATTGCACGAACACCACTGCACTGCCCTAAACCCTGAAACACTACCCCCAGCAAGACCCCCTACACTGCCCAAACACCACTGCACTGCCCTAAACCCTGAAACTTCACCCCCAGCAAGACCCCTACACTGCCTGAAAACCACTGCACTGCCCTAAACCCTGAAACACCAGCCCCAGCATGACCCCTACACTGCCCGAACACCACTGCACTGCCCTAAACCCTGAAACACCACCCCCAGCACGACACCCTACACTGCCCGAACACCACTGCACTGCCCTAAACCCTGAAACACCACCCCCTGCACAACCCCCTACACTGCCCGAAACTACTACACTGCCCTAAACCCTGAAACACCATCCCCAGCACGACCCCCTACATTGCACGAACACCACTGCACTGCCCTAAACCCTGAAACACTACCCCCAGCAAGACCCCTACACTGCCCAAACACCACTGCACTGCCCTAAACCCTGAAACACCACCCCCAGCACGACCGCCTACACTGCCTGAAAACCACTGCACTGCCCTAAACCTTGAAACACCAGCCCCAGCATGACCCCCTACACTGCCCAAACACCACTGCACTGCCCTAAACCCTGAAACTCAACCCCCAGCACGACCCCCTACACTACCCGAACACCACTGCACTACCCTAAACCCTAAAATACTCCCCCAGCACGACCCCCTACACTACCCGAACACAACTGCACTGCCCTAAACCCTCAAACACTCCCCCCAGCATGACCCCCTACACTACCCAAACACTACTGCACTGCCCTAAACCCTGAAACACTACCCCCGGATGACCCCCTTCACTACCCGAACACCACTGCCCTAAACCCTGAAACACCACCCCCAGCAAGACCCCCTACACTGCCCGAACACCACTGCACTGCCCTAAACCCTGAAACACCATCCCCAGCATGACCCCTACACTGCCCGAACACCACTGCACTACCCTAAACCCTAAAACACTACCCCCTACACTACACAAACACCACTGCACTACCCTAAACCCTAAAACAATACCCCCAGCAGTACCCCCTACACTACCCAAACACCACTGCACTACCCTAAACCCTAAAACACTACCCCCAGCAGTACCCCTACACTATCCAAACACCATTGCACTACCCTAAACCCTAAAACACTACCCCCAGCAGTACCCCCTACACTACCCAAACACCACTGCACTACCCCAAACCCTAAAACACTACCCCCAGCATGACCCCCTACACTACACAAACACCACTGCACTACCCTAAACCCTAAAACACTACCCCCAGCACGACCCCCTACACTATCTAAACACAACTGCACAATTTGTTACAGGCATTGCAACGCAGGCCTGTGGTGCTTACTGGAAGTACCTGGTGGGCTAGTTGGGCCCCAGGGACCCTCAGGATTCAAGGTGACCTAATCCCCCAACTTAAAACGCGCCACGGGGCGCGTTTGCACAGTGGTGAAAGGAGGGGGCGGGGCCTCACGTGACATGTGCGCAAACAAGTGTGGAGTTTTGGAACTTTAAAATATTCCTCTAAAATCAGCCGAAATACGAATTCCGATTTACTCACCTGTTATCAGGAGAGACCTCAGTGCTGCATCTTTCAGCCCAGTACTGATCCTCAAAAGTAATTTTAACCGTACTTACCGGTAACTTGAATTTCCTTCCATAGGATATCATTGCCTGCTTTTTGCTGAAAAAGTTTCTAAGTGTTGATTTTTGAAACATACAAATATTCCTCTAAAATCAGTCGAAATCCGAATTCTGATTTACTCACCTGTTATCAGGAGAGACCTCAGTGCTGCATCTTTCAGCCCAGTACTGGTCCTGAAAAGTAATTTTAACCGTACTTACCAGTAACTTGAATTTCCTTCCATAGGCTAACATTGACTGGTTTCACTTGGAAATTCTTCTAAGTGTGGAGTTTTGGAACTTTAAAATATTCCTCTAAAATCAGCCGAAATACGAATTCCGATTTACTCACCTGCTATCAGGAGAGACCTCAGTGCTGCATCTTTCAGCCCAGTACTGATCCTCAAAAGTAATTTTAACCGTACTTACCAGTAACTTGAATTTCCTTCATAGGCTAACATTGACTGGTTTCACTTGGAAATTCTTCTAAGTGTGGAGTTTTGGAACTTTATAATATTCCTCTAAAATCAACCAAAGTACGAATTCCACTTTACTCACCTGTTATCAGGAGAGAACCCAGTGCTGCATCTTTTAGCCCAGCACTGACCCTGAAAAGTAATTTTAACCGTACTTACCAGTAACTTATATTTTCTTCCATAGGAATCCATTGTCTGGTTTTCAGCAGAAAACTTTGTGTCGATTTTCACAAACTACAAATATTCCTTAAAAATCGCCTGTATGACTTAAACGCATTCTTTCAACTGTTTACAGGAGATGCACCAGTGCTGGATCCAGGATCCAACACTGAGTAAGAAAAAGTAACGATAACAGTTTTTACCTGCTAAGTGAATTTCCTTCCATAGGATAACATTGGTGATTCTATGAGAAAAAGTTTCTAAGTGTCAACTTTTAAAATACAATAATATTCCTTAAAAATCACTACTGTAACCAAAACGCTTTTACTCAACTGTTTACAGGAGATGTCCCAGGACTGAATCTAGGATCCAGTCCTGTGGTTAGAAAAGTAATCCATAAAGTAACTAATTGCATTTAACTAGAAATTCACATTGAGCTGAATGTTGCATTGTGTTTGAAAATGTGTTGCCCATTGCAACAACTGTAACTACTGTACTTAAAAGTCTATTGCCTATGTGCAAAGTATTTAAACTAAAGTAATTCATTCTGAGAAAGTATTTTTTGTAATGTAATGTATAATGTAATTACAATGTAATTTAAAAAACAAAATATGTAAAAAAAAATTGTTTCTAAAAAATTTGGAAATCAGTATGAAAAAAATGTATATAACAATTAATACATTTAAAAATTGTCATTTACAAAACCTTTGAAATTCACTGAAAAAACTGTAGGTTTCAGACATGTTATAGTTACAAATTAGCATTTAAAAAACCTTTGAAATTCACTGAAAAAACCATAGGTTTCAGGGACGTTATAGTTACAAATTAGCATTTAAAAAACCTTTGAAATTCACTGAAAAAACCATAGGTTTTAGGGACAGTTATAGTTAGTTGGACATTGCACTCGTACAAAACCCGTAAAATTCCCCCGTTATAGTTAGTTCAGCTAACTATAACTCGCGCCCAGCAATGCACTGCTGATGACGTCACATATTACATCACTCATGACATGGTCAGTGACATCACTGATGACATCACTGATGACATCTCAAATGACATCACTGATGACATCATCCATGTGATAATTTCATGCATCTTCTCACACCCTAATATAACTTTTGATACACCCACTCTAAATTACAGACTGCCATTCTCAACACCATAGACACTCCAACACCAAAAACTACATACCCACTCACTGATTCTTAGGTCTACACACACATCCACTCACTCACCCGTACAGTCACTCATACTTAGTCACTCAGTACAGGACTATCATATGCACTCATACACCTATATAAACACTCACACACCGCCACTCATCCATAGAGGTACTCACACACCTAGTCAGTCATGCAAAAAACTTAATCAATCACCCATTTACTCACCTATACAGTTATACACACACCAGCTCACTTACTCATACAAATACTAGCACATTCTTACGCTCTTATACAATCACTGATACAAGTACACACTCATCCATACAGCCACTCTCACAATCACACACTCTCACTTATAGCCATTTATATACTCCAACACACATATATACTGCCTTTCACATATGTAGTTACTCACACATGTACCACTGAGATATACATTCAATCACTAACACACCCATACACACACTCAGCCACCCATACAGTCCATCACAGATGCACTCTTGAAACCATGCACCCAGTGAATCACCAACTCACACATCTATGCACAGCCACACACACCCCACCCACACAAACACTCAGGCACCCATACAGATACTCAGACAACCAATCAATAACCCATGTAGACACTCATGTAGCTATTCAGAAAGCCATGCAGCCGCTTACAAACCAACAGACAGACGGATACAGACATTCACACAGTTTAGTCACTAACCCATGCATTCAGTAAGATACATTTAATCACTCACTTGTAGAGTCAGTCACTCACGTACTAAATCATCCATTCAGACACTTATACACCCACTCATTCTTCAATATGCCTTTCCCTATATATATTAAACATATTCAAACTTTACAGAAACACACAGTCACTGGATGATGTCATCAGTGATGTCATTTGAGATGTCATCAGTGATGTCATCAGTGATGTCACTGACCATGTCATGAGTGATGTAATATGTGACGTCATCAGCAGTGCATTGCGGGGGCGCGAGTTATAGTTAGCTGAACTAACTATAACGGGGGAATTTTACGGGTTTTGTACGAGTGCAATGTCCAACTAACTATAACTGTCCCTAAAACCTATGGTTTTTTCAGTGAATTTCAAAGGTTTTTTAAATGCTAATTTGTAACTATAACGTCCCTGAAACCTATGGTTTTTTCAGTGAATTTCAAAGGTTTTTTAAATGCTAATTTGTAACTATAACATGTCTGAAACCTACAGTTTTTTCAGTGAATATATATATATATATATATATATATATATATATATATATATATACCTATAAACAAAGAGTCAGTGAGGTACCCTGACTCACATGTATATGCTAAACTCTTCAGATTTGCATTATAACTTATTTCTCCATTTTCTATTTTTCCCTTGCAAAAAACATATGTCTCACTAATACATTTATTTTCTAATCAAAATGTTCCCCTACAGCTGCTCATTGCTACACATTTCATTGTGTATCCCTCCAAATAAAGCCAAAGCCATTTCAAGGCAAATGCTGGTTTTATTCTCCACTGGTGACATCTTCAAAACTTTATCAACTCTTTGACACAAAAGAGCAGCAATTTCAACTCAATCCTCCCTTTAAATTCGTAAAATCTCTCCAAGTATCTGCTGGCTTAGACGGTACCACCGGAATCACGGAGTGTGACAGCTTATTAGGGATTCTGTAAGCACGGATGGGATTTGGATGTGTCTGCGTGTGTGTGTGTGTGTTGAAAAGAGTGTTTAGTGATAAATGTTTAAAGTGGTCCAATATAATTATGTACATAGGACCTTTATAATTCTATTAAAGATGAGCAAGATTTACATGGGCCGGCCGTGTGACTGCTCACTTTGACATGGCCCTAGGGTATGATTTATACAAATGACATGGCTGGGCCAGCTGATATAGCATTACTGTTTTAATGTACAGGGGCATAAGCCATTTATTAGGGCCCACCTATGTTAGGGCTGAAACAGTGCTCCTATCTAGATAAAAATAAACAGAAACGCAAAATTGATGGTCTGGGAGTTACCTCAGCCAAACTCAGGATAGTTATACTTTGGCTGAGACCAAAGGCACCACCAATGAACATTTGGGTGAGGGATATGATGGAATGGGCCATAGAGTAATAGGGTAAAAAAAAAAATGGAGCGAAAAGATGTTAAACTGACAGGATTATGCTGATTAGGTGTCAATGCTACAAAAGATTTTCTATCCCCTGAATACAAGATCCTAGGGGAGCTAAGAGGACTGGCTGAAGTGAATGTGCTTGGCGTAGGAAATTGGTAGTGACTTATAGCCTTTTCTAATGGGGTAAATTAGGCTGTGGGAAAACAAAAACTCAAATCGAGGTCAATAGCAAAAGATACTGGTGCGAAAGGAAAAGAACATATTTTTTGCTGTTAATTCAGTACTGCTGTCTTTATTATCAACAAACACTGCCCAACACGTGTTTCACAAATTCAATGTTGCTTTTATTGGGGGGGTCATAACAGTTACTTTTACATTGCAACAATCATACAAACAGATAATAAACACAACTAGATACAGAAGAAACAAGCATTGGCATAGCCAATAGGTCTCACCTTTGGGACCATATAAGTGTTTAGCCGTGCAGCACATTACCCAGTCATGTGAAACGGTAAAACAACATTCAGACAATGGAGGGGGGAGTGAGAGGTCAGTAGTTGAATGAGCATGTAACTTACTCTTATACTCTAAAAATAACCACTCTGTTACTGGACGTACGCTGCTTACGGATGTTATGGTTCCTGAGCCGGCACAGCGGTCACCCTACCTGCAGAAGTACCAGCTAGATGTGCATTTGAACAAAGTCATCTTAAGTGGGCACAAAGGGAAATATATACAGAATATCTGCAATAGGTAAGAAGCTCAGTACTCTACCAATGAAACCAGAGGAAACGCTACAAGTTGGGTAACTGCGTCTTTCACACCATTGAAGAAAATACTTAAAATAATGCTTTAACTGTGCAATTCTGCCCGAGGCTCAGAATCTTGTATATAACCAGTTGCGCTATTAACCAAATCAATGTTTTTTCACTACCAAATAAGTAAACAGTATAAAACAAATTGACATTATGCAGAGGAAGGCTGCAGTATCTTGCTGAGAATGGAGACCTAAACTTAATGGTCAACACAGATTTCTGCAGCCGGTATATTGTAGTTTTTAGCTTTTTACCAGCTTACAGTGGATCTCTGGGTCATCTGGACAGTGGCATCCCCCCAGTAGCCCTATAAACTCTGCCCAGTATCGAGGACGTTTGCCATACATACTCTTCCAAATAGAGTCTGAAAACTGCAGCCATTTTGAGTCCTTACCCGTACACCGTTTTTGGCACAACAAGTAGGTAGCAACATATCAATAAAAGAGGGAGAGGAAGGTTCAGGTCTGAGCTTAATTTTGAATTACGTTGTTAATGTACGTGGTCTAATCTATGGGGAAAATACACAAAGTGCTATCGCCTCTCAAATGTAACTTATGATTAAACAAACACCTACAGACGTGTTTTTTCACGCAGACCGCAGCTGAGTGAGGAGGAGAAGGAGGACGAGGAAGACGCCGAGCATCAAGAAAAATGCAGCGGCCCCTGCTCCGATATTGCACGATATTGCACCAGCTTGACCTCCAGCTTTGGTGTGCGAACCTTGGGGGGTCGCGGGGGTCGAGACTACAGGCTGTAACTGCGGCAGTGGCAGGCGCAGTGGCAGCGGTCGTGTCTCCCCGTTGATCCGCCATAGCTGGAACTGGAGCTGACTGCAACTACAGCTGATCCCATTCCATCTGGCCCGCGGAGGAGCATAGAGCAGTTGTAACCACCAGGAGGAGGGGGGTCAGGAGGGCTCAGGAAGGGCACGTGCAACAGCAACAGCAACACTGGAGTGCTTGGAGGGTCCAGTTGTCGCCACTGAGTAGGAGCAGCAAAGGAGCAGCAAAGGAGCAAAGGAGCAGCAAGGTACCATTGTGGGGGGCCGGTACACAGTGTGTGGTGTGTCGAGTGTGTTCGCTCACATGGTTGGGGAGCTATAGGAGATAGCGCAGGAGGAGTGGAGGAGTGGAGGAGAAGACTAGGCAGGGGGGAGTAAAAGTGTAAGAGCACGGTCGCCATTAGCGGTGGTCGCAGAGTGTAGTGCCCAGGAGCCCCGCGGAGGCGGCCCAACTAGGTTGGGTGCAGCCTGTGGCGTCCAGTGTGCCCTGCTCTCACGCCCTCCCCCCTGCCATTTGACCACCTCACCCAAGTCCTCCTTACCGCTCATCTACTGCATCTGCTACATCTGCACCCTGCTGCCCCCCGCTGTATCCCCGGCTGTACCCCCGGCTGCACCCAACCCAACCCAATTTTCATTAGGAGCTATCGACTAGCGTCAGCAGGGGGGCCAATAAGCAAACACCTGAACAGCTGAACAGCTAATCGACGCACTATAAACACGAGATAGGATATTGGATATAGGATATTGGATACTTGAACCAATAATACCTTTTAAATAAAATAAAAAAAGCCAGTATGCGTTCAGGTAAAGAGAGGGCAGTAGGCCTGCCGACAAGACGAACAAGGAAAATACAAATACCGAAAGCGATAAAAAAGGCAAAATCAAATACAGCGGGAATGAACCAATCCCTAATTTCACCGATAGCACGGATGTTTGAAAAATCCACAAAAGTTCCACATAAATTCGATTTTATGAAAGATCCATCTGGAGCCCTAATGACAATACAAGTAGAATTAGAAACAAAGAAACTACAAACGCCGATTAAACCAATTAGCAACTTAGGAGGAAGTACACAAGCTGCCGGTTATGAGGAGGACCTACAAGCACAAGATAATAATGATGATATTGAGATCGCAGAATGTCAGATTACCGACCTTGAAATGTTAGTATCACCTACCTACATAGAGCAAGAAGAGAAGGATGTACCAGGAACATCTTGGGATGAAATACATCAAGGAGAGCCAAACCATGAAAACCAGGTCCCAAAGACCTTGCTACCAATAGAGGCGAAGGTTGAAATAAGGAAAAAAATAGAGACAACCGGTGAACTCATTTCACATAGTCAAGTAAACAAACAAGACATCAATGGGAGTATAGTAAAAGTTTTTCAGGATAATCAATGTGTAATAACTGTTAACAAAACTAGATCGAATTTGGAGGTAATTGCAGCAGTAAGAAATAATGGAGGAACAAATACAATATTAAAAAACAAGTTAACAGAGGGTCAATCCCACAATCAACAAAATCTAGTGATCATTAAAGACCAAAATGTAGAGATTACACAAGATATTCTACAAAATATAACTGAAAATATAGGAGCAAAAACGGAGATTGCATCTTACCATGGTCCTAATAGCAGTGAAACTCAACATAGTGGATATAGTGGAAAAAAATGTAGCGAACATATTAATATGGCTAATCCCAATAAAGCAACAGATCTGCAAGAAACTTCCAATGTTGAGTTCAAAAGTCCCACAAAAATAATTGTGCCTGAACACCAAAAGGACCAAAAATCACTACCTCCAGGTAATCAGGATTTGGGGTCTATGTGGGATATTTTTTTACCAAACATCAACTTTAACGTTAGAAGCACTGACATATCAATTAAGTAAAATGGATATTCAAATTGAATTACTCAGAGTGATAGCAAATGCAGTAGCGGGAATAGATCATAAACTCGCTCAGCTAAATAGTTTAATAACTAGAGCTCAAACCGATGCTGCCACAACATATTCTGAGTGTACATGTGCTCCAATAATAAATAAATTGGCAACAATACCTGATGTCATGAATACCATACTGGAAGATGTCAGGACGAGCCTTCAAAGGGACAAACATAACTCTATAGAGGATAACTGTGGAATACAAAAAGGCAATAACAACCTGATGGATGCCGGAGTCATGGAACAACTTAGTCCCACAAAAGATCTAGAGGGCATGGACCAATTAACTCCGAACCAAGAGAAAAAAAAGATAATGGGTAAAAATTCTTCGGTTCCTAGAACAAAAAAGATATCTGATGAAAAGGAAGGCAAAGAACTAGTTTCTCCATTGTTTATAATGACAAAAAGACATAGGAGAAAACTACGTAAGGCAGGAAATAAAGCTAAGCAAGCCATTGCAATAGCATCTCACACCGAAGAGAAATATTCAGTAGAAATAGGCAGCGAAGACAAAGAACCGTGCATGGAAACAACGAGAAACCAAGAAAATGTATCGCATAGAGAGCAGTCATCAACAATTAAGAACAAGAAGAATAAGTATTTCGCCCTATTCACTAAAACAGGAAAACAATCCATGGACCAAACAAGACCTCAAAGAGATCTGGCCATTACATCAGAGAAAATGAAACGAATCCCGAACGAAACTGAGAGGGAGGAAGGAAGAACGAGACTAAAAGAAAAGAAATGTAGCCAACATGGAAACGGGTGCATAATAGAACAGACACCCGAGGATATAAAAAGTATATTGCCTGATGAGAATGTACAAGTACAGAGTGCATTAATTCCTCTTAAGAAAAAAAGATCATGTAAAGGAAGAAGAAAAAGAGAAACAAACATATATTGGCCAAGGGGTACAGAGACTCCAAGTCTGGGATTATAACAAAGTCCAAAGTTTAGGTTCGAAAACAGAATTTTCAATATTTGCCAAACTCTGTTCACCAGATAAAAAAACCAAATCATATAAATATGAAACAAAGTAATATGATAGAACAAGCTGAAGATACCCAATACTCAACAAATTGGGACAATTTGGTTATTGTAAAAGAAACTGGTGAGGACAAACAAGTTACATACAAAGTCCAACTAAAGTTAAAAAAGGAATGGAAAAAAGATCTCCCAATTAATGGGACGGTACAATTAATTTTTAAACCAGTATATGACTCTAGAGGTAATCAAGACATACTGAACAGGGGGAATATTCTTCGCCTCTTCAAGTCGATCCCGTCACTAGAAAATGTGACAAGTAAAGATATCGAATGTATCGGATTCTTACCAAATACTGAAGGTAGCCAGACACTAACTTTGATAACCGTAAACTCGGTGTCCCTAGCAGACCAAATTTTAAACGAAAAAGACATTTTTCAAAGTTGGGGGATAATAATTAGCAAGCAAGGCCCAAAAGTATATCCCATCCCTCTTATTAAAAAAGATATCCCGAAGCAGACAAACTGAAAGAACAATACGTAGGTTTTTTCCATACTAAAAAATGCACAAGGAAGATCAGAGCGAGATGTTGAAACACCATTAACCCAAACCAAAATAGAAAAGGTTACAGGAATAAATGAAAAATGGATTACTTCGGCTTTGCATGGTAATAGCGATCCATGACAGAACACAGCAGTATGTACAATAAAAGAAGTAAATAAAGACAGTGAAATATTTACGATGTGCTCATGGAATATAAATGGAGTAAGCAATAAGGTAAACAATGCCCAATAAACTCTATGTCTAATACCTATCAGATCATCTTACTTCAAGAAACTTGGGAAGTCAGCCCTATTATGCTACGGGGTTATAAAGGTTATTTTGAGCCTGCAATAAAGCAATATAAATATGGTCGCCCGAGTGGGGGTTTAGCAATATTCATATCCATCGACCTAAAAGTAGAACACGAACAATTGGATACGAACAACTCTAACATCCTAATGGTAAAACTACGATATAAAGAAGGCAACTAAGCTAAATTAAAAATTCTGTTACTGATCAACGTATATAGACATCCGACACAGAGTTCAAGGGCTAAAATGTGTGCTACCCTTAGTAGTTTTTTGTTGGAACAAATGTTGGATGATCCAGCTGCAGATTTTATATTGACAGGGGATTTTAATCTAAATCTATTAGTTAGTTTTATCAGAGATGATATTACACAATCACAAGATCATCAATGGGCAATTCCTCACCAGATATTAGAAACAGAAACAAAGACAGCACAGAGCAAAGTAGGAACAAATTTCGTAAAGGATATAGAAGCAATGGGTCTACGAATATTAAATGGGAGATTCACGTTAGACTCACCTCCTGCTTGGACGTTCTAGTCACATAACTCAAAGTCACGTATTGATTATACGATGGTATCACTTAATATCTTTAATATTATTATCTTGTACCATTTGAGGAAGGTCCCCGATAGTGATCATAGCCAGCAAATAATCACCACAAACTTATCTAGTAATAAACATAAATCATACCTGACCGTTCAAGGCCAGACGGGAACTATCAACTATCGGAGACTTACCTGGACGCTATATAATAAAAATGACACCAATGAACTGGTGCAAAAAATGGTTACAGATTGTTTTGAAGATAAAACCATTAAATCCCCAATTGAAGAATGGATAAATTTCACTCATAAATTAGTCAAACCCTATGACTCTGCACCTAAGGTTATGAAAAAACATATGATATGAGAAGAGAAAAGGGAAACAGTTATCAATTTAACATATGCGACAAGGAAACTGAGAAGGACCCGTAATAGTCTAAGGAGACAGATTACTAAGTTTCCTTATAATGAGAAATTACCAATCATATTAAAAAACGTAAATCAGAATTTGAGGAAACTAATTTGGAACGAAAGAAACCAAGTTAAGCAAGACCTATGGTCAAAGATTTATTATGCCAGTAACCAAAAGAACTCAAGGGAATTTTGGAAAATGATAAATGGTCTAGTAAGACCTAATAAATCTGTGGTTTCAAGTGTACTTACTAAAAAAGAATGGGTTAAATTTTTGGTTACACATTTAAACTCTGATTGGAAACTAACGAATCAGGAAGGTATACAGAGCGGGACGAATACATTAATGTATGACATTGGTAGCGAAATTCATATAACAAAATCTCAAATCTCTAAACTAATAAGTAAGCAAAAAGACGGGGCACCAGGACCCAATGGTATTCCGTTTGCCCTATATAAGGAAAAACCGGACCTATGGTCAGAACATCTTACAGAAGTTTTTAAAGAAGTAGTGCAGACAGGGAAAATACCTGAATCATGGAGAGGGTCGTTAATATCCCCCATATATAAAAAAGGAAATTGGGCCCATCCTGAAAACTATCGACTAATAACACTTCAAGATACAGATGCTAAATTGTTTGCTGGGATTCTACTTTCTAATCTGGCTGAATGGGCAACGGACAATAAGATACTTCCACCAAACCAAACTGGATTTATAAAAGGACTTGGAACTACTACAAACATAATAGCCTTATCGTTATTAATGGACAAATCTATTTTAACGAAACAACCGTTGTATTTGTGCTTTGTTGGTTTTAGATCGGCTTTCGATTGCGTGCACAGACATCTGTTGTGGAGAAAACTCCAGGAAAAAGATATCCCAGTGCAACTGTTAAAACTAATTCAACTTTTATATACCAACACCTGGGTTAAAGTGCGGATGGGGGATGGCCAAACAGTAACAAAGGAGATACAAACGACAGCAGGTCTAAAGCAGGGGTGCGTACTGGCCCCTTTACTTTTTAATTTGTTCTTAGCGGATCTAACAGATGCTCTGAATTAAATAAACGCACATCCGCCTAAATTAGCTGGCAAACAAATATCTAATTTGCTATATGCACATGATGTCATCCTCCTAAGCAAAACAAAAGTGGGGTTACAACGCCTAATAGATCGAATATCTTTGTATTCAAAAGATAATGGGATGGTGATAAATGAAACAAAACTAAAATTATGGTGATTACAAAAATCCACGAGTGAAACATAAATCAAAATGGTTTCTGGAGAAAGCCCAATTAGAACAAGTAGAATCATACCGATACTTGGGAGTACTATTCAATGATAACGGAAACTTTGGTCCGCAAACACTAGACATTCAAAGGAAAGCGAATTCACTGACAGCAGCATTTAGGATACTGCAGAAATCATTAAGTAATCTTACTCATCGCCCCTTATTAAAGGTTATATCAGCAAAACTCCTGCCCACTTTAGGATATGGTAGTGAAGCTCTCAACGGGAAAGACGCAGTGACTATAAATAATGCGGTTTCAAAAACTTTTAAAACTTTTTTACCTACCTAATAACGCATCACCGGCACAGATTGGAGTTTGGTCTAACCAACCAGGTGTACGCAAGAAAAGGCCAATGTATTAAAATATGGAACAGAATAAAAAACGATCAAGAAAATCAAATGTCTCAGCTATTATGGCAGGAAATTAATGAAAACAGAAAATTACAGGCCTGGAATTATTTAAATACAGCGCTGGAAGAATTTGATGTGATCCCAATCTGGAAAACTACAATAACCAGGGAATCATTTAAAAAAACAATCAACAAAATAACAAATCATCTTTCGATTGTGAAAGACAAAGATATATTAGCTAAAAGAAAACATGCATGGCCAATAATGAGTGGGTTTTCAAAAGAAGATACAACCATACTTAGAAATACCATAGACATTGAAAAATAAACAAATCTTCACAAAAGCAAGATTTGGTGTATTACCGAGCCTCTGCCATCGTCACCATGGTTGAAATCAGAAGACGATAAATTATGTAGATTATGCAAAATGGGAGAGGAGAACATTATCCATCTACTATGTCTCTGCCCTGAACTTAAAACTGAAAGGAAAACCATACTCAAGACTCCTTTTAACGCCCGGGGAGTAAGGACATGTAGGCAAGCATTGATAATATGTCTGCAATCTGAAGATATAAGTATGAATTCTGCTTTTGTAAATTTTTTAATAAGATTACAAGCAAAATTAGAAGATCATGATCTAAAATCTATTGGCACTGTATGAACTCTTTACAAATATATTATTAAATCTTTTACAAATATACTATGAAATGAATATTTTATAATATATTATGAAATGAATTTTAGCTAATGCTACTGGCTTAAAACAAATAATATATTGCATTTTATTTTTTGTTTTAACTGTTTTATATCGTATTATATATTGTATGTATAATGTCTCATTGTAAGATTTTAAGTAATCAAACAATAAAGGAATAATAATAATAATAGACTAAAAAAACCCTTGTATTTCAATTAAACTTTGACTCATTTCACATTAGCTGGTTAAGATCTGAAGATTCACCCATCATTCTCACTGCACAAGGCCCTATCGTGAGGATGAAAACAAAGCACTTGTCCAAAATAAACCAAATACTGACAACTGGGTTCCCGCTTCCCCTTGGTTGAGCTAAACCCATCACTCCTAGGGGTCTGAGGGGAGGAGGAGGTACTAACATCTTTAGTCATTCTTCACGAGAAAAGCTCTAATTAAAGGAAGCTGCCAGTTGAGGCTCACATACAAAATCCAACAACCACTGGGTCTAATAGTAGACTGTCAAAATCAGAAGCCAATGGACAACTGCATTAGCTACATGCCAAAAAAATACTGTATTTATTTTTAAAGTTATTCACCTTGAGATCTACCTTCCTGTGGAAGTGACTTGCCATCAGGTGAAGAAGACCAGGCGCTGAACATTCGCTGCAGCATTTCAGCATTTACAAGAAGTTTGACAGCAATGCCCAGTGCAGGGGTAGAGTAAATTGACTATGGATGGAAGAAGTAAACTGCCTGCTTTAGGTGGAGACCAGGAGGTGGCTACATGCAAAGGGCCCCATCGAGTAGTTTCTAAGTGTCTCAGCTAAACTCGCTTTCCCAGAACTATGCTTCAACCCAAGAACTCCACTTAAAAAAAATTGAAACAGGTTTTCTCACATTTTTAACAAGACTAGGCAGACACCTTCGAGGTCACCTATTGCAATGATTGGCCCAACATCTGTGCCATTTACTTGTATCCTTACAAATAAATGAAGTGAGTGCAGTGCAACACCTTACGTTACGCTTACATTTTACTTCGACTTAGTGGCACTGAAGCCTGGGTAGTTTCAGTGAAGACTTTTGCTTGAAAATGTATACAACGTACTAATCAAAAGAACAGATAGAATTTAGACTATTAATTGTGTGCGTTGCCAGGACTTTTCACTGCTTAAGTAATTCACATGGACAAAATGTTCGAATCAGAAAAAAGAAGTAGAAAGAGAGGTTATTCTATGAACTTTTCGCAAGAAACTATGGTTGTCTTTAAACTGCCGAGTCAGAAGAGAGCCTAACAATCGCAACGAATAATAGTGGGTGAAGGGACCATAATATTTAACAGCCCCCTCAGCTAAATTGTAATGAGGCGCAAACTGCCCATTTTTAAATGTGTATGTATATCATTTATGATTCTTCCAACCTGAACCGCTGTCAAATCAAACCACAAAATAAAAAGAAACAAAAGAGACTGTCTAAACATTTTGCGATTAAACACAGATTTAGCAGTGAGCTGTAATCTTCATATTTGACTTTGGGCAGCACAAATACTGCTCCCTTTCTCACCCTGAGGGACAGTAGCGTATCTTCAAAGACATACGGCTCACCACACGCCAAGTAGGGGCCACTTACCAAGCCCAGCCAGGTGTCTGCAACGTCAGCCACTGTCCCCGGTGCTTGAACAAAACAGCAGCTACTTTTAATTAAACTTAATGAATTGGAGCAGGCTCATGTATGACGTAGAGGTGGTGGACGAACCAAACTTGCCGGAGAGTGAGGATAAAGCCATGTTCCGGAGAGCTAACAAGCTGTATTTGTTGGAAAGTGAGTGGGATTATTACCCCAATATGGTCGCTAGGTGACGCTCTAGTTATGGAATTGTGTTTATTTAGTCCCTCGGTTTGCTGCATCACTGAAACTTTCTATAAAGACAATTGGTATTATTTCGAAAGCATGTTAAAAAGATATTTTTAAGTTATAGGAAAATATATAACAATATTGATGGAACGTCATTAAAATTCGACTATGTTTAACAGTTTCCTATTGTTTCGAAATATAGCTTTGGTGATTCCGTTACATATAAGTATACAATTGAAATATGTTTCAACTTTTTTTTTTAATATGATATGTGGCTCCACGTAACTTTGTGCGTTTTTGAAAATCAGAGTTTCACTTACATAATACGTATCCCTGACAAACTTCGTTTCTAACAGCATACTTCTGTATCACAGTCAAATCACAGTGCGGGAAACCTGCGCGCGCTAAATTGAAATATCCAAGTTGTAAGCTCATGGATCAATGTCCCAGAAGTCAGCCAATACCCGCAGGCACTAGCCCGCTATTTGGCCGTGGGTTAGGTTGTGATTGTGTTGTGACCATGTATTGTTTAAAAGGGCCCCAAATATCCCGTGGACGGGATTTACTGGGCAGCGTGGAAGCATATAAATCGTAGTTGAGGTTGCAATATGCCAGACTATTTAGCCAGTCTTTGCACGTCGACACTGCTTTCCGCCCCCATTTGAGTGCAATCTCCCTTTTTGCCAACAGCAACCCCAAGGCCGTGAATTTCCGGACCGATTTGGGGATGTTGTTCACGTATCCCAATAAGGCTATGGCAGGTGTAGGGTCTATGTCAAATCCAATCATGTCCCCCAGTGTGTGAAATATGTCGGTCCAAAATCTGCCAATCTTGTAACAGGTCCAAGCCAGGTGCGCAAAATCTGCGTGTGGGGCCTTGCATTTGAGGCAACAGTGGGGTCTATCTGGGTCTATTTTGTGTGACATCTCTGGTGTAATGTAAATTCGACGTAAGAATTTGAAGTGGATAAGCTTGTGGCGACTGTTCAATGAAACCTCCTTAGTTTGTAAACAGCATGCAGCCCACTGGTCATCAGTTATAGGGTGACCTAGATCTGCCTCCCAAGCGGCCCGTATCTTGGCATCATGGACTGGGATTATCTCTACACAGGCCCTGTACAGTTTAGAAACCAAATGGTCCCCCGTGCTGCTATCTGTAACTATGGACAGAGGGATGAGTGGGTCCGGTTCGATTGGAAAGCCAGGAACCTTAGCTCTTAAGGCTGCTCGCACACGGGTAAGCACAAATTTGTCCATAAAAGACATCTCTTGAAACTTATCCCCGTTCGGAGACTGAGAAGGCTTGGCCCTCGATGTAAAGGTCCCCTATTTTGGTTACGTCAAACCGAGTAAGAGTGCGCTGCACTATTCTTTCCCCAGTTATTGGTATCCAGCGTTGGTTCGGAAGCGGTAAGCTCGGGGAATACATACTCGGAGATCCCAGCGCCCTGATCAATTTTTGCCAAGCCCAACTGGTTGTGGAGACCGTCTGGATGTCTAGAGGGTCGCGTGGGTAGCCCAGCGGCAACACAGTGCTCAATGTGTCCTGTAGGACCAGATCTGCCTCAGGTCTTAAATAGGGGATTCTGGCGTCAGGATGGAACCAGGAGTGAGCATAACTGCACTGTGCAATTAAGTAATATAACTGAAAATTAGGGACTCCCAATGCTCCTCTGTGGTATGGGAGGGTCATGACCTCCCAGCAGACCCTGGGACGTTTGCCCCCCCAAGTCAGCCGAATAAGGTGGGTGTGAATGGATTTGAAGAAGCGGTTCGTAAGCGGGATAGGTATATTATTAAATAAATACAAAAATGTAGGCAGGACGATCATCTTAATCAGTGCCACTCGCCCTGCAATCGAGAGTGGAAGCCTTAGCCACCTATCCACTTGCTGCTCCAAAGTGTGTATCACCGTGCCATAGTTTAATAGTAAAATTTCGGCGGTGTTTAAGTGTATGTTTATCCCCAGGTATTTGATGGAGTCTGAACACCAGGAGAGTGGATATTCACATTCCCATCTGACTGTGCCCATGGTGAGGGGGAATATCACGGATTTATGCCAATTTATACCAAGGCCAGAGAAGCTGCCAAACCAAATTATCTCTCTGATTAGGGGGGCCAAATTGTTTTTGGGTCCCTGACATACAGTATAACGTCGTCTGCGTATAGTGACACCAGTAATGGCCCAGTGTTAAACTGGAGCCCTCTTTGTAGATGATGTTCCTAAAAATGTCTAATGAGTGGATCCATTGCTAATATGAAAAGCAGTGGAGACAAGGGGCAGCCCTGTCTTGTGCCTCGGGATAGTGTAAAGGAGAGGGAAAGCGTGCCATTTAAGCGCAGTCTAGCAGTGGGGGCCGAGTACAGTAGAGCAGTGAGATTGACAAACCCAAAGGGCATGCCTAACCGGTGCATAACCGTCCATATAAATGGCCACTCCAAAGAATCAAATGCTTTCTCCGCGTCCAGCAGCACTGCCGCTGCTGGTATAGCCGGATTAATTCGGTGCAGGACTGCGAAGAGAGTACGCAGGTTTAGGGAGGTAGATCTATGGGGTACGAACCCCGGCTGGACTGGGGATATTATTTTATCTAGTAGCAGGGCAAGGCGCACTGAGATCGTTTTCGCCAAAATTTTATAATCAAAATTTAACAGTGATAGCGGTCTATACGACCCGCATTGTAAGGGATCTTTGCCGGGCTTGGGTAATAAAACGATCACCGCTTCTCTCAAAGTTGGCTGCAACTGATTCCGTTCCAAGGATTCATGATAGACTTCCAGGAGCTTAGGAGCAAGTATATCTATGTATCTTTTATAGAAATCACCCATGAAG
The DNA here is from genome assembly GCA_963921515.1 of Calotriton arnoldi. Classification (NCBI taxonomy): domain Eukaryota; kingdom Metazoa; phylum Chordata; class Amphibia; order Caudata; family Salamandridae; genus Calotriton; species Calotriton arnoldi. Next base: position 933,121 of record CAWUFW010006163.1, read on the forward strand.
CCATCTAGGCCAGGGGCGGAGGCACCGTTTAATGCATCGATCACGTCAATTATTTCGTCCGTAGAGAATGGCTCAGAAAGGAAGTCTTGCATATATTTGTCCATATACACCATCGCAATCTCCGCGAAGTAGTCATCTCGCTCTGTGGGGGTGTGCACAAGTTTGGAAGTGTACAGTTTTTCGTAGTACGCTAAGAATGTGTCACGGATATCAGATGTTTCCGTTAAAATAATCCCTGAGTCGGAACGGAGTGCTGTGATGTATGATTTGGAATATGGGGGACTCAGTAATTGTGCTAGCGTACGCCCCGGCCTTTCGCCTTCGCCATACTTGCGTGCTACCGCATATTTGCTGAGGAAGTGAGTTTCTCTTTCCGCAGCTTCCCGAAACTCTAACAGTAATGCCAAGCGGCTCCGCTCTCCCTCTGCAGCGTCAGGGGAACCAAGCATAGAGGCTTCCAAAGTAGTCAGCTGCTGCTCAATATTGGCTAGAGTTTTTCTCAAGTCTTTCAGTACCCCTGCGTGTTTTGAGATGGCAATGCCCCTGGTGTATGCCTTGAAGGCCTCCCAAAGCGTTGCCCATGTGGCCACTGACCCTGTGTTTAAATCAAAATAATCCTCAATAGCTTCCCTAATTTCAGAGTCAAATAGGTCATCATTTAACGCCCTGCCCGGGAATCGCCACTGGCGCTCGTGTCCCTCTGGTCTGGGGATGTGTAGTTTTAGCAGGACGGGTGCGTGGTCGGAGTAAGTATGGGGGAGTATCACAATTGTGTTATACCATGTGTGTGGGATCGGGGCGAGCAGCCAGAAATCTAGTCTGGTCCAGGTGTTGTGTTGGGTTGAGTAATGGGTGTATCCCGGGTTCACCGGATTGCGGACTCTCCAGACATCAGAGAGTTGGAATGCCTCGCACGTGTCCAACAACACCTTACGAGTCCGGGGCTTGGAATCCGCCGCCCTAGAGGAGCAGTCAATAGTGCGATCTAAGAGTAAGTTAAAATCCCCACCCAATAGCACACTTCCAGTACCCATGCGTAAAAGTATGGTGTCAAGCTCATGGAAAAATTCAGGGCTGTCAACGTTCGGGGCGTAAACACATACGAGAGTAACAGTGTGACCCATCAGTCTACCCACTACAATTGTGTATCGACCCTCTTGATCATTATGGCAGCAAGTCAAGGAGAATGGAAGTCTCTTATGGATTAAAATCGCTGTGCCGCGGGCATAGGTAATGTAATTGGAAAAGAATCGGTGTGCACCCCAGCCAGACGCAAAATGTGTGGAATTGGACCTGGGTAAATGTGTCACCTGAGGAAGGCGATGTCCACATTATACCGTTGTAAATAATGTAGCACGTGTTTACATTTTTTGGGATTGTTGAGTCCCCTAACATTCCAGGTTATGAGAGACAGATTCGAATGGTCGGCTAAGTCAGGGGCAGTCGTCATTGATGTCGTGTAGTAAAACAATGAAGGTGAGGAGCGTGATTAGTGTCAACTGGAATGCCATGTTTGGAGCTGGTAAAGAAATAACATCTAACAATTCGGGAAATTTCCCCTCCCTCCTCCCGCCTCCCTCCTCCCTCCACCCAACCTCACGTCCCAGTACGCAAGGCAAATACCCAATTAACCAATAACCTAATGCATCCTGGAAACACCCCACTTGTAAGGTCAGGGTCGAAGACTGATGCATTGGATTCTGAGAGTTCAACAGTGTGCTACGCACCTAGGGGGGAAGCAACGCTCCAATGGCACCCAGCATTACTAAAACAGTGTAAAAGAACAATAGTCGTGCTGTCTCGATTACCATAGCAGCACAGTTATTACATATTATCAATACTTTTGTAACGTAAGATCAGAATAATTGCAGAACGGTTCGAGGGTCATTCGCGAGAAAAGAGTTCAACACTGGCAACAGAACCACTATGGGGAGGGGAAGAGTCATTTCCAACATCTCTCCGCTGGTTGTCAGAGCTTTAATAGGACTTGCAAAAAGCTTGAGCTTCCGTGGGGCTGTCGAAGATGCGGGATCTCCCGTTAACATCGACCCGCAGTCGTGCCGGGTACAGCATGCCATATCGGAGGCCCAAATTTCGCAGCGTTGCTTTGACACCAGTGAACTTGCGGCGGGCTTCCTGGACCACGATTGTAAAGTCTGGGAATAAAGACACAGTAGAGCCCTGCCATGTGATCGCACCACGTTCTCTGGCCAAGCGCAGAGCAGTGTCCCTATCTCGAAAGTTCATTATACGAGCAATGATTGGGCGAGGTGGGCAGCCAGGATTAGGACGGGGTCCAACGATCAATGTGCCCGCTCCACAACGAAGCCAGGGGTGAACACTTCCTTTCCAAAAATGTCAACCAGCAACGATTCCACGAAGGTATCTATTCTGCCCGTGTTTGTCGACTCCGGAACCCCAATTATACGGAGATTGTTGCGGCGACTGCGTGCTTCTAAATCTTCGTTTTTAATGGCAATGTCTTTCAAGATTTTTTCCATGCGTTCCAGTCTTTTCGTTGATTGAGCAGCGCCGTCTTCAAGATCCGAGATACGACCTTCAGCTGTGTCTGATCATGAATGTCTAGTGTGGCCCCAAGGGAGTCCAGGCGCTTATCGAGCATGTCAAATCTGTTGTCGATCGATTTGAATCCGGCCCTGAGTTCTACAAGTAAATCGGTGTGGGAGGAAGCAGCCCCTGGCACTGCAGCCGAGCCCTGGCCACCATCCGCCATAGTGACGCTATTGTCCTGTGCTTTTTCTGTGGCGATGGGGAATGATAGCACTCTCTGCTTGGGGTCTTTTCTGCACATGCCTGTGTGCCCGTGGCCAGAAGAGTTGTTCGCCGCTACCCACACCAGCGAGTTCGGGTAGAGATGAGGGCACGTGTCTATGATGCCAAATTTAGTGTCGTTAGGGCACCGCGGCCATCAATTTGAAAGGTACAGGGCGTAGGCGTTTTGTTAAACAGGCATCCACAGCAATGACAGTCTAGCAAAGCAGGCCCCAGACGTATCTGCAGTTTCAACGGGACCAGGAATCTGGTGGAGAGCCTCCCTGCCGAGGATGGGCCTGGAGTGGTGATTCCAGCAGGAGAGTCACAGGCAGCACAAGACAAGGAGGCCTTAGGCAGAGCTCGCGCACAGCGCGGGAAGGGACCGCAGCGTCCCGGCAACCCACGAGGTGGCTCCCGCCGAAGTAGAGGGCAAGCCCACTCTCTGGCACAAATTGTTACTTTCGGGCACCTATCGCTTTCATGTGGCACAGGTGGGACAGCATCTCCACTCAGCAGCGCCTTGAGTCCAATGGCGGGCTCCCACTGCGGACTCCCAGTCGTCACAGCCCCATCCACGCATCAATCCTGCGGCCGAGGGTTCGTGGAGTCTCCAGCGTTCAACCCCCCCACAGCCCCCGCGCACAGCCGGGCGGCTGCCTCCCTGGCGCGCCCGAGGACCCTGTCTCCCCGGGGGCCTACGGGAGTGTCGGCAGAGCAGTACACGGCCCCCACGTCAGCTGGCAAAAGGGGGGTGCGCTGCGACGGCTGCCTGGGGGTATGAGATGGGGGGGAAAACAAGCGAAGCACTCACCGCAGCCCAGATTCCGCCACGGGGACCCCCGTGCGCCGCCGGCACGCTCCCGCAGGCAACAGTCCGGAGGCCCCAGCAGGACGCGTCCCAGGCCGTGGCAGGCTCTGCCCCCTCAGGTACCGGAGCAAATTTCTGCATGTTGCAGGCAGATTTGAGGGATGAAGAAGTCACCACAGCCGCTCCATCGGGTAAGGATGAAATGCCTCGTGTTGCAGTGCCTTAACGAGCCTTATCTGCAGAAACAGCCGGATCGGTGCTGGGCCACCAGTCAGAGCTTCAATGCCACGCGGCCATCTTGGTCCGCGGCTTGGCCCCGCCCCCCAAATATGTTTCAACTTTAACATGGCCGCCGCCATATCATACACTTTGCTTTGAAGAAAAAAGATCTTGTGTTACATAGCGGATAGAAGACAGGCGGCTGCAGGAAGAAGCTGGCTGGGACAGTCTCCATGGCTTTGTGGACAGTCGCCCACAAAGCCCTCTGCTAGTGCCAATGTGTTTCTCGCGCCGGCACCAGATAGATGCGCGGCTCTAGTTTTCAGCAGCAATTGGCATGAGTCACATGAGCGGGTCACATTGCTTTGACAAATAGACTGCCGTCGGGACTGCTTGCGCGTTCCTGCTCGCTCCCCCGGCAATACGCCCTGGGAGTATACTTGCGAGAAAAGGTGGGTCATGCACCCACCAGTAGCCATTTGTAGGCTACAATTTTTAAAAGGACACACACTAAAGCCAATCCAGACGGTGGGAGGAGTCAGACCCCACAAAGTACAGACAACAGATCGCCCACAGAGCAAGCGCTGTTTAGACTTGACCTAAAAATGAGTGAAACAAATTGTATAAAAATAAACAAAAATACAATAGTTTCAGTCATTTACAGTAGAATAGGATGTGTGATGAGGTAAGGATGCCTTGTAATGCCAGCCTATGACTGGGACAGTCCTGCCAAGTACCACGCATCAGGCATTAGAATCACACATTTTAATGTGGTGTTCCGCATCACCGCATTAAAATGCATTATCACGCATTTTAGAGCCTGTTGTCCACCTGCAGGCGCGCCGCTGAGCCAGTAGAACTAAGCAAGTAGGGACCGCGACCGCTGGTTACAGCAGCGCTGCGTAAGAGAACTAGGACAGTTGTCTTTGTTTCTCCGCATGTGTACTGCAATATCCAATTCAGAACTTGGCTTGCGACACCACCACTAGGAGGGAAAAATGAAACATAACCAATCAAAAAAAGAGATGTTTAAACGCATACCGTGACTTTACAGTGTCAGTGCTGGTGCTGTAATCAGTTGTGTGTGTCATTGAACGTCACTTACGTGTGCAGCCAGACCAGCATTTTAAAGTTATTTAGCAGCTGACTCGCTACTCAGCGCTTCCTGACAAAAAAGCAAAGTCTAGACATTAAAACAGAGGAGCTGAGGGGCCGGAGGTGAGGCCTGATGATCTCTCATCGCACCACGGCTTCCCAAGAAGGAGTGCTTTACAGCTTGCCTATGCCACTAATTCTGATGCACTTCTGTGGTGTGTATTAACTCAGTACCTGAAGAGGCATGTCAAGCCTGTGTTAATTAACTGCTGAGACCCCACCACTGCTTGCCGTCTGTCTTGTGGCATGTAGTTCCTTCAGTGATCGTCAGTAGACTACGTGATTTTTCCGGGGTGGCACCTTCCCGATTGCTCTTATTCCAGCAAAAGGCGCCACCCCCATGCCACTGACAGACCTTTCTTTTCGGTGGTTTCCGGTATGATTCCGAATGCTGCCGAAGCCGAAGTATCAAGAGCCCCGGCATGATGATCACCACTGTATACTGTTCGTACAGTGCTTTTCTATCTTCTACTCCCGAAGCCAGAAGGAGACACTAGCGCCTCTTAAGTCGGTCGGCTCCACACTGGGACTATTCAAGGTAGGATTACAAGGCCTTAAAAACAAGCATTGGCATAGCCAATAGGTCTCGCCTTTGGGACCTTATAAGTATTTAGCCTTCAGCACATTATCCTAAGTCCTACAACATCTTCTGTTACTTCACGTGGCACTGGTAACGGCCACACACACCCAAGGATGGGCTTCCATGCTATTTGATGAAAATATGATAAAGAGACTTCAAATTTCAAAAAAGTGTATTTCTTTAACGAAGACGCTTTGACACTAATAGGCACATTATAGCACTACATTCTCAAAAGGTAGTCTGATTTCTTTCTGTCACAGGAGGATAACAGTGTCTATGACCTCCATCATGAACACTGTGAAGGAATCTTTCTAGAGATCCATGGTGAATTTTATGCAAATGTATCCCCATGGTTACAAGGCAAGTCTCAAATAGACAAATTAGAAAGTGACATAGACTCTCCCTATATACACATCGCATGGTCGGAACCCCGATCCCCTGAAGCAGCGCATAGGTGCCCTGTACAGGTGGTAGACCCTGCCTTTTTGAGACCAGCTGCAGAACGAAACGCAGAAAATTGCTTTTACTTAAAAGGGGATCGGAAAAGGCAAGGACTGATCTCTGAAGGAAGAAATAAGAAAATACCCAAATACCCAGCTGCAGCCACTCGGAAAGTCAATTTTCACCTGTGAGTTCTCTGTGTCTGCGCCCAGTAACAACCCGATTCTTGTCAGGTGGTGGGTGGGACGGGCGATAGGTGGAAGCCCTGGGCTGTGCATTCGTCATGCAGTTTGTAGAAGGCTTTGTGTGCATCATACATGAGCTACTGGTATGTATGTGTGTATTCTGCAGTTTGCACTGGACTGTGTGCGTGCATATTGCACTCTGTAGTCGGCTGTATGATGAGCAGTAGCCTGCATTCTGTACTGGGCTGTGGGTTAAGCCTGCACTCTGTACCTGGCTAGTCGAGCACGGCTCTGGAGTCACTCTCACAGCCCAGAAGGCGTGCTAAGGGAATCCTAGAAAGAACAGCAATTTCGTAACCTGTGGAGTTAACTGTAAACAGAATGGTTCCTGGGTGCCTTTGTTTGTGCTGCTGAGGGGAGACCTCCTAACGGGCTGGAGACGGGTAAGTGTATAGTTCCTGGAAACAATGAGCGCATTTGAGGGAAGGGACCCTTCCTCTTTACTTAAGTGCGCTACGAAGGGCGCAGACTTCCTTGGCGAACAGTGACTAGGGTTTGTCAGGTGGTGGCGATAGGATCGACTGCCTTCAGTGTTTTTGCCTGCGGTGCACGATGTGTGGTGTGGCCGGGTATGTTTGACAGTTTGTAGCCGATGAACGCCACAAATACATCATCTCTAAAATAATCTGAGGGAATTCAGTGGCCGGAAATGCCCAGTGTTCGGCATTTTCAGGATGTGACATTTTCGTGCGTCTGCGGGATCCCCTCACCCCAAGTCTGGTTCAATATTCGGGTTAGACATCGTTAGATGCATTAGTTTGTTTTATTAACGCCATGGCCCTTCCTGCAATCAGTGCCCCTGGGGCCTGTGCTCCGTTTGCCACACAGCTGTGATTGCTGCCAGGATACACGCCCCCCAGATCTTTAGAGATTGGCACTCAGATGTGAGGTGATAATTCAGCAGCCGATGTTTGGAGGAGAGATGTGCCACAGATGAGTTCCCTCCGAAGTCCGGACTCAGTGCAGGTGGTACGGGCACTGGGGCTCAGAGGGGAGGGGGGCGTGGGAGTACGAGGATGTTCTAGGGGGTCGAAAGGTTCAGGAGCATGCTTGTTTCTTAGAAGATGACGCGTTTGCGACGTAGGTAGACACCGGATGGCTCTAGTTAGAGGATGGCTGAAGCACGGTGTGGCGAACAAAAACAAGCGCCCGCCTCGCGCGGCGGGAGGGGGCCTGCGCGATTCCTTTGCGGGAGCGTGCAGCAAGCCGCGATGATTGCGACCATATGGCGCCACCATATGGCGCCGCGCGCTCCCGCAAGGGAATCGCCAGACGTGCACGCATTGCCATTGCAAGCAATGCAACGCGTGCACATTTTTGCCCCCAAAGCTGTGCCGATAGCTAAAGGTCTCTCCTATGCAACGCATGCGCGCTGCGTAGGCGAGACCTAAAAAATACTGGCTATTAACATTTGTTCATGTCCACATGAAGCCATCTGTATTATATAACTGTTTTCGTTATTTTAGGTATCAGTCAGGGATCATCAAGTGCAGCTCTAAAGCATGTTTAAAGTGTTTTCTTCATTATACCTTGAGTTTGTAGTATGTTTTAATGAGGGAGAAAATACTGGCTTTTTGTGTTTTTTTTTCAAATTTTCTATGGGCTGGTACAGTAAAATGCGAGTTTCTGGTTGCTCAAATGGGTGTTATTTATGATATTTATATGTTTGCCTGGTCTTCATTGCTTGATTTGCTCACGAGAAAGTGCCACTCATAGGTGCTGAATGTCACTCATAAGTAGAGTGCAAAAATTAAAATGTCACACATAAGCAATCTGAAACCTTGGCAGCTATGCTGGGAGAGAATATTTGGGAAAGTAGAGCACACTAGGGTACTTGTGCATGGTAAGTAAAGTGCAGTGTGATTTTGGCTGCCCTTAGACATGTAATGAGATAGTAATGTATACCTGATGTTAGTACCCACTTTTGTGTACAGAATGTTCTTATTATGGTCATTAATCAGATGTTTTTGGGTTGACAATGGGAAGATAATAAAATCTATATATATTTTCTTTTAACTATGGTTTTATATTATGCTATGTGTTATGTAGTATGTGTTTTTAAAGTGCTCAGCCACCACAAACGGTGTCTTGAGCTGTTGCAAAGTGAGTATTGTATTGGTACTTTTTAATAGTTAATTGGTGTATTTGTCAATTAATTCGTCGTGGAATAATTGGACTTAAAATAATTATTCCCTCTTTACTATTGGATAATTACACATCCTGAAGCATTTCAAGCAGTACTGCTTTTCTTCAGGAGCACTGAAAGTTACTAGCTCGTAAAGGAAAGCGCATACATTTACATTTAGTAAAATCTATCGGCCAAACCAAAGTAAACAAAAGCTGGTAACTGTGCTAGGAAAGCGATTTCCAATTAAGCCACATAGGGCAACAGGATTACTGCAAGCCACAAAATAAATAATCAGAGTTATTATCCCACAACTACCAGTTTCCAATGAGACCTGCAGAGCAGAGAGTCAGGGGCTAGAGATAGTAAGGGGGATTTCATCTACCTCATTTACAATTGAAATCCCTAGATACTTAATGTCCGAGCTGACCCTCCCACTCCATCCTTCGACATTCAAACACATGACTTCAGTTTTAGAGGTGTTCACTGAATACCCCGAGAAGGCACCAAATTCTGCTACCGGCTGTTTTACTCTCGGGATAGTAGTAGTGGGGTCTGATGTATAGATCAACAAATCATCCGAATATAGCGCGATCTTGCTGCTATAGAATGGTGGACTAAAAGGAGCAACCTGTCCATCCACTTTTAGAAGTTGTGCCAAGGGCTCAATATAAATATCAAACAGCAGGGGTGACAGGGGGCAACCCTGTTGCGTACCCCTTGATATAGTAAAACTAGTAGTTAATATACCATTGAGAAGGAGCTTGGCTGACGAGTTCTCATACACCATCTGGAGGGTATATATAAAACCCGGGCCAAATCCCATGACTCTCAGAACCTCCCAAAGGTACTGCCAACACACCAGATCAAATGCCTTGGCCACCTCTATTGCGATCACGGCCAAGGGAACAAAGCGGGTTGTGGTAAGATCTATGGTGCCTATAAGTTGTTGTGTCAGCTCCTGAATCTGTCTCTTGGGGATAAACCCTTTCTGGTCAAAATGGACCAGCTGCGGGGCAAGCTTTGCCAATCTCCCCGCCAAAATGCTCACGAAGATTTTATAATCGGCATTCAGCATGGAGATCGGGTGGTAAGAATCGGCTCTGCTAGGGTCATTAGAGGGTTTTAGGACCAGGACTATTGTGGCCTCCTTCAATGTTTTGGAGATCCACCCTCCCTGCCGATATATTGAGTTAAACAGGGTAACCAGAACTGGAACCAGTTCTTCCATTAAAAGTTTGCATACTTCAATCGGCAGGGCATCAGGGCCGGCGGCCTTACCGTTTCTGCTCTGACATAGACATGAATGGATCTCTTCCTTGGTGATGGGGGCTTCCAGCCCCTCTCTGCCCTCCATTGTCAATATTGGCAATTGCACTTTCCTCAGCCAGGCTTTAAGTGAGTCTTGGTCGGGGCAGACCTCCTCCGCGTATAGCTTGGAAAATAGGGATAGAAGGCAAGCTTGCATTTCTTCTGTTTTATCAGAAACATCTCACCTGGGGTTAATTACTAACTGCCTGATAAAATATCTTGATCTATCTGCCCTAGCTTTCCATGCTAGTAGTGCCCGCTTTATCATTATACTCAAAATTCCTCATACAGCCAGCTTATTATTGCTCCCTACACTTCTGATCTAATTTAAGCCTGTAGTTCTGCCTCGCCTCTTCCAATTACCTTTGCTGCTGCTCCTTTCCTATATTCGATTGGGGGCCATGCCGCAGAAGATCAGCCTTTAAAGATCCCATGCTACCTTCCATTCTTTTCAAATTTAATCTCTCAGTCTTGGTTTTAAAATGGGCCAGATTTTGCAGCACCCCTCTAATATACACCTTAAAGGCGTCCCAGACAACATCCGGGGAAGTAGACCCCACATTGTCGAGAAAATGGGCTGCACTCGCTCGCTTTAACGCCCTACCAACCTCCGAATCAGAAAGAATAGCCCTTTTTAGCATCCACCTTGGCCTTGGTAGGCTACCATAGCTTTTTGAAGGACATAGTGACTGCAGCATGGTCAGAGATGTGGCCGAGTAAGATACAAACTGCCTTTATGTTATCTGCCAAGGTTCTATCCGCAAGGAAATAATCTAATCTAGAAAAGTGGCCATATTTTTTGCTATGGAACTTAAAGCCTTGACTGGCTCCCACCCGTGTCTCCACACATTGATGAGAGCCAGATTGTACAGCATATTTGTAAGGGCCTGCCCCATACGGGGGTATGGGCATAATTCTTTGAGCAGACCTATCCAGAGTTGGATAGAGGAGGACATTAAAGTCCCCCCGATAATTATTGGGGATGTAGCCTCCATTAGATTCCACTCCAGATTAGATGACGAGGCCATAAAAAACCGTGCATACTAACTCGACTCCCCCGCAGCGCAAAGTTGCAATAATCCACCTCCCAGAGTTGTCAGTCTTTGAGGATTTTATGACAATCCTGCTCCTGGTCATGATTGCTACACCTTTACAGTGCTCGGTCTGGTCAGAGACTAGAACATTGTCTATCCAACTATACTTAGAGAGGAGGGCCCTACCCTCACTGGCAGCTAGGTGAGTTTCCTGCAGAAGGATAATATGGGCTTGACTTTCTTCTAAATATCTCATGGCTAGCCTCTGCCTATGCTTTGCCCTAAGACCATTTACATTCCAGGATAGAAAAGTTAGCTCATTGGGCCAACCCCCATCTAAGCAGTTTGAATTTAATACTATGCGGAGCTGCCTTCAGCGCTTTGTTCATATGCAATGGTGATATTGAGGACTCATTTTAAAAAAATGTTCCCACTGCTCCCCAACTTGTGCCCTACCCTAAACCCATCCCTGTGACCCCATCTCCCTCCCACCCTGGGGAACCCTCCCATGATTTTTAGGCATAGATGCCTAATGGTCTTCTCTCAGAAGGAACTAACATAATGAGATAAGAACTATAGCGGGCCCAGCCTCACCCCGTCAAAGCCCAACCCCACCCAGTTTGGATAAAGGACCTGCTCCTTTCCTGATTATATCAATCAGACCATCCACTTTTTCCACTGATCAATAATTATACATGTGATTGTTCCACATTATCTGGAGTGTGGCAGGGAATTTCAATTGCCCTTTAGCACCGAGCTTATTCAGCTCCTCAATCTTCTTCCCCAACTCCCACTGCTTCTGGTCAGTGTCACGGCAAACATCTGATCTTATGGAAAATGAATAAGTACCAGTAGGATAGGAGCCATCTCTTAATGCCGAAGTCAAAATCACCTCCTTAACTGTGTACGAAAGAAAATTAGATATGATTTTTCTCGGTTTCTGCTTATGAGGGTTTCTTTTAAAGGGGTCCCGATGCACACGCTGAATCTCGGAGGCAAGATCGATATCCAGCCTATTTTTCAGAGCTGTGCCCTGCAGCAGTGAGATAACAAAGGCCTTGATATTCGAGCCCTACGCGGACTCGGGAACATTAAGAACATTGAGATTATTCCTACGAGAGTTGTTTTCGAGCCTTTCAAGATCTTCCTTCACCCCCTGGCTCTGTTTAGATAGAAATCTTACTCCTGCAGTATTCTTAGCAATATCTTGCCGCTTAGTGGTCACCTCCTGCTCCAGAACTCTGGTTCAGGCACCCACCTCATCGAGATTCTGAGCTAAGGCTGCGCAGGAGGTCTGGATATCGGCCTGATTCTACTCAGAGATCTTGAATCTGCTCCTCATCTCTTCCTTTAGTCCCAAGAGAATAGAGGCCAAAGACTGCTCCGGGGCCGCCCTGGGAGTATTCCCTGTATATATATACTGCTGGGGAGACCCTCCCCCAGGCTATGCTCGTCAAGGGATGCGAGGGCTTCAAACCTCTTGGACATAGGGACCGAAGCCAAGGCCAGACTATTTAGACTAAGCCACTGTAGGCCTCAGGGGACAGGCCGGACCTTATTATATTATCAACTATGGCTTCACTGACATTTTGATCCATATTAGAGTGATGCCGGCTTGTTCTCCCCTCAAAACCTCCTTCCACACTTATAGCTCCCGGGGATGCAATGACCTTGTAGTAGGTTTTTTAAGAGGGAGTTACTTTACTTTAGATAGGGGCGCTCTCCTGGCCTTACCCCTACTCCAAGGACTCTTCCCTGCAGCAACTTGTCCCACTCTCTCCAAATTAGCAGCGGGACCCCTCTCACCCACCGCCCAGCTAGACAGCGTGCTCTGGCTCTTGGTAGAGGTTCTAATGTCGGGGATTAACACTACAGGAGGGGGCACCAACACTGGTATATCCCTGGTGCACAGGGTATACCTGCAGATTTTCCCCGCAGGATTAACAGTCCTATTCTGGTAGGTTTTACCCTTCTCCATAGGCAGGGGAGACTGCCAGCTCCTCACAATGCAAAGGGAGCCCTCATCCTCTGCGCCTCATTTGTATGAGAATTACAAATTCCTACATCCGGGGGAGAATCCTTTCCTGTCCCCCACCATGGCCTTTTACGAGGAGCACCGCAGATAGTCCAGAGACAATCCCAGCCGCCTTCCAGCTTGTGCTGGCTCTGCCTCCGCTGCCCTGGAACAGCACTGCAGCCTCATGGCACTGTGGGAGCTCCTTTGTGGCGCTCTCACAGCACGGGACTCGTATCAAGGGAGAGTCCACGCCCGGTGCAGTCACCGGCAATGCAGGTATGAGCCTCCGGCCCCCAATCAGCTGGAGCCAGGAGAGAAACGAAGGGGAGAAAAGAACTAGCGGAGCAAGGTAGATGGGGGGACCCGCTCAGCAAGGAAAAAACATTCCTCCGAGAAGACAGCGGCCGGTTAGCTGCCATGTTCTCCAAGCTCCGCTATGCACTGTTAGAAGTTCTCAGCTGCTATGGTGATGGGAGTGTAAAAGGACACATGTGATGATTTGTATGAGAGGGCCTGGTTACGAATGACTGTGCGTGGGTGTGTGTGGCACAGAATGGGCAACTGTGTGCAAGAAAGCGTGTGTGCGTGCAGATTGCTAGCATTTGCACTGTACATTGCATGCATGTTAATATGCATGTACAGGGTAGACTGCGTGAAGAGAAGGGGCCGGTGGATGCCGGTGTTCTGTGCACACACGAGGAGGGGGCAGAGGCAGACGAGGAGCTGAAAATGACAGAATGCTGGCCGAGCACTGCCTTTGTCTCCCTCTGGTTCGTACAGCCATGTGCCGTGGATGCTTCAGCGCCCCTAGTGCTTTTTGAGCTAGCAGCACCGGTAGCAGGCTCCTCCTCACCTCTTCCGTCTTACACAGGCACCACCAGCCTCTATGACCTGTGAAGAGGCGGTGACCATTTCTTCCCGATTTGGCGAGCACTAAGACTAGTACAAAACAAATGGACATGGTTTAAAAGATGGTCCATTATCGGTCAAATCAAATTTCATGTTCCCAGGTGGCACCCAAAAGATCTGTTTGCACGCAGAAACTTGGCATGTTTGGCCTATATTATGCTGTTATTTATTGCTGAAACATGAAGTTACCGTTTGGTAAGTTTAGCAATGGGAATGACGGCCTTGCGCGGAGGCAACTTCTGGACAAAAACAATAAACAAGATACATAGAAATGGGCGCCGTGCTGAAACTTGAAGTGCAGCGCCCGTGTGGAGAAAAGTTATGCACGCGTGGAAATAAAAGAAGTAGTCCCCAAAGGAACATATGTACACCTACAGCGTAACAAAACTCTAGTTGGCCGGTGCTCCTGAGAGAAAACCGGAAGTGATGTTATGGGAGTGTCAACCAATCAGAAGCCAACAAAGAAGAGCGATGGAGGAGTAAACCAATGGCAAGCAGCAGGTGGGATTACGCTCCCTGTAATGATTACAGCAGGTCTTGCAGACAGCGCATGCACGCTGTTTAGGCTCGACCTACAAATAGCAATTCACAAAAAAGTCCTCCACCAAATTCAGTCTAAGTAAGATTAGAAAGTTAATTGTTTGTTTTTACTGTGTGCTGCACATGGTAGGTTGGTTAATCTCAGTTGTATGTATGCATGTATTTGGGATTTGTTAAGCGCGTGTATCACCCATAGGTCTCACAGCGCTAGCAGATACTCAGAGAACCAAGAAGCTGTCTTGATAAAGCTAGAAAGCTAAAAGAGCCAGGTTTTAAGAGTTGTGGCTTGTGAAATTTGAGATGGGGCATGATTGCTAGCTGGATAATGTATGGAGTGAGTGCAGCAGTTGGGGTATCCCTTCAAGAACTAATTTAACAAATGCTGACATTCTATGAATTTTACTGCGTAATTCTCCATCAAAAAACCTACAATCCTTTTGTTTTACAGGCAGTCCTAATTGAGATATTTCTGCATCTGCTATAATAACAAATAATAAAAAATACATACGAACCTGATAAAGACACGAGCTATTGGTTGAATCTGGCAGTAGAAAATCCCTGCACACCAATTTGAATTTACCAATTCACCTTGTCTAAGAAACCACTGTCTTAGAAGTGGAGAGACTCTGTAACATGTGCATTCTAAACTCTTCTGAGGGGGCATGGATTTCAGAATAGACAGTCAAAACATCGGTTACATTCATTACCAATGTAGATAAGATTTATTTTGGGAAATTAAGGGCTCGTCTTTTTGCTGGTAAGACATAGATAAGACATTGTATTGATGTTGTGGTGTCGACTTTCAGTCCACAGAGAGCTCCAAATGCTTCCTTTCCAATGTGGCCAAGCATATGTCTTAAATGAAGTAAAGTACAACCATTCCGTCAGTGTACCTGTCATTTTCAGCCACAGTTGCTATCTTATTCTAGTTCAGTGACCCACATATAGATTTGTCGAAGTACTACAGTCTTGGTCACACCATGATATTTTAAGACAGTGGCCCACAAACACCTTTGCCAATGTGCTATATGGAATAATGGTTCCTTTCAGAGTTCCCTTGTGTGCATGTTTACAAAGTACTGCAGGTATCAACAATATTTATTTGAAGAATCGCCCATTTGTTTGTTGACGATATACATTTATTGTAATTTGCAGGTAAACGGAACAAATACACAAAGAGAAAATAAAATGGTGCTTGATACAAGTATCAAAAATCATTGGAATATTTTGCAGGCATGTGACCTAACCCTGAACTTTCTGCTTTCAAAAGGGAATGTAATATCAAGGACCGCGTTGTGCATTCAGGAAAACAAAAATCCTATAGAACGTCTACATTCTCCAATTGTTTTGTAACATTTTAAATGGAGCAGTTGTAGTTCTTGTCACCCAACTATTGATGTCAAAAAGTTCCAACATAAAGAAATCATTCACGCTTTAATTCAATTTTCTGTTATCCTAGCTCGATGAATTCCGAAAATAAAATATGCCAGGCTGACGAAACTCCATGTTGACGAAGTGCCAAAGCAAAAACTACCCAATTCTATGAAAAAACAGAATTTTTCCATGGATCTGGGTTCGAAACCTAGTACTGGTATCCACGAAATTCAAAACCTTCTTGCAATTCATAAAATGAAATAAATAAAATAAATGAGGGAGGTGGTGGGTAAAATAAAACAGGGGATGCCGGGGGAGGAACCCCCTCCGCAAAACGAGAAAGGACAGAGAGTGGATATAAAATAAATAAAAAGGAAAAACAAAAGTGAATTCAAGAATTTCTGTCAAGAAGTACATTAGCAAAGTTCTTTTCATTAACAAGCTGTGCAGGCTGAAAAACAAAAACCGGTTTGATAAAAATGGCTTGTTAGATCTGCTTTCTCTAAGTTTCTTTAACATAGAACCGTGTTTTTGAACCATACCTCAACTAATATGATCTACTGCATATGGTATCCTTGTGGCCTTTATAGTGTTTGCCAGACTATACAAAGTGTAAAAACCAGGCTAAGCCTTCATCGTACCAGAGCCCACTAAAAAAAACCCAATGCAATGAGAGTTTCATATTTTGATGTATACAATTCATCGTGACAATGAGCTCAAATGTCAAGTTATTGAAAGCGTTCACACAACAGATGGAGGAGGGAGTGTTACCGCCATCTTCAACAAGAGGCAGATGAGGTGGATTCTCTCCTAAGATTCCAATGAAACAGGACTGATTTCAAAGTAAGACTGCAATACCTTGATAATTCATTGAGTCTTCCATGGATATGAATGCTTCTGCACTTTATCCTCATAATGACCTTTACATTCAGTGCGCATTGCTGTGAACTTTTGTTTTCTAAATAACTCCTTATTGTTTCGATACTGCTTAATAATTTTTCACTAGCTGTTAATGAGTAAACCACTGATGTTCTGCGTAATTTATCTTTCTTTCTCTTAGTATAACACTTGCATCCAGCACGTAGTGTAAACATTAGTGCCATCAATTGTACAGTATGGTTTCAGTGTTCATTGATGTGAGTATGTGAGTCTTGGTTCCAGTCAGGATCGTTTGAAAAACCTCTAACTCAACCCTGTGTAGCTGTGGCCTAGAGGAGCAAAGCTTAAACAAGGGAAATAGTGTAAAGCACTTAGAAGTACCAAATAACAAAACAAGAAAGTCACTCAATACGAAAGAAATCTGACACCAATTTATAAATATAGATTATATTTGTATTAATGTTTAGACACCAAGATGAGCAAAATCCACCAAAGGGTTCTGGATATATAGATTTGTAAGTAAAATGAACATCTCAGCTTTTCAGTCCAAAGCGCAAACAAACATTGTTAATGGTAAAGTTTACAAACCTTCAAAAAGTTTGGAAGAGTTGTGTTCAGCTCCTCTAGCCCAAGTTGGGCAACCAATTCCAACAGGTAGAAGGTCGGGGGGGGGGGGTACAAAGTATTTATACAGTTACCTGGCCACCAAAACAGTTTCAAGTCCAGTTCCACACTTTTACATCATGACCGCCATAGACTTCAATAGAGTGGTCCTGAAGCTGAGTATGCAGGATGCTGAAGACGGAGAAAGATGCTCTGGGGACTTGCGGTCAACGGGGTCTTCCTGGGTTTATTCCTCAGTCCATGGGTAAGGTGGGATGTCTTTAGTCACAGGGTCGGAGTCACTTGAAGTCCTCTTTCAGCCAGTGGAATTCCAGCTGTGGTTGCGCTACCAATCTCCAGACACAGCGGGGTCCAGCAATATCCTTTGGTGAGGGCTAGTGTCCATCTTTGGTGACCAATCCACACTCTGATGACTCTCCCAAGTCTGGCATACACAAGTGCAATTTGGAGTCTGGGGTAGAGGTCGTCTTGGGTGCACTTCAGTGGTCAGTGGCGATTCCTTGTGAGTGGCTACTAACTGACTAGGACGGGCTACTTCAGCTTTTATGGGCCTGGTTCTGCAACAGGGAATCAGCAGACTGACCCTTGGAGTCATGACTTCGGTCTGGGGCTCAGAAGCAACTTTTCCTCAAGCCAAGTACTACAGGCACAGTCTTCTCATTGCTAGCTCAAGGGGCAGCATGTGCAGTTCAGAGGCTGGTGCAGCTTCTCTTGCCAGGTTCAGGGGTCAGCAGGGCAGTCCTTCTTCAGTCCTTTCTCCAGTCCAGATGTGATCTGAGGTTCATGATGCCAGGGGTATCATATGTATGCCCAGAAAGTGCCCTGGGGGAATCATGCAGTCACTAGCCAATGGGCTACAAATATCCCTTTTGCCCTGTGACATCTTCACGATATGTGGTCGAGTTGAGTTTAAAGGTACGATTAATTTGATACCTTGAAGTATCCTATTTAGTAGTCCCATTCAGACGTTAGCCGGGCTGAGAGGTCAGCTGGTAACTCTGTACTAGTCAATGGGGCTACTAAATTTCCCACAGCAAAAACGACTATATGAGGGTTTTGCTGCTAGGACATATTCAAGTGTATGTCCCATTTATTATATACACTACAGCTCCTTTCCTTAGGGCTCAATAGCCTTCCTAGGGGAGACTCACATATATTGTTAAGGGAAGTGGGGGCTTTGCCATTGGTTTAAATGGGAAAGTCCGAACTAGCAGTTTTAAAACTGCTTTTCCAGGCTGCAGTGTAGGCTGGGAAATATTTTGTACTTTGTCACAAGCAAGGTGGCACAATCAGTGCTGCGTCCCTGGGTGGGCACTCTAACTTACATGCCCTTGGTAACCTTGGTACCATATACTAGGGACTTATAGGTAAGTCAGCTTATGCCAATTGGGGGTAGTCAATTCAACATATACTTTGTAACAGGTTAGAACACTGGTACTAAGGCCTGGTTAGCATATCTCAGTGCACTCTCAGTGCCAAAAAACCAGCAACATCAGTATAAAACTTTGGGGTGATCATGCAAAAAGAGGCGTTTCCTTACAATTGATAAAATAGTACAAGAATATATTTTTTTATTAATAAAACGTCTTTTTCCATGTGCACATGACTCAATATAGTAACTTTGGAGTCCGTTCAAACCCCTTTTTATTTTTTAAATCTTTGTAACTTGAGCGCGCTTCTTATCCAACTCGCAGGACAGGAGGCATTTTAAAATCTTGAGGCTCCAGCGCATCCTCCATTCTAAGTAGAGCATGGGGAATTGACAGTTCATGCTTCCAGTCTGCTAGAGGTGCAGGATTGATTGCAGCTCCTACTTTGAAAATGCATTCCAGGGCTCATTCATAAAAATGTAGGTAAGAAAAATCATTATTTTGTATTTATAATAGTGTTGGGAGTTGTACATTATTTCTGTTTATTACTGCCTAAATACGTCATGCAACACCTCCTGCTTGCTGTCCTATGAACCAAACACATCGGTGTCACTTAACTTGAATTCTTAGCTACAGCACACCCTGTAGTTGACCCACACAAAAATGCAACTTATAAAAAGAATTGCCAGTACACCTGAATTATGTGCTGTAGCACCAGGAAACAACAGTATTGTGAGAGTGTCTGTCTATTTTGCTTGACCTTGGCAGTTCCACTTATTATCCCCTGTGAGGTCATGGGGTGTATTATCTGGTGTGGTTTTATGACCTCATTGTAATACACTTACCAACTCATTCCCTAGGATGCACTCTAGGGGGAGGTCAGGACTGATTACCACCCTATGCCAGCTAAGGGTACCCCCTGTTTATAGGGACACTAAAGCTGCAGGGTGGACAGTGATTTGCCCTGGGCTTCCTTTACCCCTACTACCTCTCCTGGCAGGTACTGGTCTTGGGACACTAACCAGTCCACCAATATGGTGTGACTGGTACCTGTGTCTCTCAAGGCAGTAGTGGGAGTCCCATTTACTTTGATCTGGTGTAAGTGCCCACTACCACCCTCAGGGAGACACCAGCTTACCGTATGGACCATTCTCCCAGTTAAAAGCTGCTAGGGCCAACTAATCTGTAGTGTCCTCCTCAAAGGCGACACAAGGGTAACCTTCTTGGGACATGCTGCATCCCCTCTGTGGTGTCTTGGCGACTGACAATCAAAACATAACCTCTTGTCTAAGAGTTTTTTCTATCTTGGGTCACCACTATTCTGCTTGCTAGAAGTGGGCTGGGTCTTGGCCCTCTCCCTAGGGTACTGGGGTTCAGAGTGAACCTCTTTGGTAGGATTACTGCATCCCTCTATTCCCTTCTGTGGGCCTAACTCCCCCCTCTTGGGATCACCCCCCCCCCTGGGTTTTCCTTGGTACTTTTTTCCTAACCCACTCATCTGCTATTTTGCCCACCTCTCTTTGCCTAGTTAGCTTTAAGTCCATTAGGTGTTGGTGTAACGTCTATGATGGATAATTAGAAAAATTTGCTCCTTAATCAACAAATTGTACAGCCCCTCATAAGTGTCCACCATGTTTCCTTTTACCCAATCATCCAGTACCTTTAGTGATGCATCTGCAAACTCTACCCAGGTCTGTGTTGTCCCTTTGCGGGGTGTCCTAAGCCTCTGTCTGTACTCCTCAGGAGTGAGTCCACACACCTTCACAAGTGCTGACTTCATATACCGGTAAGATTCTGCTACCTCATCCTCAAGTGAAAGCATTCTATCTATACCAACTACTGGGGCTAACTCCCAGAGTACTGCCCCCAGTGTTGTGCACCCACCTTCCACATCCTGAGAGCTCTTTCATATGAGGCTAGCCACTTGTCAATGTCATCCCCTGGGACATAGCGAGGGGCAATTCCCCTTTGGCAATCTGACCTGTTGGGCACCCCTGTCAGATACCTCAGTCTCCTTGTTGCTGCCACCATCTTCTCTGAGCCTCATGCCCAGCCTGACTCTTCTTTCCTCAAGGACCAGTTTCCTCGCTGCCAGGGCTGGGTCCCTCTCCTCCAGCTCCAGGGCTGCCACTTCCTCTTGAAGGGAATACCTGATGGTGCCTGTGCTCCTTACACTGTGTGCTCTAGAGGGCAGTCTTGGCATGGTATTGGGGTAGAGAACATCATCCCCCTCCTTCCCTTTTTCTTCTTTTCCCCTAGTTTGGGATATCTCCTTCTCCAACTGTGGTGTGGCCCTGTGGGCCTCTTCCCTAACTTTGAGCAGTGGTGGCCCGTGGTGGGAGTGCTGCCGGGCAATGACGTGGGGAGGGGAAGGTGGGGGGTAGAACTACGGATTACGTCCGATTAGAAGTAAGTAAACATATAAATAAATAAAACGAATTTCGTTGCGCGCGCTGCATCGCATTTGACGATGCAGTGCGCGCAACGAAATTCGTTTTATTTATTTATATGTTTACTTACCTCTAATCGGCCGTAATCCGTAGTTTACTACCCCCCACCCTGCCCCTCCCCCGCCCCACGTCAGCGCCCGGCAGCACTCCCACCACGGGCCGCTACTGACTTTGAGGGTCTTCATCATGTCCATCTTCTTGGAATTGTTTACCTCATTAACTCTTCTTTTCCTACACATCTTCCTCAACTCATTCCTTTTGAGGGTGGACAGATTGGACAGGTCAAGCTCCATGTTTTATTTGCTTGAAGTGACTTCCCAAACTTTTGAGAACTTATTGGAAATTTGTCACAGCTCTTTCTACAACAACTAGCTGGGAAACACAAGGTCTCAAGTGGTCTCAAGCTCCAGCAACTGTATGGTCCTGCTAAACACAAGTTCTGGATCCCACCGCTGCCATCAATGTGAGCGTATGGGTTGTATTAAATGGTGGGGCTGTGTGACCTCACCATGTAATACAGTTACCAACCCCTTTAGTCTAGTAGATTTTGTTTGGTAAACCCCTATCTTAACCATGGGTAGCTGTGGCTTTGAGCAGTCAGGCTTACATAAAGAAGAACTGTAAAGCATTTAAACAGCACAAAAACAATTGAAGAAGAAATGCATGAGACGCTCAAGAAATCAGACACCAAATTATAAAATAGTCTGTATTTTTTGTATTTTTAGACGTTTTGGCATGTAGCCCGTGTGGCTACCTGCCAAGGAGAGGTAACACCTCTACTAAAGGCAGGCTCCTTTTGTGTCCTTTCCTGAGAGTCATTCACACTTCACCTCAAGGCGACAAAAGGCTGTCTTCAAGGTCAGTCTTAGTGTGCAACCATAAACAGGCACTGGAATTCTTGGGCAACCAATCTGGCAAATTTTAAAGTTGCACTTTTCCCACCAGTGACAGTAAATTCGGTTTAACCCTTAAATTGGATTTAATGCACTGATTCCTTTGATACCTTACAGTACCAACTTTAGGAGTTCCATTCAGAAGTTAGCAGGCCTGAGTGGTCAGCCTGTAACTCTGTACTTGCTGTACTTGCCAATGGGGCTACTAGCATTTCCACAGAAAAAAACGACAATTTAGTGTTTTTACTGGAGGAAAATGCAAAAGTAAATGTTCCAGCTTTTAATGTACAGCACTCTGCCTTAGGGCTCGACAGACCTAACTTAGGGGTGATATATATATTAAAAAAGGAGGAGGTCTGGGCTTTCCCATTACCGTAAATGACAAAGTTGAGTTGGCAGTTATAAAACTTCCCTTCCAACCTGCAGTGGCAGACTGGGAGCCATGCTTGACCTTATACCATTCAGGGTGGTACAATAAGTGCTGCAGTCCCAGAGGGGACACTCTAACCTACAGGTCCTGGGCACTCCTTGGTGCCATATACTAGTGACTTACAAGTAAGTTAGGCTATGCCAATTGTGTATAAGCAAATCACCCATACACCATTTTAAAAGTCAAAACACATGCACTGAGTTCTGATTAGCAGGACTCAGGGCATTTCAGAGTCATTACACCAGTATCTAGTAGTCAAAATGGGGGCAAATAGTGGAGGTGAACCTGCAAAAAGTCTGTTACTTCACATCCACTAACTATTGAACTGTGCATTGGAAATTTGGCTTTCCAAGTCTCCTTGAATCTCCAGGTAACGTGAATGAGTAGTCAAGGCTTAGCTGAAAAGAGGCAGTATTATAGATGAGTTTGGATACAATAGAAAACAATTATGACAGTTGCAATAAAGATGGGAATGCCCAGCCAGGGTAGTTATTTTCCATAAATACATTTTAGTAATATTACAAAATATAAAAATCTGTTCAGCAATAATTGTGATGAAGCAATGCAAAGTATGAAAAACAATGTACAGTGATACGTAATTGTATGACTAAGAACCCAATTAACACACAATATGTACTGTTTGCAATTATTAACTGATCTTGAGTCCTGCACTGTTTCTAAATTAAAGAGAACACAAATGTTTTTTCCTGCCAAAATTATGGTAACACATTAAACACTGCCGTCAGTAGAAATCTTTGGAAAGTCCACTAAATAATTGATGTGTAAAGGAAAACAGAATTCTACAACAGCAGTGTAGTGGGATCGGGAAGATATGCTTAGTTCCAAATGTAGGGTTGGGATCTTCTGATCATAGTCTTCTCAAATGTGGCATGAGGTAAACACAAAGTACAGCCTACCCAATCCCAAAGCTAAACCTCATCATTATTGTTTTTACCAACAGAATAATGAACCCTCACCCACATAGTGGGTCATGCTTCATCATCGTGTCCCCAACTAACACCAGGACACAACCTGAAATGCTCTCCTTGTTAAACAGACTATCTTGTATGCATATTTGCTGGAGAAAAAGCATTATGTAGTTTATAAGTGTGACGTAAACCACGGTGTTTTCAAATTATGTGCAAGTGACGGTATACTGCATTGGTATCAAATTTATTTGCACAGCTACTCCCAGGCAAGCTGGTTTCTTTGTCAGGCCCTGCATGTCATATTGGTTAATATGTTTCAGAGTCCTTTCTGATATGACACTTTCATCAGGACTGGTTTCACAGGTTTTAGACATAAAAGGATAGAGTAACTAGATGGTCTCATATATGGGAGGATCACAACTGCTCCATAATTGCCTGAATGGCTGAATTTATGGTAGTACCACTGGGTCAGAAGCCGGGACCTAGCTGCCAACCACTCTTACCCACACCTCTGACTGACTAGATGGTTTTTTATTTGGAAGTGCCACAAGTTCTCCATAATCAACAGACTTGCTGTAGTAGTACAGGGTCAGAAGTCAGGACATAAGAGACGAACGCTCCTGCTCTAACCTCTGCAGGAACCAGATGATAAAGCATGCTATACAAAGTGGGGGAGGGTTTAAAGTCCTATTGGGAACAAATGCCCAACCGTTACACAGTAGGATTCCAAGTGTGCAGTAATGTGGACAGAACTATGAATTTTATTTGTTATTTAGTTTAGGGAGTATATAGTCTACCTCTCCTTATAGAGTAATACCCCTCTTCCACTCCAATGGGCAGATCTGGGTACCTGTGGAGGTTGTTTGACTCAAGGAGGTGGTCATAGTGGATATCTATAGGAACAAGACACACACTAGTACTATCATTTCAGCCCTCTTCTTGCTACCTGGTTTTGGCTAGCATGCAAGCCAGTCAAATGCTGAACCTTTGCACTGCATAGTGGTCAGGGGACACCCCAAAATGGATTAGACACACTTCTGTTGCCCAGGTTCTAAGGTTGATATGTGCCCAATGCTTGCAGGTGGAGTCAAGTTGGTTCTCAGAGAAGACAAGTTATAGGGTATCCACAAAGAGGAAGAAAGTCAGAAATACAAATGTTGAAGCAGAGATGGAGTGTGTTCGTGTATTTCCTATGAATCCCCAGGACCTGTGTGTTTTGGATGACCTAAACTGAGGGCTTGGTGTCCAAACCATTTCTGGACACCCCCACAG